>JAAXCT010000248.1:0-600000 GCA_012490785.1 Eragrostis nindensis
ATGTTTGCATGTGGGAATGAGTGGCCGTAGATCCATGAAATGGGATGTAGTGTCTTCCTTCCGGTTGGAATTTTCATTCTCGGCAAATATATGGCATGGAAAATTTGCAAACAAGCCACCAACATTGACTCAGCACACCCTATATGCGGCTGTTAGTGCTGCCAGGGCTGATCACTTGAGAATTCCCACAAGCATATACCACACTATATGAAGCTGGCACATGCGGCAGAGCGAAAGCGCGCTCCAAGCTGATCAACCAGATCAGTACTCGTCTGGCTTGATGGCCGCGCCGCCGCGGACTCCCCGTCTCCTGGAACTCGTCTGGCTTGTCATGGCGCTCTGGCTCGCCGCCACGACCGGCTGCCACTGCAAACCGGTGGCATATGGCCCCATTGATGTCCCCGTTGTACGGACCTTCCGGACGTCGGACGCCCCTCCTCCACGTGAGTCTGGCTTCTCGAGTTATCGCCTTTGCGTGAGAGGCGGCACAATTTTGCATGTCTTATTGATGACTAATTGTTGCTTTGCTTTACAGCTTCGATGCATTCGGCGATCAACTGTCGCAATGGACGTTGCCATGTCCAGCCTTAGCTTTCGCAGTTGCCACTCGTCGAGGCAGTTGATCTGAGGCCTCCCAATATATCAGACAATACAAGTAACTTCAAACGAAGAGAGAGTATGCATGTATCCCAACTGAACTAGTCATGTTTGGTCTAGCATGGTCCGCAATTACAAGTCTATGCCTGTACATGTAGTATTTAATAAGTGAGACATCATGGCTGCAGTGGGCGCCCTCCATGGTGGTGATAGTCGACACCTCCACATGCTCAACTCAGCATACATGGTTCTGATCCCAAAGAAGGAGGATGCTGTCATGGTGGGAGACTACAGGCCAATTAGCCTTGTACATAGCTTTGCCAAACTGGTCACAAAAATCATGGCGGCGCGTCTCGCGCCAAAGCTGGGAGAGATGGTGGCGGCCAATCAAAGCGCTTTCATACGTGGCCGTTGCATACATGATAACTTCATCCTGGTACAGCAGATGGCTAAACATCTACATCGGCTCAAACAACCCCGCCTGCTACTAAAGTTGGACATCACTAAAGCTTTCGACTCGGTTTCATGGGCTTTCCTGTTGGAAGTTTTGACACATCTCGGCTTTGGGGGGAGATGGAGAGGAATGTTGTGCAGCCTTCTCCAAACATCATCGACACGAATACTGCTCAATGGGCAGCCGGGAGAAAAAGTGCTCCATCGCCGGGGACTGCGGCAAGGCGACCCACCCTCGCCCATGCTATTCATAATCGTCATGGACGTTCTTAACTCCTTGGTTAGCAGGGCGGATGAGCTTGGTTTGTGGTACCCGCTGGCCACAAGACGAATTGGACACAGGATGTCCATTTATGCTGACGATGTCGTTCTTTTCCTCTCGCCCACGGCTATAGACATGCAACTCATCAAAGACATACTGTCCATCTTTGGCAACGCCTCAGGACTTCATACTAACATGGCCAAATCGACCATAATCCCCATCCAGTGCCAGGAGGAACAGGTTCAGCAGGTGGCTGAAGCAATTCCGTGTGAATTTCCAACTTCCCGTGCAAGTACCTTGGCCTCCCACTCTCGGCTACAAGACTCACAAAGGCAGACCTGCAGCCAATAATTGATAAGCTTGCAGACATGCTACCAAGCTGGAAGGCCGCGCTCATGAGCAACGCAAGACGACTAATTCTAGTACGTGCTGTACTCACCGCTGTGCCCATTCATTTGCTCATTGCACTGGATATCCCGACATGGGTCATCAAAGCAATCGACAAGATCAGAAGAAGGTTCTTGTGGAGAGGGCACAAGGAGCTCCGTGGTGGTCATTGCCTTGTCGCCTGGGAGCGGGTCATGCGACCATTACAATTTGGAGGCCTCGGGATTCATAACTTGGAGACGCTCTCTTGGGCACTTCGAATGAGATGGTTGTGGTACGAGAAGACAGAACCGGATCGGCCTTGGGCCTCCCTCGGAGTCCAGGCGCCGGCTAATGCTCGGGCAATGTTTGCTGCATCGGTAACAACCATCATTGGGGATGGCCGTTCTGCTTTGTTTTGGTTGGACAGGTGGTTACATGGTAAATCGGTAAGCGAGCTAGCCCCGGCCCTCATGCCCTATGTCAAGAAGCGAGGATGGCGAAAGCGAACTATATGGGAAGCTCTCCAAGGCGATAGTTGGAGGGATGATTTTGGAGGAGGGCTGTCTGTCCTAGCAATCTGGCAATGCCTCCAACTATGGGTGCTACTACAGGAGGTAACCTTAACCACTGACCAGAAGGACAAGTACGTTTGGACTCCGGAAGCCTCGGGCATTTTTTCAACCAAATCAGCATATAATCGTTTTTTCATGGGGACAGTCATGTTTGAACCTTATAAAAGGCTGTGGAAATCATGGGCTCCTCTCAAGGTCAAAATTTTCCTCCGCCTTGCAATTCTCAACCGCTGCTGGACAGCGGATCGCCTCGCGCGTCGGGGACTGCAACACCCCGATTAGTGCCCGTTATGCGACCAAGAGGAAGAGAACATTCAACATGTGCTGACAGATTGCGTCGTCGCAAGGGAGGTGTGGTTCCATGTCCTCGGCAAGGTTGGAATGCCCGGTCTTATGCCTACACAGAACGAGGTAAACTTCAAGAGCTGGTGGCGCCGATCCCTCAAACGGGTGCCAAAAGAAAAGAAAGGAGGATTTAACACACTAGTGATGCTTGTGTCGTGGGCAATTTGGAAGCAACGGAACCGCTGCGTGTTTGACAATGCATGGCCACAACCAGCTGCAATCATCCGGAGCATCTATGACGAGGCATCGAAGTGGAAGATGGCTGGGGCGAAGAGATTAGCGGAGCTGCTGCCATAGCACCCTTTTGTGTTTCTTGTGTTTTCTGTATGGTTGAGATACTTAGAACCGGCGCGAATGTGAATGTGACGTGAGGCCTGCCCGAGCCTAAAGAGGGCAATGTACTTTTTATCTCTCCTTAATGAACTGACACGCAGCTCTCCTGCGCGTTCGAGAAAAAGATGGAGACTCAAGATGTATATATAATGTGATACTGCTTTGAGCAGTTAATCAAGTTAGGCCGTTTGAGTTTCCGGAATAATACTCCTTTTGCTGTAAATTTGACTCTCTTTTTCTTTTGATAGGGCTGTAAATTTGACTCTTGGTAAAAGCCCAACATTTCAGTTTTTAGATTGGTAAACAGTGGACGAAATGCAGGAGGCACGAAAAGTATATCATTACAATGTACTCAAAACTGAAAAGTTTTAAATTTGACTTTCAAATCAAAGAGAAAAAAAAGCTTCAAGCTATAAAAAAGAACTGCAACTGCAGGCATAGTTTTCTTTGAGTGAGCCACACAGAAAACTTATCTGAAAAAAGGACACGCATTTGATGCAGAAAAGCAACCACGTGCAGCTTGTTCGATTTTTCTCCGTGCGAAGCTAAGAGGAAGACTGGTCGTCACGGGTCCTCGATTGACTAGCACGTACCGGCGGTGGCATCTATTTGAATTTTGACAATCCGGAGAAAGATGTGCTCACCATGCCCTACTCGATAGAACATTCAAACGAGTCCTTGGAATTTTCTTTTTGATTGTATAGTGCTATATCCTCCAAGCTGATGGAGTGTGATCTTCCGTCTCCGTTTTCAGCTGCCATCAGTTGCAGACGGCTACATGAAAATTCCACGTACATATTTGGACTTGAAAGAAGCATTGAGGCATTGACAAGACTATGCACTACATTTAGTGCTCAAATGCCGCACAATTCGGTCGTAGTAGCATGTCCTTTTTTTAGGCGTCGCAAGGATTTGAAGACGCGGCTACATGAAGCCACTCTTACAACTATACCATCTGTCCCACCATAATGTAAGCTTATGAGAAAATATGAACAATAATAATTATTGATTTCGAACAAACAATCATTGGTCTCTCTCTTTCTTATTTTGTTCCCGAAAAGTAATCATTGGTCTCTTTGGGGACAATCTAATTGAAGTGCCATATTTCTTCTGCGCTACATTAGGTTGACAGGCAAATATATGGTAGACCTGGAAATTTTGCGCCAAATTTTGCGCCAATTAAGCTGGTAGGCCTGGAAAATTTGCGCCAAGCTAGCCACCAACCTTGACTTAGCACACACAATAAGGCTGGTTGTGCTGCCAGAGCTGATCACTTGAGAATTCCCCACAAGCATAAATACCGCACCATATGAAGCTGGTACATGCGGCAGAGCCAAAGCGCGCTCCAAGCTGATCAACTAGAGTACATATATACGTGTTTCTGAGTGATGGCCCTGCTTCAGCGGCGTCCCCGTCTCCTGGCGCTCGTATGGCTCGCCGCGGCTCTCTGCCTGGCCGCCACGACCGGCTGCTACGGCGGCGATCCAATCCCATATGGCCCCATTGATGTCCCCCCTGCGGAGCGGTACCCGGTGGATCCGAACCCGAAGTATCCTCCATGTGAGTCTGGTTTCTCCAGTCATCGCTTTTAATTTGCTTGAGAGGTGACACAGTTTTGCATGTTCTACTGATGACTACTCCCTCCGTCCCAGAATATAAGCATTCTAGAGTGTGGTCAAAGTCAAGCTTCCTTAACTTTGACCATCAATAGCAAAATATTTATAGCACTCTATTATATATAGTTGATGTTGTTAGATTCATCGTGAAATCAACTATCCTAATATGCAACTCTTCATATTTAAAATATTTTATTTTTATAGCTATTGCTAGTCAAAGTTGAACATGATTGACTTTCAACGAACCTAGGAATGCTTATATTCTGGGACGGAGGTAGTAATTGTTTTGCTTGCTTTGCAGCTGCGACGCGTCCGGGGGTGACCTGTCGCCGTGGCCGCTGCACGTTTGTCATCCCGCCAGTCTGTAGCAATGGAAATTGCCCCGGCCAGCCTTAGCTTTCGTAGTTGCCACCGTCGTCCGGGCAGTTGAGCTAAGGCAATCCAAATTAAATATATCAGACAGTACAAGTAAATTGAAATGAATGGGAGTGTGCATGTGTATCCCAACCGAACTGGAACTAGTCACTGTTGGTCTATAGTATGGTCAGGATTTACAGAGTCTATGCCCATACATGTAGTATTTAAATAAGTGAGATGGAGACTTAAGATGTATAATATGATACAGCTTTGAGCACTTTATCAAGTTATGACATTTGAGTTTCTGAAATAATACTCTTTTTACTGTAAATTTTCACTCTTGGTAAAAGCGCAACATCCGAGTTTTTAAGGCAACGTGCTGTCAGGTGCTATATTATGATACTTCTTCTGTTTTTGCCCTCGCAAAAAAATACTTCTTCTGTTTTTATTTTATTGACGGTAGAACAACAAAGTTAGCTCTAATGTAAACAAACAGAAAACAGAGGTAGTACTCTGCATCGGGAGGGCAATGGCGCCGCCGCGGGCTCCCCAGCTACTGGCGCGCTTGTGTGGCTCGCCGTGGCGCTCTGGCTGGCCGCCACGACCGGCTGCATGCCTATAACGGCCGCTATTTCCGCAACCGGCCTCCGGCATCCTTACTGTCGTTTCTCAAGCTCTCTGAGTTCTTTCCCTTATTTGTTACCGATAAAGTAAAGGAAAACCGAAAAGTTTAAAATTCTAGTATTGCAAAAAACTTTCAAATCAAAGAGAAAAAATGCTTCACGTTGTATAAGTTACAGCTGCGCAGTCTGCAGAGCTGGCTTAGTTGTATTATCCGAGTGAGCCACACAGAAACTTATCTGAAAAAAGAACACGCATGCCATGGATGCAAAAAGGGAAGCAACCACATACAGCTTGTTCGATTTCTCCATGACAAGCAAAGACGAAGACAGACAGCTAGGTCGTCGCTTGAGCTTTTTTCTACATCATCATATGGCTCTTATTTGTTTTGCCATACTTCGGTGTGATTATCACGTAACGACGGTCACATCTATTTGACAATCCGGAGAAAGATGTGCTCATCATGCCGTACTCGATACAACATTCAAACGATTCCTTGGAATTTTCTTTTGGATTGTCTAGTGCATGCTCCATGAGATTTGAGGAGCGTGCTATATCATCCAAGCTGATAAAGTGTGATCTTCCGTCTTCGTTTTCAGCTGCTATTAGTTGAGAATTCGCATAAGCACACATTCCACGTAGATATTTGGACTTGAAAGAATGAGGGAGGCATTGACAAGACTAAGCACTACATAAGTGCTCAAATGCCATAGAAATAGGTCGTAGTAGCATGTCCTTCTTTTTATTCGGCGTCACAAGGATTTGAAGACCGCCGCTTGAAGCCACCCTTACAACTCTACCATCTATTTGTTGGAAATATGCGCAAAATTCTAAATCCAGATTTTAGTTTGAGGCAGATTTCATAGACATTCAAAAACTCGATGCAAACTAACTCTCGCAGCAGGTAGAACAAAGCTAAACACAAGAGAGGCGACATCGTCTTACTTTGAGTTTGTCGGTGCTTGAATCAAGCACGAATTGTAGACGAAGCAGACCGTCGATGTAGCCGATCGTCGGAGTGGCAGCGAACGAGCGGTCGCGCAGTTGCGCTGCCCAGAAACCTTATTGCCGTCCCTCGTGCGGGCTTCACGACGGCAACGGCTCGGAGATACTGCTCACCCTTCTCCTGGTGCACGCCAAGGAAAAGGGCCGGCGAGATCTAGCAGCTCAACACCACAGCACAACAGAAGGAAGGAAGATCGTGTATGGAAGGGAATTTCGTGGGTCGGAAACCTGGACGACTCCAGGGCCTAATATAGGCGCGGCTGCCCTCAAGGAGCCTTTTCCTTACTAATGACGCCCACTAATTGGCAGTTAATACCTGGCTGGCCAATTAATTCCAATTAATGCATTAAACCGTGTATTAATTCTCTCTTAATTAATACAAAACGGTCTGATTATGGAGGATTAAAAGTGGCAAAAAACACATTGACTTGCAGCCACGCCACGGTCGCGCGTCGCAAGTCACGCAAAAATACGCGGATACGCGCGCGCGTGTGTATACTTAGTATAGCTCACTCTCTCTCCCATTGCTTTCTTTATTCAGCCATGGGGATGAGCATTCATATTTAAGTTGGTTTCCCTTACCATGCAGTTAGCAATATAGGACTAAACCAACAGCCACCATTGCTTTGGAATTTCTCCTGAATGGGTCTCACCTCATGGGCCAAATTCCAACACTATTCCACCAGTCTATTCAGGGTTGACTGAGTAATATATGGTAGACCTGGAAAATTCGCGCCAAAGCCACCAACATTGACTCAGCACACGCTATATGGTAGCGCTGGCATCACGCTATAAATACCACAATACATCAAGCTGGTACACGCAGCAAGAGCCAAAGCGTGCTCCAAGCTGATCAACTAGAGTACGACATACGTAGTACGTGTTTCTGCTTGATGGCCGCGCCGCTGCGGGCTCCCCGGCTCCTGGCTCTCGTGTGGCTCGCCGTGGCGCTCTGGCTCGCCGCCATGACTGGCTGCCACTGCGATCCGGTGGCATATGGCGCCCCTGCTGCCCCACTTTCGGCCTACACGCCGTACCCGACGTCGTATCCTCCACGTGAGTCTGGCTTCTCCGGTTATGGCCTTTGCTTGAGAGGCGGCACAATTTTGCATGTCTTACTGATGACTAGTTGTTGCTTGCTCTGCAGCTTTGCCGGGAATATCCTGTCGCCGTGGCCGCTGCAGGTTTCTCATTCCGCCACTCTGTCGCAATGGGCATTGCCCTCGTCAGCCTTAGCTTTCGCAGCTACCACCATCGTCCAGGCAGTTGAGCTACAGATGTACGTATCGATTAGACAATACAAGTAGTTTGAAATGAAGGGAGTATGCATGTATCCCAACCGAACTAGTCATGGTCAGTAGTTACAGAGTCTATGCCTATACATGTATAGTATTTAAATAAGTGAGATGGAGATATAGCTTTGAGCAGTTAATCAAGTTATGCCGTTTGAGTTTCCAGAATAATACTGCTTTTACTATAAATTTGACTCTTGGTCAAGTGCAGCATCCGAGTTTTTAAAACAACCCGCTGAAAATTATTGTACTCTCTCTGTTTTTATTTTATTGATGTTAGGACGGTATACTTAGTGCAAATTTGCACTAACCTTGAGCTGTCTTTTATTAATGCTTACTGGAAGAATAATAAAAGCGCAGCATCCGAGTTTTCAAAACGGAAGAATGATATTCCGTAAACATTACTTGAAACTGTAAAACCACTTGTGAATCGGGGATGCATATGCGAATGCAGAAAAGGAAGCATGAAATGAGATGGCCGACAATTTCTTGGAAGGACCAAGATTTTTCTTCCGTTTATTTGACAATTTGGAGGAGAACACTATATATACCACCGAAAAGGACACTATAGCAGCAGGTCCAGTTCGGTAGGAACATGCAAACGACGACTTTGATTTTCTTGTGCATGACTGTGCATCCTCGTCGACATTTGATGGGTGCATATATGGGGTCAGTCCACACCCCGAGCGTGTGGGCACAAAGCAATTACTCCATCCGTTCAAAAATAGATGTCATGCTAGCTCTGGGCACGGAAATTAAGGAGAAGTGAAAAAAGTGGGTGCACTGAAAACGAGGAGGAGAGAGATAGAGATAGAGGTGTAGTGGAAAGAGAGAATATTGCATTGGGAAGAGAGAAAGGTGCATTGGAAAGCGAGAATGACATGTAATTTGAGAAAAGTGAGGAAGGCTAGAATGATATGTATTTTTGAAAACGGAGGGAGTATTAGACATCGGCACATCGCATCTCTTCTTCAAGCGAAGCATGGGCAGGCTTGGAAAACTGGCGCCGAGCCGCCGCCAACGGAGACCACTAACAGCGGCGCGTACACACGGGGGCTCGTCGGCGCCGGTGGTGTCCGTGGCAGAAAGGAAAAATGGTGTCCTATCCTATAAATACACACACAAATCAAGGCGCGAGCTGACAGCACTACCAAAACACCAGCGAGCCAACAACTTGATCATCTTCAGTACTACGTTTTTTCTTTTTTGTGATTATCTTCACTATGTGTTGGCAGTGCTTGCTTTGTGTTGCGTGACATATGGCCATGCTGCCGCGGCGTTCTCGCCTCGTTGCGGTCGTGTGGCTGGCCATGGCGCTGTCGCTGGCGGCCACGAGCGGCTGCCTCTGCCGCGACGTGCCCGTGCCGTCCGGCTGCCGCAGGCCTCCTGTCGACGCCATCGCCCGGTACTGCGACCCGTGAGCCCGTCTCTGCTTCTTCTTAAGCTCACAAACTTGATTATTTTTTCGGTATACTTTGATTTTGCAGCTCCGTCCGTTTTTCTGCGGCCGATCTGTCGCAACGTGTCCAACAAGGCGACTAGGAACAGTGACATGGCTACCGAAAGTTTACCCCTAAGTTGTAGAACCAAACAGTTAGCGCAAGAAAACCAACCAGTTTATCGAGAAAGACATATATAGATAGCTAGGCCTGATACGAAAATATATACCGATATATATTAATCGGACACGTTGCGTTTCTTCTTCTCAACGTCACAACGTGTGTTGACCGGCAAATATATGGTGGTCGACCTGGAAAACTTGGGTGTGGCCACTGCCATGGCGGCAGCAAGTATCGCACTACGGCTAGCACTAAACCGAGGGTGGAGCGCTCTTCCACGGCGGAAGGGAAAACTGTACCGCCTATAAATACTCCACCTTGGTGCGGACGCCGTCGCAGCCCAAGCGCGCTCCGGCCAGCACGCTACAAACGTTGGTTCCTAAGCGATGGCCGCACAGCCGCGTCGCACTCCCCGCCTCACGGCGCTCGTCTTGCTCGCCGTGGCTCTCCTGCTGGCGGCCACGCACGGCTGCCACTGCCGGAACATCCCGACTTACCTGCCGACGCCGCCGCTGTCCTCCCCTCCGCCACCGGCGGTCACCTCTTCTCCCGGTGAGTCCAGCTTCTTCCAGACTTCGCACAACCAGTGCGCGTGTTGCAAGATATAGATGATAATACAGTATCTGCTATTAGGCCAGTAGCACATTATTAATTAGCTATAGTCGCTGCTAATTAACCAACACACGTTTGTCTTCTTGTTTTCAGCTCCTGCTTCGCGAAGTCCTTCTTTCCCACCGTATTGTCGCTTCGCTACGTGTCCGCGGTGGCCACGCCCGCGCCCGCGCCGCTCGCCGCCGGCCTGCCCGCCTCAAGGCTGCTCCACCCACGGTCCGCCTTAACTTCATTTTACCGTCGTCATCACTCATCGCCCACCTGAGTTTCCGAATACGTCACGTGCTACAATGTCAGACCCTATTTCTGAAATCTGTTGTGCAACCCATATCAGTCCCAGGATCAGTAGCTGATACGCACAAGAACACAGATATGATAATCAAAAGCATACTTCGCATAAATAAATAAGTATAATAGCTGATTGAATCCTTAGTGGCGGTACGACAAGGATCTAGAACAATCCAAGTCCAACCGTCCAACTAACGGTGAAGCAATCAGCGGAAACCATGTCCTAATGCCACAAGCAGACTTGAGAAGCAGAACCGAAAACCAAATCGTCGTCGTCCTCTACGAAGTCTTCTCCTACTAAACCAACAATTGCAAACGAGTGAGTACATAAGATACTCAGTAAACCCTACACTACTCAAGGGTATATGTTCATGCATATTTGGTCTTAGCAAGGAGGTGGCTGTAAGTTTATTTGCAGAAAGCAAACTTTATGCACGGTTCCTTAAAGCAAGTCAAGGATTCAGAGATGAAAACAGGGAATTGATTGTCAATATTTTAGTTGGTTGGCCCTAGGGGAGTATGAAGCCTTCCCGTCAGTTCCCAAGTTTTAATTTTTGAGCCTTCTGACCTCAATGGTTATACCGACCCGGCATCCATGCCAACACTTCCAAAACATGAGTCGACTACAACCCACTCACACTCCAAGAAACAATATAGAAGATGTGGCTAATCTGGCGAGTGCATAACAATAATGTGTCATATGCCGTGACAACGTCCATCCGGATGAATTTTACGCTCTGCAGAGGTTGTACACTTTTCCCACGAGCTATGCACTCTTGTACGGAGAGTAACATAACGCCTAGTCCATCTCCTCCGAGTAGTCTCACAAGTCCACCACGAAATCACACTTAGGGGCTTATGACATAAAAGGTCACATTTTGGCACAGTACACAAGGGTACATCGTGCTCCTGTAACAAATAGCAGGATCCTGTAACAAATAGCAGGACATGCGGCATTCCCGTAACTAATAGCGGGTTCCGTGAGCCGGACCACGGGTACATTTCCCGTGTCTTTTCCTAAACTTTCGTTGCCTCGACTGGCCTCCAGGTGGTATTTGCAAGAGTACCAAGAAGGTAGGGTAAGTCCTGCCCATACAGGTTCCGTGGTTGTACGAGAATCATTATGTTTACAGTCGTAAGAACCGGTCCTTATGTGGCCGGGCAAGCACCATAATCCCACCCTAGTGGGCTATCACTCAAACAACGACTCACTAGTGGCCTTGCCCGCAGTCCAACCCCATCCCATCACCATCATCACCTAACACAGTTGTGCTACTCCCAAACCCTAAGTATCACACACACCACCAAACTCGTTTAACACATTTAAAAAAAGTAATTATGTGAGTAAGGTGTGGCAATGTATAAACATTGCAGGGGTCCTAAGCATTCTAGTAGCAAGGTTAATGTGCCATCATGGAAATGATGGAACTGTCCTAGGGTTATCAAGGTGACAGGTAAACAAGGGTAATCAAGGATCCAGATATTAATGCCTAAGTAAGCGACATCAATATCAGTAAGCAAGTAGGACCATATCTACTCAAGCAGTAAATAACAAGTAATGCATAGTACTAGAGTAGGCCATATAGGTGCATTGTAAAACAGTAGATTCAATCATGATCAAGGAGATGTAGAGCTTGCCTGGAAAGCGCTATCCTAGTCTTCAAGTTCCAATGCTTCAGGCTTTTCTGTCGAAGTTGATGTCTTCAAATCCTTCCTTGAAGATTATACTTTCCGGTCGTCCTTGAGCTTGGATTCCTCGGCTCGTCCTTGAAGTTTGGATCTTCTAGGTCTTCCTCGATTCTTGCGTATAAACAAACTACCCAAAAGAAAATAAAGATCGAAATGAGCCAAATAAGGTCCAATTAAACTCCAATAAGAACCGATAGAACGCCCATAAAGAATAAGACACAAATCATATAGGATGCATTAGGTTTTGCTGTTAAGAAGGGCTTTATTATCGTAAGGCTATTATGGGCGATGCATCGACACTAGGGCTTTTGATGTGAAGTAGGGATGCTAAACCATGAGAGGTGCATGCTTTGCATGTGAAGGTGGGATTTGGTGGGTGTACGTGTTCTTCGTACATCGGCGGCACTACGACTTTATATAGGTCGTAACCTATATAAAGGCTCATGCAACAAGTGTACAGAGAGTGAGGTGTGTTACTTTAATTATTTACCTATAGGTCATGGTATTACCTATTTGTGATTAACTATTATATTATCTATTAAGTTATTTACTAAGGTTAAGCTATTAATTACTCGCTAAATTGATTAATTACTAAGACATCTATTAATTATCTTTCATGAGCTGAGTGCATGGCGGGGGTATGTGTGTGTGATCATGCATGATATGAATGCATGGTTGTAGCTAAAATACCAAGGTCAACGATTAAGGACAACTAGCAATTAAGATAACAACAAATGATAACTCCAATAAGATCCAAATAAAGACCAGTTATAAAAGAGAGATCGATGAAATAAATAGGACTAGATAAGGGCAGAGGGCAATACTAGGTTAAGCTTGATGGAGGAGGGTTGAGCTAGGTTAGGTTTGGAGTTGATCGCAACAAAAGAGGTTATTAGGTTTTAGATTTGATTGATATGTCGAGAAGGGATTTATTAAGCGAGAGGGGAGTTTAGGATATTGGTGGCTTATAGTGTGAGTCTTAATTTATTTAGGGTATTTGATGAGAGAGAGATTTGGGGCTTCGAGTAGTAACAAAAGATTCTTCGTGTTTCTACGAACACGTGAGCGCAAGAATCGCTCAAAACGGAGCTAGGGTTAAGAAGTTACGGAGATTTAAAGATCTGGGGGTTTATTTGGAATTTCAGAAAGGTTCTAAGGGCTTATTGGTAATTACAGAAAGGGTTTAGGGACCTAATTGTAATTATATAAAAAGTTTAGGGGTCTCGGTGTAAAAAGGTGGGGACTAAAAAGTAATTACAAGAAGTATAGGGTTGTTTATGCAAAAAGATAGGACTTAATAGAATTACAGAAAAGATTAGGGGCTTGTCTGTAAAAATGCTGAGGCTGGGAATTTCTGGGATTTCTAGAATTATTTTTCTATTGAAAAAGGCTTGGACCGAGTCCATGGGGTCTATGGACCGGGCCTGGGGTTTGGTCCACGGTCCACGATGGACCAGAGCAATCTGGAGCGTTGGGATTTGAACGGATGGTCGAGATTTAAAGAAACCGAAGGGGTACGCTACTTCTAATCGCAGTCGTAGATCGTGAGATGGATGGCCGTGGGTGGTCGGGGCGACGCGCGCGGTGGCCGGCGGCGACAGAGGCGGCGGCGCCATGGGTGAGCTTGCCGGAGATGGCTTTCCGGCGCTCCGTTGTGCTAATCGAGGAGGGAAAGAGCTCGGGAGAGAGAGGGGGATATGGGGATCTCACCACGGGGGTTGTTGACGCGGCGCGAGGGCGAGGTTGGGCTGGCGACGGCGCGAGGTGGCGTCACGGCGGTGACGCTCGGCGAGGAGGGTGAAGGAGCGCGACGCGTCGACGTTGCGTGGGTCGGGGATGTGCGCGACAGCTCGGCGATTCTGGCGCGCGCACGGGATGAGCAAGACGAGGACGGGAGGGGTCGGCGTCGAGTTCGCACGGCGGCGGAAGGAGCTCGTCGTCGATCTACGCCATTGGGGCGTGGCTACGCGAGCCAGTTGCACGTCGGGGAGGAGGACGACTTGGCGAAGCTCGGCGAGGAGAAAGAGAGGCGGGGCGCGCTTCCGTGGCGGCAGGGGAGGTCGTCGGAGAGCTCGACGGAGGGAGGAGAGAGAAGTGGGGAAGAGGTCGCGTGCAGGGTGCGCGGGCGCAGAGGAGAGGCCGGTGGAGGTGGTGCGGCGAAGGAGGGAGAAGAAGGAGAGGGCTTGGGCCTTTTATAGCCGACGAAGGGCGGCTCGCGGCCGGAGAAATATCTCGCTCCGGCGAGATATTTCCCGCGTCGATGGGACGCGGCGGAGAGGGGGGTGGGGGGGTTGGTGGTGACGCGGCTCGGGCATGGCTACAGCGCCGGCGACTAGACAAGAGGGAAGGAGGGGTGACGTCGGCGGCGTGGGCACGGTATGGGCGGCGACGGGTTTTGCGCCGGTCACGGTCAGAGGTGGAAGAAGGCGCTGACAGGTGGAGCCCGCGCGTCAGCGAGAGGAGAGGGAGGAAGAAGATGGGCTGGCCGGTTGGGCCGAAAGAGAGGAGTGGGCCGGGGGAGAGAGAGAGAGACGTGGCCCATGGCCTTTTCTGGGGAAAAGAGAAGAGAGGAGGGGAACAGGCTGGGCCGAAGGAGAAGGGGACAGGGTTTCGGCCCGAAGGGGTTTAGGAATAGAAAGGGCTTTTCTTTTTCTGGGATTTGAGGTTTGAATGAATTTGAATAGAATTCAAATTCAAAAAGGATCAAAAGCAAACAACTAGCAAAATAAAAACAGGGAGAAACAAAATGCAGTATGGTTGAATTTGTGCAAGTTTAAATTCAAAATTTTTAAAAGTTGGTTTGAAAGGTAAGTCTAGTTAAATTAAATTTGTTAGAATTTCAAAAGGTTCAAATTTTTAGTAGATTATTAAATGAAAGCAAACACTTGAGCATGAATTTTTATATTTCAAAAATCTCATAGTCAAACTATGTTTGATTTATTTTAGTGAATTTTATTTTAAAAAAATTCATGGCAAGGTAAGAGTTGGACAAAAATTTAAATTTGGAGTGATGTTTATTACATTTTTATTTGCTCTGAAATTTGGGGTGTTACATACAACATCCACGGATGGACGCGAACGCGATGAGGCAGCATATATAATACGTACTCGGAGGCTGTAGTACACTACACTAGTACATACTATATGAATAGTTATATTTGAATAAATGTGATCGGTGATCTCAGATGATGTATTATGTACGCGCAAATAATACGATGATAATTAAGCTGCTGAACTAGCTAGGCTTCAGAAATTGCTGTCGGCCGGTTTGACACGTTAAAGGGTGGGTGCAGCCACTGGTTAACTGACCGCCGAACGGTCACACGCGAACGACCTCAACGCATATATATATGCTCCCTCCGTTTGGTCACTTTGGTGCATGGTTCCCGATCATTATATCACGTATTGTTTCAATGACCTGTTTCGTTCTGTCTGACTGACACCTGCAATACCACTACTAAGAAACGGGTTTAGAGGCAGGTGGTAAAGCCTCTTACATAGTACATGTTTAGCCAACTGTACCTCTGATCGAACGCCAGTAGAAAATGTACTATTCTCACGAGCAGAATCCATTTCTGGAGTTGGGTGACTAAATATCTGGGAAAAACATTTTCAGAGACGACGGCCCACGTAACAAATGTCTCTGAAAGTCCATTTTAAGAGACAGCCCATGTAAAAAGAAATCAGCCCACGTATGAACCATCACCGGCTGAGTGGATAGAGTGGCAAGATTCGATGTTTGAGTGAATCTGACCGGCAACAGAAAAGGACATTTGTGGTGTGTTGCTGCCAAGAAAGAAGCAGGCACATGAGCATAACCGGGAGAAAAATATCTCGTCACAATTGTTGACTACCAAGAGAGTACTTACAAGCTAAGATAGACATTGTACGTTAATATAATACTCCGTACAGCTATTAGCCAGCTCTTGCAGGAGGAATGATGTGAGGTGTGCTCTATATTTCACTCCCTATGCTTTGCTAAGAGCTAACTTTTGAGAAAAAAGCTAGTTGCTCTCTATCTCTCTTCTATCTTTTCGCCGTAAAATATAATATAGGTTAGCTCTTAGAGCCTTTTTGGGACGCTCCGACGGAGAAGGGGCTCCAACTTAATTACATCGCAGCGACTTGGTACTATCGGTACATGTATATATTAATATATGCTACTAGTAGCATGTATAAGCAGGAAGGAAGTTATAATATGCAAATATTCAGTTTCCGGGCAGGATGCTGACGTGGCCGCTGGTGTTGGACCAGTTCATCGAGGAGAGGCTGGTCACTACAAGATTTGACGAATTTGCCTACAGTGTAGAAGAAGTGGCCGACAGTTTGTAAATCACTGTGGGCCATTCCCAAATGGCCGTCAGTATGCAAAATTAGCTACAGTCAATTGTTAACTGTAGGGGATTTTCCAAATGGCCCACAGTGAATATCGAATGGCCTACAGGATGGGCCTTCCTGTCGCTCATTTCGAAACGGATCAAATGGCGCAGCTAACGGAAGCCCAAGTCTACCGTTTCTGGCCACCGCAAAACACAGTCGCTGCTGCTGCGATGCAGCCGGTCGCCATCACGCTGCTGCCCGCCGCCGGTCGCCGCCGCGCTGCTGTCCAGGGCCGGTTCCTGCCCCCTTCCTATTCACCGCCGGTCTCCGCCGCGTGCCGGTCCCCTCCCGACGGCCGCTCCTGCCTCACCCCTGTGCTGCTCCTCCGCCTCGCGCCTCCAGTACTTCAGCTCGAGCTCGGACCCCACGCCTTCCCCAACGATTTCCTCATACAGGTTAGCACGAGGCTCATGTCCCTCCCTAAGTCTCACACAACCTATCTCATCAACGCCCATCAAAACTTGCTGTGGTTTGATTTTTCTATAACCCTAGGTTTGAGGATTCGCTCTGATTAGGGATTTGGCCGTGATTTAGAGTTTTTTCCTGGTGTATTTCTGCTTGAAGATGCTCTAGTAATCTCGAACTGCATGTTAGGTATGACTCAGAACCCCAATTGTTCAAACAGGAACCTCTTAGTCTGATGGAAACATGGATCTGAACAAGTAGCTTCGGACTAAACAATTAGCTTTAGACTGAACAAGTACTTCATGCTTTAGTTGTGCAGATTTCAAAATCTAACACTTGCGATATAAGTTCTACATTATTGTCTAACATTTGTTGATATAAGTTCTGCACTAAAGTTCGTTGAGCATGCATTTTCATTACCAGATGCATTGATAGATCAGACCTCTAGGTGCGCATGTAGTTCCTGCGGGTGCTCACATAAGAGAAAGAGGGATGAAATGACAATGCACTTGTCGTGGAATGGATTTAAGAGGGGATATGAATGGTGGACCTTTCATGGTGAAGCAGAAGCACAGCCGGAAGCTATGGACGATGGTGATGAAATAATAGCAAAATGGTGGATGCGCATTAGATGTGTTTGGGCATTCTGGCACTCTTCATGGAAGGGGCATTCGTATTGATCTCACAACTGAAGAGCTTAATGCTGCAAAGCTGTACATTTTGACCAATTATTCCCAAGTTGATCGCTTCAGATTGTAAGTGATTCTAGCATACTCCTTAGGTAGGCTTACTAATATTCTAGTTAGTACTAAATGTTCTTCCATTATTTAGGGAATTCGAGAAGGAGAAGTTGGAGAAACATCCTGAGATAGATGCTGTGGGTATTGATCAATTGATGAGACTAGAATTCATTGACTGGTTCAAAAATGCTGTATGTTCAACATCACTAAATCATTTCTTATGTAGATTTTATTTTATAATAACACTATATACTCTACTTTGTAGTGTCGGGAGGACTCAAATATAGGTTTATTATCTGAGATTACATTGGTACTCTTGTAGCTAACTCTGCAATGATCGTAAAGAAAACTCTATATTTTGTAGGCACTAGCTGAGAAGACTAATCAGGACTTTAATGCGCTGACGCATACAGGATCAGAACCACATATGGCGTGGTGTGATAGAGTAGAGCGTGTCATTCAGGTGTTGTTTTTTGTACCTTTGCCATTTCTGCATTGTTTATTAAAGACATTTCTCATATTTATAGAATATGGTTGCAGGCAATGGCTGAAGTAATTCTAGTGGACTTAAGTGCTCTGTTGCATACTCGCTTGCCAGCGCAGGTAATTCTTCTGAATTAGGTTGTTGTTGTTGTTCAGAAAGAGTTTATTATTATTCTTGGTCATTGCAACAACTTGACTGCCATGCCTGTAAATTCTGAATTTTAGTCTTGGAAGATCCTTACTTGCGCATGGTTATGAAATGCTTTGTTGCTTGCTGTTTTAGGTTAGCATCTAACCTCATTTTGTGTTATCTTATTAACAGTCAACTGCAACATCTGGAATTGGCGCGACACAATGTACAAGTACAGTAAGATCAGATGCTTGTCTGGATGTTATCATTGATGATAATCACATTTCAGCTTGATTTGTTATGTGGAGACCATAGATCTGTTTAGCCACTACTAGATGTTTGTTACATGAAACTGGAGCTTATCAGCCTGAGAGTTATTTTATATTTTATAGACTAGTACACAAACATACATACTGCACATGCAAAGTTAACTAGCACATCCATACTGCACATGCAAAGGTTTAATTGAGATTCAGCTGTAAAGATTGTTAATGATTTCAATTTTCCTATTGACTGAACTTCATTATGTACAATCTGAGATGACTATAAATTTGAATCTGATGGGTGTAGAGAGATTTGCATAAAAAACTATTATTGGTATTTGATACGTGTTATTTGGAGTAGCTAATAAATATAATGGGAACATGCTATAAAGAAATGACTGCATAATCACCGACAGTATTGTTGCTGTCGGCTTTTGCTCTGGGCAGACAAAGGCGACAGTTCTCACACTGTTGCAGATAATATACGCTGTGGGTAAGCATATTTTCCGTTATCTCTGAGCTGACGGCGTTGTTCAAATTCCTGACAGTTCACTGTCGCTAATATACTGTGAGCAATGCAATCACCGACAGTACATCCTAAAACTGTCGGCCACTTCCTAAATCCCCGACAAGGTCATTCCCGTCAGGAAATCCCCGACAGTACACTGTCGGCCACCCAAATCTCTGACCATATATAGTAATGCCCGACAGTAAAACCACTGTTGGAGAATTCAGCATATCTTGTAGTTGGTCACGGAGGTGCTCGGGATCAGGGCGCGGGAGCGCGCGGCGAAGGCTCACGCTGCCGTGGCGGAGGGCGGCGTGTCGCACCGTGACCTGCACCACCGCCTAATTGATGATCTGATCAAAGCGAGCTCGGCTGCCCGCCGCGAAATGAGCAGCATTGCTAGCTAGCTGAGGGCGAGGGTTTGCCGATCGAGTTGATCAGTTCATGATGTGGAATAATTAATCGCTGTAGTTGTTCGCCCGCGTGCATGTTTCTGCTGCATGATTCGTTTGGAGAATGGTTTGTTTGTTTTGTGCGCGTGCAATCAGTCGTTGTAACTTTTTTTTTTCCAAAGCCACATATATTACGTGGTCGATTAAATTAGGAAGAGGAGAAAGGCACAAGAAGTGCCATAGTCACAGTACAGAGTTGCAGCACGCGGGCTGCTTGGGTTGCAACACTGAACAACAGGTTGCAGGAGAATTGAAACCACCAGGAAAAGGATTCCTGCCATTGTCCCCAGTGATCAAGCCATAAATAAACTAAAACACATTTGTCTTAAGCGCGTGAAAGGATTCCCGCTCTTGACCAAACATAAGGTAATGGGACGTGCAACTCAAGAAATAAACTTATTTTAGAAAGAAGGGAGTCTATGTGAGATCAGACAAAGAACTATTCTTGTGATTTTTTACCAGTCGACTGACAAAAAGATTTCACATATATATTTTGTTAGGACTTTGTTCAGTACACTATTAATAGTAAACTAAGGGGCACTACTAAGCAATGACGAGAGTTTTGCCTGCATTATTGAAAAGTAATACTGACACGCCAATTAAAACGAACACCCCCCCCCCCCCCCCCCCCCCCCCCCCCCCCACACACACACAACAAAGTAGTGTTTCAGTTCTTTTTGAGGGTAATGGCAGGTGTTCTGCCTTTCATTAAGAAGAGTAGCAAGAGTTTATGTACATGCGAACGAGGCCTAAGCCAAACAAAAACAAGGAATACAAACAACTAGGGGGGAGGCTAAGCTGATTACTCCCAATAGTGTTGCGCCGTGTGCCAATTTTGCAGGTCTTGCCGAATGATTGTCACTAGTTGATCGGCCGATAAGGCTTTGTTGTTGAACACCCGCCTGTATCTCTCCTTCCATAGGTTCCAAGTGATGTATATGATGGCCTGCGCTCGAAAGTTGGCTTTCTGATGTTGCCTTGGCCCTAGCATGTCATCCCACCATCTTCTGATCCTTCTGTAGTTTGCCCCGGTAGTTGGGCAATGGTTAGGTCCATGGGTGCAGCCAGCGCCTAGTGTTTCAGTTCCACCCGCACTGACTAGGAATAGTGACTTGACTACAGAATTAAGCACTGAGCGTGTGGAAGCATGCGGCAACAAGACGTGCACTAATCGGGACTAAGAATAGTGACATGACTACTGAAGGTACGTGAGCAAACCAAACAGTTTAACGACAGAAATTGAGAAAACCAACCAGTTTATCGAGAAACGCATATATTGGGCACTTGGCATCTATAGTTCTCAACGTCTATTCACCAGCGAATGTGGTGGTTGACCTGGAAAAGTTGCGTCAAGCCATGCCACGAAGGGTGGCCACTGCCATGGCAGCAGCAACATTCGCGCTACTGCTAGCAGTGGGCGCAGCGTTCTTCCACGGCTCCTACAACGAATCGGCGAGGCCGCGGCGCCGCCGCCGAGCTCCGCTCCCCATCGCCGTTCACCCTGAGGTTTCCTTCGGACGGGTCACGCACGTCGCTCTCGGTGGAGATGAGCCGATCGGAACCTACAAAAATACTCTCCTACAGTTGGGTCTCGTGCTCTGTCTGTACCCTCAATCCTGCGTTCCAAGCTTTTAAGTCAAGATCGCCGTCGAGGTGTGATGCGTAACGATTTGCTCTCTCCGCCATCCATCATTCGTATTTGGCTATGTCAGAGATCGATGGATGTTCCGAATGAGATGGTTCGTTTCAGTGTTTTTGCTGAAGACTCTGAAATGAGTGCTGGGCTAAACATTACTGTTGTACCGGTACAATTCGTCTAGTAACGGTTATCGCTGGGCTAAACATGATCGCAAATTTCTGTTGCTTGACCTGATCAGATCCTCGGCTTGCAGCAAACATGGTACGTTTGTGCTGTTTCAAAGATGCTGAAGAACAAAGATGCTGAAGATACTTCGCTCTGAAGAACCTTAACCAATCTGTTAAAAATTCAGGAATTTCAATATTTTTTTTCTCGAGTCATTGTCCTTTTTCAATCTTACTGATGTACAATTAATGACCGCATGAAGGATGAGCTTAATATGTTTCTCTGAATAAAACGTCTGCTTCATTTCGCTGTCGTTCAACATATTAACATTCCACATTTTGATGTACCATGACTTAAGGAGGGCAACACATTTTGCACAACTCCAACAACTGTACTATCCGATCGAAGGAACATAACCGAGCTGAACGTCCTCGCATTCAACTGGCACAGTTATGGATCGATCTAGAAGGCTGATGTCTCATGACCCCCTCCAGTTTACTTTTCCTGTCAGCACTAAACTCTGAAAGAACATCCATCACGTCCTTCAGATACTTGCAGACACCAAGAGTCCAAGTTCGTCAAAATCTTTTCCTGGTTTGCAAGGTCGCAGGTAATGTTCAATCATATTGACTTTCAGCTTATGACCTCGTGATTCAAAAATATAACAAAACAATAAGACTAACAGAGTTCAGTGATTAGATGAAAATTCTTTTTCCCCTAATATTCTTCTGGATGAGGAATTCCATTGAATGTTTGCATGTTCAGCCACACCTTGACTGAAATATTTTCACATATCTCAAACAAATTCGGGAAAAAAAAACTCATTCTAGAACTGGTTCATTTCTCCATTATTTACTCGGTGAACTGCCCAATGAGCTATTCCTCTACTCGCAAAGGGAGCTCCTTATCATCACCAATGGGCACTGGCTAGGAACCTAACCAGGTCTGACGAGTAGAGCCTCGCACCACGTCTTCATTCCTTTCTCTGTCCAGTAGCAATGTCCAGGAAACAGGCAACCTGGGGCCCAGCCGAGGTCCGTGTCAGTGAGTTCGAACACTTAAGCAGCACGCAGGCCGCGCCCGCATGCCTGCCTTGACACGGTGGCGGCGGTGGCAAGTTCGCCTGCTCCGGCGATCCTCTCCATGGCAGCCCTGCTGTGTCCTCATGGGCTACCACCGCAGCCCTTGCCGCCGGTGATGACGAGTAGGGCGCGTGGCGAGGTAGAGGGAGCCGATCGAGGAATATTCATTGTCGTCAAGGTCCAGCGCACTTGTTGTCCTCGACGCCGGCCTTGCCGCCGTCTGCCGGCGCAGCGCCACGCGCTGCTCTTGCGATCCACCCCTCCGCCATGCCGCCTCTCCTCCTCCTTTGCATTGACTCGTTGACCGCGACCACGAACCAGTCAGCGCATCCAATCCGAGCCGCACGAGTCCGATCGGAAGGGCAGCAAGGCAGCCAGGGTGGTCGCCATTTGAAATAGCGACCGCCCGGTCGTTGTTTCAAATGACGACCACCCCCTGGTTTCGCGGGGGCACCTCCTCCCCAGCACGCCGTGGCTCGCCGCCGAGTTCTTGACGTTTCTCCCTCACTGCCATGGCCAACCTCAGCTACCGCAACGTATCCAGCCATTGCCTCCGTCGTTCTAGCTAGTTCTCAGCCTCCGCCGGCACAGGGCAGCAAGGTCGCCGCGGTGCGCCGGCCGTTGTGCCGCTGGCGTTCGGGCGCTAGCTCTTCCACACAGGCACACAGTGGCTTAGGCGGACGCGTCCGCCTCAGGGAGTCGAACAGCAGCATGTCAGGCGCAGTTGGCCTGAGTGCTACTGCTGGGCTAAACATCGTCGCGAAATTTCCAGTCCCTGGATTGCAGCCTCACCTATTTCATCAGGTTCAGTTCTGTTGCAATCTGTGCGGTTTCCAAAACGTTGATTAAAGATACTTCACTCTCAAAGAATCGGAACCACTCATTGCCATATGTAAGTTAAAGATTCAGGTTCTGAAATTTTCTCTCGATTCAGTTTTTGTTCTTTCAATATTCGGAAAGGATCCCCCTTCTTTATTCATCAGACTTTTGCTTCATGGTTTCCTCCTGCCTACCTTACTATTCAGTATTCTACCATATCAGGTATTGTGCAGAAGCTCAAGCTCACATTCAACTTTTTTTTCTTTCTTTCTTTTATTTTTTTTTCTTTTCTACCTACCAAGCTCCCCGGTCGCTACGAAGGCACAGGGGACCAAACATCATAGGTTTGGGAAACAGAGCTCAGCAAACATCTGCACCCATTACTGATCTGAGCCCTTCAAAGTGAAAATCTCTTGTTACGCAACTAGCACCACCCACAAACAGATGTTTTTCAGCTGGAGCATGAACAAAAAGTGTGGCATTGGATCATGCATTTACAGCTTTCGGTTTCAAGCTACAAAAAATTGATATCAAATAGCTAGGTTAGTTAAGTTGCGGATACTTTTCGAACTGCCAAAACGTACAGATCCTCCTTTTTACAATACAACATCCTTCAGTCCAAATAAAAACAGCTCTCGTGGACAACTTCATGTCCACAATCAAATTTTGTACCATGCTGTTTCGATTCAAAATCGATCAAATAGCAAAAAAAAAAAAAAAATCAGCAAATTGGATCCCCCTGATAGGTGCCCTCTGATCAGCAAATTGTTAAGGAGTAGCTTATATCAGCTATTTTTCTGTCACCGGGCTACACTGAACCATTGCCTTTGAATGCCGCCTGGTGACAACCACATCAGCTGCTAGATAATTGAATCTGAAGAGCAGAATTGTGATGTACGCCATGCCCTAGTTTGCATTTTTGTTCTAAATTACAAGGTTACACTGAATAAGTTTAGTACCCGTAACCCAGAAGGGTCATTACATGAACAGAGCATGACCAAGCAGAAAACTGAAGTACTCTGAGCCTGCAAAATACTCTGCTTATCGAAGCAGGTGCGCCGGTGTCGTCATCTCGCCGCCCCCAAACCAAAGATTACCAGCATAAGAGCGAGCATGTATTAAGCGAGAGCATCTCCGGAGAGTTTCCCCGTGCCCTCGCCCGGCGGGCTGGCCGCTCGAGCTGAACCGTTCCGGCGGTTCACTTGACCTCGCCTTCTGGCCTCGCATGGTGCCGTCCAGCTGAAGCGCATGGCTAAACAGAGGTTTCGCTTCCAACGCTTGACCTTCCCCTGACCGGATTTAGGTGGGAGGAGGCCTCTAGATTCCGGGGGAGAGGACGGCGGCGCGGGAGAAACAGCAGGGGCCGCCGAAGAGGAAGGAGCCGGAATCAGGGGGGTTGTTGCAAAATATTTGGATCGCGACTATTAATCGCGATCCATATATTTGCATATAACCCCCTAATTTGGATCGCCATTAATCCAAAAAGGGTGTATTTGTAAATATCTAGATATCAGATTCAAACCAGGGGGTATTTTGCGAATGCTTCTCGCCGGGGAGATGGAATCTGCGAGGTCGCGCCGCCGCCGCCGAGCTCCCGCGCCCCGTTGCCGTTGATCCCGAGCTTTCCTTCGGACGGGTTACGCGCGTCTCCGGCGTCCCTTGCTATCGCCGGAGGTGAGCCAATTGCAACCAACAAAAACTCCTGCGTTCCAAGCTCAAAGCCAAGGTCGCCGTCGAGCTCTGCCGCGTAACGATTTGCTCTCTCCGCCGTCCGTCATTCGTATTTGGCTATGTCAGAGGTAGATGACTCTGAAATGACTGCAGGACAGTTCGTTTAGCGGCGATTGTTAGGCTGCCGCAAATTTCAGTTGCTTGATCTGATCAGATCAGATCCTCGACTTGCAGAAAACGTATTGCATTTGTGCTGTTTCAGAGAAGATAGTTTTTTTCTATTGAACCTTAATCCATCGTTACATTGCGCATGATGCGACGGTGCCAAACTTGGTCGCTTTGGAACACGTTCGCCTGCTCCGGCGATCGCCTCCATGGCCGCCGCCACGCAACGCCGTGTCCTCCTAATGGCTCCATCCCTAGTCCAACTTGCTGCAGGGCAGGCAGTGACGAGCCGCGCCAGTGATGGCGAGGTAGAGGGCGAGGCGATTGAGGATTTCACCGTCAATCGAGGTCCACAACGCCGGGCCGGGCTCGCTGCCGTGGACCGGCGCACCGCCACGTGCGGCCGGCTGTTGACTACGACCGACGACCAGTCAGCGCATCCAATCCGGGCCGCTCGAGTTCAATCGGACAGCAGCCAGGCAAGCAGGGTGTTCGCTATTTCGATTGGAGCATGTGTGGCTTTGTTCATGGCAATATATCCTTCACTTCTGAGCAGTCATCGAGATGCTATTGCTAATGATGTCACTATTATGAGGAACATTTGCTTAGCTCGCTTTCTTCGTGCTGAAAGGAGCTTTCTGTTGCTCTGTCTCTGTCTCACTGTCTGCCTCTGCTTTTGTCCGGCGTCGTGCGCAAGGAACAGGACGATGCAGACATGCAGGGGTCGGAGGACCTCATGGGTCTGATGATCCGTTGACGCATGAGCAGGAGTTGAGCATCCATCCCCCCTGCACTGGGGAAAATATCATGTGCCTAATTACTGGATTAACAAGATTCGAGCCAGTACTAATTTTAGAAGATGCGATGGAATGCAAGAAAGAAAGTGAAGCACAGGAAGAGCAGCAAAATCAGCACTGATCCGAGCATCCGCAGGAGGAGTAATTACATTCACACGACGCCGCTGTCGCCGCTAATCGAGTCTTACTAAACTAAGCTTAAGCTAGCTAGCTATACAAATAAGGGGAGGAAGAAGAAGAAGAAAAGGAGGATGGTCCCACGCCGACGGCAACGGCCCTGTTGGCGTCGGAGGGCACGAGCACGAACAGCAGCAGGACGGCGAAGATGGCGACGGGCACGAGGAGGAAGAGCGGCGGCGGCGGCGGCAGCGGGGGCAGCAGCAGCGGCAGCACCAGCACGGTCGCCGTCACGCACGCCAGCAGCGCCGCCGCCTCCGCGCCCATGTAAGAAGAAGCCCCGGCGGGGGCGGGGTCCTCCAGCTGGTCGCCTTCTTCCCGGCTGCCACGGCTGGCGCTCCTCCACGCCGGCGCCCCGCGCCGCTTCACCGACGGAGGCGGGAACCCCGCCGCGGGCGCCCTCGCGGCGGCGAAAGCGGCGTGCTTGGGACCGGTGGCGCGGCCGGCCATGGCGTCGTCGTAGTGGAGGAGGTGGAGCAGCTGGAGCGCGCCGCCGGCTCGCATCTAATTGCTGGGAGCAGCAGAGGCTTCCTCTGGAACGAGTCGATTATTCTTGGCGTGGATTGGAAGCGAAGCAAGAGGAGGTAGTGCGCCGGCGGGCGGCCTGCCTTGTTGCTTCCGCTCCGGCGTTGGGTGGGTTGGGATTCGAGGGAGAGCGTGCGTGGTTGGTTGCCAGCTTTTGTTTTCAATTCACATCATTTTATAGGAGTTGTAAACTGCCTGCTCTGACCTCTCTGACCCTGGACGCGGATCGAGATGAGTAAGGACGAAGACGCCACTTGGGCGGCACACTTGCCCTTGACAGCTTGGGCAGTGGCGTCACTTGAAACATAAATAGTACTCCCTCCGTTCATAAATAGATGTCACTGTTGACTTTTCGACATCACGTTTGACCGCTCGTCTTATTCAAATTTTTTTACGCAAATCTTATTTTTTTTATACTTTGTTTTATTATTGAAGATATTTTAATTGTTGCATATTTATTTTAATATTTACATAAATTTTTTGAATAAGACGAGCGGTCAAACATGATGTCGAAAAGTCAACAGTGACATCTATTTATGAACGAATAGTAAATTGCTTACTCTTTCTCGCCAGCTTAAGTTAAGTTGGTAGGTGTAATTGATTTATGTAAAATAAGCTTAAAAGATCATCTATACGTCACCTAGGTGAAAAAACCTTCTCCAACACCAGCATTCTCCTCTATCCAATCCGGAAAAAGTGCGGCTTAGAGTCGTCTTCCTCCTCCAGCCATCCATCTCCCCTCACCCACGTGCCGCCTCCGTGGCACGGTGGGCTACAGCGTCGCCAGAGCTCCGTGCGCCCAAAGCTCCGGTGAGACCCTAAACCGCCGAGGCAACTGCCTTCCGCCGCCTCTCGTTGCCTCCCTCAACCCACCGCTGTCTGCCTTGGCCTCGCCTCTGGCCCAACCGTCGCCCGCTCCGATGGTGGCCCCGTCACTATTGTCAGGCTGGCCTGCCTCCTCTAGTCCCCCCTTCTAAATCCGGTGCATTCCATTGACCTTCCCCTTCATCTGGAAAACACTAACCCTATGACCCTAACTCTAACATCGCCGAAGCAGCTGCTGCTCGCTGGACGAAAACGACGCCGGGTGAAAAGGGAGGGGAAGTGATGAGAGGTTGTTTTTCACCCGATTGTGTTTTAGCTTTTCCCTAGCTTAATATGGTATGTAGTTTTTTTTTGTGTATGTAATATGGTATGTAGCTAGAGGTTTTTGAGTTTAAGTCCGCATTTTCTGATGCGCCGTTTAGACTTTTTGATCGGTTGGTTTATGTGTGGAACTCAATAACGTCGATACACAAAACTATACAGTTACCATTTCAGTCAATCAAATCTCTGCAACGTGCTCGGAATATTAGTACATTGATTTCGTTTGGCGATTTCCGTGGAAGGTTTGGTTACTCGCAGGATCAAGGTTCACCCGAGCAAGATCCGGCGTACACCAGCAATGTATGAATGGATGGATGGCAAAACTACACGTTGCATTTCTGCTGAACCCTGAAACCGCCCCCGGGTTTTTAATTGCGGATGATTCATCAAGGAAACCCATGGGCGCGTCGATCTCGCCGGTTTGGGCAGGTGCATGAACCTCCTTCCAAAGCAGGTCCTATCTCGCTCACTCAACCGCGGTCCAGTTCTTCGTACGCGCCGTCCTTCTCACCCAAAGAAAGCCCCTTTTTATCTTTCCCTTCCTTCTCACTCACCCAGCCTCCCCACTAATGACGCCAGCTCAGCTGCGAATTCCGTCCAAGATCGATGAGCACATGAACGGTGGCTTTCTCTATTAATTCTTCACGATATGCTTCTTTCCTTTTCTGCGAGCGGCGGTACGAGTACTGTCGAGCTGCCTTCTTCAAAACACTGACTCTGTCCCTGTTCATCTGCAAGAAGAAGACAGCATATGATGGCATATAAACATGCTTAACTTTAATTCGGCTTTTGGTTCGCGGCAAAATAACGCAGATTATTCGTAGTAAGAGTCGTACTGATTTCGCATAGTATTTCATCCTACTGGCTTGCATGTCAAGTCGCGTCCTTGGCTGCAGCTTGCATGTCAAGTCGCGTCCTTGGCTGCAGCTAGGTAGTAGTACCAACTTGACCCAGAAAACGGGATCCTTGCATCAACTAGTAACACACATCGATCCAACAATGCAACCGATTACCGATGCAAGCTTGGATCTCCTGCTCATGCATGTGCAGCAGTCATCAGTCACAGGCAGCTCAACCAAGTTATCGGTTTTTATGTTCGACGATGTAGTAGCGTTTCTGCTAGACGTTGCTGCAGTCTATCTTTTGCTGTTCCTATCCCTGTTTCTGTAGACCGATGCAAACTCTGTACCTTGGGTGCAAACTCTGACTTCGTTTTCCGTTGTGAAATAGAAAGGGGCGAGGCCCATGTCCCAAAACAAACAAAAAAAAAACAAAATCATTCAACGGCACTCAAAATAACCGCAGCCATATAACTGGATCCATACCTGCTGATAGGACTCAATGTACGTGGATAACTAGTAGATTAATATATGCTGACTGGATGATCAGTGGACAAGTGATGCCATAATCGAGTGAGCGATCGAGAATCTCAGTGGCCTGGCGTTTTGCGAAGCGCATATGACGGTGCAGCTAGCTAGTGGTGCTTCTTCATTAGGCAAAGCGTACGTAGCTGTCATGTGCAGCGGATGCACCAAACGGAATCTCTGGACCATATAAAGAAAAAAGAAACACGCAAGTTGAGCTAACAACCTACCTGCTCTATTCTACCTGTTAGAGTATATTTCATTTCGATGTTGTTACATAAAAAAAGGAAACACGCAAGTTAAAGCTTCTGTTTCATTTCGATGTTGTTATAACAGTACATTCAACATTTTTATGCACCATGACTTCAGGAGGGCAACATATTGGGCACAACTCCAAGAACTGTATCTGATCTGAGGAACACTGCCTAGCTAAAGTTCCTCACATTCAATTGCCAAATATTATGAATCCACGGTAGGCTGATGATGTCTCATGACCTCCTCTTGTTTACTTTTCTAGTAAACAAATCAAGTCGTCCTTGAGATTTTGACAATCCAAATTTGTCAAAATCTCCTTCTGATTTGCTAGGTTGCAGTGCAGGTAATGTTCAATACTATTGGCAGATGATCATGTTCACATTCAGACTGTGATGTCGGGATTCAAAATATAATAAAACAAGCAGACAAGACAAACAGAGCGCAGTGCTAAGATGAAAATGTCTGTGCGTGGAGTTTTTCTGTTTCCTGTCCGTGCCAGTGAGTCCGAACTTCGAACAAGCTGCATGCCGGCGTCGCCCGTCCTGCCTGCCCGCAGACCAACGCCGCGATGCCAAACCGCGCCGCGCCGGAAACACGTTCCTTGCTCAGGCGATCGCCTCCATGGCCGCCGACACGCCGTGTCCACATGCATGGGTTTGATCGTGGCGTTTGCCTGGCGTGGTAGGGGGCGCCCATCGAGGAACCGTAGTCCAGGTCCAGCTCACCTTCTGTCCTCGATGCCGGCCTTGCCGCCGTCGACCGGCGCATCGCCACACGCGGCTGTTGCGATCCACCGCTCCGCCATGCAGCTCCGCCTTCGGCAGGAACTGGTTGACCGCGACCAACGACCAGTCGTCGCATCCAATCCGGACCGCACGAGTCCAATCGCACCGCTGCCAGGCAGCCAGGGTGGTCGCTATTTGAAACAGCGACCGCCCGGTCGTTGTTTCGAATAGCGAACCCCCCCCCCCCCCCCCCCCCCCCCCCCCCCCCCCCCCCCCCCCCCCGGTCTCGCGAGGGCACCTCCTCCCCTGCACGCCGTGCCTCGCCGCCGAGTTCCATGGCCCTCCTCCGTCGTTATGGTGCTCTGCCTCGGCCGGAACATCCGGCTAGCCGCCGTGCGCCGGCCATTGCGTCGCCGCCCTTCCGAGCGGTCATCGGCGTGCTCGTGCGCCGCCGACCGAAAAACTGCCCCTGGCGCGACGCCGAGGAGCTCGGCTCGCGCGCTCACTCTTCCACACGAGCACACAGTGGCTTCGGCTGACGCGTCCGCGCGCCTCAGGACGTCGAACAACATGTCCAGCGCAATGGGCTCCTTGAGTCAAGTGCTACTGGCTGGTTAAACTGAACATCGTCGCGAAGTTCTCAGTCCCTTGTAGCCTCACCTGTTTGATCAGGTCCATGTAACAAGTCTGTTGCATTTCTGCAGTTTCCAAAACGCTGATTAAAGATACTTCACTCACAAAGAATCGTAACCAACCATTGCCATATCCAAGTTAAAAATTCAGGTTTCTGAAATTTCTCTTGTGGTTTTTTTTTTTGAAGTATTCAGAAAGGAACCCTCCCTTCTTTAATCATCAGACCCTTTTTTCATGGTTTCCTCCTGCCTACCATATCAGGTATGGTGGCCAAGCTCAAGTTCACATTCAAACATTTCTTTCTTTCTTTCTTTCTTTTTTTGATTTTATTTCAAAACTTTACAAAAATCTGCAGAGAAGAAGATATTGTTTGACAGCTCCCTTTTTTTTTTTCTGTAATGCCGGGTTGTGCAGTATCACTGATTTTTGAAGCTATTTGTCCACCTGGTCCTGTTATAAGCTACCTGAAGAAGATATGCCAACCAAGAAGCTGTAATCCGTTGCGGAACATCTTCCCGGGTTCTCAACACACCTTGTGCTACTGGAAGACTCAGAATCTCAGATAAATCATAGCAGCCACAAAGCTTGCGGGGTTTTCTCTTTTTTTTTTATCTTTTTTTTTTGATATTGTTGTAAGCTTCTTGCTTAACTTCTTTTGAATTGCCATCATATTTATTTCTTTCAATAAAGCCCACGCGATGCATGCAAAACCAAACACCGGTCACTACAAAAGCAGGGATGCAAACATCATGGTTTTGAAACAGAGCTCAGCAAACATCAGCACCCATTAATTATCTGAGCCCGTCAAAGTGAAAATCTCTTATTACACACCAATCAGCAGCACACACCGACAGAATACTTGCAGCCAGAGCATGAACTAAAGTGTGCCATCTGATACTGCATTTACAGCTTTTGGTTTCATCAGTCTACAAAATTCGTGTCAACTTTCCTCTGGCTAGGTTAGTTAAGTTGCAGATACGTTTCAGACTTCCAAAACGTACAGATCCTCCCTTTTACAATACAGATTCTGTGCTATTGCGCACAAGTTCATGTTCATGTTCACTCTCTGATTTTGTACTATCCAATGGTTCACGCGAGAACAGAGCATGACCAAACCAAGCTGAAGCACTCAATAACAGCCTGAAAATACTCTCTGCTTATTATTCAAGCAGGTGCCTCGGCCTCGTCATCTCGCCGCCCCCACAGCCACACCAAAGCTTGCCCGCATTGGAGGGAGCGCATCTCAGGCGAGACTCCCCGTTCCATTAGCCGACGAGCTGGTCGCTCCAGCGGTTCACTCGACCTCGCCTTCCGGCCTCGCGTGGTGCCATCCAGATCAAGCGCCGTGCTAACGAGAGGTCCCGGTTCAAGTCGCGTTTGAGATCCCGGCGGAGTCGCGGAGAGGACGGCGGCGTGGGAGCCGCCGACGGGAAAGGAGGAGCCGGAACCAGGGGGTTTCTTGCAAAATTTTGAATCGCGATTATTAATCACGATCCAATATTTGCATATAACCTCTTGAAATGGATCGCGATTAATGATAGCGATCCAAAATAGGGGTGTATTTGTAAAACACTGCATATCAGATTCGAACCAGGGGGACATTTGCTAATACTTCACGCCGGGGACAAGGAGTCGGCGAGGTCGCACCACCGCCGCATAGGCCCGCGCCCCATTGCTGTTGATCCCGAGCTTTCTTTCTGCCGGTTCACGCGCGTCTCCGGCGGCCCTTGGTATCGCAGGAGGTGAGGCTCTCCGCACTCATGTTCCTCTATATCCTTCCTCTAAAAGGAATATTCTGTCCTAGTCATTAAGATTCTTTCCTTATACCAATTTACTCCGCACCTATCATTCTTCTATATCCATCCTCTATATCAACTATCCAATATTTTATTCAACCATCTCCAACTACCATCAGTAGGGCTCACTTGTAATTTTATCTAAATATATCCATGTGAGATCTTGTTTTGAAGAATTTATTGAAACGAATTTAATGGTGTAATCGGAATTTGATTTGGGTTTTTGGTTTGTGAGTTATAATATTTTTTAGTTCGGTGAACTAGTGGGACCCGCCACTTTTCTCTCTCTCTCCTGCTCTTGTCTACCAACGCGGACGCGCGGAGCAGCTTCCGCCCGTGGGCCCGCACCGGTAGCGGAGTCCGCTGCGTACGCTACATTTGAAGGAAACGGGGGCTTCCTCGAAGCTAGAGGGAGCTATAGCGGACACCGCTGCAGGGCCCTTTCCTTTATATGCTTCCTTCAGGAAGCTTTCCAGGAGCCCAGTGCGGGCAGCCTGAGGCTCTCCGCACTAGTCGTCGCTACGGGTTCCTGCAGTAGAGTTTAGCGTAAAAGCACCCTGCATCGGGCCACTCTAAAGGTTCCGCTACGCAAGCGGAATAGCTCCGTTCCTCTATTCCCAGCGCTGTCCCAGGACGTCCGCCATCGGCTGTTGAATTATTGGGCTTTTTATTAAGCCCATAATGAAGCAATAATTCTATTTAGTCTAGGCCCATAATTAGTGCATTAATGGTTTAGTCCCACATGGGATTCCTACCATAAATAAACTCGACTTATTAGGTGGATTTCCGGTTGATCCCCTAGAGAAGTTGAGAGAGGCTAGTGGTGAACCACACGCGCGCGCGCGCGCCGCCGCCGCCGAGGCGAGGCGTGGCGTGGCGTGGCTGGCTGGGGGGCGGGGCGGTGCGGTGCGTGCGGGCGTGGCGTCGCGTCCGTCCGTCCGTCCGTCATGGAAGTTTTGATATATTGAAACGGTGCGTCCCATATGAATCGACGCCTTTTCGCTACGAAGGAGTCACGTCTGTTCGTTCGAAGGGGTCACGTCTGTTCATTCGAGGGGTCGCGTCTGTTCCGTTTCTATATATAGCGCCTTCCCGGGATCGATCGATTACTCTCGATCACGCTCACTACTCGTCTTGTTCCATCTTCCGCTCGCTGTTGCTGTTGAAGACATCTCCGTCCCGGACTTCTGCGCGCACAGAATCTGGGAGAGCAGGCCTCCGAAACCCCGTTCCGCAAGCGACATCTGCCGGGTGTGCGGGCGATCAGGTTTTTGGGGAGCGACATCGCGACTGCTCGATCGACTCCCTGACCGTGGGCGTTCTGCACTGCGTACAACGTCCTGCATCAACTTAGATCGACTACATCGAACAACTCAAGAACAATGGTTCTTGGGAATGGATCTTCCAGCGCCTCCGGCGCAGGATCTTCCGCTGGGTACGTTCTTGTCTTTCTGATCAATTTGTTCATCGTTTTTATCACCTTATTGAGGAATTTATGGATTAAATTAAGTAGAAAAATACCTAATTTCTTAACAATCCAAAAACCTGATATTAGGCAATTTTCTGTTAGCGGTTTTGCTGCTGCACTGAAACCGAACGCGTTTGATGGGTCTTTCTATAAGAGGTGGCGTGCGCAGATGGTCCTGTGGCTTACAGCAATGAACTGCCATCACGCCGCGAACGGTAGGCCAGAACAGTTCACTCCAGAGGAGGAGGAACGGTTCAATATGGCTGATAATCTGTTCAGAGGCGCCGTGATTAGCGCTCTTGCCGATAAGTATAAGGATTCATATATCACGTGCACCTCTGCGAAAGAACTATGGGATGCTCTGGACGCTAAGTTTGGTGTTTCTGATGCCGGGAGTGAACTGTATATCATGGAGCAGCTTTTTGACTACAAGATGGTTGAGAACCGTTCTGTAGTTGAACAAGCTCATGAGATTCAGGCTTTGGCAAAAGAACTCGAACCATTTCCATGTGTGTTGCCTGACAAGTTTGTGACTGGCGGTATTATCGCCAAGTTGCCATCTACTTGGAGAGATTTTGCTACCCAACTGAAACACAAGAGGCAAGAGTTTAGCGTGTCTGAACTCATAGGGACTCTTGATGTTGAGGAAAGGGCGAAAGCAAAAGACACACGTGGAAAGAGCGTAGGAGAACCTTCTAGTGCCAATATGGTGCGAAAGGTTACTTCATCAAAGAAGAAGAAGAAGGGGGCTGAGAAGCCTAAGCAATCAACCACTTTTAAGAAGAAAAAGAACAAAGAAAGTGGCTGCTTTGTTTGCGGGAGCACTGAGCATTGGGCAAGTGCGTGCCCAGACCGCAAAGTTAAGCAGGAGAAGAAATCTGCAAACGTGGTCATTAGCGAGACTGGAGGGACTTCTGGATACGGTAATTCTACACCCATTGTCCTTTCTGTCTGTCAAACACCTGAGTGGTGGATTGACACTGGGGCTAATGTACATGTGTGTGCTGATATCTCTTTGTTTTCTTCTTATCAGGCCGGAGTGACAGGAGACTTGTTGATGGGAAATGGGTCACATGCTCGTGTTCTTGGTGTTGGTACGGTCATTCTGAAGTTTACTTCGGGAAAGACGGTGCTATTGAAGCACGTGCAGCATGTCCCCTCAATCAAAAGGAATCTTGTTAGTGGCTCTCAATTGTGTCGAGGTGGTTATAAATTAGTTCTTGAGTCTAATAAATGTATACTTTCTAAGTATGGAATATTTGTTGGAAAAGGCTATGATTGCGGAGGCTTGTTCCGCTTTTCTTTACTTGACAATGTTTGTAATAAGGTTGTGAATAATATTCTTACTTCGAATGAGTCGAATGTTTGGCATTCACGACTTTGTCACATTAACTTTGGTTGTATGACGCGGTTAGCAAAACTGAATTTAATCCCGAAATTTGATATGGTCAAAAGTTCTAAGTGCCATGCTTGCGTGCAATCTAAGCAACCTCGCAAGCCTCACAAGGCTGCGGAGGCGAGGAACTTAGAGGCATTAGAACTTGTTCATTCCGATCTATGCGAGATGAATGGCGAATTGACTAGAGGTGATAAAAGATACTTCATGACTCTCATAGATGATTGTACTAGATATTGCTATGTGTATCTGCTGAAATCCAAAGATGAAGCTTTGCATTACTTTAAAATCTATAAAGCTGAAGTAGAAAACCAACTAGAAAGGAAGATTAAACGTTTAAGGTCTGACCGTGGTGGAGAATACTTTTCTAATGATTTTTCTGAATTCTGCGTGGAACATGGTATTATTCATGAGAGGACACCGCCTTACTCACCTCAATCCAATGGGATTGCTGAGAGAAAGAACCGAACTCTAACTGATTTGGTTAACGCCATGTTAGAGACAGCGGGTCTTTCTAAGGAATGGTGGGGTGAGGCGATATTGACTGCATGTCATGTCCTGAATAGAATTCCCACGAAGGATAAAGAAATCACACCATTTGAGGAATGGCATAAGAAAAGATTAAATCTCTCATATTTGCGTACTTGGGGTTGTTTGGCCATGGTGAATGTGCCAATCAATAAGAAACGCAAACTTGGACCTAAAACTGTTGATTGTATCTTCCTGGGTTATGCTATGAACAGCGTGGGTTATAGATTTTTAGTAGTAAAATCTGGAGTACCTGACATGTTGGTTGGTACAATTCTGGAGTCCAGAGATGCTACATTCTTTGAGAGTGAATTTCTTTTCAGAAATGCACCTAGCACATCTAGTCATGAATTTACATTACCCCATAAGCATTTCATTCCGATAACACAAAATGAGGAACCCCCTGTGCACATTCCTGAGGAGGATAACAATCTAGTCACCCGTAAGGGTAAGAGACAGAGGACTGCAAAGTCTTTTGGAAATGACTTTATTGTATACCTCGTGGATGACACTCCCAGAACCATTGAAGAGGCACTTTCATCTCCCGATGCTGACCTTTGGAAGGAAGCAATAAGGAGTGAAATGGATTCAATCATGTCTAATGGTACTTGGGAGTTGGTCGAGCGTCCTTACGGGTGCAAACCCATAGGATGCAAATGGGTGTTCAAGAAAAAGCTTAGGCCTGATGGTACGATTGAGAGGTACAAGGCAAGGCTTGTGGTGAAGGGATATTCACAGAAAGAGGGTGAAGATTATTTCGACACCTACTCACCTGTTGCTCGTTTGACCACGATTCGAGTATTACTTTCCCTGGCAGCCTCATATGGTCTTCTCGTTCATCAGATGGACGTTAAGACAGCTTTCCTTTATGGAGAGTTAGACGAGGAGATCTATATGGATCAGCCGGATGGGTTTGTAATAGATGGTCAAAAGAGTTTGGTGTGTAAGTTACTGAAATCCTTGTATGGCCTCAAACAAGCTCCTAGGCAATGGCACGAGAAGTTCGAAAGGACTTTGATATCGGCTGGCTTTGTTGTGAACGAAGCCGACAAATGTGTATATTATCGGTATGGTGGGGGCGAGGGAGTCATCCTGTGTCTATATGTTGATGACATACTGATCTTTGGGACCAACCTTAATGTGATTAAGGAGGTCAAGGACTTTCTGTCCAACAACTTTGAGATGAAGGATTTGGGAGTAGCAGATGTTATTCTTAACATCAAGCTACAAAGAGAAGGTAATGGTGGGATTACTCTCTTGCAATCTCACTACGTGGAGAAGATCTTGAGTCGCTTTGGGTATAGCGATTGTCAATCTGCTCCCACGCCTTATGATCCTAGCGTGCTATTAAGGAAGAACCAAAGAATAGCAAGGGATCAATTGAGATATTCCCAAATCATTGGTTCGCTTATGTACCTGGCTAGTGCTACAAGGCCTGATATCTCGTTTGCTGTGAGCAAACTGAGTCGGTTTGTGTCAAAACCGGGAGATGATCACTGGCGAGCTCTTGAGAGAGTAATGCGCTATCTGAAGGGTACTATAGGCTATGGCATTCACTATTCTGGGTACCCGAAAGTACTTGAGGGATATTGTGATGCAAACTGGATATCCGACGCTGATGAGATGTATGCCACAAGTGGATATGTGTTTCTACTTGGAGGTGGCGCTGTTTCCTGGAAGTCTTGCAAGCAGACCATCTTAACGAGGTCAACTATGGAAGCAGAACTTACAGCTTTGGATACCGCCGGCCTTGAGGCTGAATGGCTTCGTGATTTCCTTATGGATTTACCGGTGGTTGAAAAACCAATACCGTCTATTTCCATGAACTGTGACAATCAGACGGTGATAGTCAAAGTGAACAGTTCAAAGGATAACATGAAATCCACAAGGCATGTGAAAAGGCGGCTGAAATCTGTCAGAAAATTGAGAAACTCCGGAGTTATGTCGTTGGACTACGTCCATACGTCTAAAAATCTGGCAGATCAATTTACCAAGGGACTATCACGTAATGTGATAAACAGTGCATCGAGTGAGATGGGCTTGAGACCCACTTGATAGGCTGTCATAGCGGTAACTTGTTCTATGTGATCGGAGATCCCGTGAAGTAGAATGGTGAAACAAGCTAGTGACAGTTTGAGAGGAAAGACCCTTGACTGGTCTATCTCATATGTACTTCTTTCCTAGAGAACTGTAAGGCAGGCTGGTTCATTAACCTTAATGTGTTCATAGTGGCTTATGAGAAGCAAAGATATCGTCCTACAGGATATCTTTAAAGAACACACCTATATGAGTTCGACTGCTAGTCACAGTCTATGAGATGGTGGGGATCTCTAGATACTCATGAATGGGCCAGAAGTATGACTTATATGCTTCAAACAGAGGGGATGCTTTTGGCAACCTAGTATCGGTAAAGGACTTGGGCAAAGCTCTTTCGCACAAAACTGACAATTCAAGGCATAGTCCATTGTTCAGTTGTGAATAAAGCGTAACCTTTGTTCTAGATGGAAGTTCAACTTAACAGTCTCCATCGAAACACCGGTATATTAAACGAGAGGAAGATAAATTTAAGTGCATTCCTTATGAGCTCTAGACTTGGTGGGGATTGTTGAATTATTGGGCTTTTTATTAAGCCCATAATGGAGCAATAATTCTATTTAGTCTAGGCCCATAATTAGTGCATTAATGGTTTAGTCCCACATGGGATTCCTACCATAAATAAACTCGACTTATTAGGTGGATTTCCGGTTGATCCCCTAGAGAAGTTGAGAGAGGCTAGTGGTGAACCCCACGCGCGCGCGCGCGCCGCCGCCGCCGCCGCCGCCGCCGCCGCCGAGCCGAGCCGAGGCGAGGCGTGGCGTGGCTGGCTGGCGGGCGGTGCGGTGCGGTGCGTGCGGGCGTGGCGTGGCGTCGCGTCGCGTCCGTCCGTCCGTCCGTCATGGAAGTTTTGATATATTGAAACGGTGCGTCCCATATGAATCGACGCCTTTTCGCTACGAAGGAGTCACGTCTGTTCGTTCGAAGGGGTCACGTCTGTTCATTCGAGGGGTCGCGTCTGTTCCGTTTCTATATATAGCGCCTTCCCGGGATCGATCGATTACTCTCGATCACGCTCACTACTCGTCTTGTTCCATCTTCCGCTCGCTGTTGCTGTTGAAGACATCTCCGTCCCGGACTTCTGCGCGCACAGAATCTGGGAGAGCAGGCCTCCGAAACCCCGTTCCGCAAGCGACATCTGCCGGGTGTGCGGACGATCAGGTTTTTGGGGAGCGACATCGCGACTGCTCCATCGACTCCCTGACCGTGGGCGTTCTGCACTGCGTACAACGTCCTGCATCAACTTAGATCGACTACATCGAACAACTCAAGAACAATGGTTCTTGGGAATGGATCTTCCAGCGCCTCCGGCGCAGGATCTTCCGCTGGGTACGTTCTTGTCTTTCTGATCAATTTGTTCATCGTTTTTATCACCTTATTGAGGAATTTATGGATTAAATTAAGTAGAAAAATACCTAATTTCTTAACATCGGCCGCGGGCCCACGCCCATCCAACTGCCTCACCTGCGCGCCTGGGGAGAGAAGAGCAGAGGACGCGCGGCACCGCGTGTCGCCGGCGGAGGGAGGACAGAAAGGGGAGCGCAAAGGCGGCGGTCTTGCCGGAGCCCGTCCCGGCGACGGCGTGCTGCAGCACCCGGCCTCCTCCACGGCACAGAGCAGTCGCGAGCAGTCGCGCTGCACGGGCAGACGGAGACCACCACGGGCAGGCGGCGGCGATTGTGAGCGCGGCGGCGTCGGCGGGTACGGCCAAGGGCTCCTCGGCGCGAGGGTGGACACCGGCGAGGAGGCCGGCAGCAAGAGGTCGTCGAGGCGGAGCACAACCGGCGGCGGGGAAGGATCGGTTGGCGCCGGCCATGGCGGGCTAGGGTTAGGGATTCGGTGAGGCTGGCCGGATCGGGCCAGGCGCGACGGAGATCGAGATGAAGCAGTAGTGTACGATTTTTGCAAAACGGCCCTCGTATTATCTTGTAATTTTGTATGATTTTTCTGTGTATTGGATATTTATAAAAGACTTCTATACTTTTTGGTATTTATAATAACTATTATAAATGATTGTGTTATGAAGAAATGTGTTTGTTAAAATGAGATGGTAGTTGGAGATGGTTGAATAAAATATATGGTAGTTGGGATAGAGGAAGAATATAGAGAACCATGGGTGCGAGAGAAATTAATATAAAGGAAAGAATCTTGATGACTAGGACGGAATATTCTTTTTAGAGGAAGGAAATAGAGAAACATGAGTGCGGAGAGCCTAATGGAGGGTAGAGACAGAGCAGGTGACCCACAAGCAAAGAGAGTACTGGGCGTTCCAGGCTCAAAGCCAAGGTCGCCGTCGAGCTCTGCCGCGTAACGATTTGCTATCTCCGCCGTCCGTCATTGGTATTTGGCTGATGGCTCCTATGTCAGAGCCTCAGAGAGGTAGATGGCTGTTCCGAACGAGATGGTTCGTTTCACTGTTCTTTACTGAATAAGACTCTGAAACGACTGCAGGAGAGAAGGGAGAACCCACCAGGCACAATTGTTTCTTGATCAGATTTACTCTCTCCGCCGTCCGTCACTGTTAGGCTGTCACAAACTTCAGTTTCTTGATCAGAGATCAGATCCTCGAGTTGCAGCAAACGTTTTGCATCTGTGCTGTTTCAGAGATGCTCAGGCTGCGTTCGGATCACTTTAGAGGGGTATAAAGGGGTCACATCAAAGATGCCGGCAGTATTTATGTGTACTAAACAAAGTCAAATTACAAAATTAAGTTCAGGACCCCCCATCTATTTTCGCGAGACGAACGTAATGAGGGTAATTAAGCGGCGATTAGACGATAGTTACTGTAGCATCACTGTGTCAAAACATTGATTAATTAGGTTCATTAGATTTGTCTCGAAAAATAGCGCTCATCTGCAGAAAGGTTTTGTAATTAAATTTTATTTAGTACTCCTAAATAGTAAGATTCTTTTTACTTTAGAGGGGTATAAAGTTTAGAGGGTTTTTAGAGGGGGAACCGAACGCACCCTCAAGATACCTTTTTTCTGATGAACCTTATGCATTTTAAAAAAATCAGAAACTTCAATCTCTTTTCATTAGTCAGTGACTTTTTATTTATCAATCTAATCGATGTAAAACGATGACAGTAATATGTTGCTCTGGATATAGCCCAGCAGTAACATTTTGATGCACTATGACTTCAGGTTGATGCACATTTTGCAGAACTCCAAGAACTGTATCTTATCTATGAGGAACATTGCCGAGCTAAACGTCCACTCATTGAATTGGCAGGGTTATCAATCCAGCAGGGTGATGTCTCATGAACGCACCCAGTTTACTTTTCTTGTCGGCGCTAAACTCTGAAAGAACATCCATCCAGTCCTTCAGATACGCGCATACACACCAACAATCCAAATTTGTCAAAAATATCGTCCTGATTTGCTGAGTTGCAGCCTGCAGGTAATTAGTGTTGAATCCTGTTGACAGATGATCATATTTACATTCAGATTACGATCATCTGATTCAAAACACAGAGTGCAGCGCTAGACGATCTACGTGATGGCGGCAGTCGTCGATGGCCTGAAATAACAGCGTTCTGAAGAATTTGCATGTACAATTAAAAATCAAGTGAGGTTGCAGCGTGAAAGATGTATATCTTTTTTCAGAAACAAGTATAATTCAATCTAAAATGTAAATAAAATTCCTGTTCTGCACAATGAGCCATCTCATATCTGCAGTCAACCGAACTGAACTGATGGCACTGACGAGGAAGTCCTAGGACGTGTTTGGAAGAGTCCATCTCGGCAAGACCATCTCATATCTCGAGTTCTGGCGAGTCCATCTCGGCGACGGTGCAACACCAGCACAAAACAAAGGAAAGGAAAGGACGCGAAATTCTGGTTCCCGGCAACCTCGGTTGCCTAATTCTCAGCGCGACACGTGGTGTGCCAGGTCTGCAAGTGCTACAGTTGGGTGGCAGATATACGGTGTGACCCACAATCCACCGAGTCTCAATGCACCGTATAGCATACAGATTTATTGCCGCCGCACCCGTTCCTGTGAGGCTCCACTAAACCTTCCTGTTCATCGTCCAGATCCAGATCAACTTTCCCTATCCCTCTCCTCGTTTCTCTCCCTTACCAAGGCGACCAGGCCCGCGGGGTACACCTTGCCGACGGAGTACAGGACCTCGAGGCGGTGGTGGTGCTCGAATCGATGACAGCCACATCGAGCTGGTGGTGGCGGTGACCTTTCCCCGCCGGCGGAGTACAGGTCCAGATCTGGGCTGTAACCCGGGAGCCCTCCTGTGCATGAACCGGCGGCGGTGCGCAAGGAGACGGCGCCCCCGAGGCTGCGACGGCGGAGCTCAAGTCGACGGCGCTCACGGGGTCGACTACATGGTAGCCAGATCCGCCCCCTCCTTAAGGCGGGGCAGCTCGTCGCCGTGGCGACCTTGAGGCGGCTGAGGCGGGCCTGCTCGTCGCGACGGTGCCCCAGATCAGCTGGGCGCTGGGTAAAAGCCGGCCAGATTTGGCCCGCCCTTGCGCAGCTCGGATGAGGAAGTCGTGAGCTGCCATACACCGCCGCAGATGCACAGGCTCTCTCCATCATCCCCTCCGCCGCTTTCATGGACGCCGCCGCGCCCTGCGCCATGCTAGCGCTCCGCCTCGGCTCCCCCGCGCTCCTCCTCGCCGCGCTGCGCCCGGGCCCGCGGCTGCGGAGAGGAGGCTGAGGGGCGGGAACGCAGCGGTGGGAGCGTCGAGCTCCTCGCCATCCTCAAGGGGAACCTGTTCCGGTACTTCGTCGACGACGGCAAGAACCTTCTTGGTGGCCATCATCTTCGTCCTCATGTTCTTCTCCGGCATGTAGCTGATTCCGGCGATAAGATGTACCCGGTGGCCTCATCTTGAAGTATCACGGCGCGGTGAGGTCGTGGCACGCGGCCGCGGAGCGCTAGTTGGACTCCCGCTCGGGTTCAATCTCGTCGCCAGACGCTTCACCGAGCTGTACAGTTCGACGACCTTGGAAGGCCCCAACATCTCCTCTACGATTTGATCTGTTACTGGTTTTGCGACCTTTTCTTTTGTTTTGGTGCTGCTGCGAGACACTTTCCTTAGTTTATTCGGTTAAGGGCGCGTTCGGATCCCCCTCTAAAACCCCTCTAAAGTTTATAGCCCTCTAAAGTAAAAAGAATCCTACTATTTAGGGGTACTAAATAAAATTTAATTACAAAACCTTTCTGCAGATGAGCGCTATTTTTTGAGACGAATCTAATGAGCCTAATTAATTAATGTTTTGACACAATGATGCTACAGTAATCATCGTCTAATCGTCGCTTAATTACCGTCATTACGTTCGTCTCGCGAAATAGGGGTCCTGAACTTAGTTTTGTAATTTGACTTTGTTTAGTACACATAAATGCAGCCGGCATCTTTGATGTGACTCCTTTATACCCCTCTAAAGTGAACCGAACACCACCTAAGCTTTCTTGATCGAAGTTCTTTGTGATTTTGCCGTGGTATAGGTGCTATACTTCAGGAAAGATTTGAGTTTCTTTTGCAAGAATATTTTCTTGGATCTTCACTTTGTCGCTCCAAATCACTTTGTTGCTTGGATCTTGTCGGTACTAACTGATGATCCAAATCAAAAATGTTTTTAGCATTTCCTCTAAAATAATCTGGTTTTACTTTATGTGCAAATATTTTTTTATATAATCCATAGCTTCAAAAGATGAAATGGCACTGGAATAGTACTAAGGTTGCGTTCGGCGCACGGGGTCTAAATTTTAGAGGGTTTTTGCAACGAATATCGTGATTACAAATAAAGTTTAATTACAAAACTAATTTCAGGACTCCGCTCGAATTTGCGAGACGAATCTAATGAGAGTAGGTAAGCCGTAATTAGACGATGGTTACTGTAGCATCACTGTAGCAAAATATAGATTAATTAGGCTCATTAGATTCGTCTCGCGATTTAGAGGGGGGTTGTGACATAGGTTTTGTCATTAAATTAATAAAAGTAGTTTTAAATAGTAAGATTCTCTTTGATGTGATGGGTGCTAAAAATTATAAGGGATGCGCCGAACAGGCCCTAATTTGGTACAGCAAACGTTATAGTCTCACGAATTTTAGATGAATTACATCATCTGTACTCCAGTCTCCAGAGCCTTTGAACATCACATTTTTTATCACAAGGAACAGTAATATTTATGATTTCTAGTTGAATGAGTAATATGATTTTCTTGTGGAAGGAGTAAAAAAAAAAGTCCAAACGTACTCCAACTGTGTCTTTATCTATCAGTTAAGATGAGATTTGTGGTATAAAAATTTAGTTAAGCTCCACATACCAGGGATACTTCCCTTTTGGCTCAAATTTGCTAGTTGTTGATTTACTCGTTTTAAATGCTCGATCTAAAGGTTCATCTGCATTTGTGTTATGATTTTGGGGCAAAAAACTAGAAAGTGAGATCGCATCTCTAAATGATGGATAACCATATGGCTTAGTACGGTAGATTTGATTTTTGGATGAGCAAATTGGCCACAGTTCAACAGTGTAGGAACAGTGAAGGTACATCAAGTTTACATGTGTAGTACATGCTAATCTTAGTTTATGAGTACAGTGCAACGAAGAAATTTTGAAACAAAAGCTAAAATCTTGGTTTAGAACATCTGTAGAACCAAGGAGGTTCCTGTAACTCTTGAACATTTTTTTTATCAACCGGAGCAGTTTTTTGGTATAGTACAATACTCTACAATTTTGAAGCATCTGTGCATTTTTAAAAATAAATGTCCTTTTTTAATCTTCATGTGTACCTAATTGAAACTTATAGTTTCTGCCATGTGTAAAATTGTGACCATTTAAAATCTTGTAGAATTTTACAGTTTTGTAAAAATTTGGTGGGTGAAGTACATGTTCATCGTCACAGTTCATTTATAAAAATGTAAAGACTGAATCATTGATACAAAAAAAAATTGTCCTGTGATGCATCGATTTTATTTTGATTTTGTGTGCACTAAAAATGCGAGAACAATCATATGGAATAAAAAGTACATTGAAGGATTATGAACATGTAAGAAAAATCTATTGGTACTAATTAAACAGTGATCCTGTAGCACTTAATTGTGGTACAACTTAAATTTTTAGTATGGTACATCTTTAAGCATTTTTTAAAAAAACTATTAATTAACCATACGGTTATTGAGAACCTTGCGGTTAACAGAAAAAATAATCGATGCAATCAATTCGGTTTGAGATACTATGGAACAATTTCATCCTCACAGTGGTACAGCTTAATTTTAAAGGCGGTACAGCTTGAAGCATTTTTTTTAAAAAAATTATAGTATTGTGCTAAGAAAGTTATAGTATTGCTAAAACAGATATGACTCTTAACTGAAAAAGAGTTCAAATAGTTTGAAAAAAAAGGCTCGTCCGGCCCAAACCACCACCATCCGAACCGACATTAATAATCTACTCCGGTTTGTCCTCACTCATTGAATGCACCTGAAAAGTTGCACAGCAAACACAGTGCCCGGACAGCAATACAAGCAAAAAAAAAAGCGAATGTGGAAATACGTGGGGGCGGCGCGGATCCCCGCGCGAATGAGCGGCGCAAGATCAGGCAACCGAGGTTGCCGGGAACCACATTCATTTTCCCCACAAAACAAAGCTTCCTCGGGCGCCCCGATGTGCTGTCGTCCCTGCTCCAGCACTGCAGCAGCATGGTCAGGTGACAGGCACGCTGAGGCCGACGTCCGTATCCCGGTGTCAGTGAATTTGAACAAGCTGCACGCCGGCGGCGCCCCTCCTGCCTGCGCACGACGGCGACGGTAGCAAACTTGGCCGCTTCGGAACACGTTCGATCTCCTGCTCCGGCCATCGCCTCCATGGCCGCCGCCGCCGACGCGGCGTGTACTCCTCATGAGGTTAGCTCCCTCCCCAGGCGGCCTTGCCGCAAGGACTGACGAGCCGCGCCGGTGATGACGATGACGGCGCGCGCCGAGGTAGGGGAGCCGATCGAGGAGTTGATTGTTGGAGAATAATTCATTTTCTCCCCTATCTGAAATTGCAAACCGACTTTGGAACTTCTGAAGTCATCTGCTAGTTACTTCCTGGCTAAGAAATTCATTTCCTCCCCTACCATGCAGGTGCCTGTCCGGCAAGGAGAAAAATTAGTAAACAAGTTGACAGAAAATTTCTAGAGTCAAGTAGCAGCAAGTAAGTCAATATGTTTAGTGTGTGTCAGTATGTAGTATAGTTTGGAACTTTGTAACCGGGTAGCACATGCATAAAAGAAAAATATCATGGCTGGGTAAGTCGGTAGATGAAGTCTATATAAGGTCTTGTACTGCAACCAGCCAGGTGTGTGTACGCATGACTCGGGCGAGCCGCGCTAGGCTTGTTGAAGTGAAAAGAAGAAGCAAAGCTAGTAGCTGCTCTGTTTTCAACTGAGTCGTCCTCTGTTCTATCCTCCTCTGTTCTGTCCTAGCTCTCCAGCCAACACAAGAGAAATAGTGGTGCTCGGTAGCACCAACAACTGGTATCAAGAGCCTCCAGGTTCGAGATCAGATATAGCGAGGTAGCACGGCGCATCGGAGTTCATCGAAGTCAAGGAGATGGCTTCAGTTTCAGGCGTCGGGATGGCGCAAACAATGGTACCTGTGTTTGCAGGTGAGAATTATGATGTTTGGAGTGTCAAGATGCGTACATTGCTACTATCACAGGAATTATGGGATGTTGTTGAGAAGGGCTACAAGACATATGAAGAAGGGGATGTTCTTACGGCAGAGCAAAAGAAAGCTTTGTCTAAGGACCAAATGTCGGACGCCAAGGCCCTGTTCCTGATACAACATGGTCTTGCTGATAACATATTTTCACGGATTATTGGCGCGAATACTTCAAAGGAGGCATGGACAAGTTAAAGGAGGAGTTTCAAGGATCTAAAAAGGTACTAGCTGTGAAGCTGCAAACTCTGAGAAGGCAATTTCAGAATTTACAGATGAAGGAGAATGAGAAGGTAAAAGACTACTTCTCAAGAGTAATTGAAGTGGTAAATCAGATGCGTACTTATGGAGAAGATATCAATGATCAAAGGATAGTTGAGAAAATTTTAATAAGTCTTCCTGAAAAATATGAGTATATTGTTGCTGCTATCGAGGAGTCAATCAGCAACTAATGAGCTCATGGAAGTCTCATGAAGAAAGAAAATTGCAGCGTGAAGGATATTCAGGGAGCTCCATAGAGAGCGTATTTCAACCAAAGTTAAGCTTCAAGCCCAAGAATTCAAGGTTTCATGGTAAATATCAGAAGAAGGATTATCCAAGGCGAGATATGCAGAAGGAGCCAGCCCAAGAAAAAAAAGGTACGTCCACTTCAAATCTGTAGTGTGTTATTAGTGAAAAATCTAATTATTCCATAGATAGATGTTGGAAAAATAAGATATGCAACAAATGCAAAAAGAAGGGACATATTGCAAAATTTTGCTGAACTCGAGATGATACTCGGGCTAACTTTTCTGAAGAGAAAGAAAATTCAGAAGAGTTGGTTTATTCTTGCCACACTGCACAAGGAGAAGATGATGATGTTTGGGTCATTGATAGTGGTTGCACAAACCATATGGCCTCAGACCCAAAAAATATTTCGAGATGTGGATTCATCACATCAAGCAAAAATTCGGATGGGAAATAGCTTCATCGCCCAAGGCGAAGGTAAGGGCTCCATTGCTGTTTAGACTGAAGACGGTCCAAAATTTATCAAAGATGTTCTGTTGGTGCCTGATCTAAAGCAAAATTTACTAAGTGTCGGGCAACTTCTAGAACATGGGTATGCAGTTTATTTTGAGGATTTTTGCTGCAAAATTTGGGACAGTAAAAATGGGAATCGTCTTATTGCCAAAGTAAAAATGGAGAAAAATCAGAATTTTCTATTGAGAATGAATCATCCGACTCAGTTGGCTATGAGAAGTGAGGCCGGTGATTACTCTGATTTATGGCACAAAAGATTTGGTCATCTCAATTATAGAGCCTTCAAATTACTGAGAGCAAAAGGTATGGTCCAAGGCTTACCTTGTATTGAGTTGGAGTCTGATCTTTGTGAAGGTTGTATTTTTGGTAAACAAATTCGAGCATCTTTTCCACGCACTGGATCATGGCGTGCAAAAGCACCATTGGAGTCGGTGCACAGTGACATAGTTAGTAAAGTACCAACAATGTCAGAAGAGCATCACTGGTATTTTATCACTTTTATTTTATACAAGAATGACTTGGGTATACTTCCTAAAGGACAGATCTGAAGCACTTGGTATTTTCATAAAGTTCAAGGCAATGGTGGAAAATCAAAGCAATAGAAAAATTAAGGTGCTTCGGAGCGATCGAGGTGGAGAATACATCTCAAATTAATTTGAAGAATATTGTAATAGTGTTGGCATCCGAAGGCAACTAACTGCAGCCTATAGTGCTCAGCAAAATGGTGTTGTCGAAAGGAAAAACCGGACGATTGATGACATGGCTAATTCTATGCTTCAAGAAAAAGGTATGCCTAAATCCTTCTGGGCTGAAGCTGTTAATACAGCTGTTTATATTTTAAATAGAAGTCCAACCAAACCTGTTCCAAATCGTACTTTTGAAGCTTGGTTTGGTCAAAAGCCTGTCATCAGTCATATGAAAATATTTGGTTGCATCTGTTATGCTCAAGTGCCAGCACAAAAGAGAACAAAATTTGACACTAAAAGTGAGCGTTGCATCTTTGTTGGCTATGCTAATGACACTAAAGGCTATCGGCTCTATAACTTGGAGAAAAGAAAATTATCATTAGCAGAGAATGTTATTTTTGACGAGAATTCTGATTGGGATTGGAAAAAGAGAAGGTTCAAAAGAATTATTTGGTACCTTCTAGAACCATCCCAATGGATCAGCCACAAGTTCATGATGAACATCAAGATGAAACTGATGCCCCAAGTCAAGATGGATCAGACTCAAGTTCAGGATCCAGCCCAAGAGCTAGTGAAAGGCCTTTAACACCGGTCAGACTGAAACCTTTATCAGAGATTTATGAGTCTTGCAACTTTTCTGTGATTGAACCACAAACTTTTGAGGAAGGTGAAAAACATGAAAAAAGCCATAGAAGAGGAAATTCTTATGATTGAGAAAAATAATACTTAGGAATTGGTTGATTGTCCCAAGAATCGTGAAGCGATTGGAGTCATATGGGTATATAAGACCAAGCTTAATAAAGATGGCTCGGTTCAGAAATACAAGGCAAGGCTTGCTGCTAAAGGCTTCAAGCAAAAGCCAGGTATTGATTACTTTGAGACATATGCTCCGTCGCAAGGCTCAAGACAATTCGTATAATAATTATTCTAGCGGCCTAGAAGAAATGGAAGCTTTATCAACCTTGATGTTAAATCTGCATTTCTTAATGGGTATCTTGAAGAAGAAATATATGTTGAGCAGCCAGAGGGATTTTCAGTTGAAGGGGGAGGAAATAAAGTCTTCAGAAGGCATTATATAGATTGAAGCAGGCGCCAAGAGCATGGTACAGTCAAATTGATAAATACTTTATGAAGAATGGATTTGAGAAGAGCATGAGCGAGCCAACACTCTATGTCAAGAAGAAAGGTACGGATATTTTTATCATATCTTTATATGTTCATGATTTAATATATACGGGAAATAATGGAAAAATGATGCAAGAGTTCAAGACTGATACAATGAATACATATGAGATGAGTGATCTTGGCTTGCTCCATCATTTCCTTGGTATGAAAATATTTCAGAATGATGAAGGCATATTCATATGTCAAAAGAAATATGCTGAAAGTATTATGAAGAAATTTAAAATGGAAGATTGCAAGTCAGTCACAACTCCTTTGGTGCCTAATGAGAAGCAAAAAATAAATGATGGTGCAAGCAAGGCTGATCTGTCGAAATACAGAAGTCTGGTTGGAAGCCTATTATATCTGACTGCTACAAGGCCGGATATTATGTTTGCTACTACCATGTTATCAAGGTATATGTGTAGTCCCAGTCATCTACATTTTTCCGCTGCGAAAAGAGTTCTACGCTATATAAAGGGGACTATAGACTATGGAATTTGGTATAAGCCGGTTCAAGACTCAAAATTAATTGGCTACACCGACAGTGACTAGGCTGATTGTCTTGATGATATGAAGAGCACGTCCGGCTATGCTTTTTCACTTGGATCAGGTATGTGTTCTTGGTCCAGCAAGAAACAAAATATTGTGGCTTTATCTTCGTCAGAGGCAGAGTATGTAGCAGTCGCAAGAGCTGCTTCATAAGCTATATGGCTCAGAAGAATAATGAAAAATATAAGTGAGATGCAAAATGAAGCGACTACGATTTATTGTGACAATAAGTCGGCAATTGCAATCGCTGAGAACCCAGTAACAAACGAGAGGACCAAGCATATAATGATCAAGTATCATTATATCCGGGAAGCAGTGGAGCATCAAGAAGTTAAACTGAAATTTTGTCGAATTGATGAGCAGCTCGCAGACATCTTTACGAAGGCCCTGCCGAGAGAAAAATTCATTCGCAACAGGGAGCTGATTGGTGTTGCAAGAAAATGAATTAAGAGGGAGTTTGTTGGAGAATAATTCATTTCCTCCCCTATCTGAAATTGCAAACCGACTTTGGAACTTCTGGAGTCATATGCTAGTTACTTCCTGGCTAAGAAATTCAGACCATGCAGGTGTCTGTCCGGCAAGGAGAAAAATTAAACAAGTTGTTAGGAAGTTTCTAGAGTCAAGTAGCAGCAAGTGTCAATATGTTCAGTGTGTGTCAGTATGTAGTATAGTCTGGAACCTTGTAACCGTGTAGCACATGCATAAAAGAAAAATATCATTGCTGGGTAAGTCGGTAGATGAAGTCTATATAAGGTCTTGTACTGCAACCAGCCAGATGTGTGTACGCATGACTTTGTTGAAGTGAAAAGAAGAAGCAAGCTAGTAGCTGCTCTGTTTTCAACTGAGTACTCCTCTGTTCTATCCTCCTCTGTTCTGTCCTAGCTCTCCAGCCAACACGAAAGAAATAGTAGTGCTCGGTAGCACCAAAATTGATCACCGTCATCCAGGTCCACCGCCATGAAGCTCCCTCCTCGCATGGACTAGTTGACCGCGACCAACGACCAGTCAGCGCTTCCGATCCGGACCGCATGAGTCCAATCGGACCGCTGCCAGGCAACCAGGGTGGTCGCTATTTGAAATAGCGACCGCCCGGTCGTTGTTTCGAAAAGCGACCACCCCCGGGTATCGCGAGGGCGCCGCCTCCCCAGCATGCCGCGGAGTGCTCGCCGCTGAGGTCGCAACGTTTCTCGCTCCCTGCCGTGTCCTTCCTCAACGAGCGCTGCAGCGCCTCCAGCCATTGCCTCCGTCGATCTGACGCTCCGCCTCGGCCGGAACATCAGGCTTGCCGCGGCGCGCCGGCCATTGCGCCGCCGTCGTTCCCGCGGTCCGCGTGCTCATGCGCCGCCGGGGCGCTCGCTCGCTAGCTCTTCCGTGACGCGCGCGCGCGCAGAGGCCAATGCTGGCACGCGAGCTCTGCCGCTGCCCAGCTGCGATAGCTCTACCTCTCAGAGCCTTAATTACGATAATATGCTCTGCCGTTGCTGCTGTCTGTCACGGTGCGGCGGCGGCGGCGTCGGGCAAGGGCGACGACGATGCTGCCACTTCCCGGCGCCCAGCGACCAACGACCGGCGTTGATGCCGTTGTTGAGCTCAGTTGCGTCGCGATGGGCTAGCTCTTTCCGGCACGCCTGAACTGAGCCTCGCGGGCGCCATGAAACAGGGCAGGCGATCTCCCCTGCTTCCTAGAACTCCCCAACCCATCGTTCCAGCAGCGTCCTGCGCGCGCGTTACAGGCACGCTGAAGCTGTACGCCCGAGTTGAGTTCCTGCTCCTGTCTGTCAGCAGCCGGCGCACGAGGCCGGCATGCCAGACTGCACCGTGCGCCTACCTCCCCAGCCCTGGCATCAGGCTGCTCCAACCCGTCGGTGCAATTGCTACCGTACTGGAAGCTTGCACTGGTGATGGACGGCCGGGAGGGCGCGTGGCATTGGCAAGGTAGGGGAAGCCGATTGAGGAGAGGAGCTGACCGTCGTCCAAAAAAAAAAAGCAGAAACGAAAAATAATGTATAGTGTGGCGTATTTAAGCTCCAAAATGTTTCAAGAAAGCACAAAATTGGGCGATTCATTCTCGGTTGCTTGGTACTCCTGACTACTAGTACACGAGAGGATGCTAAATCATCTATATGATTCTCTGCATACTGTAGCTACGCGCTCGCAACGGCTGATTGATGATCGATCTTGGGTCAGATCACGGATTGAAGAAAGCTCAATTATATATTAGCCGCACTCCGACCTGCCCGCCGCTAACGATGTCCAGCAATTCTCATCCTTTTTTTTTTTGAATGGAAATTCTCATCCTTGATACAACAGAACACCCACGCCGGGGTTGGCAACGGGTTCTGGTAGCATCCAGTGAAACGTCCATAGCTGACCACCGCCGCTGCCTTCGTCTCCTCCTTTCTGTGCCCGCCATCTGTGCTCTCACCTGAATGAACATCGATCTCATGAAACGAAAAATAAAGTACATGCAATTTTTTTTTCCTCCAAATCAAAACGGAAGCCATCGAATAAAAATGAGCACTATTTTCGTTTCCTCCAAAGAAAACAGACGGGGTTCTTAGATTACCGCTTACGGGTGCAGGAACGGCAGTGCACGCCAGGAGAACCAAGGAGAGCAGCAAGAGTACACACAGCTTCATGTTCTTCGCCCGTTCTGATCGCTGGCGAGTTACTGATGACTTGTCCGTCCAACTGGGTCACCTATGAAGAATGGATGAGTATCGATACCGCCGCTCCATGGCTAATTTATAGGACAGGGATCTTGTTAGCTAGGGGACACACGAATTAATATGTTCCAATCCAAGAATTGATATTTTTGTTGTCTTTTGGGAGGCGACAGTTATGGCATTCAATCGTGCCAATGCAAAGAAGGAAACCGATAATTCTGGCATTTGTGCTATTTTAATTACCGTGGTTCATATACATGGAAAATCACTGATAAAGGGAGGCGTGAGCTGCATATGATTCCGCCCCTACCAGCATAATGCATTCAACACTGCTTGTTTATAGCCCCATGCATGTAGGCACGAGATAGAGACATCTAACATGAACCTACCAGACCATCTGCTTGCAACTAGCTGTTCGACGCAGAACTAGAAAAATCGCGCGGCTACTTTGTGACCACTATTGTTGTCTTTGGTTTGGTATTCTCGAACATATGATAGCTACAAAATGTGAAAAAAATGCAGCGGATATATTATATATGTTTTTCTTATTATATTGATGTCAGTTACCTGCTCTTCAAAGGTTATTCTTTTTGCCACTTCAGAAGATAATCCAACTACATCTACTGGAATGTAGGGGTCGCCGGTAAGAATACTGCTTGATGAGAAACCTGACCCTTTGGTAATAAACAATATTTTCATTTTTTCCAACCACTGTTTGCCAACTGCAAATCTCTTTGTATGTCTTGTGGGCCCTTCAAAGTAAGATATAAATGTTACCGCTGAGAGGAAGAAAAACATTAAAATTAGAATTAGAAACTATAATCAGGACATTAGCGCAAATGTTTTGTTGATGAACACATATAAAAGAATTATTCAGGATTGTGGGTTATTCTGATGGCAGCACATTCTCAATAAAATTTCTGTGAACCACTGAACATAGTTTGAGTTTTCATCTTTAAAATCTGCCACATACCGTAGTAGTTCCTCTTAGAGTATATAGTTTCCAATAGCAAGTTGCAGCTCGCATGATTCAGCTTCATGTGATTCGAAGTTTAGGGAAGCAGATGTTGATCTTTTTATCTGCTCGATCTTTTGAAGTACGTTCCTCAACGAAGGTATTGAAATGTCCTGATATAAAAATCAAGTAAATAAAGACATTAGACATAACTTAATAGTATGCAACATTATGAACTGCCAAGTTCATTATAAAACTCACATAGGACATGATGGTTTGTGTATCAGTGAACTGTGGAATATAGAGACAGTTCGGAGGTACTGGAAGGTACTTCATCACATACCAGGTCTTATCAGCTGGAGAATACTCAGCATTCGATGATTTAGATGGTGCTGCTGGTAAGTCCTTGATGAACTTCTCAAACTGGAAAAGCAAAGCAACAATTAAAAAATGGGAATAGGGCATGCCTAAATATGTATTTACATGCACTGACCAACATTAATTTTGAAGTACGTTCCTCAACGAAGGTATTGAAATGTCCTGATATAAAAATCAAGTAAATAAAGACATCACATATAATTTAATAGTATGCAACATTATGAACTGCCAAGTTCATTAGAAAACTCACATAGGACATGATTGTTTGTCCATCAGTGAACTCTGGAATATAGAGACAGTTCGGAGGTACTGGAAGGTACTTTATTACATACCAGGTCTTATCAGCTGGAGAATACTTAGCATTCGATGAATTAGATGGTGCTGCTGGTAAGTACTTGATCAACTTCTCAAACTGGAAAAGCAAACCAACAATTAAAAATGAGAACAGGGCATGCCTAAATATGTATTTACATGCACTGACAATTCCTGAACCATGTTCACCACCGCCTAACATTTGAATCCAGAGGAAGTGAGGAAAACAAAATCATGAAGAGTGTTACCAATTGCTATATATGTGCAATTTAGTCATACAATTTCTCAGCTAGCAGTAAATCGAAAATAAGGAAATAATGTTTACCTTTGTGCTAGAAGTAATGGTGGTAGGTGCAGGCTGACAGCATGACCCTTGTTTGTATGTTTTTTTTAATATATAGTTTAATTTTTCAGTTGACCATACCATATAGTAGTTATCTTGCTGATGGATAAACGCCTTAGCTGTTATAGAAACCTCATAATAAGGACACCATACAGATTATTTGAATATATCTAGTCCAATATGCTATAAGACCAGCCGTAGGAGAACTATTTTATAAGTCATTACGGGAATAATTAAAGTGCAGTGCATATTGCGTCTACTAATTATTGTATTTGTTGAAAATTTTAGAGTTATGATAATTACTAAATGGAGCAAAATCTATGTTGATCAGAGTTTCAAAACGTGAGCTGTAAAGGTTCAAATTGTCCAGGTCAAAAGAAACAATCAATATTGGAAAAGATGCACTGTAGTATCAGGTAAATGCATGGTACTGTACTATCAATCGGGCATTAAAGACTGCTCATCACAAATAAGGGGGCAATTGTAGGGCAAACCAATTTTATTATAGTAACGATTTCAATAATCCTGACAATACAAGCATACGGTGCTCGAGGCTTTTGCTCACCTTATCTTGATATGGTTGCAAGAGTTTCAATTTAGATTATTTTCTATTTTATTTCATCCTGGTCTCACAGTTGGTTGACCTGTAGTAGTGTATAACCGTGTTAGTTGCACCACGTACAATGTTTAAGAAAAGAAAATCCTAAATAGATAAAACAGCAATTGAGCAGTCAAATTGGATTAAAGGAAAAAAATGCCAGAACAAATATATAGACCATCAAGATGCTACAAGGAAGCAGCGGTCAGCAATGTAGCTACCTTGGCAACAGTGTAGTTCTGAAGCTGTAACACTGTAGCGATGAAACATATTGAGTGTGTGACCTTGATTACCTGCAAAGATTTGTTTCATTTCAGTATATATCAAGGGGTATTAGTACTGTATAGATTGGAAAGTATCTGTATTATCAAGAGAGCAAATCATTCAAAATGTTTATGAGAAAGCTTAACATAAATCAATAGTTATATATAGTTAAAAATCTCACGATATACAATGTTTTTTGTCTTGTCATCACACTTTCCATTTTCATTTTCTATTAATATTTTCAGGCCTTGTTTTGAGGTAACACGTGAGACTGCTACATATAATTGTCCATGTGTAAATACTGGTTTCTTTAAGTATATCCCAACGTTATTCAGTGTCTGTCCTTGACTCTTGTTTATAGTCATTGCATAGCATATTTTTATAGGAAACTGGCGTCTATTCAATAAGAAAGGCCATTTTTGACCTGTTGTCGTGAGATTTATTCTTGGTATGTATACTTTATCACCAATATTTGAGCCTGTTACAATAACCGCTTCAATAACATTATCACCAAGGTTAGTGACTATTAGTCTTGTTCCATTGCATAGGCCGATACTTTGGTTCAAATTTCTTAATAGCATGATCGGCACACCAATTTTTAGGACTAATTTATGTTGAGGGAAATTATTTGCATTAAGTGTATTTAAATATTCAGTTGGATATAAGATATCAGCATCGTTGCATGTATCAAAACACTTGGAAATAGAATCTGCACTCAAATACTCTTTCTGTTCTCCTGGTATTAGTGTCAACATATATAGGTTTATATCATCAACTATTTCATTTGTAGTTGTTAATATTGCTCTTTCTTTTAAATAATTTGCATCTAAATAATTTTCAGCAAAATTTGGGTAAACTTCAGTAACAATTGCTGGGATCTTTGGTCCATCTGTGAATATAAGTAAATCATGTGGTATACTAATCCAAGAACATTCATCTTCATTTTCCTTTTTGCTTGCTGGTAAAAGGCCATTCCCTAGATTGAGAACCCAATTGTTGAAGTTTTGTAGTTCAATATATTGCTGTGTGTCTGAGGGCTTATTTTTCAATCGCATGTTCCACAAGTATGATTTTATAATTGTAGCATCAATTATTTGTGACCTTGTTCCATTTTCTATTACTGGTAAGATCTGTCGTAGATCTCCTCCTAGCACAACAACTTTTCCTCCAAATGGCAAGTCTTTTGCATTTGGGTTAATCTGAGCTTCAATATCTCGAAGGGATCTATCGAGTGCTTCAAAACATTGTCTTTTTGTCATTATAGCCTCATCCCATATAATTAAAGATGTTTGTAGAATAAGTTCAGCTATGATTGTTCCACGTTTAATTTCGCAAGTTGTAGTGTCATCTATATCGATTGGAATTTTGAATCTTGAGTGTGCTGTTCGGCCATTTGGAAGCAATAATGATGCAACTCCAGATGATGCAACAGTTAAAACTATCTTTTTACGTGCTCTAAGGTAGTAAACTATTGTATTCCATAAATAAGTTTTTCCTGTGCCACCATATCCGTATAGAAAATAGAAACCAGGTCTGTTGTCCAATACATCTTGTACAATTGTATGGAATGCGTGTTTCTGCTCATTATTTAAAAATAGATACAATTTGTTTGCTTCTTCTTCTAACTTATTGATATCGTAGCTCATTTCCTCTTCAATTAATCTGTTGCAATGGTATTCTGTGTTTAAGTGTGCTTTCTGAGGTAAATTGAACATATTAATATGTGCTCCATTTCATGAAAGTATATATTCTAGGTCTGTCAATAACAGATCACGTAGTTCTGAATCATTTATTGAATATTGTATTGGATGATACCTTTGTTGTAACTGGTAAACATAATCATCAACCATCAATCGCCACTTATTTTCAAAAAAATCACTTTCATTTTGGATTTTGCAAAATAGTAACATTGTTACAAAGAGTTGTCTTAACTGAGCAGAAGTTGCCCATGCTGCAGCTTCATTAAAAGTCCAGTACCATTCATCATCATTATTTAATAAGCCTCGTGCAATGCATGCATCTTTAAATGTTTTGTAGATAACTCCTTTGTATGTTTTAACATCATCGTAACTTGTAGCTCCCTTTACTATCATTAATAACATTCTCAAATAGAACCTTTCTCCTTCCATAGGATTAACATAATATAAACGCCCAATTTGATGAGTATGCTTTCTCTTTCTTTTATTCTATCTATTATTTTTAGCGTCCCATGAAAATTTTGTTGGGAAATCACAATATGTTAAATCGTGGCCTTCTGCAGAGTTTCTATTTGCTGTGAACCATTCAGTTAACTTAGTTTTTGATGTATCAGGATTTTCTAATATTTCTTGTAATTTTATATTTTCATTAAATATAATGTTATTCATAAGTGGTAAATGAACAGGTAGGCGTTCAACTGATGGTGTGTGATGGTGTATTTCATATCCCAATAATCTCCATATACCATCTTTGTCACATATGTATCTGGCATCTAGATATTCTTTTATCTCGTTTATTTCTCCCGTGTTTATATCAGCTGATGTATCTATTCCCTTCTTTATTTGTTCAAAGATTATTTTAGCTTTGTCTGGGCCTTTATTCACATATTTGCATAAATACTTAAGAATTTTACTTTTGTTGCAATATTCGACATTGATATGCGTCTGGTACCTTTTAATTAGGGAACGTATCAGGTGGAAACCAACCTCTCTGTGCAAACTATGGAAACTTCAATCTGAGCCACACGATGTTGATCCAAGGGATGCACTCAGGGGAGGTGGGAGGGTGATTTACAAGCTCAGGAGAGGTGGAAGGGGTGATTTGCAAAAGCGACTTTGCAAATCACTCCTCCCACCTCCCTTGAACGCTCCCTTGGATCAACATCGTGTGGCTCAGATTGAAGTTTCCATAGTTTGCACGGAGAGGTTGGTTTTCACCCGATACGTTCCCTTTTAATTAAATACAAGTTGTGTGGAACTACCCATCTATTGTCCAAGTCATGTTCATGCTTCTACTTTCTCTCTCACCAACCCATGATTGATTTTGCTCTATCTTCTTGATCAAAGACGTGGCTTGAGCGGGTGTCTTGTCCAAAAATGATCCTCCAGCCGAAGCATCTAAGTGTTGTCGGGACAAAAGATTCAAACCCGTGTAGAACCTCTCCACTAGCTCCCATTCAGCAAGACCATTGTGCGGACAAGCATCCTTGTACTCATTGAATCGATTCCATGCTTCTCCAACGCTCTCATCAGCGAGTTGAGTGAATCCAAGGATCTTGTTCTTCAAAGCTTGAGTCTTGCCTGGAGGGAAGTATTTTGCCAAAAATTCTGCAGAAAGTAGATCCCAACTAATCTTGGTCGCAGTAGGTAGCCCATGGTACCACTGCTTAGGACGCCCAATAAGAGATAGAGGGAACAATCGCACCTTGGCTTCATTGTCATTCATATGTTCCAATTGAAAGGTACCGCAGATTTCATGAAAATGTTGCAAATGCATATTAGGATCTTCAGAACCTGTGAACGGTTGCTGACCAACCACAGACATGTAGCGCTCCAGCCGAAAGGGTCGAGCTTGTGCAGTGAATTCAGTCTTGGTAACATTGTCCAAGGCAGGCTTGAGACGATTAGCAATTGGTGTTGCGTCTCCCATGTCTTCTTCTTCAGGAACTTCTTCTACCTTGTCTTCTTCCAAAGCTGCAAACAATGCCTTCGGGCTGAGTGGCTCGCGGTTGTCTTCTATGTCTCCCACTGACTTGCTTTTCTTTTCCGCCTTACGCTTGTGAAAGAGAATCTCTGGATCATCGAGGTAATTAGAGGGTTTATTTGTCTTAGCGCCGTCCATACCTGTCTGTTAAATAAAATAGAACATATATACTGGAAAAGACAGAGAAATCAAAGAAAGAAAGCTCCGTGCCGGTCGGCACACAGGTGTGCCGATCGGCACAGTGACCAATTTCTCAAACTTCAAACAATGCCTAATTCGAACAAAGGTCCCCGGCAACGGCGCCAGAAAAGACAGCTTGTTGGTCGTATCTACGCACCCACTTATATACCGCAAGAGCACGGTGTACAGTTGTAGTCTTTTTCCCCTAGAAGAGTATTCCAAGGTTTAATCGAACCACAAGGACCTACGGGAATTAAGCAAAATCATCAGTAAAAGAGTTAGCCAAGCTTTCTAGTGAGCGTGAGCGTGGGTTTCAGGAAAACAGGGTGTCGTGCCGATCGGCACAGGGGATGTGCCGGTCGGCACCAAGGTGAAGTTGTCCGAAGTGTTGTCCGAAAAGCCTAGGAACAGATTAGATCATGGGGTAAGTTAGCCAAGTCTGCTAGTTGAGATCGTAACCAAAAAGCTTAATCAAATAGCATCATAAACGGGATTACTCAATTATTGATAACCGAAGATCGGTAGGTCAAGACCCCTTTCCGACGGGCCCTGTCACGACCAGTTCACCGTAATCGGTGACCTCTTCCCACTCTACACATCACCTCAAGGATCATCGCGTATGCATTAGCGGCTGTTGAGGTACGGAGGCAACGTGCAAATATGGCGCATTACAAGATCCCAATGCTACCTTAACCACAATGGAGATAGTGAGAGAACGAATCTTGTCACTTCTTTTTGCCACCACAATCAAGATAACATCTAATACTTAGTCGTCACTAAGCGTAGGAACAAGCACATGTAAAGACCATAAAATCCAGGCAATCAATAATCAAAACCATTCATCAACATATTCAACCATACTTTGATAATACATAGTGCAAGATACATCACCATCTAGTCGGCCTACCTTGATGGATCACCTCTTCAACACCAGTGGTTCTTGATCTAACAACTAGAGAACATGAAGAACGGGGCAAAGCCCCGGTGGCTCTAAACTTACTAGCTGTGTTGTCCCTCTGGCGGCGGATCCTGAAACCCTAGGGCTTTTACAAGTTTATATAGGGCTGTACATCAGGAAGGAAAGGATTCTCGAGAAAAGAGTCCTTGTGCCGATCGGCACATGGGTTGTGCCGATCGGCACACCTCGTGTCCAGCTCGGGTTCCTCCCTAAGTCGGTTCCGAAGTCCTAGGTAGCTTCCATGTGGGCCTTCCAATCAGTTTTCTTCGAGATCAAGTCTTGTATTGCTCTTTCAAATCTTCGAGTGTCTTTTATCTCTTCGTGATGAATATCTCCCAAGATTGGTTCGGATAGCTTCCTTCTAGAATAAACTGAATGGTGGGCCAGCTTCAGTGGCCTTGGGGTCCCATGTGCCGGTCGGCACATGGCTGTGCCGATCGGCACAGTGGGCCTTTTCTGCTGGTTCTCTTCTCTTCAGGTCCAGATCAGCCTCAATGTCCAGAATGTCGTCCTTTTCATCTGTTTCTGCAATAAAGCTCCAGAACGACATATATACAAATATGGTGCTATTATCAAGGGTTAATGGCCTATAATGATGACATTTATGCTCTAAATAAGGCGCAGTTGGCATATAAAATGGTATGCTAGAAATCGCCAACAGTGGATCTCCTCTTGCTGGCTGAATCCTTGCGTCCTGAATTTTTTTTGGCCCAGCTTCCACGGCCCAGCTCCCACGACCCAGCTCCCAGCTCCGGATGGCTACATATAAGAGTGCTCGATTGCGTCGAGTCCCTCCCAAACCCTAGCCGCCGCCGCAGCGTCCACACCGCAGCCGCCGCCATCTTCTCGCCCGCAGCCGGCGCCTTCATCTCCGCCGCCGCGACGTCCACACCACATCCGCCGCCTTCATCTCCACCGCCGCCTGCTTCCTCTCCCTCGACGACGCCTGCTTCCTCATCAGATCCCTCCGTCACCGACGACTCCCGGAGCCTTGGGCTGCCTGCTTCCTCCTCCTCGACGACGACCGCCTGCTTCCACTTCCTCGATGACGACCGCCTGCTTCCTCTTCTTCGTCAGATCCCGCCGTCACCTAGGTCGGATCCCTCGGTCCCCGACGACTCCGGAGCCTTGGACTGCCTGCTTCCTCTCCGTCGACAACGACAGCTTCCTCGTTTGATTTCTGCTTCGAGATGTCTCCTGGTCAGAAGCCGGGAAAGCGACCGGAACCAGGTAATCCACAAAGAACTCCCTCGGGGCCCCTTCCTCCGTTCACATCTCTCCGCATGCTTCAAGTGGATCGAATACTACTACGGATATGTTGTCGGATAGGAAACACACCTTGAAATGGATTGAAATGGATCGAATGCTGGCCTTTGGCTTTGGTTGAAGGTCCGATTGTAGCAGTTTAGGTCTGTGTCTATATTACTGCTGCGATGGTGCTTGTCTGCTTGGTGACTATGTTACTGCTGCGGTAGTTGCGTTGATTGGCATACGCTTATGCACCAAATTTCAGTTATGTTCACCTGTTTGATCTGACCATCTTGGTTCCTGTGTACATGCATGCCTTAAATGATGATTTGTGATTGGCCCTATGTACATGCACACCTGATTTCAGTTGTATGCATTATACACATGAAAGATTACAAATGTACATGCACACCTGACAGCAGTAGCAACGTATAAAACTCATCATACCGCATATGAAATTGCTGCTCTTAGTTGCTGTTAATTGCCAGTTAAATTTCCCATTTGTAGATTACATCGGTTGTTAATCGCCATTTACATTCATCAGCCTTGCATTTGCTGCCTTAAATCATCCAAGCTTATGGTTCATGTTTTTTCTTTTTTGCGCAAATGCTGAGGCGAATCCCTATTTGCTCCAGAGAGATCAGAACATTCTGCGTAACAGCCAGGCGTTAGCACGCCTTGGTGTTGGCAGAGCCGCTAAACTGCTGGACTGTTCTTTGGGCATTGCCAAAAAACCCAAAAGGAAGGCTCCTGCTCCTGAACTCTCTGGATCTTGCTATGAACCTGTGGATACGGTATTTGGATCTTTTTGTTGTATTCACTCATTTGCGCACAATATTGTATGATGTTGACATGGCTGCATCTCATCTGTTAATATTTGCATATGGCCATCATGCAGATCACCACAGCATCGCCATCGACAATGAAAGGCGGCAGCAGTAAAAGAGTGGTGGCACCTAATGAGCAACAACTGTAGCAGCCAGTTAGAAGGACTCAACAGAAGACAAGGGAACTTTCTTTGACAGAGGCTGATGCAACTTCTAACATCCAAGAAGACGCTGAATCAGAGAATGACATGCATGTTTCAAATGAAGGCAAGTTATTGTTTGGTGCTGCTCATGTAGAACAGATTGGCCCCCTTTTGTTTGGTGATTAATGATTGATAATGCTCATTATTGTTTGGTGAACCAGATGCCATGGAGGATGCTCATCGTAGGGGGGTCACTATGGGGAAAGGACTGGCCAAGATCTCGAAAGGGCTTAACATCAAGGTCCCGCTGCAGATTTCTGAAGGCTTGAGGCGTCCTGAGGCTCCCATGCAAGCTGCAAAGTTTGCATCTGAGGGAGGGATAATACTAAGGCAGCACATGCCCATTCTAACACACTGGAAGTACTAAAAGAGGAATGAAAACCATCTTGAGAACTACATGGGCAAAGTAGCTGTAAGACTACTAAGAACCTGAAAATTGTTTAAATTGTGTATTGGTCGTTATAATTTCATTTAAATAGATGATTGCCTCATTTTCCGATTTGTTCTTTCCTTCATAGGGTGCATTTGCTATTGACACCAAGGAGAAGGCAGTCAAAGACGCTTGCTCTGACCTGCTCAAGGGCGGCCAGCGGCAGATGAGGTATAGGCTGAAGAAGGAATGGTTTGATAAATTACCAGCAAACCAAGTCCCCACCAGTTCACCGGTGGATAACATGGATGATGAACAGTGGCAGGCTCTAGTGGCTATGTGGTCAGACCCAAAGCACAAGGTATGAAATTTCAATGCGCATTGCCATGTTTGAGCTATAATCCTTGTCATCCCTATGTGTTACCATTTTAATCAATGCTAGTTGTCTTTAATGTGCAATTCTCTGTAGGCAAAGTGTGAGAAACTCAGAGCAAATCGTGAGCAAGTTAAATGCATGCAGAAGACTGGTTCACGTTCGTTCATTGCACATTGCTATGCAGTTGTAAGTGTGTCTAATGTATAGCACCTTCAATTCTTTTACTTTTGTTGACAACGGTTGATTTGGACCTAACATTTCTTTTCCATGTTTTCTTAAAAAAAGGAGAAGTACAAAGATGTGGATCCTACAGAAGTTGACCTGTTCAAGGAATGCCACGTTAGCAGCACGACAGGCTGCACCGAGCCTGTGCAGAATGCAATCGTAAGTTACCCCCATGACTCATTTTCACTGATATTTGGTTGCTGTGATGAGGTGGAGATGGCTCTTTAATTGGCTCTAATTGGATTTTCACTGATATTTGGTTACTGTGATGTTAAGGTCGAGATTGCTGTTTAAGATAACATGTAGGATTGCTGTTTAATTGGCTCTAATTTCATGGCTTTGTTCTGAAATTGGTAGCAGTTTATCAGTTGTTGATTTTTTGCCACACAAGCTGCTGTCATGTTCTGAGTTGTTGCTATGTTTGCTGCTGTTAGCTCTGTTCTGATTTGTTGCCATGTTAAGATTTGTTGAATTCTTTTTATCTCTGTCATGTTGTGATTTGTTGTCTTGTTTGCTGCTGTTAGGCTGCTATGGAAGCCATCATGGCTGATTCTGCATGTGATGGCAATGCAAGAAAAACTCCTGCTGAAGTTGTTGCTGAGGTCTTGCCGAAGACGACATTTCTTCGCAACGTTGGCATCAAGACTAAAGGAAGAACAAATGCTGCTGCTGCTCGAGTCGAGGAGCTTGAGAGTGAGCTAGAGGGCTCGAAACAATTGGCTCAAGACATGAAAGAACAGATGGAGCGCATGGCCAAGCAAATGGAGGAATCGGAAGCTGCAAGGGTGAAAGAAGCGCAAGAAGCTGAAGCAAGGATGTTGAAGCAGGCTGAACAGGTGGAGACGTTGAAGAAAGCATCAGAGGACACACAGGCCATTCTGAATAAGCTACTTCAGCTTAACAAAGGTACTTCCTAGGTCATTTGGGGACTCAACGGTCTGTTGACAATCTGTGATGTGTTGTGTTGGATCTGGTGTTGGAAATTCTGTGATCGGTCATGTTTGTAATGTTGTGTTGGATCTGGTACCATCGAATTCTGATTGGTTTGTTATGTTTGTAATGTTGTATTGGATCTGGTGTTGGAAATTCTGTGATCTGTGGATGTATGGTTTTTTTGGTCTATATCCTGTGTGAATCTGGTACAGATCCTAAATGGGCCGGGTCAATTTCGCCGAAATAAATGGGCCAATGAATTGAGCTGGAAAGCAAAAGGTGGCAAAAAATTAGGCCTGCGAAATTAATGGGTCGATTGGAAAAAGGCCTGCGCATTAAGTGGGCCAAATCTAAAAAGGGCTGTGGAAGTAGCGGGCCGAAAGTTGAAAAGCCCGTCTGAAAAGCGGGCCAAAATGTAAAAAGCCTACGAAATTGGTGGGCCGAATGTTAAAAAGCCTGCGAAACAAGTGGGCCGAATGTTTAATAGCCTGTTGGTAAAATGGGCCGAAAGATGAAAAGCCTGGGAAATTAGTGGGCCGAAAGTAAAATGGCCTGCTGATTAATCGGGCCGAAAGTAAAAGGCCCGTGAAATTAATGGGCCGAAAGTAAAAAAGCCCACAAAATGGGCCGAAAGTAAAAAGGCCCGCGAAATTAATGGGCCGAAAGTAGAAAGGCCCGTGAAATTAATGGACCAAAAGTAAAAAGGCCCGCGAAATTAATGGGCCGAAAGTTAAAAGGGCTGCGAAATTAGTGGGCCGAAAGTTGAAAGGCCCACGAAATTAATAGGCCGAAAGTAAAAAGGCCTCTGAAATTAATGGGCCGAAAGTTAAAAGGCCCAAGTAATTAATGGTCCGAATTTAAATGGCCCGCGAAAGTAATGGGCCACATAACAGCCAGGTCCGGTCCAATAGGTAATGACAAAAATCGCAATTGTCATGCAACTCTATGACATATTTATGAGTGTCATAAACTGATTGTGACATTTTTTGAATTGTCATAAACAATTATGACATTTCTGCAAAAAGTCATAAAATTGTGACAAAAATAGCGAAAAAGTCACAGAAGGTATTTAGCTACACACCTTCTATGACTAAGTGATTTTTGTCACTGTGAAGTCATGGAAGGTCAGTTATGACTAAGTTGAGACCTTCTGTGACTAAAGTAAAATGTCATGGAAAGTCAAAATTGTTGTAGTGCAACACCACAAGCAAACTTGAGAAGCTGAACCGAAAACCCAATCGTCGTCGTCTTCTACGAAGTCTTCTCCTACTAAACCAACATTTGCAAACACGTGAGTACATAAGATACTCAGCAAGCCCTACACTACACAAGGGTATATATATATATATACATGCATATTTGGACTTAGCAAGGAATAGGCTGTATGGTTCATTTGCAGCAAGCAAATTTTATGCAAGGTTCACTAAAGCATGTGAAGGAATTCTTAGATAAAACGGAGAAGTAACTGTCAATATTTTAGTTGGTTGGCCCTGGGGGAGTATGAAGCATTCTCGCCAGTTCCCAAGTTTTAGTTGGGCCTTCTGACCTCAATGGTCATACCGACCCGGCACACTTGCCATCACTTCCAAAACACGAGCAGACTACTGCTCACTCACACTTCAAGGAATGAGAGGTGGCTAATCATATCGAACTCAACATAGATGTGTCATATGCCGTGACAACGTCCATCCGGATGAATTTTACACTCTGCAGAGGTTGTACATCTTTTCCCACGAGCTATGCACTTCTGATCGGAGAGTAACATAACGCTTAGTCCATCTTCTCCGAGTAATCCCACAAGTCCACCACAGAATCTTACTCTGACTTGATATGTCACACTACGGCACAACACCTATAATAGGTACGGCGCGCTCCTGTAATAATTTGCAGGATCCTGTGACAAACACCAGGACAGGCGGCTTCCCGTGACTTACAACGGGTCCCCTGACAAACGGTAGGTTCCGCAACCGAACCACGGGCACGTTTCCTGGGTCTGCTCCTGAGCTTCCGTTACCTCTACTGGCCTCCATGGACAGTGTAAGAGTACCAAGAAGGTAGGGTAAGTCCCGCTCATAACAGGTTCCGTGGTTGTACAAGAATTATCTTGTTAAAGGTTGAATGAACCGGTCCTTATGTGGTCGGGCAAGCACCATGTCTCCCGCACTAGGGGACTATCACACATTCCATCACGCCATCAATCACTTACTAATGGCCTTGCCCGCAATCCAACCATCCCATCACTGTCTCCATCATCACCTAACACAGTTGTGCTACTCCCAACCCCACATATCACGCACACCACCAAACTCATTTCACGTAATTGTAAAAGTATATAAGTGAGTAAGGTGTGACAATGTAGAAACATTGCGAGGGGTCCTAAGCAGTCTAGTAGCAAGGTGAACATGCCATCATAGAAATGATGGAACTATCCTAAGGTTATCAAGGTGACAGCCATATAGGTGCATTGCTAAAACAGTAGGTTCAATCATGATCAAGGAGAAGTAGAGCTTGCCTGAAGAATGCTATCCTAATCTTCCCATTCTGGATCTTCTGTCGAAGTTGATGTCTTCAAATCCTTTCTTGCAACTTGTATCTTCCGACTTGTCCTTGGGCTTGGATTCCTCGGCTCATCCTTGAGGATTAGATCTTCCTTGAATTCTTCTGGCTCTTCCTCGAATTTCGTGTAAGCTAGCGCATAGAAACATTACGTATAAACAACTACCGCAAAAGAAATAAAGATCAAAAAGGGCCAATAAAATCCAATTAACTCCAATAAGAGTCGATAAAACTCCAAGAAAAAGAGCTATGTTTATGCAATGCATATTTATTTATGAAAGATTATTTACAAGTTATATTCATGACCTTATAAGGGCCATATTCACCTAGACAAACTATCAATTATCTAAGTTCTCTTAAAAGAAGCAAGGTGCAGGTTTGACATGAAACTTTATTTACTGAAGCATTAGGGTGAGGATGATGAGGTGCATATGCTATATTGATGGTGATTGCGTGCATATCTATTATATAAACTCTAAGTCATTTCTATTAAAAAACAGGGTGGTTCGGGGAAAGGATGTGCAGATGCAGAAAATCTAGGCATGCATGTGTGATATGAATGCGTGGTGGCAATTGAAATAGCAATGAGCAACAATTCCAATAAGATTCAATGAAAGATCAAATACAAACAAGATCGGTAAATCAATAAAGTTAGGTTTTGGTCGGTGGCAACATGGGATTTTAGGTTTGATTGAACGATGTGGAACGGTACGGCGAGATTGACTAGGTTCAACACCATAAAGCGAAAGAATATTTGGGGTTATGCGAGATTAGCGGCGAATGATTTATCGAGATGGGATTTGTCGGGCAAGAGAGGAACTTAGGGTGTTAATGACTTGTAGACCCGATGCGGGGCTTCAAAGACAGTACCAAAAGGTACTACGCGTTTCTACGAACGCGTGAGCGCAAGAATCGCTCAAAACGGAGCTCTGATGGAAAAGATATAAGCGTTTAAATGTTTTAGGGGCTTGTTTACAATTACAGAAAGATTCTAGGGACTCATATGCAAGAACAGAAGAGTTCTAGGGACCTATGTGTAATTATGGAAAAGTTGAGGGACCTTGATGTAAAAAAGCAGGGACTAAAAGGTAATTATGGGAAAGTATAAGGGTGTTTGTGTAAAAAGGCAGGACCTAAACAGGATTATCGTAAAGGTCAGGGGCTTATCTGTAAAATGTACAGGGTCAGGGATTTTCTAAGATTTTTGGATTTATTTTCTTATTGGAAATCCTATGAACCGAGTCCATGCGGCGTGGACTGGGTCTACAGCTCGTTCACAGTGGACCAAGCCGATCTGGGGCGTCGATCGCGCGATGAATGGTGGAAAACGAGGGAGAGCGGCGCGCGGCGGCCGGCGGTGAGGGCGACGGCGGCGCCATTGCAGTGGCTCGCCGAAACGGCCGTCCCGGCGCTCCGGTGGGCCAAACTCGACGCGAAGGAGTGCGAAAGAGAGAGGAGAGGAAGAGGAGCTCACCAGGGAAGCTTGTAGACGACGGGAAGTGGTGGAGAAGGCTGGCGACGGAGAGGAGCCGCTTGCGGAGGCGATAACCGACGAGGGAGTGGCTCTGGTGCTCCTCGAGCTGCTCGGAGGAGTGCGGGCGAGTCAACGGAGCACGGCGCAGCTAGAGCGCGAGGAAGACAGGCGAGCGCGTCGCCGGGGCGGCGAATCGGCTGGTGGCCGTCGGTGGAGCAAAATGGGGAAAAGAGGGAATTAGAGCGGACGGGAGCTCGGGAAGGGGAGATGTGAGCGGGGAAAGAAAGAGGAACCCGTCGCGCACCCCCTTTTTATAGGCGGAGAGGAGAGGGGAGGCTTCGAGGAGAAGCTCCGGCTCCGGTCAATGGCGGCGGACCTTATCCGATGAGGTCAACAAATGCGGCGGACCTTATCCTCGTGGAGTCCAATATTGCGGCGCCGCTCCGTACGCGCGTTGAATTCGCTGACGTCCTGCGCGCGTGGCTACAGCGCCGGGGATAGCGACTGGTGAGGGAGAGAGAAGACGGCGGCGGCGAGAGAGAGATCGAGAGAGAGAGATGAGCTGGAGGAAGGGGATGACGCGGCAGCTGGGCTGGGCCAGGCCGCGACGGGCCGAAGCGGGCCGAGGAGAAAGGGAGGAGGAGGCCCGCGGCGGGGAAGAAGAAAAAGGAAGAAAAGAAAATGGCTGGCGGGCTGGGCCAGAGGAAAGGAATTAGGTTTCGGCCCAGGGGAGGTTTAGGAAATGTTTAGGTTTATTCTTTACCAGGATTCAAACAAACTCAAATCTGAATGGGATTTCAAATATCCAAAATAAAACAAGGAATCAGGAAAATGCATATGGTGGTATTTGTGCAGGGTTTTTCTAATTCAAATTTTTGAATTCAAAATGAATTTGCTAGGGTTTAACAAATAAATTTTAATTTGTTGTAAATTCCAAAGTTCAAACTTTTAGTAAATATTAAATGTAAACAACACTTGAGCATAGATTTTATATTTTGAAAATTTCAGATTCAACTAAGTTTGAATTACTTTTGTTAGTTTTATTTCTAAAATTTGATGAGGAGGAAAGAAATAAACAAAATTCAAAATCGGAGTGATTTTTATTCTATTTTATTTTGACTTGAAATTTGGGGTGTTATAGCGGCGGCCTCAAAGACGTCCGCGAGCTCGGGATCCTCTCCGGCAGGTGGCCAGGGTCCCTCGCAGCCTCCAGCACCACTGCTCCGCCCCAGCGCTCCAACTACGGCAACAACAATCGCCGCCGCAACTACAACAATCGCAGCGGCGGCGGTTCTTCGTCTGGTCCGGGTGGCTCACGCCCGGGCGCACCCCCAGCAGGCCACGGGCAATGGCCTTCTATGCAGCATCCCTGGGCCGGGTCCATCCACATGTGGCCCGGTCAGGGTCCTACTCCTACGCAGGGTGTGCTCGGCCCACGGCCTGGGGCTTTCACGGCTGTCGCCCCCGCCCCCGCCACCGCCCCAGCCCAGTACCAACTCTGGCCGCAGGCCGGCACCTCCTACCAGGCCCCCAACGCTCCTGGGTCCTTCCCCAATTCAGTTTGGGACCAGCAGCAGCTCATGCAGGCGTTCAGCACCATGCAGCTGACCCCTCCGTCCAACATTTGGCACATGGACTCCGGCGCCTCTACCCACATGACCTCGGACCCTGGTACTCTCTCCCCTTCTTCATGTTTCCCTTCCGCTGCTCCTCATTTTGCTATTGTCGGGAACGGTTCACACATGTCCATAACCCACAGGTCCCAGGATCGAATCCTGGCTGGCGCAATTTATTAAATAAATTACAGCCCACTTCAATATTCCACGTTTGCGGCCTGAGGGAGCCTGCACGTGAGGGGGAGTGTTGGAGTATAAGTGAATTGCCTATCTTTCCTCATCAGCTTAGGCTTTTGGTTGAGTTGGTTGGTGCATGCAACTTAACATGGTATCGAGCCAGAGGTCTTGAGTTTAAGTCCTGGTGACCGCATATTCCGCTGTGCCGCTCCTATTTTCATGTTTGCGCCCACGAGAGCTGCACGTGAGGGGGAGTCTCCATCAGCTTAGGCTTTTAGGTGAGTTGGTTGGTGCATGCAACTTAACATCGTCGTCGCACATGCAACATAACTGCATATGAACCACCCCTTGAAACGGCGAACCACAGGATCCAAGGAGTTAGGTATGGGTTGTGTGATTTGAACAAGGCATGAGGTTTGCTTAAGATTCAACGAGTGCCGTACAACTTAGTAAAGGGACTTCTTCTTTCCTTTCCTGCCATATATGGTCATCACTGAACGCGATGGATTCCAAACAATCCGCAAACGCTTGCAGCATCGGTGAGCAGTACACGTAGCTCAACCTGAAAATCCCTCCAAAAAAAAAAAACCCCTCAACCTGAAAACGTGAGAGGATAAATTTCAAACTTAATTGCAAAATAAAATGGGTACACAGGATCTACCGCGGCAAAGGTGACGACTCGGCATTCACAAGGATCCGTGCAACAATTCTTTTATAAACGAGGTCTCTCAGAGTCGCAGTCCATGTGAAATATATATGTAATCGTTTATAAACCGCTCCAAATACAGGGTCCAAATGGAGAATAAATCTTGCGACACTTTGTATTCTCCCTCAGAGTCTCAGTCCATGTTTCTGAATGTATTCTCCCCTGGGGAAAAAAAGACCCAACGAAAATCTACTGGGACGACGTTGAATTCACGTCTGCAGGTTCAGCGTCATACATATATAGGCCGGCCGCTTCGGACCTGACGTTACAACAACCGTCAAGTTCAATGTTGAACACAATACTAGGTCGACGCAAGAACGCACACGCGAATAATCACGCGTATATATATAGCGTCCGGAAATCGTAACTGGTAATTTCCACGTACGGCACTCTTACTCACTCGTCGTTACGGCTTTGATATGAGCGAATAACAAAAATATAATAAGGATGTGTACGTCAGATACTCAGATGCATGACATTCGCATATTTGTTTAGGCCTTGTTCGGTTACACTAAAACGGACCTGGAAGGCGGCGAAACCGGTCAGAAATAATCGAGCAGGCGTCAAAATGGTTCTGGCCAGGAAGATGTGTTCGTTTAGACCAGGCCTGTTCTAACTCCGGGCCCTTTCCGGCCTTGCCTCCTTCCCGACGGTCCGGAAGAAAAACTAGAGTCCGACCTCCCGGATTGAAACAGCCCGCAGCGAGCGACGCGTCATGACCTAACGCGAAGCTGGAGACGACGACGGCTGCGGCGGCGACGCAGGCTGGAGACAGCAGCGACTCGGCAGCGGCGCGGGCTGGAGACGGCGACTCCACCTGCCACATCCTTCTCTCCGGTAAGCCCTTGGCCGCGACGCTCTCTCTTTCTTCCCCTCTCATCTCCTCGCCCAACTTCGCACGCCACACAGAATGGAACGGGGCATGAAAGTTCAGAGAATATTTTGGCCGTAGTGTTTGCTCTTGTGGAGTAGCTTATGGGTGTGGCGTTGTTCATCGGCATCTAATGTGCTTCTCATTTGGCAATTATTAGTTGAGTTCATACTAGTGCAGTACAATAACAATTCTTGTCTGGATCTTGTTAGACTAGTTCAGATGCAACGCAATCAAGAAATGATATTGTTGTAATGCTTAAATTATATTATGGCCGGTGACGATTACTACTATCTAGATACCGGATTGAATTAACGAGTACGATTGAAATTAGAGTAGCTTCACTCTTTTTCTGTGTTTAACCTGCAAGCAGAATCTTGCCAAAGAAATACTATGACACCAAACTCTCTTTTCAGTCTCTAGTTTGACAAACATTGTAGCTAGCTTATCTGTACATATGCATGAATATTTTTCTGATTCTGGTATTGTTACTGTGTTGGCCGGTCTTTTGTTTCTATCGTGTGTGACTCTGTCTCTAGTCAGCAGAGATGTAAAACTAAGTTCTACCATGTCAATCAGGCTCTCGGCCTTAGATTTTGCTTTTCTTTTTCTGTTTTTGAATCATAAATATAGTTAGTGCTTTGATTGAATGATTGTGCCAAAACATTGCTGTAGCAGGAAGAGAGAAACTTTAAATTCCGTCGAACTGTCTTTTGGCTGATGAGTAACTTGAGTATTTTACCATCTGATTATGTCCAATTACATTTCTGTGCTAAGTCAATTGAAAGTGGCCTTTCACCACTCTGATATGTATAGTTTATTTGATCACTTACATTTGATCAGTGGATGCTAATTAGTCGATGCCTTGCTAAATGTTATGTTGATCTAGGATATATCATTTATTTTACATGTATTTTTTGCCTGGATATTCAGAGTTGTATTAGACTAAAAATTAACTAGTGAAGAGGGTTCTACGACATGCATAGATTAGTCTACTACGTACTGTTTATGTCAAGTTATGTCAACTAGTTGTAAAATCATGTGGTTTCTTTTGTGGTGATAAAATCTACAGGGATAGAAACATGTTCGTGTTCTTAATCGATCTAGCAGTGAATCACTATGTGTTTGGAAAATTTGATTATACCCAGAGATTGTTACTAATAATCACTATGTGTTTGGAAAATTTGATTATACCCAGAGATTGTTACTATCATTTTTTTCCACAATTGTTGACAGATAGTACCAGCATCGCCATATGTTCAATAGAAACAGTACACCATGGAGTTACTGTGTGGGAGCTGTGAACTGTGATATCAAAATTGTAAATGTTTCATGCTTTTGATATCACTTGTGGGAACTCCCATGGAATGAATTTATACTGTGGTGATGCTCTTCTATGACTAGTCAATTTGAGAGTGACAAAATGTTCTAGCAGTTGTAATTTATAAGGTGGTGGTGCTCTTCTATGACTAGTCTGCTAGAGAGTGACAAAATATTTCAGCCGTTGGCTTCGGATAATTTCATTTCCCTCAGTTTTTTCAGGTCATTATTCTTGTGCAGTTTTGTTATACAGATAGATATGCCGTTCACGTCGTTGAGCATATTCAGAAATGTAGTTACTAGGATAAATTTTTGCTCCTGCTTGTCAGGCTAATGACAACCATCCTTGTTGCTAGTAGTGGATTAGCACAAGCCTCCTTGTGTTGTTTTGACGATCAGGAATAGGAACGAACAGGAATAACCGAACATGTATTTTGATGAACAGTTTTCATTCAGGAAGTGGTTTCAGACAGGAAGTGGTTTAAGTGAAACGGCAGGATCCAATAAATCCTGCCCTTGCCACATTCCTGTTCTGTTTTGAAAACTACCTTGCCGAACAAGGCCTTACGGTTTTTGACTGTCGTTACCGGTCCGTTGGCACAAGGTCATTCGAGGGACGATAGCAGCCGCTGAGAGTCGCCGCACCTGTCGTACGTAGTTGTTGGCCACGCGACCTAAGATGTTTAAAAGCTAGTTACTGGATTGGTTCACAAAAACGAGGGGTTGAGCTGATCAAGGCATCGACGACTACGTGTTATATAGTAGCGATAAGCCTGTGGTTTTTTACACGCAACTTCATGCGAGTTTTGCACGGAAGCACGCGTCATTGGACGAGGCGATGCTGATTCTTCCTCTCCTTTTTCACACAAGAAGATTCTCCACAAGTGTGTCAACACCATCGAAGTATATATCAACTGCGCATCCGCCGGGAGCAGATGTGCGCGGCGGCGTGCTCAGCCAAGCAGCGGTCTAGCAGACAGGAGAAAATGAAGCTAGCTAGTACTAGTAACTGTCTAGTAGTACACTAGTATATCAATATATTTCATTTCCTTAACGAATTTGTTTAGTCACTCAAATGATATTTGATTCTTTCAGAAATTTGACCAAAAGATAATTGTTGGATATCAAATTTGGCAGGACTTTTGTTGTTTGCAGGGTGCAGAATGGTGTTTGGTTGAAGCTGAATACGCAGGAGATATAATCTGGATCAAGGCTCGTGCACCCGTGAAGAATCAGGATTGCCATCGATACATGCAGATGCTCATTGGCTAGCAATGAAACGAAAGATACGTACATGTATACATGGACTATATGTGACGTGTTTGTCCTGGCCGAGTAAAATATTATTTATTCGGTTAATAGGTTCCAAATCGTGTTGGATTAGGATAGCTCCAGTAAGTGCGTAGCATTTGTTTTCTCCGAGTCGTTTTAGATTGAAGTCCAGCCGCCCTATAAAAAAAGGGTCACGGCAAGTTGTATGAGCCCCGATCAATTATCAAACACATCTACTATTTCGTTTTTCCTTTTGTTTCTCTTTGCTGCTTTGTCGAGTAAAGTAGTCGCCTCTTCCGCGTAAGTGAAGTTATCTTTGTTGATTTGTCGTGTAAATCATCCGGTGATCACCACGTTAGCGTGATCGGTATCCTTTGCTGTTCTTGCTTGAAAAGCAGCCGGCGACCTCGCCGTAATCGAGGTCATTATCCTTTGCTTGATCGAGATTGTATTGTTGGCCCAAGATCCGAATTTTGATGCTAACAATAATATGGCCAGCATAGAGCCGGTAACAATTTTTTTTCAGTCCAAAAGATTAAGTATGTTTCGTATTGTAGATTTAAAAAGTGCTCAAATATTAGAAGTCCATGATTTTTGAAGATACCGAATTCACAACATAAAATTAAGTAAAAATCATATTAGTTTGTTAATGCATCACATTTGCGCTTCTTATTTTAATCTACAATTTATTCTTTTATAGAAACAACAACATGATGTACAAGATTAAATCCACACTTGATCCATTTGTTTTGTAGCCTCATGCATGAATTAAACTGTATACAGACAGACTAATAGACGACCCATTGTAGAAGCTGTCTGTTTTGTTGTCTGTGTGCGACTCTCAAAACACTCATAGACGACTGCAGACGACTACTGTCTGCACCACTGTGGGTGCCCTTAGCCAAGGACATGGCCTCGTCGCCATAATAAAGCATCATGCCTCTAGCTCCTGACCAAGGGGATAAGAGCATCTTCAAGAAAGCCCCATAAATCTCGTTTAAATCAAAATATTAGGATTCAATAAAAAACATCTCCAACAGGATCCCAAAATCACTTCTAGTTTTTTTCATAGCCCCTGAACTCCCCTCATTTGTAGCTACAAACAAGGGAAGAGTTGGGGCTCCCATCTCTTCTTTTTGCTATGGAATTAATATTTTCGTGGCCCTGCTGACGTGGCCTAATAAAAAGTGTTTTAATCCATTTTCAGGGGAGGACTGTTGGAGGAGAAGAGAAAAATTGCCTCTCATAATTTTTGGACTGCTCCCAAAAATAAGTTTATGGGGCCAATTTTATGGGAGTCTCTTGGAGATGCTCTAAGGATCTTAGTACTAATTAAAGTGTTCCATTTGTACATCAAAACAAACCAAATAAAATATACTTTTAATAGAGAAAATTCGTTGTTTCCAAATGTATTGAGTAAGGATGTGTTTGGCATGACTCTAGCTCTAAAATATCCATGCAGGAGCTGGAGTTTGTAAAATAAATTAAAATATTTTAGTTTCTCACTTTTAATCTCTAACAAAACGAAAAAACTCAACAAAAGGTCCCTAGTTTATGTACAGCTCCAGCTCCAAAAATTTCTAGAGCCGAAGCCACATGCCAAACATCCCCTAGGTTTAACAATTATACAACTATGTCTTTTTGTATTACAAAACTGTAATAAACCTTTTGAAGACATCAAAACAAAACAAGTAAAATATATAGGGCTAAATCTCATGTGCGATTGAACAAAAACACAAAATTGAACAAAACAATTTCTTTGGCAAAAGAATATATTGTACAGACAACATCAAATTGAACAATAATGACAATTTTGATTTGAACATCAACAAAATTGTGTTATATCGAACATATATAGAATTTATACTTCTTATGTTATAAAAATATCATTAAATCCTAATGGTATGATCTCAGAACTATGTAATTAATCTCGTCGAAACTGTAAACTTAAAATTAATCTTAGACACTTTCAGTTTTCCACTCTCTTTTGACTGGACTGATACCACCACCACTGTAAGGTAATTTCTTGAACACAACGACATATATCAATTAATTTTAGCCGATATTTATTTTATTAGTTATAAGAAGTCTCTCATTTTTATACAATAGTTTATTTGACACCATTATACATTTTTATTTTCTATTTATTGAATATATTACTTTACATCATCTTGAGAAGTAATGCATATATTACTAGTACCAATGCACGTGCGCCACGCACGTGATAAAAAAATGCATAGTTTGGCAGGAACTTTACAACATAAATTTGAAATTCCAATTTTATACATGGATCCCTAGCAAAAAAAAGTATACATAGATGTGATGGAAGGTTTACTTGCATAAACTATGGCACACATCATTTTTGTTCACCAAACCTCGATGGGGATAGCAAGATGACGAGATGCTAGATTGGAAAGACTCGAGATATCCCACTGTCATGATCAACCACACAAATCAAAATACCGTTTCAGCATACAAAATCCGGCTACTGGTATTTTTTTTTAATTTATCCAGAAATATTATCGTAAAACATTTGAGGAAATATAATTTCGTTGGAGTCAAATATTGCCAAGGTTTTTTTAGAACATTGTAAAACAATAGCTTATACCTCATCCTGAACCTAGAGATAAAATGTGTTAGACAAATATGCTACCTGACAATCACTACATGATCTTGCCAGTGTCTGCAGAAAAAAAAATTTACATGCTATGCAGACGCATGATCATGACCACATATTGTTTTATAATCAGCAACAGACAAGAAGTGCTTGCACTAACTTTTCTGATTAAGATTCGATAGTAAACATATATGACTGGCTGACATATATTCTACATTAACCATAAGAACTGTATACCGTTACATTCACCATAAGAAGAGAAAAATTACTGGTATTGTACATCCATCCCCCTCCTGAAAACCTCAAGGAAGGTGGCCCAGTCAGCGCTCATCACCCCAATGGACCATTCAACAAATGATCCTATCACCAGTGCATCAAATTGCTTCAAGACAATACCATGCTTATGCCCCCAAATTGATAAGTATTAATTTCTCTACTTAGCTGCAGAAGAAAAACAACCCAAGTCATTGAACTCAATGAACTCATTCCACAAGCAGACAAATTTATTGATTAATTACACGATCCAGACTCCTGCAACTCCTAGTTTCATAAATAGCTTAGAATGCATACAATGGATTTCACATCACATGAATCTGATAATCACATTCACTTGCGAAATCTGCCACTAAAGGCTATTGCGCTAGGCTTCAGCACACCAAAAATTTACTTGTACATCTCAATTTAATTCCATATTCATACAATGGGAAATAAGGAGATTGCTATATATAATTCTGGCCAGCATACAAAACCCAAAACAAAGGCATCTATCAATAAAAAAAAATGATATGGTCATGGACAACTTGAGAGCATGCATCACCTTGGATAAAAGAGATCATCCTGAATGGCGGCAGAAATCACTGTAGTCTCTTGCTTCTACATCAGACTTCAAATATTTAAGAAGCCAAACGTCAATACAGAATTCAACCAATCAACTGCCTTCCGACAAACAATGTGAATTTTTATTATCCGCAACAGATAAACAAGAGGTACCTACAAACAAACAGATAAACAAGAGAAGTTACACACCGATCATGGAACACATGGATCATTGAAATTCTGCATGTTCACAGTACTAATGACACTCATGTTGTTGTTCACTTTTGTTAGAAGGTAATATTCAGAATGAATGAACTTAATTAGATACTTCAGACACCAGCACAATAAAGATGCCCGTATCACTGAGAGGCTTATCGAAGTGGCCATGGTGGCTGGCCAATGAAACATCAATCAAGATATATAAAATAGAACTGAAAACCTGAAAGTGGGAAATCATCAGATGTGCAGATGATTACGAACTGTGAGAACTGACGAGAAAATATTACCTCATAGAATTTGATCCAGCTTGATCCTTCAGCGGGAGATGAACAACCTTGTGACGACGAGGACGTCGGTGTTGAGCTAAGTTTCGGGGTCGACATCGACCTCCATTGTGGGCGCACGCTCGCAGCCGATGCCATGGGCAGGCCCCCATCGCTGGAGGGATCCACGGCCGGTTCCAACCTCATTGGATCCTGCTGTAAAGCTCGCGGATGGGGCCGGGGAAGGAGGAAGAAGCCAGCGCTACCCGATGACCTCCTCCTCAAGGCGCTCGCCTGCACCCTGCCTCTTCCTCTCTCGGCAATGGAGGCGCTGTCCCTAGGGATCAATGTCGATAAGAAGCCAATGCGGTTGGAAAGGCTCAGATACGGTTGGGAAGGAAACTATAATTTAGGGAGACAATCACGTCTGGGAGGAAGAGAAATGGAAATAATAGAAAGGAGGAAGGAAAGCAATGACGTGACTGTAATCTTTTTTTTTTATTTGGAAAACTGCGAACATTGTTTTGATTTGGAAGGGGATCATTAATTCGTGAAGGAGAGCTGTCATTCCAGTTATGGTGGTGGGTGCAGGGGAGGGTACGAGTTATCTCGAGTGTGGTTAGCGCAAGGAGGTGGGGATGAAACGTGTGTTAAATTGTGTCATCGGTGACAATCTGGTGACATTTAGGTACCTCAGTGGGCCCATATTTTTAATCCAACGGCTGTGATTAGGGGGTGGAATTTAATCATTGGTTGATATACATATGGGTAAGATCTGGCAGGGTAAAACCGATTTTCCTCGCAACTGGTTCTTTATTGGTTTAGATTTTGACATGGTTTAAACACCTCAAACTAAAATAGAACATGTTTCAAAGTTCTATCAATCATCAATGCATCTGCTAAAAAGGAAAATAACATGAATGATAAGGTAAGGGTGTGCTTTTATTAGAGAGGAGGCCAGTCCTTCTTCATACATAAATATGGGACTCCTACCACCTGTCAAGATCAAATCGATATTCCTCGCAAAAAAAAAAAATCAATGAAGCAAAAAGGTATTTAGCACCTTTAATCTTTTTGAAAAAACGTATATATATCCCATATTACCATGGGACATGTTTAAACATTTTGACCTGAATAATACACTAGCATGCATCCTTACTTGTGAAGATTAATTAAATAATATCTTCTGAAGATTGTCAAATATATTACACATTTTCAGAGTTTACAACAACTTAGAACCTTTAGTTAGTACCTGAATGGAACAAAGGCCGGAACCGTTACAAAAGGTGAAACTCACCCCCAAGACATAGATAGGAGCGAGCAGGAAAAGCAGCATCCCAGCTCCTAGACCAGCCACATGATCCATTCCATTTTGTTTTCGCCTAACATTTTTTGAGGAAATTTTGTCTAACATTTTCCACCACTTCAAGAAAATATATGGTTTCAATTCGATTCCGTAAGAAACAGATTGACAGATAACTACCCAAGAGTGATCTCAACTATCACGAAACGATATGGTACAAGAACCCGATATTTCAATCGTCAAGATATACAAACTTCTGAAATAAGCATCCAAATGCTTTTGTCAATATGTGCACGTACAGTCCCCTCTAAAGAAAAGCATATTAACAAGCAGTACAAACTAAAAGTCTCTTTACTCATTAGCTAATTCTAGCCCTTTCACATTCCCCACATAGAAAATAAAGAAAGAAAAGAGAAAAAACATCGACGATCCATGATAATGAATCGATGATACCCTGTGTTTGTTTTCAATCAACGAGCTTTGATACATGAAAACTAGTATCAACTGTGCACGGGCCTAAACTCGATGGCCTCAACAATGAGGCCGCGCTTGGGATACCACCCAAGCACCTCGAAGCTCGCCACCACCTCTTCTTCATCCTCTGGCGCGTTCGTCGTTCGCAGGCGCCCCATCTCCATCTCCCACCACCCGTCGTCCCTCCACCTCGGCCGCCTCGGCTCGTCTCCTCCGGCGACGGCGACGCTGCTCTCCGCTCTTTGGCCGGCGCCTATGAACTTGCGCGTCTCGGCGTCGTCCGGCCGGAGGCAGACGCTGTGGCGCTCCAGCACGCTGCCGCCCACGGCCACCGCCGTCTCCTGGTCCGGGTAGCTCAGGCCGCGGTGGCCATCCGCCGTTCCGTACACCAGGTACGCCGCGTAGGTGGTCGCCGGCGTGAGCGCCGCTGCCGGGAGCCCGCCGTAGATGTCGAGGCACGTGCAGTCCACCATCTCGGCCACCTCCCCGAACCTGCGGGACCGCCATGAGATTCATGCTTCATTAGTTTTAAATTAATAATTCATCAGGAATCTATTCCAATCAATCTGGTGGAAGACGCGTTCCAGCAACAGCAAGAGCCAGGAAGCTGGTTCCGATCTGGGATGCATTCGATAGTTTAATCGCTGCCGTGGCTCGTGAGTTGCCAAAAAAAAAATATAACTCTGAATCATGTCGATGCTGACGCGGCGCGTCACTGACAATGACATCTCGGAGAAATTTATCAACTGAGGTGTCAGCAGAAAACTAGAAGTTGACTTGGTACTGGATGCGGGGCCTGTCATTCATTTCTCGCATTGGCCTGGCCGGCGTCGACGTTTTTCTTGACAGAAAGGTTGGAGTTTAATGGCGATGGCAACTGCAAGCCGGAGAAGTAGACATACGCGAGCGAACGTGCAATTTTCGACGGAGGAAATAAAAGCAGTTTAACTCTGCAGAAATCCAAAAACATTCCCGGCCTAGGCCTATCCTGCGAGAATCAAGAAGATATTTCGGTTGCAAACGGCGTGCCCACCGCCCAGAACTGAACTTTGTAACTGCTAACCCAACGGAATATGACCCATTTTTACCCAAAAAAAAAAAGAAGAAGAATTATGACCGATTCTTGAGCTGAACCATCATCATTTCATCACTGTATGGTGCTCATGCGAGATTTGACGAAAAATGGTGGGAGGGGAAGGAGGAGAAGAGGTCGAGGGGTCAAATTCACCTGGAGAGCGGGTGGGTCGTGACTTTCGTCCACTTCCAGCTGAACTCGCCGTCGTCCCACGGCAGGCTGAGCCGCCTCGCCGACAGCGCGTAGCACTTGGCGCCGCTCGCCTTGTCCAGCCACATCCGGCACCCGCCGTCGCCGTCGACTGGGACGCCGCCGTCGCAGAGGCCGAGGTACGCGTCCTTCTTCCTCGTATCAGCCGCTGCCGGACGGTTTGCCGCCGGCGACGGCTTGAGGAGGACGGTGGCCCGTTGGTCCTCGGGGATGAAGCGGTGCCAGACGTGGTCGGAGTCGGCGGCGGCGCGGAACGACGGCGAGACGGCGGCACAGCGGCAGGCGTCGCGCGGGGAGGTGAACGCGATGGCGTACGCCAGGCACGCCTCCGGCAGGTCCCCCAACTGCGTCTCCTGATGACTCTCCTCTGCCGCCATGGACGCTAGCTAGCTCCTTCTTTGCTGGCTGTTGCCGGCGATGGTGATCTTCTCTTCCCTTTAGCTCAGGTATCGCTGGCAACCTCCTGACTTTATTGAGCACCCATCCAGGGCGTTATATACTAGTACTCCAGTGATTTCAATTTCTAGAGCTTGGTAACGACTGCAGCGGGCCCTATGCTAAGTCAAGACACGCGTACTGATTTTTTTGTTTTTGTTTTGAAAATAGGCAAGTTTCCAACGTATGCACCTTCTATTTTTTTTCTTGTCAAAGGGAGGATTTTGTTTTTTTAAATACGTATCTATATTACTATGTCAAAGGTACAAATACACGTACGAAACATATACATATCTGGATACAGGGATCGCTGATCCAACCAAACTGCACAGACGCCACTGAAGAAAAACGAAAAGCACAAACAGAACTCTAGCCCCTGCCCCCTGTGCTTGCCAAAGTTGCTGGAGTTCGCCGTCGCCGGCCATCATCACTGAAAAAGACACTGGAAACAGGCAAACCCAACAGCACCCTTGCCCGGATCAGGATTCAGGAGGCTTTGAAGGGAGGATTTCAATAATATTAACGAGCACTACATCTCCTGATTACAACCGTGTGTTGGATTTATGGGTAGTAACCTATTAAATCAGAAATTACAAAGGCTCATTTTAATGCTATAGGAGTTTAAACGAGGCACGCACGGTGCGGTAATTCGCCCAAGAGGTAGAGTCATGAAACTACCTCTATTAATGGTGTTGGCACGATTATCTACAAGCATTAATGATTGGCACGATAATTCAGAGCTATTAATGTTGGCACGGTTTTCCACGTTCATTAATAATCTGTCATTACTGAGGTTGGTGTGGTAAATCTACCATCATTAATGAAGCTGGTGAGACGAGCAAACCATTAATTACGGTGTGGCAAAATTACCAAAATGCCCTTGGGGCTTGTTGGCTATAAAAGCCGATGAAGGGCACGTGCGCGTAGGGGAAGTTGAGAGAGAGAGAAGAGAAACATTCTCTTCGTAGCATCCTCACATTTTGAGAAAATTCCTCCTCAAATCACAACAGTAGCTGCAAAGTAAACATCATCGTCTTGACGTCTGCGTGCACAGGCGTTGGGAGAGTAGGCCTCCGGAATCTCGCCTCTCTTGTGTTCCTGCACCGGGATAGGAGGGCGATAAGGTTTTTGGAGAGCGCACAGCGCGACTGCTCGCTGGTGGTGGTGATCGACTACTTCCTCTCCAACACGCATACCACTACTTCCTGATGGCCGGACTAGGAAATGGCGATGGTGGCGTTCCAACAGCAATACCTATTGCGGCATCCGCTCAGTATGTCGTTATTCTCTTCTCGTTTCTTCCTTTTTCTCTTCTGTATTTTATCAATGAAATAGACATGGTGATGTCTATTTTGGTTCACTTTGATCGCTATTTATCTTTAGTCATGTTTTTGGTTTATGCCTTTTGTTTCTGGATTAAATAGTGTAGAATATTGCCTATGTTTCCAACACCGTGCATCTATATTTACTGTATCACTAATCTTGATTTACCATGCCATGACTATTTTTTTTTGTCACTACTGTAGAATACCAGATTCATCTATGCGCTCTATTTTAGTAATTTTTTGTCTGCACTGTTTTAAAGACACAATTTTGTAGTAAATTTTAGTACAAAATTACATTTTCTTTGCCAAAACTATCACAAAAGCTGCAGATTTAAGAAGTTGTATCATAAAACTACAACAATTCTAAAGATTGCGTGACAAAGTTATATATTCAGTGTATCATTGTATCGCGTAAATATATTTAAGGACTGTAATACTGTACTGTATTAAAACTACGGGCGTGTTTAGATGCCAGCTGCGGGTTGCCACACCACGAGCCGGCTTCGCCACAGAGTGTGGCCCCCACACTCGCCACAGCACAACAGGCTAAGGGCCTGCTTGTTTGGGCTGGAGCTTTTGAACTTTTGGAAAAACTGGCTGTTTGAGTAGCTGAAAAGTTAGCTGTTAGATTTTTAATATTGACTTATGTAATATATATCAAACTTCTCAACATGTCAATTGTCAGAAAAGCAGCTCTCAACAAGCTTTTAGCTTAGTTCATTTCATCATAAGTCAGCTTTTCAGCACTCCAAAAACAAGATCAGAAGTTTATATTTGTTTAAAAGCCAGCTGAAAAGCTGAAACAAATAGGTCCTAAGTCGATGAAGGAAAATTATGTACCGACCATACGTTTGTTCGTGGCTGCCTTGCTGTAGCGTGGCCAAGTTTCGCCACAATCCAATCACGTCCTACATACTTTGTGAGCAATGTAACTTAGGCCTTGTTTTGATCCACCTCCTAAACTTTTAGCTGACTAATTTTAGGTAATTTAGATCCAAATATGACGTCTTAAAAGTGAATAAACTTTTAGCCATCTCACTTTCTAAACTTTTAGCTCCTAGTCACCTCATCCCTCAAGTAACTAAGGCCCTCTTTGTTGGCGATTATGATTCTAAGAATCCAGCTTTTAGATTGTGATTTTCAGAATATGAGATTGTGGAATCTGTATGACAAAATCTCGAAGGTGTTTATTTGTATGGATTCTACAATCCAGCTTATAGATCATTTCAGTCACTTACAGTGGGGTCACAATGGCAAATAGGTAAATATTTGTGCCACAATTCAGCAAAAGCTAGTCCTGAGCAGATTGTGGATTCTGCCTCGGATTCTGATCCAGATTATAGAATCCAGACTCAAAATTCAACCCTTTGTTCTAGCTTCTGCTTTTAGAATTCAGAATGCATAATCAAAAGCTGAAACAAAGGGGGCCTAAGGCCCTGTTTGGATCCACCTCCTAAACTTTTAGCTGGCTAATTTTAGTCAGTTGGGATTCAAACATAACCTCCTAAAATCTCCTAAACTTTTACCCCACCCCCTCCTAAACTTTTAGCCCCTAGTCACCTCAAAGCTACTAAGGGTGTGTTTGGTTAGGCTGTGGCTGTTAAAAAAGCTGCTGTGGCTGTGAGCAGTGAAAAAAGCTGCTATGGTCTGTGAGCTGTAGAAAAAGCCGAAAGCCGTTTGGTTGAAACTGTTGTGGCTATGAAAAAACTGTGGAAATGTCTGTAATGCCTTTGAAAGTCTGAGAAACAATTTATATGAAATTGATCGTAAAACATTGTAATGTTTGAAAACTAACATTGTAATGACCATTTTAGAAAAGTAAATTTAATTGTTTAAATTTAGCATCAACCATTAACTTATGCTCTAAATTTAAAAATCTTTCTAGAAATTGTCTTAACTTCTGGGTTTTTTTGTAAAACATCAAGACACAAAAATACTACAACCAATTACATCTTTCTTTGAGGGCCTTTTTGCGAATGACTTTTTAGTCTCCTGTTCCTCATCTCCCGTCTCCAGACCACCATGGATGACCACTCAAAGCTCAAAACTAGCAGGGGGAAGAGGGGAGATAGTGATGGGAAATGGGGGGAATCAAATCCCCGAGTTATGGCACAATCATTTGATGCGGAATTTCGGGTTAGAGCTGTGGCGATGACGGCTGCTTTTGGAGAGAGGCGGCCATGGCAAGTTGAGCTCGATGGTGTGTCCATGGCAGATTGAGCTGCGGGTGGTGGGGCTGGAGAACGCCGAGGAGGTGCGTCGCAGCCTCGCGCTGGAGAAGAGGGTAGCGGGTCCGGTTGGACACGCCTCGAGATGGAGATGAAGGGAGCGGGTGCGAATGGGGAGCTCCTCGCGTTGGACAGGACATGGTCCAGCTGCTTGGCCTCCTGGAGCCTGCGGGGAGATGGCTGGGCTGCGCCACCACGTGACGGAGGAGGGGAGAAGGTGCGAAAGGGGGAAGTGCCTGGATGCGCCCTCGCCGCCGCGAGCAGAACAGTGCTGGCCAACCCTGCGTCGGGCTCGTCGTGAGAGAGGAGAGAACATAAACGAAGCGGTACGCATCTCTTAACCAGTGGCAGGCGGGTAAATATGAGAAAAACGACCTCTCACAGCCGGTGAAAGCAACAATAGAGTGGCTGTGAGATTCGCACTACAAGAAAGCTGCTTTTTGCTTTTGCTTTTGGCCACAGCCCACCTTTTTGGTTGTCTTTTGGCTTTTTAGAAGCAAAAGCATCAGCCAAAAGCACAACCAAAGGCACCCTAAAATCGACTAAACATATATAAAAAAGGCAAGAAACACATTAAAAATGCAAGGAAAGTCTAAAAACCAGAAGCATTAGTCAAGGATCCAAACAAGTGTCTCTAAAAATTAGTTGGCTAAAAAATTGGCCGGCTTATGGTCTAGTTGGCTAATTTTAGCCGGCTAGAGGACCCAAACAGGGCCTAAACATTGAGAATTAGAAGATTTTGTTTCATTAGCCAATAGAGATTAGCTAGGATCCAAACAAGTGCCTCCTAAAATTAGTTGGCTAAAAAATTAGCTAGCTAATATTTTAATTGGCTAAAAATATCCGGCTAGAAGATCGAAACAGGACCTTAAACTACATTTATACACATCCTAAATATGTACTTTTGTGATAAATTGACTCTTTAAATTTGTAATGGCACGACCTTGAGCCATCAGCAACTTATGCCCAATCTACGTCTTGCGCCACCAAATTAACTAACATGGTGCCAAATTAGCCAACACTCTGACGGGAGCACACAAGGAGAAGAAGCAAGTCGTGCGATTCCGTTCCCATCAGGGCACCGCCGATGTCTCTGTGTTCTTCTATCTTAATTTCTTCCATTTCCATCACTTGAAAACGTTGTCTGATTGAACATGCATATGCAGGGGATCGATGCAGCAGAGAGCAAGTCAGCGAAGCGATCGAGCGGATGACCTGATGGGAGTATGAACTTGTTCCCCCCAACTGCTTAATTAGCTATGAGTATCGGTCAAGCAACGTCAGGCTCAACTGTCTGCATCGATCGAATTGGATGGGAGCACCACTACATGGGGATCTCGATCGGTTACAAATTGGACGAAGCAAACGCTCGCGTTTGGCGGGCGGGGCTGCACGAAAGCAGCAGCAGCGACGATTGGTTGAGGAGAAATGGCAGGGATTCCTTTCGCAATCACCATTCACCAGTGCTGGCCACGAGATTCCGGGAAAATGCATGAATAGACGCGGATATTCAACAATCAACTGCATCTGGTAAGAGACGATCCAAGATTCCTGCCATGGCGCCATCACAGAACGCGACAGATACCAAACAATCCGCCTGCAGGCAGGGCGTTTTCACTGGGAGCAGGACTCCGTACATACTACATACACAGGACTTGCAAGGCCCGCAAACGGGAAGATTCAAGATTGGTTTCGTTACTTGTGAAACAAAAACACAGGATCATCCACCAAACGGCGGTGCCTCGGAATTAATTCAACGGTTTTGTTGTGTCTTCGTCGTAAGCAAGTTCCATAGCAGTCACTGTATATATAATTGCCAGTTGTACATAACCTGCCCCCAAGTTTTCTTTTCAGAAAAAAAATGCAAGTTGTTTAATTCAAGCCTTTGCGATAGTGCACTCATCGTAACCTGCTCCCAAAAGGTATAGGCGCTGCAAATGAAAAAGAAAGAAATTCAACGCGGACGTCGTCAATAGTCTACAGGTTTAGCGTGACACATGTGCTGCACCAAGCTGCATCACACTCCAGCATGTACGTCGTTCAGGTTAATCACAAGGTCAACGCCTTATAATATGATGCATGTTGAGCAAGCCCGGATCGGTGGCATACATGATCAAGCTGCCGTTTACAGAGAAATAACAACATGCAAATTATATACTACTCCCCAGTAGCAGAAAACCACGAGTAGTATACAGTTCTGCTACTAGAGCACTATAGTATAATAAGCTAACCAATACGTTATGTGCATGTGCATATTGTTTACGGTTGAGCCGAGCGGAGCCTTAATTTGGAAGAGAGCGCTAGCTAGCCAAAGGAGGTGTCAATCCTCTGTCCGTCAATGGCCGCCAAGTTACTGTACCACTAGTCGTTGCGGCATATATCTAGTATTCCAAACAGCTCATCGAGCAGATGAACTACAACATGCTTGAATTGAATGCTTTTTTTTTTTGCGAGGATTAAATTGAATGCTTGACGATGCGTATTTCCAACGATCAGATGATACACATGAAAGAAATATGTACTGTACGCAACTAGCGCACGGGCCTGAACTCGATGGCCTCGACGAGGAGGCCGCGCTTGGTGTACCACCCCAACACCTCGAAGCTCGCCACCACCTCCTCCTCCAGCTCGCCGCCGGCGCCTGCCGTCGTGCGCAGCAGCCGCCCCATCTCCATCTCCCACCACCCGTCGTTCCTCCTCGGCCGCCTCGGCTCCTCTGTTCCGGCAACGACGCTGCTCTCTGCTCTTTGGCCGGCGCCTCTGAACTTGCGCGTCTCCGCGTCGTCGGGACAGAGGCACACGCGACGGCGCTCCAGCAGGCGGCCGCCCACGGCCACCACCGTCTCCTGGTCCGGGTAGCTCAGGCCACAGTGGCCCTCCGCCGTGCCGTACACCAGGAACGCCGCGTACGTGGTCGCCGGCGTGAGCGCCGCCGCCGGGAGCCCGCCGTAGATGTCCATGCACGTGCAATCCACCAGCTCCGCCACCTCTGCAAACATGACATGATGCGATGCAAGCTGTACTTAATGATTTAGTTAATTTTGAATCCAATCAGGATAAAGAGACAGACACATCATTGTCCTGAAAGTTGAATTGACCCTGCAAGGGACACCGTGCTTATAGCGACCCGTGTTTTCATGGTCATCAAAAACCACTAAAAATTTGAACTTTTAAAAAAACTTTTCAATTAAAATCAATTTGTTAGCTCAGTGATAGCAAAACCAAAAGTTTTTGAATTTTAAAACATGCACAAACATCCATGTGCATTTTTGAGTTTTCTTCGCTTTGTTTAAGTGTTTGTTTGAATCTTTCCTTTTGAATGAATTCAAAATTCATTCAAAATCAATCCCAACAAAAAGATCAAACCTTTCCTATTCTATCGGGCCGCCATTTCTCTTTTTCTCCCGGCCGGCCCAATCTCTCTTCTTCCCTTTCTCTTTTCTCTCTCCCTCCTGGGCCGCAGCCGTCCCGGCCCAACACCTCCCGCGCCAGCCCGTCCCGACCTACCAGCCCGACCCGTCTCCCTCTCTCCTGTGTCGCTGACGCGTGGGCCCCGCACCCGTCGTCTACCTCCCGCCGCGCCAGCGCAAATCGCGCTCGTGCCCATACCGGCGTGCTCCCCCACCGCCTTAGTCATCTCCAAGCTCCAGGAGCCGCACGTGCGCGCGGGGAACCGCCTTACCGTCACGTCCCGTCGTCCTCTCCCCTTACTTAACGCGCACCCCAAGTTTTCCCAAGGTCCGACGAGCTCCACTCCGCGTTCGTCAGCCACAGCAGCTCCTCCTCGCGCCCTGTCTCGTCTCTGGCCCTGCAGCCATGCCCGTCGCGTGTCACCGCCGTCTTTCGTGGCTCGCGAACCGCCTCTGTGCGTCACCTCGCGCATTTACTCCGGCGAGATTTTTCTCGCCGGCGAACCGACCTAAGGCGTGCACGCAACCGCCATTGCCAGCTTATAAAGCAAGGGGCAGACCCCCGTTTCACTCCTCCGTTCTCATTCTCCTCCCGCACTCACTCTCGAGAACTCCCTCTCACTTTTCCCCACTCTCTCTCAATTCCGGCGAGAACTCCGGTGAGTTCTTCCCCCTTCTCCGGTAAGCCCCGCTCCCCTTTCTTCGTCGAGTTCAAAGCTCCTACGCTTGCTTGACCTCCTGGTGCCCCTCAATTGTGTAGCCGTGCTTTGTACGAGGTGGTCACCGCAACCCTAGCTCCGCCGCTCGTCGACTCCGGCTCCGGCACACCTCCGTCGCTCCCTTGCCAGTCCAAGAGCACGGTGAGCACCCCCAAGCTCTTCTCTCTCCCTCGCGCATGATCTTGCCCTCTCTTTCCTAGCGCGCGACCCCTCTCCCTGAGAGCCGGCTCCGCCGCCGCTTTTCCCTCTCGCCGCCGGCCGCCGTGAGCTTCCTCTGGCCCGGCCGAACCCTCCGCGCGACTCACCACTCTCACGCGCACACTCGCGACCACTCACACTCACGTTCCGAGCACTCCCGCTCCTTTTCCCTTTGCTCGCCGGCGCGCCGCCATCTCCGGCGACGTCGCGCCGCCTCTCTCGTCGACCCCGTCGACGACATCACCCACCATCGCACTCGCCGTCGCGCATAGATCACGTAGGTGTGCTCCACGTCCCCATCCGACCTCTGTAGCCGCCGCCGGCGACGATTCCGGCGAGGCCGCCGCCGCGCGCCGCCGTTCGCCGCTGCGCCTTGACCGCGTCACGCCGACGTCCGACGTAGCCGCCACGTCGGCACACGGGCCCGCGACGACCCGGTCGCCCTGCCCGCGTGGTGCATGCCGTGCACCGTGCACCACCCGTTCTTCTCTTCTCGGTCCACCGCTCCGTGGACCAAGTCCACGCTACAGTGCACACAGACCCACCGGGCCCCGTGGCCCACTTGTCAGCCGCTCAATCGCGCTAGAAATCGCTACGGTCACACCGAAAGTGCACACAGAAACTTAATTCGAGCACATTTCCAATATCAGAAAAATTCCCAAAAATCCCCAAAAATCCAATATTCCTTCCTAACCATTTTGCAAACCTTGTTACCCCCTGGAAAATTAGGATGATGGTTATACTTAATTAAGGTAATCAAATCCTAATCAATTTCCTTTCTTTTACTTCAAAAATTAATATCTTCATCATTTTAACTCCAATTTTGGCGAAACTTGCGCCAAAATTCATCTAAAATCCTATTCTATCCAGTGCCACCAAAATCAACTCCCCTCTGGTTTCATTTGGATTTTATTTGATTTATTGCCTGTTAATTCGTTGCAAGCGGTAGATTTATCTTTTTGTTAAATCGTTAGATAATCAAGAAGGGGAAGCAGAGGACCCTGATTACGAGGATTTAGAGGAAGAAGAGCTTGGTGAAGGCAAGTCTAACTCCCTTTGATCATGTTGATCCATGTTTACAAATAATCCTGCTTAGAGCCGGTTTATAAATAAATTATGCATGATATTTAAATGAATTTAAATGCTAAGAATGGTCCTATGCAATATTTGATTGCCTGCCTTGACTTGATTATATCCGGTATCCTTGTTAGCCCTAGGAATCAACTTCATTAATTTAATTAATGAATTGTTGACATATTCACTGCTTAGGACTATCACCATGTGTTTAAATAATACTGCTTACATGATTTTCTGTAAAATGCGTGTGTCTTGGTGTTGTGTGTAAATGAGAAATTGGGTGGTTAATAATAAGTGCAACCCTAGTGAGGGATGTTTTTGGCGGGATCAGGCGAGGTAGTCCTCAGTGGGGAGGCTATCTCTTGGACGCCCTTCCACATGTGGATTGGCTATTGAAGATGCCTGGTTCGGTCGTATAAGGACCGGTTCTTGTGCCGCCTTTGCCTAGCACCTCTCGCGCAGCCACAAGCCGTGAATGGGCACGGAATTGGAACCACACCCTACTAGTACTCACCCGGTACCCCCCGGAGGCAGGAGATTGCAACGGAGTCCCAGGAGAAGACTCGTTCGTTGGTGGGTGTTCGAGATCCGGCATTTATGACTGGCCATGTTATCATGATTGTGAAGCCCCTGGTGATGTCCGTGGGGGATGCCGTTGTGGTACGAAGTAGGTACGGAACCTTTAGTGGGACAGTCCAAACTATGACGATAGGGAGGACTGGACCACTGTTGGCGGTTCTTATGCGATAAAATTAAATTCATTAATTCCGCAAGCGCACGGATCACCATTGTAGCATTTCACCTTGGAGTATTCCAGGGTTATCGTATTTATATTTCCGCAGGGAAGTAGAGCAAAAGGGAGCTGAACAGTAGCAATGCACTGGATAATTTGGAGAAAGAAATAATGTATCAACTATACTTGAGACGGGGGTAAGATAGGCATGATATATATGGGTGGCACACACATCCTCAAATCCAAGGTAATAAAAGAAAAACTGTAGTATACATTTGGGAGAGCAACGAGTTAGAGCTAAGGCTACCTGTATGTTTACCTAGTATTTACTCTTTCTAGTAGTCTAATCTACAAAGGTTATCTACTCTAGTTAAGATCACACACATACAAGTCATGTCGTTTCGGGGCACACACGTGCTAGGTCAACCGATGATGCTAGTTCAAACCTAGGGAACCGTATGCTATAATTAAGACCCTGCTGAGTCCAACCCGAACGTGGTGGATTACAGAGACCGGTGCAGCTGTCACATACACTCGCGGCTACCTTCCTCCGTGGGGCTGGGTGCCAAACGTGCATAGGCCAAGATCTAAGCGCCACGCTTACAACCCGCCTAGAGGAACTACTCTTGATCAACGGAGCAGTCCTATCTAAGAATGAACAAGCACAGATTTCACACGACGTCATCTCCGACGAAGGCACTCTCTCGTACTTGCTATTCCAACAATCACGAATCCCACAACAAGACTTCTACGAGCACTTACTTAACAGAATAAATGAACTAAATAGAAAAGAATTACTAAAAGAAATAAATAAAGATAAAACTAATTATATATTGAATAAATTAATATCTCAAAAGAGTAACGATACAAGAACTATACCGAACTCCGAGAAGACTCCGGAAGCCCGCGAGAGCTCTCACTCTACTCTACTCTACTCTAACTCCCAAAGCTACTACTAAACTAATGAACACTTGGATGAAGTGTGATGGTGCGAATTGTTTCTGCAGCCGGCCAGGGGTATTTATAGCCTCTCCAGGACCCAGGGGATTAAATAGCCGAAGCTGGAGAGTCGGTGGCGCCAAGGTCGGCCGGCCGGCCAGGTAGGGAGGCCGGCCGGCCGTCCCCTGTGGCGGTTGGCCACCGCCTTCTGCCTCAACGCTCCTGATTCACTCCTGAAGGCGGTCTGAAGGTCGGCTACTTCGTGGGGGCGGCAGAATTGCAGTAGGGGTCAAGTTAAGGCCCAAATGGCCCACCTCTGGTAAGTCGGCGCAAATCCGCTGGGTTGGGCCTTGAATTATGCGTTGTGGACCAGTTTCCAGCCCACCGGAGGAAGCCTGGGGCCTGCGGCCACCAGGTGGGGCCGGCCGGCCTAGGGTGGGGCTGGCCGGCCAGGGATTTTCCCTGGCTGGGCCCACTTTTCTCCATTATTCACTCCTGCATCCAAATATTCACCAAAACCTGTGGAGTAGCATTATTCCTAACTACTATGCACAAAATCTTGGTGTTATGTATTTATTTACCGGTAGGGTGGCGGTCAAATCATGGTTTAACGACCGCCAACAACCTCCCCAAGCTTAAACTTTGCTCGTCCCGAGTAAACTCAACTCAGGGTACCGGCGGATCAGGAGTTACAAAGAAGCGCCCCATGGGTAATAAAGATGCAACAACATACTCCCTAAACAGTGGTAAGTTTACGAGAGCACGAAATATTCATGAGTGTTGCAAAAATTGTGGGGCTTATATGTCACACCTTGTCATGCAGCATTGAAGACTAGAACGACACTTTTGGACAAGTAAACAATTCTAGCAGGTATGCATCCAGAGTTTTATGTGCTGCAAGGTAAGGTGTAAAAATTCTCCTTCGTTTTGTGTGGCACTTCTCTTACCACTCCGATGTGAGTCTTATTCCTACAAGCTTCACTCATCCTACCTTCTACCAAATGAGGCTTTGTATGTGGAGTTTAGTATGGAACGCGCAAGTGCCATGCATATATTGTAAAGCTAAAGAATGAGTCTCAATCAACATAGCAACTCCATTTATTTTGGTCATAAGAGATGATGTGATGGAGGGGGAGAAAATGGACTCACACTTGTGGAAGGGGGTTTTGAAAACATTGGTCCTTTATTTTGCTCAAGATGTTTATGATAAGAACCATATAGCCATTGACTTTTGTCATGCAACCATGGAGTTTTTTTTTTTGACTACTCCATGGTGCAAAGGGCCATAATTTTTGCATGGTTCAAAGGAAACATTTTGAAATATTCTTGAACTTTTTGGATGGACCAAAAGTTTTGCAAACTTGAAAAATATTTGGTTGATTTATCCAAACATTCCCCTTTTTATTTGGTGGAAGGAAATTTTCGAAAACTCACGCGAAGGAATTATGACCAAAAATAGGGGTGCTTAGTTTCAAGAGTACATCAAACCTTAACAAAACTCAATACATAAGCAAATGGCTATGAGTGGGGCTGTTTCGAATATTATGATATGGCTCTGGTAGGTAAATAAATTCTCACACTAAGAGAAGTGTGCCAAAACAGAAGGGTTTTAGGTACTTGCAGCAATTCAAGAAAAACATCTCTGGATGAAACCATACTAAGAGATTGCAACAAGTCCTAATCATGCCATATCACAATCCACAATGCTCAGACTTGGTGTAACAAATGCAACCCACGGAAGTAAGCAAGACTCATGATGTGATCATGCTCAAGCAAAAGTAACACATATGTCAGGAGTAGAGGTTGCATCTATGCGACACATGGGAAGCTAATTTGTAAGTCGATCATCATTTCCCTTAAGCGTAGCATAACACCAAGATTCTAGCATTTATTCGAAACAGGGAGTTTATTTATTTATTAAGAAAGTTAGAAATACTTACCTGGGGGTCCTCCCCAAGCTTGAGTCTTTGCAAGACTCGAGCTAGTGTTGAACTCCGTCTCACCTGGGGGCCCTCCCCAAGCTTGAGTCTTTGCAAGACTTAAGCTTGATTCAGGCTCTTCCTCCTCCTTCTTGACCTGCAAAAAAGAGTGAGGATGATACAAGTGGCTAGCCCCTAATGAGCATCGCCGGGAATCTTATTATTTTTGTTGTTTTTAATTTTTTTTCAAATTTCTATTTTGTTTTTATGATTTATGAAAAGAAAACAAGTGCTAGGCCTAGCTAGGATAACGATTGCGATGGCCTCCCCAATCGGAGGGCTCTCATTTTTACGTCTTTGAGCTAGACGTTCTCCATGTCTTCAACTTGTTTGGACCTCGCTCGCTGGAGAATCTGGCGAGGTAGAGGTTCCTTCTTTCTTCCGCCACACTTTGGTTGTCTTCTTTGTGTTGGTGGCGGCGACCTTTTCTTTGATAGGCGTCTTTGTTGTACTCTCATCGGTCGATACCGTAGCTGCCTTCTTCTTTCTTGAGCGCCTCGCTCTCCTCTTCTTAGGCGATTGTGACTCGCCTACTCCTTCTTGCGGGGGAGGAGTAAGAGGGGCTTGAGGTGTATTTGGCGGCTGAGGCATCCTCCTTGGAGTCCTCCAATATTTTGCTAGCCTTCTTGCATTCTCTCTTTCCAGATAGTCTCTCATGTATGCAATGAGCTTGTCTGGCTGTGGCATGGGTGGAGTAATCTCAATCTTCTCCACTCTCCTCGGGTCCTTTCCATATATGACCCTCACTTGCTTGCATTGTTCAACCTTAGGCTTGAAGCTGAACGTCTCTTCCCTGCCGTTGAAGTCCAAGTGGATCTCTCCTGCCCCCACGTCGATGTTGGCGTTGGTGGTGCTCAAGAACGGTCTCCCGAGGATGAGAGGGGTCTTGACATCCACTTCCATGTCGAGCACAACGAAATCGACGGGGACGAAGAGATTTCTGATCTGTACGGGGACTTCTTCGACAATCCCCAAGGGCAGGCGTAGTGACCCGTCTGCAAGCTGGAGCTTCATGATCGTTGGGGACAATGGGTGGTTTAACCCATCGTACATCGCCTTCGGCATGATGCTCACGCTCGCCCCTAAGTCACATAGTGCCCGAGCAAAACACCGGTCATTGACCAAACACGGAATGGTTGGCCATCCAGGGTCTTTTCTGATCACATCCTTGGGAAGCACGGCCTCCACGTCGCTCTCTTCACACCTGATGGTTATTGCATTTACACTCTCCTTGGGATTAACTTCTGGTTGCCCAGGAAGTTTACCCGCACGAGGAGACTGCACAGCTGAAGCTATTTGCGCGATTTGCGTTTCTAGCATTTTGTTATGGCTTAGCTGATTCTGCAGGGCAGTGCTGAACGACTCTAGCTTGGCATCTATGCTCTCTAAAGCCTTGTCGGTAGTAAGAAACTTCTTACTAATGCTATCATTAATCTTGACCTGGCCGAGAACTAGATCCTTGATAGAGGGCTCAAAGCGGGAAAGATTACCATTGTTACCTCCCTGATTTTTGTTGAAGGAGAGGTCGGGCCTGGAATTCCAGCCGTAGTTGTTCTGGGAGCGGTACCCATTGCCATTGTTGAGGAAATTGCATTCCTCTCTCGCATTCGGGCAATTGCTGCCTATATGCCCTGTGTTGCCGCACTCTTCACAAGTCATGCGGGAGTCCGCAACTTGCAGGTCCTGCGGAGATTCCACCTTGCGGAGTAGCTGATCGAGCTTGATGGCAAGCATGTCCATCGTCTCCACTTGGTGCATTCCACGGGTCTTGGTGCTCGCCGCTTGGCGTTCACCATGAGTCTGGTTGGCCGCCACCTTCTCAATCAACTTCTTAGCGTTCTTCACGCTAAGAGAGAAGAAAGAGCCGCCTGCTGCGGCGTCGAGGTGCTCTCGAGCGGACGGCCTCAAACCGTGGTAGAAACTCTGTATGAGGAGCCATTCCTCCATGCCATGGTGTGGGCATGAGAGAACGTACTCCTGCATCCTGTCCCAAGCTTCCGCGGTCGACTCATCTGCGAGCTGTTGGAAGCCCGATATCTTGTTCCGCAGGGCAGTCGTCTTGCCCGGCGGGAAGAACTTGGCGAGGAAGGCATTGGAGCATGCCGTCCACGTGTCGAGGGACTCTTGGTTCGCGTAGAACCACTGGAGAGCCTTCCCCAACAGAGAGAATGGGAAAAGCTGTAGTCGGATGGCGTCCTGAGGTGCATCCTTTATGACGAAGGTGTTGCACGTCATCAGGAATCTTTGGAGGTGAGCATTTGCATCCTCTGACGGCTTCCCACAGAAAGGACTGGCCAAGATCACGTTGATCAAGGCTGGCTTGAGCTCGTAGTCCTTGTTGGTGATGCGCGGGTTGGGACCCACGCGGACGTTCTCCGTAGTTGGCGCGGAGAAGTCATTGATCGTCTTCTCGACTGGATCACCCATATTGTTGTTCGTTGATGAAGACGGAGGGTGCTCGACAGTCGTCAGAAGGGATCCTTCAAGAGCCAGAACTTTCGATCGAGCGTGGGTGGGAGGAGGGGTAAGCCTGGCCCTCACCCTTCTCAAGAACTGTTCCGGATCTGGGTGGAAGTTTTCTGGTAGGTCGAAACCAGTCATGCACAGTCCTGTTTCAAATTTCCACAACAAAGAAAGACAGGACAAGGGTAAGCCCGCAAAAGTAAGTGATAATTATTCTTCTCACAAACTTCAATGCATTTATTCAGTTCCTAGCTGCTACTTCCCCGGCAATGGCGCCAGAAATGCTTGTTGGCGGTTCTTATGCGATAAAATTAAATTCATTAATTCCGCAAGCGCACGGATCACCATTGTAGCATTTCACCTTGGAGTATTCCAGGGTTATCGTATTTATATTTCCGCAGGGAAGTAGAGCAAAAGGGAGCTGAACAGTAGCAATGCACTGGATAATTTGGAGAAAGAAATAATGTATCAACTATACTTGAGACGGGGGTAAGATAGGCATGATATATATGGGTGGCACACACATCCTCAAATCCAAGGTAATAAAAGAAAACTGTAGTATACATTTGGGAGAGCAACGAGATAGAGCTAAGGCTACCTGTATGTTTACCTAGTATTTACTCTTTCTAGTAGTCTAATCTACAAAGGTTATCTACTCTAGTTAAGATCACACACATACAAGTCATGTCGTTTCGGGGCACAGACGTGCTAGGTCAACCGATGATGCTAGTTCAAACCTAGGGAACCGTATGCTATAATTAAGACCCTGCTGAGTCCAACCCGGACGTGGTGGATTACAGAGACCGGTGCAGCTGTCACATACACTCGCGGCTACCATCCTCCGTGGGGCTGGGTGCCAAACGTGCATAGGCCAAGATCTAAGCGCCACGCTTACAACCCGCCTAGAGGAACTACTCTTGATCAACGGAGCAGTCCTATCTAAGAATGAACAAGCACAGATTTCACACGACGTCATCTCCGACGAAGGCACTCTCTCGTACTTGCTATTCCAACAATCACGAATCCCACAACAAGACTTCTACGAGCACTTACTTAACAGAATAAATGAACTAAATAGAAAAGAATTACTAAAAGAAATAAATAAAGATAAAACTAATTATATATTGAATAAATTAATATCTCAAAAGAGTAACGATACAAGAACTATACCGAACTTCGAGAAGACTCCGGAAGCCCGAGAGAGCTCTCACTCTACTCTACTCAACTCTAACTCCCAAAGCTACTACTAAACTAATGAACACTTGGATGAAGTGTGATAGTACGAATTGTTTCTGCAGCCGGCCAGGGGTATTTATAGCCTCTCCAGGACCCAGGGGATTAAATAGCCGAAGCTGGAGAGTCGGTGGCGCCAAGGTCGGCCGGCCGGCCAGGTAGGGAGGCCGGCCGGCCGTCCCCTGTGGCGGTTGGCCATCGCCTTTTGCCTCAACGCTCCTGATTCACTCCTGAAGGCGGTCTGAAGGTCGGCTACTTCGTGGGGGCGGCAGAATTGCAGTAGGGGCCAAGTTAAGGCCCAAATGGCCCACCTCTGGTAAGTCGGCGCAAATCCGCTGGGTTGGGCCTTGAATTATGCGTTGTGGACCACTTTCCAGCCCACCGGAGGAAGCCTGGGGCCTGCGGCCACCAGGTGGCGCCGGCCGGCCTAGGGTGGGGCCGGCCGGCTAGGGATTTTCCCTGGTTGGGCCCACTTTTCTCCATTATTCACTCCTGCATCCAAATATTCACCAAAACCTGTGGAGTAGCATTATTCCTAACTACTATGCACAAAATCTTGGTGTTATGTATTTATTTACCGGTAGGGTGGCGGTCAAATCATGGTTTAACGACCGCCAACAACCACCTTGTGGGGAAATTTGTGCACCCTTGGCCAAGGTTAAGAAACTTTCCGGAAAACCGTGTTCCACGGTTTTGGACAACGCGAAAGCATCGGCCACACTATGATTAGACTCTGCGTGCGTATCCTTGGTGTGTGTTTTTGGAAAAACACCGGTTTGGAGCCGTGTGCTGGTTGTCGGCCAGTGATAAAATTGAGGAACTGGCGGGATGGATTGCATCTCCCCCAGGGCCGCCCAACCCCACTACTCTCTACTGATACTTGATTTAGAATTGCGAAATGCTTTGCTTACAAAACAACTCTGCATAAACTTGGCTTTCTCGCCTTGTTGCTTACCATAAGCCTCACCCTTTGATAATCCCTTGCATAATCATACCCCTCGTGTTAGGCTTGCTGAGTACCTTAAGTACTCACCCTTGCTTAAAACATTCAGAAGATGAGCCCGACTACGACTTTCAAGCCGATGGTGATGAAGAGTAAAGTTTGGCCTTCACTCAAGTGGTGCCTGTAGAGGTGGAGCCCTGTCGTCTTCCGCTAGAATTAGTGTTTGCCTGGCTGCTGCGTCAGCCTTTGAGCGTGATGCCTGTGAGTGTTGAGGCTGCTCGCTTCTCCTGTATCAAGACCTTTATGTAATAAAAAGGCTTGTAATGACTCTCGGTAATATAAATAAAGAATTTGCTGTGAAGCATTCTGTGAAAGTGACGTATCAGCAACTGATCCAGTGACTGATACGGTAAACACTAAGTACTTCAGAAATGGGGTACGACAGAGTGGTATCAGAGCGATGCTTGACCGTAGGCCAAACCATAGGTTCGATTCGAGTGAGATGAGTGCGATATTTTGTAAAGTTTTACTTTATAAAATCTCACTTACCTTATTTCTATTTATAAAATTATTTCCACCAATACTTACCCGTCTTTCAACGTTTTGTTGAACAGATGGAGGCCCTTCGTTCGGAGTTTGCCCAGCTGGAGGAGCAGCGTGCCAAGACCGCCTGCGTTCTCGAACAGACAGCCGAGATGTGGGGCGAGGACCGTCGCCGTCTTGCAGAGACCCAGGCCCAGTTAGAGCAGGCACAGACCCAGCTCGCCCTCGCACAGGCTGAGAGAGAGAGAGTCTGCAGTGGACTCTGGACGCCACCCGTCGCCTTTGGGAGGAGGACGCGATGTACCTGATCCGTGAACTTAACCGCCACTACAGGTACTGCCACCAGGAGCACGGAGGACCCCGTCGCCTCTTCACAGCGAAGATGGGAGGACCGCACGGACACCAGCACTACGCTTGCCCGACAGACACTGAGGAGTACTCAGACTACTCCGCCACCCTTGCAGACTCAGACACGACCGTGGACTCCCCTGAGGTTGAGCAGGCGGACGACTCCGAGGAGCTTGCCAGGTGGGCAGCAGAGCTTGAGGCCGCCCTTGAGGCCGTTGGAGACTCCGAGGACGAGCCGATGGAGGATGAGCCTTTTGTGGACGTCTCGTCAAGGAGTGAGTCGGTGGCGGAGAACGTCATCGATCTCACTGGCACCGACGACGAGATGGACATGGACGTGTTTGTGGTGATCGACTCGCCTGCACAGGAGGCACCAGCAGGACCTCGCCTTGTTGGAGACGTGGACCTTGAGGAGTACTACAGGCTGATCAGCACCGACGACCTTGCCCAGGACCCATTCGACCTCTACGCAGAGTGGCGCCAGGACCGTGTCTTCGACGCCTGAGCAGCAGAGTTGGCGCCGTGGTGTAGCTTTTGCTAGCTTGTAGTGGCAGCTGTTGCATAGGGTCGTGATGTCTAGTAGTGTCAGGTGTGCCGGTAGTGTGAGCAGGTAGTTTCGAGTCAGAGTTGCCTGTGGTCGAGTCTTGTGTCGAGTCGTAGATCGTCGAGTCCTTGTATATAAGTAAAAGGACTTGGGTATGTACCATCGAACCTTGTTATTATGAATAAGCTTGCTGTAATGATGTAATGATGCTGGTTTTATCTTGTTTGTGTGCTTGCAAGATCTTTGGAATTTCTTTTCCATTTATCTTGTCTGTTTTGCCTCGTAGTTTCGTAGCTTCGTCTCATAGTTTCGTTAATCGCCCGAGTGTCTTATCTCACCTTTTTGCTAAATCCTTCCAGCAGATGCCTCCCAAAAGATCTGCCAGAATTCAGCAGCGCCAACGCCGAGAGCGTGACGCTCAAGATAATGACCAGGACGACGCCCACAATGCAGGGCGTGGACGTGGTAGAGGTAGAACCAATAATCAGCGTGGCAGAGGTAGAGGAGGAGGTAGAGGTGGAGGCAGACATGACAATGAACAAGATCACCAAGAGGAGGAAGTAAGTCAAAATCAGCAAGAAATGCAAGATGAGGTTGGAGAAAACAATAACCAGGACAGAGGTGAAGGACAACAGAACCGTGGTAGAGGTGGTAGAAGAGGTGGAAGGGGTGGAAGAATACCCGCAGCACTTGTCACCAACCTAGTGGCTGTGATGGATAATCAGACCCGTTTGATGGAGATTATTGCTCAGGGACTTATGGACAGAGCTCCAGGCCCGCAGAGCAAAATGTCAGAATTCATGAGGCTCAGGCCCCCGACCTTCGAGGGTACTGAGGAGGATCCTTTGGCAGCTGATGATTGGCTGCGTGATATCACCAAGAAATTACACTTGGTGAATGCCGACGACAGAGAGAAAGTTCTTCTGGCGTCTCACCAGCTGAAGGGAGCAGCAGGTGAATGGTGGGATAACTACCGTGAGGGTGCAGAGAATGCAGATGCTATTACCTGGGAGGAATTCCAGGAGGAGTTCAGGAGGTATCACATCCCAGAAGGTGTGATTGAGATGAAGGCTGATGAATTCCGCTCTCTGAAGCAGGGGGCGATGACAGTAAATCAGTATATCAGGAAATTCATGAAATTGGCTCGATATGCTCCTGATGATGTTAATACTGATAAGAAGAAGCAAGATCGCTTCAGGAAAGGGCTTAATCCTGGACTGAAAGTGCAGCTGGTTACTCATATTTATCCTGATTTCAACACTCTCATGAACCATGCACTTCTGTTGGAGGATGCTCGCTCTCACATTGAGCAGGATAGAAAGCGCAAATTCAATGCGCAGAAGTTTAAGCAGCAGGAGAGGAATCAGAAGCCGAGGTTTAATAATAATTTCCAGAAGTCAAAACATTAGCCTACCATGCAGTATAGGACCTCAGCGTCCAATCAGCCAAGCTCAGCACTGTCATATCGCAACCAAAATTTTGGTAGTCAGCAGAAGAGCAGTTCCAGTGTTGCTCAACCCAACAACAATGATAAAAGGACTTGCTTTCACTGCCGTGAGCCTGGTCACATGATTGCTAGATGCCCCTATTTGAGCCAGAATAATGCTTCTACTCAGCAGCATCAACCAAACAGTGCCAGAACTGCAGCTTCTGGAAATGGTCGTGGTGGACAGCAACCCTCTGGACAGCAGCGGAGGAATAATCAGTCCTTCGGCCAAAGAAAAGTCAACCACATTAATGCAGATGAAGTTGAGGACACTCCTGATGTAGTTCTTGGTGAGTATCTTGTCAACTCCACTCTTGCAACCGTTCTGTTTGATTCTGGAGCTTCGCATTCGTTTGTTTCTTCAAAGTTTGTTGCTGCAAATGGTTTGCCAACTGTCATGCTAAAACCACCCCTGATAATCCGGACTCCCGGGGCCGAGACCAAAAGTTATTTGGGATGCCCACGGGTTAAGATTCTTTTAAGTGGGGTAGAGTTCCTAGCAAACTTAGTAGTCCTAGAATCCCAGGGGATAGATGTCATCCTCGGAATGGACTGGTTGAGTAAGCACCAAGGCAATATAGCCTGTGACACCAAGAAAGTTACCCTGGTAAACCACGAAGGAATTAAAGTGGTGTGTGAACCAAAAAGGTCAAAGGATGCACCAATGATTCATAATATGGAAGCAAGACCGTTGGAGGAAGTGCCAGTGGTCTGTGAATATCCCGATGTGTTTCCAGAAGAGTTGCCAGGCATGCCACCTGACAGAGACATAGAGTTCATCATTGACCTCATCCCCGGCACATCTCCAATAGCAAAGAGACCGTATAGAATGGCAGCAAATGAGCTAGCAGTATTGAAGGCACAAATAGCAGAGTTACAGGAAAAAGGATTTATCAGACCAAGTTCATCACCATGGGGATCACCTGTTCTTTTTGTTAAAAAGAAAGACGGCAGTCTCAGAATGTGTATAGACTACCGCTCTTTGAATGAAGTCACCATTAAGAATAAATATCCACTACCCAGGATCGATGATTTATTTAATCAATTGAATGGAGCCAAATATTTCTCCAAAATTGATTTAAGATCTGGGTATTTTCAGCTAAAAATCAGATAATGTGATATTCTCAAAACAGCTTTTGTCACCAGATATGGTCAGTATGAATTCACCGTGATGCCATTTGGATTGACAAACGCACCTGCATACTTCATGAACCTGATGAATAAGGTGTTTATGGAGGAGTTAGATCGGTTTGTTGTTGTCTTCATTGACGACATACTTATCTACTCCAAAAATGCAGAAGAGCATGAGCAGCATTTGAGGATTGTATTAGAAAGATTGAGAGCTCATGAGCTGTATGCCAAATTCAGTAAATGTGAATTTTGGCTAAATAAAATGGCTTTTCTTGGTCACATTCTGACAGAAGAAGGAGTATCAGTGGAGCCAGCCAAAGTTGAGGCAGTCCTTAATTGAAAGCAACCAACCACTGTGATAGAAGTTCGAAGTTTCCTTGGTCTAGCTGGATATTACCGCAGATTCATCGAAGGTTTTTCAAAAATAGCAAGACCAATGACAGCTTTGACACAGAAGGGAAAAGAATTTAAATGGACAGAAGCCTGTGAGAGAAGCTTTCAGGAATTAAAGAAAAGGTTAACCACAGCCCCAGTGTTGACCTTGCCAGACATACACCGAGATTTTGTCGTATATTGCGACGCATCTCGACAAGGATTGGGATGTGTGCTTATGCAAGATGGCAGAGTTGTTGCATATGCATCGAGGCAGTTGAAAACACATGAGCAGAATTATCCCACTCATGATTTGGAGCTAGCAGCAGTTGTGCATGCTCTCAAAATTTGGAGGCATTATCTGATTGGCAATAAATGTGAAATATATACGGATCACAAGAGTCTGAAATATATTTTCACACAATCAGATTTAAACCTCAGACAGAGAAGATGGTTGGAATTAATAAAGGATTATGACCTAGAAATTCACTACCATCCTGGAAAGGCAAATGTGGTAGCAGATGCATTGAGTCGCAAATCTCAGAATAATGGGATTAAAAAGCAGAGACGAAGCCCTGAGCTTGTGAAAGAAGTCGAACAACTAAACCTTCATTATGTTAAACCCAGCCAAATAAACGCCTTGTGTGTGGAACCAACTCAGGAAAAGTGACTCAGAACAGCTCAGGAGTCAGATGAGGAAATGAATGAGCTAAAGAAAATGACAGGGTTGGATAAAGCCCCTGGATTTCGAGTGGATAATCAGGGCACCTTATGGTACAAGGATAGAATTTGTGTGCCGAAGACTGGTGAATATCAGAAGCTGATTATGGATGAAGCTCATAATTCAGCATATTCTATTCATCCTGGATGCACCAAAATGTATATGGATCTAAAACAGAAATATTGGTGGTCAGGGATGAAAAGAGACATCGCGGAATTCGTTGCCCGTTGCGATGTCTGTAGCAGGGTAAAGGCAGAACACAAGAGACCTGCTGGATTGTTGCAACCCCTCCATGTTCCAGTATGGAAATGGGATGAGATTAGTATGGATTTCATCGTGGGATTGCCCCGTACTCAGAAAGGAAATGACTCGATATGGGTCATAGTAGACCGTTTGACTAAGGTTGCACACTTCATAGCTGTGAAGACAACCTATAGAGGAGACAAGTATGCTCAGTTGTACATAGATAATGTACTCAAGTTACATGGAGTTCCGAGCAGAATAGTATCAGATCGAGGTGCGTAGTTCACCTCAAGGTTTTGGAAAAGTCTACAGGAAATGTTGAAAACTAAGTTGGATTACAGCTTTGCTTACCATCCACAGACCGATGGACAGACCGAAAGAGTAAATAAAATCCTAGAGGATATGCTGAGAGCTTGTGTGCTAGCCTATGGAAAAGATTGGGAGAAAAGTGTATCTTTTGCTGAGTTCTCATACAACAACAGTTATCAAGCCAGCCTGCAAATGTCACCATTCGAAGCCTTGTATGGTAGAAAGTGCAGAACCCCTCTGATGTGGTCGGAAGTTGGAGAGCGATCTTTCTTTGGACCAGCCATCATCAGGGATGCAGAAGAAAAAGTAGCTCTAGTCAGAGAAAATTTAAAAGCAGCCCAAAGCAGACAGAAAAGTTATGCTGATACCCGACGTAGGGATTTGAGCTTTGAAGTTGGAGATTATGTGTATTTCAAAGTGTCACCGGTCCGAGGAACCAGGAGGTTCCAGATAAAAGAAAAATTGGCACCGAGGTACATTAGACCTTTCAAGGTACTTAAGAAGATAGGAGCCGTGGCATACCACCTCGAGCTTCCAGAAGAAATGTCAGATGTGCATAATGTTGTCCATGTGTCACAATTAAAGAAGTGTTTGAAGAAACCTGAGGAAATGGTTCCTACAGAGGTCATGGACCTGCAGCCAGACTTGAGATATCAGGAAAGGCCGATAAAGATCTTGGATGTTGCCACTCGACTCACGAGAAGGAATGCAATAAGATTTTGTCAAGTTCAGTGGAGTAATCACACCGAAGCAGAGGCAACATGGGAAAGAGAGGATGATCTCAAGCGAGAGTTCCCTTACCTCTTCGAGGAAGACCCGGAATCTCGGGGACGAGATTCTCTTTAAGTGGGGTAGGTTGAAGCGACCCGTGTTTTCGTGGTCATCAAAAACCACTAAAAATTTGAACTTTTAAAAAAACTTTTCAATTAAAATCAATTTGTTAGCTCAGTGATAGCAAAACCAAAAGTTTTTGAATTTTAAAACATGCACAAACATCACCATGTGCATTTTTGAGTTTTCTTGGCTTTGTTTAAGTGTTTGTTTGAACCTTTCCTTTTAATGAATTCAAAATTCATTCAAAATCAATCCCAACAAAAAGATCAAACCTTTCCTATCCTATCGGGCCGCCATTTCTCTTTTTCTCCCAGCCGGCCCAATCTCTCTTCTTCCCTTTCTCTTTTCTCTCTCCCTCCTGGGCCGCAGCCGTCCCGGCCCAACACCTCCTGCGCCAGCCCGTCCCGACCTACCAGCCCGACCCATCTCCCTCTCTCCTGTGTCGCTGACTCGTGGGCCCCGCACCCGTCGTCTACCTCCCGCCGCGCCAGCGCAAATCGCGCTCGCGCCCATACCGGCGTGCTCCCCCACCGCCTTAGTCATCTCCAACTCCAGGAGCAGCACGTGCGCGCGCGGAACCGCCTTACCGTCACGTCCCGTCGTCCTCTCCCCTTACTTAACGCGCACCCCAAGTTTTCCCAAGGTCCGACGAGCTCCACTCCGCGTTCGTCAGCCACAGCAGCACCTCCTCGCGCCCTGTCTCGTCTCTGGCCCTGCAGCCATGCCCGTCGCGCGTCACCGCCGTCTTTCGTGGCTCGCGAACCGCCTCTGCGCGTCACCTCGCGCATTTACTCCGGCGAGATTTTTCTCGCCGGCGAACCGACCTAAGGCGTGCGCGCAACCGCCATTGCCAGCTTATAAAGCAAGGGGCAGACTCCCGTTTCCCTCCTTTGTTCTCATTCTCCTCCCGCACTCACTCTCGAGAACTCCCTCTCACTTTTCCCCACTCTCTCTCAATTCCCGCGAGAACTCCGGTGAGTTCTTCCCCCTTCTCCGGTAAGCCCCGCTCCCCTTTCTTCGTCGAGTTCAAAGCTCCTACGCTTGCTTGACCTCCTGGTGCCCCTCATTTGTGCAGCCGTGCTTTGTACGAGGTGGTCACCGCAACCCTAGCTCCGCCGCTCGTCGACTCCGGCTCCGGTACACCTCCGTCGCTCCCTTGCCAGTCCAAGAGCACGGTGAGCACCCCCAAGCTCTTCTCTCTCCCTCGCGCATGATCTTGCCCTCTCTTTCCTAGCGCGCAACCCCTCTCCCTGAGAGACGGCTCCGCCGCCGCTTTTCCCTCTCACCGCCGGCCGCCATGAGCTTCCTCCGGCCCGGCCGAACCCTCCGCGCGACTCACCGCTCTCACGCGCACACTCGCGACCACTCACACTCACGCTTCGAGCACTCCTGCTCCTTTTCTCTTTGCTCGCCGGCACGCCGCCATCTCCGGCGACGTCGCGTCGCCTCTCTCGTCGACCCCGTCGACGACATCACCCACCATCGCACTCGCCGTCGCGCATAGATCACGAAGGTGTGCTCCACGTCCCCATCCGACCTCTGTAGCCGCCGCCGGCGACGATTTCCGGCGAGGCCGCCGCCGCGCCTTGACCGCGTTGCGCCGACGTCCGACGTGGCCGCCACGTCGGCACATGGGCCCGCGACGACCCGGTCGCCCTGCCCGCGTGGTGCACGCGGTGCACCGTGCACCACCCGTTCTTCTCCTCTCGGTCCACCGCTCCGTGGACCCGGTCCACCGCTCCGTGGAGCAAGTCCACGCTACAGTTGCACACAGACCCACCGGGCCCCGTGGCCCACTTGTCAGCCGCTCAATCGCGCTAGAAATCGCTACGGTCACACCGAAAGTGCACACAGAAACTAAATTCGAGCACATTTTCAATATCAGAAAAATTCCCAAAAATCCTCAAAAATCCAATATTCCTTCCTAACCATTTTGCAAACCTTGTTACCCTCTGGAAAATTAGGAGTGATGGTTATACTTAATTAAGGTAATCAAATCCTAATCAATTTCCTTTCTTTTAGTTCAAAAATCAATATCTTCATCATTTTAACTCCAATTTTGGCGAAACTTGCGCCAAAATTCATCTAAAATCCTATTCTATCCAGTGCCACCAAAATCAACTTCCCTCTGGTTTCATTTAGATTTTATTTGATTTATTGCCTATTAATTTGTTGCAAGCGGTAGATTTATCTTTTTGTTAAATCGTTAGATAATCAAGAAGAGGAAGCAGAGGACCCTGATTACGAGGATTTAGAGGAAGAAGAGCATGGTGAAGGCAAGTCTAACTCCCTTTGATCATGTTGATCCCATGTTTACAAATAATCCTACTTAGAGCCGGTTTATAAATAAATTATGCATGATATTTAAATGAATTTAAATGCTAGAATGGTACTATGCAATATTTGATTGCCTGCCTTGACTTGATTATATCCTGCATCCATGTTAGCCCTAGGAATCAACTTCATTAATTTAATTAATGAATTGTTGACATGCTCACTGCTTAGGACTATCACCATGTGTTTAAATAATACTGCTCACATGATTTTTGTGTAATATGCGTGTGTCTTGGTGGTGTGTGTAAATGAGAAATTGGGTGGTTAATAATAAGTGCAACCCTAGTGAGGGATGTTTTTGGCGGGATCAGGCGAGGTAGTCCTCAGTGGGGAGGCTATCTCTTGGACGCCCTTCCACGTGTGGATTGGCTATTGAAGATGCCTGGTTCGGTCGTATAAGGACCGGTTCTTGTGCCGCCTTTGCCTAGCACTTCTCGCGCAGCCACAAGCCGTGAATGGGCACGGAATTGGAACCACACCCTACTAGTACTCACCCGGTACCCCCCGGAGGCAGGAGATTGCAACGGAGTCCCAAGAGAAGACTCGTTCGTTGGTGGGTGTTCGAGATCCGGCATTTATGACTGGCCATGTTATCATGATTGTGAAGCCCCTGGTGATGTCCGTGGGGGATGCCGTGGTGGTACGAAGTAGGTACGGAACCTTTAGTGGGACAGTCCAAACTATGACGATAGGGAGGACTGGACCACCTTGTGGGGAAATTTGTGCACCCTTGGCCAAGGTTAAGAAACTTTCCGGAAAACCGTGTTCCACGGTATTGGACAACGTGAACGCATCGGCCACACTATGATTAGACTCTTGTGTGCGTATCCTTGGTGTGTTTTTAGAAAAACGCCGGTTTGGAGCCGTGTGCTGGTTGTCGGCCAGTGATAAAATTGAGGAACTGACGGGATGGATTGCATCTCCCCCAGGGCCGCCCAACCCCACTACTCTCTACTGATACTTGATTTAGAATTGCGAAATGCTTTGCTTACAAAACAACTCTGCATAAACTTGGCTTTCTCGCCTTGTTGCTAACCATAAGCCTCATCCTTTGATAATCCCTTGCATAATCATACCCCTCGTGTTAGGCTTGCTGAGTACCTTAAGTACTCACCCTTGCTTAAAACATTCAGAAGATGAGCCCGACTACGACTTTCAAGCCGACGGTGATGAAGAGTAAAGTTTGGCCTTCACTCAAGTGGTGCCTGTAGAGGTGGAGCCCTGTCATCTTCCGCTAGAATTAGTGTTAGCCTGGCTGCTGCGTCAGCCTTTGAGCGTGATGCCTGTGAGTGTTGAGGCTGCTCGCCTCTCCTGTATCAAGACCTTTATGTAATAAAAAGGCTTGTAATGACTCTCGGTAATATAAATAAAGAATTTGCTGTGAAGCATTCTGTGAAAGTGTCGTATCATCAACTGATCCAGAGACTGATACGGTAAACACTAAGTACTTCAGAAATGGGGTACGATAATGCTTGTCTGCCACTGGTCACTAGTGGTGTTACTGAGCACTCACCGGTGGTGTTGGTGTTGGTGTTGCAGTTTTTTCTACGTGGTTTTCTTCATCTTGGACTCTTTGGTTGAAAAAAATATACGAACTTTGACAAAGAGAAACTCTAAAATCTTTGACAAAGAGTTCAGGAGTTTAATGGCGACGGCCACTGCAAGTCGGATCGAAAAGCAGTGCAGAAACAGATGCAGACACATGCGACGAGGACAAAATTTACGTAGATAGACAGTTCAATATTTTGTTTGCAAATGTACGAATTTCGAAGGGACAAAAATTAAAACAGTCAGCTCTTGTAGAAAATTCTCAAAATTAATTCCCAGCCAGATCCGATGAGAGAACTAGGGAGATTTCTGAGGGTGCAAAAGGCGTACGCAGTGATTACTCTGTGAGATAGCATGCCAAAGGAAATTAAGATTGGCCATCGTAAAACTTTTGTTCGATCAATTGTACGACAAGGGGTCAGAAAATGGATATGGTTTCAGATGAGAAACAGGACCGCTAGCTCAATGTCCCAATCAAGGTTCTCAATACCGACGGTTACCGCTCGGTAATCGCGGTTACCAGACTAACCGGTCCGGTCCGGTTAGTTCGGTAGCCCGGTTTCGAGATTTGAAATTCAAAATTTTTTGAAAATTTGAAAAATTTTGAAACACAAAATATGTAAATAAACTAGAAGGAATTTGCAGCACATTGGTGGAAACGGTTCACAAAAACTAGATCGTTTGATGGGTGAAATAATTGCTTGAACATTCCATCATGGCCGCCGCATGAGCACCTCGGACGCAATGGTCGATTCCTCCCTCCACAGTGAGTTTCCGCTCGATTCCTCGTACCTATAGCTTCCTCACATCCAAAATAATCCATTTGAGTCATCGCCCATGCAATTAGACCACTCAAATCGACGGATTTTAGAGATTCCTGGCCGCCTGTTCTTTCATCCCCTGTTTTTACTGTTCACGATCTAATCTCCAGAAAATAGGAAAGTAGTTAAAAACTTCAATAATTCATATTTGACGGAATATAGCTCCTAAAAATGTGAAACAAGTTTTGTTGGTTTCCTTGTAGATAGATCTATCCATTGGTGCAACATAAACTCTTGCACTCGCAGTAACTTTCTGTACAAAATTCAGAGAATGAAAACACGGAGGACAATCCGCAATCCGACGTCATATGGTCTTGACATGTATGTTTGTATCCATTGTTGTATGTTGATGTGCACAAAACTATGTGTATTATGTTCAAAACTATGTTGTATGTTAAATTTCGTCAAGAACTATGTATCTGACAATTTATGTTGGACTTTGTATGAATTGTGGTATGTTGTATGAGGTTGATTGGTGCAATATTTTATGAATTCTATGTTGTCAATGTCTCAACCATTATTAGAATATTTTAGCAAAGTTCATGCCAAAAATTCTAACTTTTTGAGCCTATTTTTGCAATTTCCAGTCAAACCGGTAAAACCGATCAAACCGATCGGTTTTCACAGCAAACCGGTCGGTTACCGACGAAACCGGTCGGTAACCGAGTTTTTGAATTCAAATTTTGATTTTTGAATTCTTGGTCGTTTCCGAGCGGTTACCGCGGTAACCGGTAAAACCGGAGTAACCGGTGCGAGCCGGTTGGAACGGTTGTAACGGTAATGTAAACCTTGGTCCCAATGGCATCTCTCTGTTCTCTCTTTCAAAGTTCAAACACATCGCACCCTACCACCCTTCCTGTTATAATCTCTGACAGGACCCCATTGTCTTCGTCGAACTAACTGACCGTGTTCATTGGCGGAGCCACAAAAGGTTAGTTGTGCTGTTAATTATACTTGTGCACACCCTGCCACTTGTTGTTTCTAAGCTTACTCTCTGTAGCCACACTCGTCACGCACCAGAATTTCTGCAACTTTGACGCCGTCGTCGGTGGGACTGCCTATATGCAGGGCGTCCTACGGTTTACATTTGATATATCGGCCCAATAGCCCATTAAATCTAGGCAGCCCAGCCCTTGCTCGAGTGTCAACATTTTGAAACAGAAGAATCAACATTTTTGTAGTTCTATTTCAACATTTTTAAAATGAAATTAACATTTTTTGAAAAAATGTTGACATAGTGCAAACAAAATGTTGACATAGTGCAAAAAAATGTTGACATAGTACATTCAAAAATGTTGACAAAAATTTCGAATTTTAAAAAATTCAAAAAATATTCATATTGGATCTCATTTTGTAGAATTAATTGTAACAAACACGTAGGTTCAAACGGATTCGAAAACGGACTTACGGTTTAGGAGAAAAATGCGTTTAAAGTTTGAAATCAGTTTCTTTTTCTCCCTCCTCCCACCCGCCCCAATCAGAGAGCGACACGTGGCAGCTTCTCAGCCATCCCCTTCTCCACCTGCGCGAATCTGAGCCGTTGCACGCTCAAACACTGTTCTATCAAATCTTAACCATAGCCCGCCCTCCATATAGGATCCACCGTCGTCGATCAGTGGCGAGTCCAGGCCCAAAACTGGAGGTGGGCCGGAAGCTAATTGGGCTCACATGGGCGGGCCAAAAAAGAAAAAAATAAAAAAAGGAAAAATCTACTGTTCATAGTGCTGCTAATAGCAAGTTGGGCTGGCCCCTGCCGTCAATGGCCCTTGCTGGACCTCTTCTTAGGCATATTACCGGAGAATCCAGCTGCAACAGTCTCAAAAAAAAAAAAACAAAAAAATCAGCTGCAACGTCACATTGGCGCTGCGATGGATTCATTGGCTGGGAAAGCAACATCTGACATTGGATTCAGACTCAGAGCACGACGGGTTCCAAACCAACCGATGCGTATGCGCAGCACGGTTGGTAGAACGCGACATAACCGCCACACATGACCTTGGATGTAGCTGCTATTTATTTTCATGCATGTCTTAAAAACGAGACAATTGCTATTTTGATCGCGAAAGTGATGGCTTAGCTCAAATAACCACGGAACCATCGGCTTCGCTAAATGACCACGAAAGTGTTGCTTCTTCTCTAAAATGACTATATCTCTTCTTAGACGAATTTGCCCCCTCTCTTCCTCGTTTAGACGACGACACCATAAACACGAGACACCAGACAATTTGTCATTCCCACCTCGATTACCGAAGAGGAGAGACAAAGTCTATACTTAAACTACTAGATCTACTTGAGGAGATAGATCCCCACTCTCTCTTCTCACTGGTGGCTGACTGGAGAGGAAGAGGGAGGGGGATCAAAGAGCGGAGGCGGCTAGGGCTTTCTCATGAGGTTGCGGCTTTTCGTGTGTGCGTTTATAGAGGTGAGTGCGCATGACTGGATGCTGCGTGTTTCAAAAAAAATTATTTTTTTGATCTCAAAAAATATATATGAAAAGTTAGAAAAGGGAAAAGAAAAAATTAACTAAACCGGGCCGACCTCTTTGGCTTGCTGATAGGTTGAACATCTCTGCTCGTTGTTGGGTCATCTTGGGCTTTCTTCACACGGTACAATACATTGGCCCTGCATACAGTTCAAGTGTGGCTCCATAAGGCTCGCCTGGGCGAGGCGAAGCCCACTCTCGCCGACGCCGACGCCGACGCCGCCGCCTCCTCCCCCAACCCCGACCGGCCGCCGGCGGCTCTCGTCGCGTCGCCGTGCCGCCCCTCCGTTTCGTGCTCGTCGAGCGTGGATTGGTGGTCTGGTGACCACGTCTCGCGGTGATTCGTGGCGTGCTCGTCTACCGCCGCACCGACCAACTCGGCAGCATCCATGGCGCGCCGTTCAAAACCCTAAACCCTGAACTAAACCTCGATTCCTCGAGGAATCGCGCGCGTCAGCGACCATGGCGGCGTCTCCTTCCTCTACCATCGCTGCCGCTGGAGTCGACGGCCGGGGCTCAAGACCTCTACACCCGTCTCCCCAACTCCCCAACTTCTTCGGCAAGTGCTCTTGCTTCTATTCTTTGCTTTTGTTCGGATCACTAGGTTCCCCGATTGTGCTTTTTATATTCGGCACTTTAGTCTCGGGTAGTAGATTCGTCTGGAATCCAATGTTGCGGTTTGGCCAACATTGTTTTTCCCTCGCAAAATTAAAATGCTGCGGTTTGGGCGACTGTGAGACACATTGGAGTGGGGACTATCACCGTGTGAGGTTGAGGCGTATGGGGCATCGGATTTCGATTTGGTTAGTGCTAATGGTGATTCAATTGGATCGGTTTCATTTCCCGCAGTAGGGGAATAACGATTGTTGTGTTGATGCAATAGAGCATTTTGTTTGTGCATCTTCTATATGATTGCTTTGTACTGGGTGGTTATGCGGTGGAATGCTCTTGTCTGCTAATCCTCTATTAATATATTTGTGATAATTGATGGATCATATTATCCTAGCTCACTAATTGAGCGTGAAAACAGCAAAAGTCCATGTTTGACCAAATTTGTACTGATATTCTATTCAACAACAAATTAGACTACGCAATGAAAACTGTATTTGTAATGTTCCCTAGGCCTTACAACTGTAACTTGCGTATTCTAATATGTGCACTGTATTAATGCTGAAATGAATCATATGCTGCAGTATGGAGGGAATTTGTGTGGGGCGCAATTGCAGGCGCATTTGGAGAAGGCATGATGCATCCAGTTGACACTCTGAAAACAAGGCTTCAGAGTCAGGCTATTATGCAGGGACTAAGGTGTCAGATTGTTTCCCATCTTTTCAAGTTAATTTTACACTAGAGCGTATACTTTAGAACATATAGTTGTAACATGTGGTCTTTCCCATTTGTTCTCAACAGGCTCAGAAGAATATATTTCAGATGATCAGGACAGTTTGGACTTCTGATGGTCTGAGAGGTTAGTGAATACAAATAGGGAAAGATGCTAGAGAAAGGCAGTGCTAGCTTTTTAAAACCAGTTTAAAGTTGAAATGCCATGGCTCATGATAAAATTTATAGTTTATAGTTTTGATAAACCCTTTTTATTTTAAGAAACTTGATAAACTTTATTGTTAACCTCTTTTCAGGGTTTTACAGAGGAATTAGTCCAGGTGTTACTGGATCACTTGCAACAGGTGCAACTTATTTTGGTGTTATCGAATCAACTAAGACATGGTTGGAGAATGCTAATCCTAATCTAAGCGGACATTGGTCTCATTTCATTGCTGGAGCAATTGGTTAGCACTTGTATCTCAGTATCTATATTTTATCTTCTGAAAATCATTACAATACTGCATTAAATAGTTAAATTTACACCAGATTTTCGCAACATGGGGTCCTTACATATGCACTTAGATACTTCTCTGGCATCCTCTTTTGTTGGTTATAATACTTATATGTGAAGTTCACCTTTTCAGTGAAATCTGTGTCGCCCCAAGAAATTTTTTGTGCTGCTTGCTTGATTGATACGGTATGTGATTCATTGCTGATTTCAGGTGATACACTTGGATCCTTTGTATATGTGCCTTGCGAGGTCATGAAACAAAGAATGCAAGTCCAAGGCACCAGAAAATCTTGGCAATCAGCTTCTGCTAAAGGATGCATTTCTCAAACTTCTGGGACTCAGATGTATGGGTACTACAATGGAATGTTCCATGCTGGTTGCTCTATCTGGAGAGATCATGGTCTGAAGGGACTTTATGCAGGGTAGTGTTTGAAACTCAAACGTTGATAGCCTAACTGTCACAATTGAGTTTTGTTTCACCTTTTGATGAAAGTGTAGTTTGTTTTTCTTTAACTGTAAGCCTTTTATTTCTTGCAGTTACTGGTCTACGCTTGCCAGGGATGTGCCTTTTGCTGGTCTAATGGTAGGTTAAAATTCAACTTGCACTCCTTCCCTTTTTTTACTGCCTAGCAATTTTAGTAAGCTTCCCAATTTGTGATAACAATGCTGATGGTTGGAACTTAGGCTACCTCCTGTAGGCAGTGGATATGCTAGACCTTAACCATTTGCTCTTCCGGCAGCCCGATAGCAATCCACAAGGCACCACCATAATCATTTTGGCTGTCGTGCTTTTAACATCTAGGCAGTTCCAACTCAAACATTTCCATTAACAGCTGGTCCCATGACCATGATAACTATGATTTGCCTGAATTCTTTCCTTAGTATATGTACCTAAGCGCTTGTAGTCCTTGTTAACTCCTGTACACTAACAGCGCTATACTTGTAGATACATCTTTATCTGCTAGCTCATGCCACTTCTGTACCATAATTACGCATTTAAGATTTTAAATTCTAAGCTTTTTGAAATGCTCTGGAAAGTTGAAGAGATTTTTTTTAAAAAAATCTGTAAACAAATATGTCGCTTTCCAGGTCACTTTCTATGAAGCAATGAAAGAACTGACTCGATATGGAAAGAGGAAGTATTTGTCACACAGTGATTTGGATGTCAGTAACTCCTTTGAAGGACTTGTTCTAGGAGGCTTGGCAGGCGGTATGTCTGGTCTAATATGTACTACAAGCCATATATTTGCTATTGTATTTTATCATTCGAGAAGTTTATCTGTCCTTCATAACTCTTCTGGATGGCTGTTGCAGGCTGTAGTGCATACTTGACAACCCCCTTCGATGTGATCAAGACACGACTGCAAGTACAAGGCTCAACAAATAGGTACATGTCAATCGATTCTGTGGCTGATCCTCCCTTTCTTTCCTGATATGAACATTGATATTTCTCTGCTATCAATTTTTTACGGTTGGGTCATATATGATTTGTGCCCTAAGTTTTAAAAAATTCCTTTTTCAGTATAACCAGATACAATGGGTGGCTGGATGCTATTACAAAGACATGGAGTTCTGAGGGAGTGCATGGCTTGTTCAAGGGAAGCGTTCCTAGAATAATCTGGTATATCCCAGCATCAGCAATCACATTCATGGCAGTTGAATTCCTAAGGGATCATTTCAACGACAAGGTCGATACAGATGCCCGTGAACTAGCTACCTTGTCAATGGACACGAGACCAGAAGTTGAGGAAGCTGCCTAAATTTCTTTTTAACTGTTATGTGAAGCGACATCAGATCCTGCCTGGTAAAATTTACCAGCAAGATTTTTTTTGTCTTCTGTATGACGACATTAATTTCACTGATGTAAATGTGGAGGAGACACATTGTCATCTAAGCGAAACGTCTGTATGTATTAGAAGGGAACAGCTGATCATCTCATCCCTTTGCTCTGTTTAATACAAAGGCAGTGTTATCAAATGACAATGTACATGCACTGCGAATTATACATAAAAGAACGGAACACTCGTACAGAGTTTCTGTTTCGTAGTACAACAGGATAAGAATAGGCTTAAGAGGGTAGCAGCAACAAACATGACAGCTCAAGGTAAAATGGTGAAGGATGAAATCGTAAGTAGCTATTTGGAGACAACCACCTCGACCATAGGCGATGCACAACCAATTTCGACTGCTGCAGCTTCTTCTATTGCCTCATTTGCAGCATCCAGCTTCTCTTTTCTTTTCCGAACAGCCTCTATTATTTCTTCTTTCATAGTTCTGATCTTCACAATATGCAGCCTCGCCTCTTTAGGTAGCCGAAGCTGCACCCTCTGCTGCCTCGCCACAAACGTCTCCAGCCCCGCATATGACATCAGGAGCGACACAAAGGTGAGGTACTCCCCACCAGAGCCAAGGCTCTTGATGTGCAGGTAACCCCTGCATCTACCTGCAGAAAAGCACAACATCTCAATCCACACGCCTTTGATTACTTCCCACATCTTCTCATCACCAAATTGCATCAGCTCCTGAGCAAGAACCCAAGCCTCATGAATGATTCCTTCTTTAGACTCCACCTTGTCAATGATCAGTTTTATAATTTCTTTCTCATCCAATGAAGATATGTCCTTTCCTTGGAGGATAGCCTCGAGTTCACTGTAGGCATCTGTGAACAAACTCTTTCTGGTACCAGGCATCAACATCTCAGGATTAGCAAACAACAGATGGACCATGTAATTAGATATGTCTCTGCACTGGCTGGCAATGTTAAAATATGTGCTTTTACAATGAAAGCAAAAATCTGTTGCCACATGCCATAGAAGGATGCTCTCGTCGAAGGGCTTGTCCAGACTGCCTCGAAGTGTTTGGTCACATCCATTACGCTTCAGTGTCCACTGACCTCTCATATCGGTGAACTTCCAGTAACTCTTAACATCACTTATATAGTTTGCCCATCCATCTTTAACATGACTACGGACTAAGTTTGTAATATCCTTGGACGAGTGACAAGGCTTCAAACTACCCATCAGCATTGTATGCCTTTTGTTACAGGATAGGAGTCCTATGAGGCTATATTGGGCTACCTTGTTTGTCCATTCGAAGCCACGCCATGAAAAGAACGACACAAACTCCAACAAATATGTAATGTATAACAGTATAAATGTTACTTTGATGTCACTTTTTCTGTAAGCTCCTTTTCGGCTACTGTGGAACAGGGCTATAAGCACAATTGGCAATATTACACTAGCAATAACTGTTGCGGCAGTGAGCAGAATGCTGTTGGCTGGACTTCTGTTATTATCATGGCCTCCAAACCTGGTATAAGTAGTATCGAAAGTTTTGGAGATCCCTCTATATAGCGCTTCATAACATGCTTCATCGTTCAGCAACCAAAAGGATTTCAACCTAGTGAGATGGTCCTTGTAGGCATATGCAGAGTCTACGAATAGCTTGTCAGTTCCAGAGAACGGCTCCAAGTGGGTCAATCGTTGATCCTTGTCCAATGGTGTAGGATCTTCATGACTTTTGACAAAATGCCTTGCTGCTTGCACGTATTGTTCAAGCTCTACTTCTCTTAATGTAGTCTCGGTTTTTGGCGCAGGAGGGAAAGAGCTGACTAGGCTATTAAAGCTAGCCCTCTTGAGAGCAAGTGGCTTCTCTAAACATTTCAGAACCCCTAGGATAAAAAGAAGAATTGCTGCAACATGTAACCTTCTATCGGCCGAGTGTGACCATGACTTGCAAAACACGTAGAGAGCAACTACAACCTGAGATAACGGAAGGATCAGAGATGGACGAACATGCTAGCAAAGTTTTGGCCTAACATGTATATATAACCTACGCAATGCAGCACGCATATCCAAATGGAATGGAGATAAGGGTTTATTTGTTTGCTGACCTGAGAAACCGTGGTTAAAATGTGCCGCCTCCATAGCTCATTGTCTTCGATGTTGTAGGCAGATATGTTGATTTGTCCACCGAGGTGGATGAGCAGAACCGGAGCCCATAGCACCTCCAGGTCTTGGCTGCCAGTTTTGTACTGTAGCTTTTTCTGACGGTTAAAGAGCGTGGCGAGGGCGTATATGGCCACAGCATCGCCACCAAGATACGCCAGCCAGATGCTAAATCTGTACAAGAGCCGGATGTGTCTCTTACGAGAACCAGCAAAGAACGCGAGATAACACTGAATGCCTAGGCTGCTCAAGACGAGGATGCGCAGCTGCGAATCCTCCCACCACTGCACAGCGCTTGACAGGCCCATGTATGTTCTCCCTCTCTCTCCTCGCCGTCCTCCGGCGTCGGAAGCGCTGGACCTGCTGCTGTACAAGGATGAGTGGGAGAGCAGGTGGGGAGGCAGTGGAGCAGAGGAAGGGAGCAGAAGGCCGGACAAGGTGGAAAAGAAGCACCAAAAGCCAAGACTACTTTAATCCTAGGCGCGGGCGTAACAAACGTGCTATAAAACAAACATGCGGAGGACTAAAATAGCACGACGCTGTCATGTATTACAAATTTTGTTTATCCTATAGCACGACCTCAACAGCGCGTCTCACCCAGGATAGTGTGACAGATGGCACTGGATTATTTTAGACTGAAGTGCAGTTTCTAAACTTGTTTCGCTATGTCATTTGGTTCCTCGTATTTTTGAAAGACAGACTAATGGTCTCTAAACTTATCTTGCTGCACCACTTTAGTTCATGTACCTTCGAAAGTAGAATAATGGTCTTTAAACTTGTCTCGCCGTGTCATTTCGGTGCAATCTGATCTCGACTCGCTTCGAACACTGACATGGCAAAACTGTAACACCCTAAATTTCAAATCAAAAATAAAATGGAATAAAAATCACTCCGATTTTGAATTTTGTTTATTTCTTTCCTCCACATCAAATTTTAGAAATAAAACTAACAAAAGTAATTCAAACTTAGTTGAATCTGAAATTTTCAAAATATAAAATCTATGCTCAAGTGTTTGTTTACATTTAATATTTACTAAAAGTTTGAACTTTGGAATTTACAACAAATTAAAATTCATATACTAAGCCCTAGCAAATTCATCTTGAATTTAAAAATTTTAGTTTAATCTTGCATCAAAAACTCACCATATGCATTCCCGTATTTTATTGTCTTTATTTTCATTATTTGTTTGGTTTTGTTTTTGTGCGAATTTGAAATTCTTTCAAATTCGAAATCCCATAAAAGAATAAACCAAGTTTTCTCTTTTTCCCTTTGGGCCTCATCAGTCCTTCACTTCCCTGCCAGCCCAGCCCACTTCCTTTCCCCTTCTTCTTTTCTTTTCCTTTCTCCCGCCGCGGGCCGTCTCTCTCTCTTTCCCTTTCTCCTCCCGGCCCAACTCGGCCCACTTCGGCCTGGCCGGCCCGTGCCGCGTCGTCTTCCACCTCCAGCTCACCGCCACCGACGTGCCGACCGTCGCTCTCCAGCTCAGCTGCCACCTCGGACCTTCGCGTGCCGTCGCCCCTCTTCTCTCTCCCCGTCCCTTTCTTCGGCGCTGTAGCCACTCCTCCTTGACGTCACCGAGCTACAGTATTGCGGGCGCCGCATTTTGACGAGTTGCCGCCGCAATCTTGACCGGACCGGATAAGGATTGCCGCTGCCGCCGTAGATAAGGTCATCTGACCTTATCCCTCCGCCGCGACGCCTCTCTCCTCCGCCTATTTAAGCAACCCCGTCCCTCTCTGCGCCGCCCTCTCCTGGAAACCCTAACCCTAACCTTCTCTTCCTCTTCAACGCCGGCCGCCGCGTCGATCCTCATCGCCGAGGCCGCTCCGAGCTCGATGAACTACTGGTAAGCACCCTAGGCCTCCCATTTCCTTTCCCCGGCTGCCCGTTCCTTCCCTCCTCGTCCGAGCCGAGCTCCCACCGTGCGCCGCTCATCGCCGCCGTTCGAGTTCAATGCCGGCCGCCTTTCCAGCCACGCCGAGCTCACCCGAGGCACGCAACACCTCCCCCGCAAGCTCGCGCACCTCCTCGACCCCTCAAATCAACGCGAGCACGCACGCTCGCGCGATTCCGTCACGCGCCGCCGCCGCACGCCGCTCCGGCCGCCTCGCACCGTCGCGCCGTGGGCCGTCAACGTCGATGTGCTCAACCACGGACCCGCCGCCGTGCGCTGAGCCCCGGCCGCTACCCCTCGCCACCTCTACCCCATCCTAGCCGCCGCGGCCATCTTTCCGGCGACCCGCCGCCGCGCGGTGCCCCCTTCTGGCCACCAACCCTCCCTCTTTCTTCCTTTCTGTGCACCCGGTTCACGTAGACCATTGACCCATGCCTCACTCGGTTCACGGTGGACATGGTCCACGAACTTTTCCTTTACAAAAATAAATCCAGAAATCCCTGGAAAATCCCCTGATTCCGCACTTTTGCAGTTTAGCCCCTAACCTTTACTCTAATTCCGTTTAGTTCCTGTCTTTTACAGAAACCCCCTTATATTTCTGTAATTACCTTTTAGTCCCTACCTTTTTGCACCAAGGTCCCTAAACTTTGCCATAATTAAATATAGGCCCCTAGAACTTTTCTGTTTTACAGATAAGTCCCTAGAAACTTTTCTATATCGCAAACAAGCCCTTAGAATCTTTAAACACCTACATCTTTTCCATCCGAGCTCCGTTTTGAGCGATTCTTGCGCTCACGTGTTCGAAGCAACGCGTAGTACCTTTTGGTACTGCTTTTAGAGCTCCACACCAGATCTATAAATCATTCATACCCTAAAGTTTCCCTCTCACCCGATAAATCCTATCTCGACAAATCATTCTTCGCTGATCTCGCATAGCGCAACTGTTCTTCCACCTGTTAGTGTTGAACCTAACCCCTCTGGTTGAACCATTCCACCTCTTCTCGTCGTACCGTCCCACCTCAAGTATAGTAACCTTTTTTTATCACGACCTAGCTTCAACCCTAGCCTAGCATAGTTATCGCTTAATCAAACCTAATCCAATGTTGTCCTCGCCATTTCTCTAGTTTATTGATTTATCTACCTCTTTTATTTGGTGTCAGTTATTTGAGAATTTTATTGGTATTTCATTCGCTGTTATTTGAGGCTATTCCTTTGTTATGTATTGCCTTCTTAGTGCATGTCATGACTGGATCATATAGCTAACCTTGCACCATCATGCATTAAATCTTTTGCATTTGCATATCCTCTCCTCAAACCACTCATGTTCTTTAATAGAAATAATTTAGAGTTTATATAATAGATATGCACGCAATCACCATCAATAAAGCATATGCATCTCATCATCCTCACCATAAGGTTGCACCTTCGCTTCATTAGGAGAAATTAGGTAATTAATAGTTTGTCTAGGTGAATATGGCCCTTATAAGGCCATGAATATAACTTATAATAAATAATCTTTCATAAATAAATGTGCACTGCATAACCATAGCCATTTCTCTTGGAGTTTATCGGTTCTTATTGAAGATAATTGGATTTTATTGGCTCTTTTCGATCTTTATTTCTTTTGCGATAGTTATTTATACGTAATGTTTCTATGCGTTAGCTTACGCGAGATTCGAGGAAGAGTCAGAAGAATTCAAGGAAGATCTAGAAGATCCAAGCTTCGAGGATGAGTTGAAGAATCCAAGTCTAAGGACAAGCCAGAAGATACAAGCTTCGAGAAAGGATTTGAAGACATCAACTTCGACAGAAGAGCTTGAAGATCCAGAATTGAAAGATTAGGATAGCGTTTTTCAGGCAAGCTCTACTTCTCCTTGATCATGATTGAACCTACTGTTTTCGCAATGCACCTATATGGCCTATTCTCGTATTATGCATTACTTGTTATTTTACTGATTGTGTAGTTATGGTCCTACTTGCTTATTGATATTGATGTCTGTTACTTGGGCATTGATATCTTAATCCTTGTTTACCATTGTTTACCTGTCACCTTGATAACCCTAGGATAGTCTCATCATTTCTATGATGGCGCTTTTACCTTGCTACTAGAATGCTTAGGACCTCTCGCAATGTTACTACATTGCCACACCTTACTCACATACTTACTCTTGCAAATGTGTTGAAATGAGTTTGGTGGTGTGCGTGATATTTGGGGTTGGGAGTAGCACAACTGTGTTAGGTGATGATGGAGACAGTGATGGGATGGTTGGATCGCGGGCAAGGCCATTAGTAAGTGAATGATGATGTGATGGATAGAGTGATAGTCCCCTAGTGCGGGAGACATGGTGCTTGCCCGACCACATAAGGACCTGTTCATTCAACCTTTAACAAGATGATTCTCGTACAACCACGGAACCTGTATGGGAAGGACTTACCCTACCTTCTTGATGCCTACCACTTTGATCCATCTGGAGGGCAGTAGTGCAAACGAGCAACCAGGAGAAGACTCTGGAGTTTGTAGCGCTTAGAAGCTCCGGCCCGAGATCCCCACATTAAATGTGCTGTGGTTCCGCATGAAGACTATTATAGTCTCATGAAAAGCCCCTGGGTTGGTTCGTAGGTGGCATTGTGTGTGGTACTCGGAGAAGATGGGCTAGGCGTTACGTATCCTCTAGCTAAGGGGTGCGTAGCCCGTGGGAAAAGATATACAACCTCTGCAGAGTGTAAAATTCATCCGGATGGACGTTGTCACGGCATATGACACATCTATGTTGAGCTCGATATGATTAGCCACATTCATGATTCCTTGAAGTGTGAGTAAGCAGTAGTCTGCTCGTGTTTTGGAAGTGATGGCATAGATGCCGGGTCAGTATGACCATTGAGGTCAGAAGGCCCAACTAAAACTTGGGAACTGGCGGGAATGCCTCATACTCCCCCAGGACCAACCAACTAAAATATTGACAGTACTTCTCTGTTTTATCTATGAATTCCTTCATATGCTTTAGTGAACCTTGCATAAAAGTTGCTTGCTGCAAATGAACCATACCGCCTATTCCTTGCTAAGACCAAATATGGATGTATATATACCCTTGTGTAGTGTAGGGCTTGCTGAGTACCTTATGTACTCACGTGTTTGCAATTGTTGGTTTAGTAGGAGAAGACTTCGTAGAGAACGACGACGATTGGGTTTTCAGTTCTGCTTCTCAAGTTTGCTTGTGGCGTTGGGCCATGGTTTCCGCTGTCTGCTTCACCGTTAGTCGGTCGGATGGACTTGGATGGTTTTGAATCTTTGTCGTACCGCCGCTAAGGGTCTTATATCAGGTATCTTACTTATTTACCTATTCGAAGTATGCTTTTGATTATCATATCTGTGTTCTTGTGCGTATCAGCTACTGATCCAGGGACTGATACAGGATGCACAGTAGATTCCAGAAATAGGGTCTGACAAAAACCAACAAGGATTCGGCATGCAAATGCAGGATCCTGGTCAAACGTTTGCCACCCCCCCCCCCCCCCCCCCCCCCCCCCCCCCCCCCCCCCCCCCCCCCCCCCCACCTATTCCTAACATCAACAAACACCATGTCAAGGTCCATCATCGCAATGTTAAGCTTGCATGTCACACTCCCGCCTCGCTCCCATGCCGCTTTCTTCATGCACGACGATGCCGAGTTGCATGGTTGTAGGCTTTTAGGATGAACTCTCCAAACTACTCTAAATTTAAGTGTGAGTTCATATCTTGTCGAGCCATGCTTTTGTTTGGCGCTAGCGAACTTAGGACATTGCCTTTCAGCGTCCATAGAGTTTCAAGACTCGAATGGACCAAAGTGACAGCGGTAGAGGTTCAAGATCGCCCGTTGGACCAAGGTGGCACACTGGGACAAGTTTAAAACCATTAGTCTACATTTTGAAAAAGTACATGGACTAAAGTGACACAACAAGATAAGTTTAGAAATTATTAGTTTTTATTTTGAAAGTATAGAAACCAAGATAACAGCACGAGACAAGTTTAAAAACCGACCACTCACTATGTTAATACTACTAGATGCCGGTTTCACTATCCATGCATGTGTACATCAAGAAGGATGGGCAGCATACTGTGTGACTGGATGCGACGACAGATAAAGTCCACATATAAACTGAGAAAAATGAGGCGTTTGGGATTTTATTTTCATTGTCCCGTTTGCTTTTCTTCCTCCACTTCACGAACGAGGCATTCTCTACGCACTCGGCTGGGCGCGACTGCAGCAACGCGCGCGTCATTAAGGTATGCGGTGTGGCGGTGCGGGTGAAGATCCGGATGGGCTAGAGAAATATGCTCGGCGATTTACTGGTTGGTTTTTACTAAAAAAATAATTAGTCACTAATACAACATACATGACAAGTTTATGATTTGAACTCGGATAAATTGGTTTCACCGTAATAATCTAACCAGCTGAGTTATCAGTTGACATAAAACAATCTTCTTATGTGACCGCCCACCAAACTTTGTTCACCGTTGGTTCAAGTTTATTTCTTTCGTTTTTGTTTGTAGAGGTTAAGAGCGTGTTGATACTTTGGACGCACCGGAGCACCACCTAACCAGCTGACAACGGGCACGTCTTATTCTTATCTTAGAAGGTGACGACAGGATTGCATGCGTGGTATGGAAAAAAAAACCCGTTTGCGTCAGTACCGCGCTTGATCAAGTCCTTTGTATATATTTTTCCGTTGGATGAAATGGGTTGGCCGGTCACTGTGGCCTGCTGCCTTTAAGTTTAAATTTGACAGCCGGCTTTGACCTGCTACTGAAGATCTTTGCATAAATCAAAAGAGCATCTTCTGTATACGAGCACTTGCGTCCGAAGCCAATAATAATGGGGAGCAAATGTGGCAGATGGCGACCAAATAATTGAACCAGTAATGGAGAGTAGGTAACTCTAAGAGGTTAAAATATATCTAATTTTTTTAACTATTCTCTAAATAAAACACACCTAAAAAAGTTAGTGTAAACCAACATACTCTATAAACCACCAAAGGCCTGCGGGAAGAAGGAATAGAGAATGAAGGTCTCTAAGTAAATATAGCTAGCTAGAAAACTGAATGAAAAGTTAGCTATTTTGGAAAGGGATTTGGAGAGATGAGCCATTTTAATAGTGCTAACTATATTTTTTTTAAAAAAAAACATGTTTTACTAAGCTTGCAAATATTTTCCAAATTCTTGTACTCCTATTTTCTATAGTCAAACACCCATACGGGGCAAAATCCCTACAAGCAGAAGGAATGAAGAGAGCTTTCACCAGGGATACTGTAGCAGGTGAAATGCCGCTCCCCCTCTTTCCAACCTTTGTTCTTCGGATTCCTTCCTCAATCCACGGCTCAATCTCGATACACACACTCCATCCACACAACAACGACGATTCTAACCATTCGCTCACCAATCGGAGCCAAATCTCGTCGTTTATCATCTCAGTTTCATCAAACTGTTCCCCATCTCTCCAACGCCCACCACCTGTTTGACGGAAGTCCACACCCATGGCTCGCCAGATTGCCGACCACTAGTGCACCTCTGTACCACTCATGACACAACCACCGAGTATGGCAGGTCCAACATCCCCTCCACCCCCAGATCCGGGCCCTACACCAGCTCTTTCAGCCTCAGCATCTGTGCCACCTGTGGTAGTTCGTGGCCTGAATTTTTCAGAAGAGCAGAAGGACTTGAAGCTACATGAAGTGGCGCCAACGATGAACCAGGTGGATGGCAGTTCAGCTGGATCTCAAGCATGTATGCGTAAGAAGCTGGAAACTTGCATTTCTGGCCAGCTTCAGCTTTTTGGCAAAAAAATGGCATGGATATTGACCTGAATGTGGAACCGATCAAGTGCAAGACTGAACCTTCATCGGCAGGTTTGATGCCACCCCTGGTGGGAGCGCAAGTCGGGCCCCACCAGGAGCCATGATTCTGTTCTCAGGGCTTTCATGTAATAGATATAATTCACTAACAATGAGTCTGTTCTTTGAGGTTTCATGGTTTCATTCTAATGTGAAGGTCATTGATGTAGCCGAAAACTGCAACGAAAGCAATGGTCATTCTATTTGAAGTTTAAGCTGGTGCTGAAGAAAGTACAGCCGGAGCTGACCTGCTCATCTTCAGATGACATGAGACATAAAATGGTCAATGCATCAGTAATCAGTTTGCTATTTTATTTGCATGGGGTTTAGTTTATGATCGGTTTACAATACCAGTGATGACCTGTAATTTTTTTTGGTTCTTTTGATGGGGTTAAGTTTGTAAACCAGAGTGATACCATTACCTCTATGTTGAATTCGTCAGCATAGAGCATATACTGCTATTTGTTTTGTTTCAGTTCCGTAATAAAACAAGGTCATGATCGAAACAGATAATCAGCCAAATGATTCAGTGCCAGATCAAACTGTTTCAACATGTAGCCACAAACTGCCACCTTCCCTCTGTTGCCATAGGAGATAAACAACGTATTGTTATTTTCGTACATCTTTACACGAGAACTACTACTTTGGCAGAGTTTCTTAGAAAAATAGGGAGAAGAGAGAACTAGAAATGCTTAACAACGGTTACCGATTTGTTGCTGCTCTCCCTAGTAGACAAGGTGATCATCTATCGTGGGCCTTTCATTCTTGACAGGAAGTCCTCTGTTTCTTGGCAAAGAGCTGTGAAAAGACTCCTTCTGACGCTAGCTGCGTTCTCATCGTTAAGGTTAGTTTTGTACAGAAGTAACATAACCTATTCAATCACTCGTACATAACAATAGAAATAGAAAAATAACAAGCTGAACATTTTCCCTTTGCTCTGTTTAATACAAAGGCAGTGTTATCAAATGACAATGTACATTCACTGCGAATTATACATAAAAAGAATGGGACACTCGTACAGAGTTTCTGTTTCGTAGTACAACAGGATAAGAATAGGCTTACGAGGGTAGCAGCAACAAACATGACAGCTCAAGGTAAAGTGGTGAAGGATGAAATCGTAAGTAGCTATTTGGAGATAACCACCTCGACCTTGGGCGATGCACAACCAGCCTCCATTGCTGCAGCTTCTTCTATTCCCTCTTTTGCAGCTTCCACCTTCTCTTTTCTTTTTCGAACAGCTTCTATTATATCTTCTTTCATAGTTCTGATCTTCACAATATGCAGCCTCGCCTCTTTCGGTAGCCGAAGCTGCACCCTCTGCTGCCTCGCCACAAACGTCTCCAGCCCCGCATATGACATCAGGAGCGACACAAAGGTGAGGTACTCCCCACCAGAGCCAAGGCTCTTGATGTGCAGGTAACCCCTGCATCTACCTGTAGAAAAGCACAACATCTCAATCCACACGCCTTTGATTACTTCCCACGTCTTCTTATCACATAATTGCATCAGCTCCTGAGCAAGAACCCAGGCCTCATGAATGATTCCTTCTTTAGGCTCCACCTTGTCAATGATCAGTTTTGTAATTTCTTGCTCATCCGCCTCATGAATGATTCCTTCTTTAGACTCCACCTTGTCAATGATCAGTTTTGTAATGTCTTTCTCATCCATTGAAGATATGTCCTTGTCTTGGAGGATAGCCTCGAGATCATTGTAGGCATCTGTGAACAAACTCTTTCTGGTACCAGGCATCAACATCTCAGGGTTATCAAACAACAGATGGACCATGTAATTAGATATGTCTCTGCACAGGCTGGCAATGTTACAAGATGTGCTTTTACAATGAAAGCAAAAATCTGTTGCCACATGCCATAGAAGGATGCTCTCGTCGAAGGGCTTGTCCAGACTGCCTCGAAGTGTTTCTTCACATCCATTACGCTTCAGTGTCCACTGACCTCTCATATCGGTGAACTTCCAGTAACTCTTAACATCACTTATATAGTTTGCCCATCCATCTTCAACATGACTACGGACTAAGTTTGTAATATCCTTGCACGGTGACAAGGTTTCAAGCTACCCATCAGAATTGTATGCCTCTTGTTACAGGATAGGAATCCTATAAGGTTATGTTGGGCTACCTTGTCAGTCCATTCGAAGTCGGTAATTGCCAGTGAAAAGAACGAAGCAAACTCCAACAAATATGTGATGTATAACAGTATAAATGTTACTTTGATGTCACTTTTTCTGTAACCTTCTTTTCGGCTACTGTGGAACAGGGCTATAGACACGATTGGCAGTATTGCACTTAAAACAAATGTTACGGCAGTGAGCATAATGCTGTCGGGTACATTTGTATTTGCATGACGGCTCGGATCCCTGGTATAAGTAAGTTCGAAAGTTCGGGAGATCCCTTCATGCAGCGCCTCATAACTTGTTTTCTTGTCCAGCAACCAAAAGGATTTCAACTTTGTGAGATGGTCCTTGTACGCATATGCAGAGTCTATGAATAGCTTGTCAGTTCCGAAGAGCAAGTGGTTCCATCGTTGATCCTTGTCCAGTGGTGTAGGATCTTCATGACTTTTAACAAAATGCCTTCCTGCTTGTACGTATTCTTCAAGCTCTACTTCTCTTAATGTAGTCCCAGTTTTTGGCGGAGGGAAAGAGCTGACTAGGCTATTAAAGCTAGCCCTCTTGAGAGGCTATGGCTTCTCTAGCATTTCAATACCCCAAGGATAAAAAGCAGAATTGCTGCAGCTAGCAAGCTCTTATCGGCCGAGTGTGACCATGACTTGCAAAACACGTATAGAGCAACTGCAACCTGGGATAACGGAGGGATCAGAGATGGACGAACATACTGGTAAATTAGCAAAGTTTTCGCTTAAGATATATATATAACCTAGGCAATGCCAACGCTTGGTGTCCCGAGTGGTCAGAGCGTGTAGCTCCGGGAGCTTTGCTCCTGTCGATCCCGGGATCGAGGCGCGGCACCGCGCGGCACTGTAGCTCACTACAGTGCCGCGCCTGCACTGTAGCACCATGTAGCTGAGATATGCTACGCTGCAGTGTAGAGTAAAAAAATCCCCTCGTCCTCCCCGTGTCAAAGCACATAGTAAAGACTCGCGCCGGAGCTCACAACGGCCAGCTGAGTCCCTGTGTAGGATCGGGGAGGGGGTTCGGGGGTTTTCTCGGCCTGTGTAATCCCCTCGTCCTCCCCGTGTCAAAGCACATGGTAAAGACTCGCGCCGGAGCTCACAACGGCCAGCTGAGTCCCTGTGTAGGATCGGGGAGGGGGTTCGGGGGTTTTCTCGGCCTGTGTGAGAGGCTCTTCTCCTTAGCAAATGCCGTCGGGGGCGGTCTTCCCCCGGCAGGTCGAGTTTTTATATAACCTAAGCAATCCAAGTATCCAACAAGCATATCTAAATGGAATGGAACAGGGGTTTTATTTTCTTTGCTGACCTGAGAAACCGCTGTTAAAATGGGCCGCCTCCATAGCTCATTGTCTTCGATGTTGTAGGCAGATATGTTCAGTTGTCCACCGAGGTGGATGAGCAGAACCGGAGCCCATATCACCTCCAGGCCGTGGCTGCTAGTTTTGTACTGTAGCTTTTTCTGACGGTTAAAGAGCGTGGCGACGGCGTATATGGCCACAGCATCGCCACCAAGATACGCCAGCCAGATGGTAAACCTGTACAAGAGGCGGACGTGGGACTTACGAGAGCCGGCAAAGAACGCGAGGTAGCACTGAATGCCTAGGCTGCTCAAGACAAGGATGCGCAGCTGCGAATCCTCCCACCAGTCCACAGCGCTTGAGAGGCACATGTATATATGTTCTCCCTCCCTCTCCTCGCCGTCCGTAGGAAGAGTGGGAGAGCAGGCGGTGGACAAGAGATCCGGGGAGGAGGAATGGAGCAGAAGGCCGGACGAGGAAGAGAAGCCCCAAATTAAAAGCCAAGACTACTGCCCGTCCTTGTGCGACTGCGACGGCAACAGTTTGGGCGACGCGGTTTTGGTGTCACCGGCGGGGCGGTACGTCCGCGAACAAGCACACGGCTACCCGGAAACCCGGGTACCTTCTTTGTATTGCAATTTCTCTCTCTCTCTCTCTCTCTCTCTCTCTCTCTCTCTCTCCCCCCGTGTATAAGGCCAACGGCCACAACCTGCCTGACCACTTGTTGATACCTCTTGGGCCCATGATAGTACATCCCAACTCATTAGATATTGACGTGTACACAGTACAAATCAGACATTCACAAGACACAATAAAATCTTTTTATTTTTTTGACGGAAATGGCAGGTGCACGGCCCTTGCATTAAGAAGACAATAAAATCTTTTTAAACTTTGAATCACGTGCACAATAAAAATTTTGGTTCCACAATCCTATAATAGGTTTGGCTCCATCAGAGTTATTGATGTGCGTTCATTAAGGTAAGTGTGCATGCGTTGTGAGTGCCTGAGTTGTACTGTGTAATCGCAAAAAGGAAAAAGAAAAAACATAAACATGATTAGGTTGCTTTGCACCGTCTAAAGCGCTGATCCGAAGGTAAGTTAACCGGGACAGGAATCCCCAAAAGTGGCAAGCAAGGAATATCATTGCGATCACGCAAAGAGCGTACGTAATAAACCTTATATAAAAAATTGGTTGTACTCCCTAAGATCGAACAAGATCACGCAAGGATCACTATTAGTTTGCATTTTGAAAGTACAGATATATCAAAGTGACACAACATGACAAGTTTAGGGACTATTATTTTGTTTTTTGAAAGTACAGGTCCCAAATAACACAGCGAGACAAGTTTAAGAACCGATCATGCATTTTACTCTTTTATTTTAATCATGGGAGCGGGTTTCACTTTCCATGCGCACATGAAAAGGGATGGGCAGCATACTGTGTGACTGGATGCGATGATAGATAAAGTCCACATAAACTGAGAAAAATGAGGCGTTTGGGATTTTATTTTCCTTGTCCCGTTGCTCTTCTTCCTCCACTTTACGAACGAGGCGTTCTCTAGCTACGCACTCGGTTGGGCGCGACTGCAGCGATGCGTCGTGTTCAAGGTATGTGCGGGTGAAGTTCCGGATCTGCTAGAGAAGGATGCTCAGCGATTGACTCGTTGGCTTTCACTAAAAGAATAGTTAGTCATAAATACAATATACATGACAAGTTTATGATTTGAACTCGGATAAATTGATTTCATTATAATAAGCAATTAACCAGCTGAGCTATCAGTTTACATAAAACAATCGTTTTATATGACCGCCCGCCAAGGTTCAAGTTTGTTTCTTTCTTTTTTGGTTGTAGAGGTTACGAGCGTGTTGATACTTTGGACGCACCGACGGAGCACCTAGCCAGCTGACAACGGGCGCGTCTTTTATTCTTAAAGGGTGACGACAAGATTGCACACATGGTATGGAAAAAAAATAATCCGTTTGCGTCAGTACCGCGCTTGATCAAGTCCTTTATATATATTTTTCCGTTGATGAAATGGGTTGGCCGGTCACTAGCGTGCTGCCTTCAAGTTTAAATTTGACAGCCGGCTTTGTCCTGCTACCGAAGGTCTTGCATAAATCAAAAGAGCATCTAGCTTCTGTATATTTGCAATATTATATGCGTTCGAAGCCAATAATGCAGAGCAAATGTGGCAGACGGCGACCAAATAATTGAACCTGTAACGGACAGTAGGTAATTAACGAGTAATAGCGTGATTTTCTATAGTCAAACACCCACATGGGGCAAATAATAGTGTCATGTGCATGCTGATGTGAACTGTTAGGGTTTGGCGTCTATCTTTCGATGAGAGATGGTGATGAGGACATCGCTCCTTCAGATACACATGTCACACCTCCGCTGGATATACAAAGTCCAATCACTAGAGCTCGCGCACGACAGTTGAATCTAGAGGTGAGCTCGTTCCTAAGCACTCATTTATGTGAACTTAATAATATATTGCTACCTAATGATTATATTGTGATTAGGAACCATGAAGATCAGCCTGGCAGTTTTCCCCATGGTAACGGGTCCCCGCGGGGATCCGACCCGACGGGGACGGGGGCGGGGCTGAATTTTGACCCGCGAGGCTAACGGGGCGGGGCCCCAAAACATTAACGGGGCGGGGGCGGGGCTGGCATTTTCCCCGTGGAGCCCCATGCGACCCGAGATGAGATAAAGAAAATACGGCCCATCTTCCACTCTTTGGCCTAGCAGCCCACCTAAGGCCCTCGAAGCACATTATCCACTCAACCCCACGTTCTCCCAGCCAACCGCCTTTCTTCCTTCTCTCAATCCTCTCTGCCGCTGTAGCCCCCGCTCGTCGCCATCGCCGGGCGTCGTCATCTTCCTGCCCTTTGACCCCTCCGACGCCCTCTAGGACCCGTGCTGTCGATTCGCAACCCGTTCGCACCCCTACGACGCCTTCATTCGCGATCCCGCGCCGCCGGTCGACGTCTACGTTCACAACTCTGCCGCCGCCGTCGTTCCTCCGTGGGGCCCCATCAGGGGCCGGGGACCCGGCAGGGACGGGGACGGGGGCTGTTTTTGCCCCGATAGGCTTAACAGGGGCGGTGCGGAGGCGGGGATCGCATCTAGCGGGGCGGGGATGGAGACCTAGTCCCCGCGGGGATCATCCCCTTTGCCCGCGCGACATGGAGAGGACCAGGAGATGATTGGAGGCCCAATTCAAGTCGACTTCGGATCGGTTTCGGAGTCCAGGAGCAGTCTGCACTAAAACGGTCGCCCAGGTCGCATACGGTCTCGGTTTTGGACGTTCTATATATGCATGGAAAGATAATTTGATAATCTTTCCAATCGCGCTAGTCTCATATCAAAATTCGTTCGGAGTCATCGAGAATCTTTAAAACAAGTTGACGTCCAGAATCTGCCCCGATGCTGCGCCACCGTAATTTGGCCTTTGGCCTTTATATCGTGTTGGAGCCCATTAGGGGCGCGTCCAGGGGGTCTTGCACGCCCCTAAGGTCTATATCTACAGTAGCCACCGCCCAAGTTAGGGTTGGGTTTTGCTTAGATTATTCTGTCAACAACAGTTTCGCCGGTCATCGGTTTGTGAGACCCCAACTTGTGAGCTTAATTCAGTTTTCTGCAATTTTGGTTGCAATCTACTGTGTTCTTGCTTGTGTTCTTCGATCGCAGGCAAGGATAAGCCTTCTTCTAGGTCGACCGTGCATCACCGGTCGATAACCTGAGGAGACGTGGCGCTGCGATGGCGGGGTTTAGAACGTGTTGTTCTGAAGCCGGATCGACGTGTGTCAAGTCTCCACCAAATCGAGAGTTATGAGAACCTTTCGGAAAATCGGGAACCCTAGTTCACATCAAGTGGTAATTGACTCAGATATACAGTCAGGTTCGCCTTTCCTTTAGATCAAGTTGTGTTCGTCGCCGTCATCCTAGAGTCCAAAAAAAAAAAGCCAACAAAAAATTATAGGTTTTAGATTTTCCTTACCCCAGAACCACGTTTAGCCTTTCTGCATAATTTGATTTCAGAGTCCGTAGTGTTGAGTTTGTGTCATAGTCGTGTTTTGTTGCTGGTTTTAGTTCGTGTTTGATTTCGGTTTGTGATTTCCCCCCATCCGCTGCACTCCATCATTTAAACCCTAACCACCGCCGCTTTCCGCTAGTCATATCCATCCCAACCTCCACACCCTGAATTTGGTTCTCTGTTTCTACCATATATCAGTGTTTCCTTTCATCTACAGATGGGGATAACTTTGATTTGAGATGAAAAAATGTTCACGGCCCGGCTACAACCCACAAAAGATGCGTCTTAGCAACCGAGCAAAAACTACTGACTGTTCCTCTCGAGCACCTCCTCAGATCAAGACTGCTTTCTTTCTTCGCATGAGCACAACTTGCTGCTTCACCGTCTTATCACTATTGCGATCGTCCTTCCCCCTACTTCTTCGCCAACTTCACATGTTCTCTTCCGCAAGTACTCCACTTCGTTCTTGATGCTGCTCTTCCCTTCCTCGGTGCTATGTAAACCTGCCCAAAAATTAAGAAACACACACATTTTGTGAAGAATTATAACAGGGTCATCAAGTTTAAACTGACCAAACACGATGCTGTTCCTTATGGTCCAGATTGCCCATAAGAAGGCAGCTAGTCCTATATATTGTATACTTTTGTTTCCCGGTAAGTTGCGGGGTGCCCAGTTTGTATAGACTTGGTTTTCTGGGAGAGGAGGGCGAGCGCGCCGAAGAGGAAGAACATGAGGAGCATGCCGCCGTGCTCGACGTCGTTGATGTGGGCCAGGTTGACCTCGCCGCGGTCCGTGAAGATGTGGAGTACTAAAAGAAAAGCACCTATACCTAACAAAACATACACATGTTCGCGAACGCGCAGCCGGCGACCACGTAAGCTCCAGCAGCCGCAGTGGTGAGGAGGAGCCGTCGGAGCCGACGGTGTTCCACGCGCGAACGCGGAAGGCCAAGGGATCACCTTAACCCGCTTTAGTGAAGCGGGATCGCGGTGCGGTCGTAAGTGGGCTCGCGGCGCGGGTTGGCTTAACGGCTTTGCGGGGCAGTCCCGCGCCGCTTGCATGCATCATCCCTGTAGCGTTACCGCTTTTCACAGGATCAAGTCGGAAGTGCTGATGAACAGACACAGATAGTACATCACATAAATAGCTCAAATTTACACCTTTAAGTTATTACGTTAAGTCTGAGATGATTTAAAACACGAGAGTAGCACAGCGGAAGTCTACAAAAATATAACGACTACAACACTCGACTATACTTGGCCGCACATTGAAGCCCTACGATGCGGACCTGGAGACGCTCACTGCTGGAACTCCACCAAGGCATCAGCGGAAGAAAAACAAACCTGCACAAAAACATAACGAGCCAAACCCTGAGCAAGTAATACTCAGCAAGACTTACCCGTCAACATGGCCAACTACAGCTGACTCCTAGTATGCAAAGGCCACAAGGGGCAGGCTGACTCAGACTTGCGAAAACAGCACTAATTACTTGGTCCTTACTTTTAAGTTTTAGTTCAAATTAAGTAATTAGCCAAGTATCATGTCCTACACCTAACAACTATAACAGGCAAGTAAAACAAGCAAGTGATACTGTAAGTAAATAAAGCAGTAAGATATATAAATCATCATCATATCATCATCATCCACAATCACACTACGATGTGGCGCACTGAACAAGTGGGTGCTCATTTCCGAGAGCGGCGGCATCGATGTACATCCTGCAGGAGAAACCTGACCACACGACATATGCGCCCGCGAACAGACCACATATGACAACCTTTCACCTGTACACCACAAGAGCTGGCCGGATCCAACTCCTCCCGAGAAAGGGTCTTCCCGACACGGTCCCCGTCCCAGACGTACGCCCCGTTCGGGAAGTGATCCGTTCTCTCCCAACTGTACCATGATAGAAAGAGTAGGCTACCACCAGACATCCAGGGCGACACAGGCTACGTCGGCTTACTGGGCCCATAAACACCAGCATGTGAATCAGTACGTTCAAACTTGCTCAATAGGGTCAACAACGAACGGTCCTTAACCGACACAGACGGGGCTACCACCGTGAAGGCCCAGCCTTCTCAAACCATCCTATGCAAACAATCCCCGTCCGGTCTCCAACAACCTATAATTCTTCTAGCACAATCCAGGGTGTCATGATCCTATCTCGCGAGTGGGACCTACCACTCGACTTCTACCGATCACTAGCAGCTAAGCATAGCAGCGCTAACGATCGACAAAAGACTAACATACTACTAATAGGGACATCAAGGGTAATCAGGAAGGGTAATCCTAATGCAATTCTATGGTTCCAATCAACTCCTATAAACCTAGTGTACAATCATACTAGACTCCATACATAGTGACAAAAGAAAACCGAAAACATAGGACAGAATGCACCGGGGCTTGCCTGGCTCAGAGGCTACACTTAGCAAAGTCAGTGGTGTCAGTCTGCTGCTCCTTCTACGCCTGCTCCGGCAGCTGGAAGTCCAGGGGCTCTGGAGCCTCCTTTGTCACTACACGTCATGACAAGGAAATAATGCATGTCAGATGCAATGATATGATGCAATATGATTTAATTATTTTATAGGATAGGCATTTACACTGTAAGTGCAAAACTTAATTAATTATCTTCGTCTGAAGCATTTCTTTCATTGACTCTTCATTAAGTTAATTACTTAAATTAACTTGAATGGATTAATTAAATTAATTACTTTCAAAAATTATTTCATTTACAGTGGTATTTTTTGGTGAAGAGTACCACTGAAAGTGAATTATTGTGAAGTTTGGCAATTTATTGCAATACGTATTATTTATAAAAATTTAAACAATGCAGAACACGATTTAAATCATAAGAAAATAATTAAGAATTATCTAACAGTAGAAAAATGCTCTGTAAGTGTGTAATCAGATGCTTCACAAGCAGGCACGAGTTTGTGATTTAAAGAGCATCAAAAGATTTATTAAGAATTAAACAATATTTGCACATTTGCATTTTTACAGAACACAGAGAAGGTGCATTGAGTGATTTAGCATTCTTACTGGACAGATCTGGTCACAAGGAGTCCAACAAAATTAGATTCACATTTTTATGATTTTTATTCGATTTTTTATAACTTGTACAAGCTTTTTGGAATTTCTGAAGAACTTAGAAATATTCGGAAAATTGGAAAAGGGGCTGGCCACTCAGATTCCAGCCACAACGCGGGCCACACATGGCTTGCCACACCGGATCCTGGTGGCCAGCACCAGGTCGGGCTGGAGCCCGGCCATGGCGGCCAGAGCTCGCCGGAGAGACGGCGGCTCGCCGGAAAACGCCCAAACGACCACTAAAATCCACAAACAAGGTACCGCCACGTAGCATAGCTCGGCGCGCATCCACTTGAGGGGTTCGTGGTCGACGGAGGCGAACAAAAATGGCCGGCGTCGTGCGGCGGCGGAATGACCAAGTTCGGCGAGGTCGCCCGGGCCGTACGAAGCATGAAAAATCTAGAAAAAAATACTGGGAGCTTCACCTTAGTTGGTAGAAGAGCGGCGTTGATCTTTTCGTCGACGGAGAGGCATGGAAGTAGGACTTCGCCGTGGAGGTGGTTGCGTTCTTGCAACAGACGGTGGGGAAAAGCGGCCGTCCGGCGGCTTGGGCTGCGGAAAGGGGAAAAAGAGGGATGAGGGAGGTGCATTGCTCGATCTCGCACCTTCTGGCAAGAGGAAATGGCCGAGGACTCACCGGAGAGGAAGAATTTGACGACGGGGCGGTGGTTGCTCGGTTGGCCGAGATTGAAAACGATGAGCTCGATTCTTGAGCTCAGGGTGGAGGGGGGGTTGGTGGCCATGGTGGATTTGAGAGAGGGTCGGGGCGGAGCTTTGGGTGGAGAGGTTTGGCCAGGGTAGTGCGGCAATGTGACGAGCTCGAGCTCTTGCTCGGCAATGGTGAGTGGGAGTGGCGGCGCTCGGTTTTTGGGGAAAAGAAAGGAGGCGACTAGGGTTTCGACCGGGGAAGCGGCTCCTTATGTAGCTGTGGCGTCCGGGTAGGGAGGGAGTGGAGGAGTGGGGCGCTCCCAGCGCACGGCGACCACGCGGCAGACAGCCGCCCTTGGCGCCCAATCCAGAGGAAGAAGATGACCAACCGTGCCAATGACAGGCGGGCCCCACGGGAACATTTCCTTTTTCCCGAAATTCCCAGTCAACGATGTTTCCCAAACTTATGTGCGCTAAATAAATTAGCAAAAAAGCTTCTAAAATCACTCAAATTGGCCAGATGACAGATCAAAGGATGATGAACACGATGGTATAACATGCACATCTGGATTTTGAATAGATTTCAAACTGCAGCTGGTCAAAGTTGAACACTTTTGAAAGTTTGGGCATTTATTAAAATGCCTAAACAGTGTCCATAAATCCTGAAACAAATTTTACAAATCACTAATGGATCTCTAGTTTGCTCAGGATTTTTGAAAAGGGGCAGTTGCATTGAAAACGTTGGAGTTACTTCACAAGGATCAAATTTGGCCCAAATTTGAAGAAATTGAATTTTCATGCTGCCAGATTTGTCGAATTAAAAGGGGAACTTCCAGACATCCTAACATTCTGAGAAATTCTGGGAACATAGGATAAATATCCAGCTCCAGCTTCTCTTTTGGGTCCAGTTGGGTTTGAGCAACATAATTTGAATTAAAATTCGAGTAAGAGCAGGATTTGCTTGAAATTCTCTGAATTTTTTAGAGACACTTCCAGAATTTCAAAAATCATGGAAAAATCTCCCAAAATTCTCATTTCAGATGTGCTTGCTGCAGAAATTATTAGTTGGACAAGTTGTTATTGAAGTTTTGACTTGCTTCACAAGCATTGTTTGACATTTATTTGAACAAAGGATTTCGAATTTGAACTGAATTGACTTGGGTTCAGTTTAGCTTTGGAGTGTTTGCTGTACCAGTGACACGGGGTGTCACAATCCCTACCTGGAACTAGAAATTTGGCTTGTAAAGACCCAAAGCTGGAAGTTTGGCCCTGTCAGGGACTTCTCTAGTGAATCATGAACCTGGGTGATAGATAAGGTGATCATGTATCGTTGACCATTTATTCTTGACAGAAAGTTCTCTATTTCTTGGCAAAGAGCTGTGAAAAGATTCCTTCTGACGCTAGCTGCATTGTCATCGCCTAGGTCATTTTCCATCTTCAGTGATAATATCTACGTTGCACCGATACGTCACGGAACAGCCGTATCCGTATCTGAAACGCCAGGGGACACGGATACGCCTCAGATACGCCAGCGATATGTATCTTGGACGTATCCAGAAAAATGGGGGGAAAAAGATTTCGGATACACCTCCGATGCGTATTGGGCCAAAATCTGATACGGCCCATGTGGTTCCTAAGCCTAGAACGTCATACACCTAGCGCACGAGTCACAACCGATTGACAGTTCCTTTCACGCTGCCGCCCAAGCAGCGACAAATCGACGAGGGCAATGCCGGCATCGCCGTACGCCGTCGCCTGCCTGTTGAAGGCGTCGCTGAATTGCCGTTGTTCGGTGACTCCCGCCTGAGGGCGGCCGCCTGCCTTTTCTGTCGCCGCAGCTCGACGAGCCGACGGCACCCGACCCGAGGACATCTGCCTGCCTGACGAGTCTGCCACCAGCCTTTTCTCAAGTAATTTGATGAACCTGTAGCACGGCAGCAGCCGATCCTTTGATTCTTTTATGCTTATGCTTATGATTCGAGTGAGGTCCATAGATGGAGCCGCTGCCCTACGTGCGCCGCAGCCAGGCAGAGAGCACAAAGCAGCTTCTCCTCTCATCTCTAGTGTTGGTAAGTGTATTGTAAAGCAGTGGTATACAGCTCAAAACAGTTTTGAGCAACAATGACCAGCCAAACTATTTGTCTGCTAGAATCAAGTAGCATGTTATTCTATTGCAATAGAACTTTAAGCAGAGCCTGAATTTGAATTAATTTTGCAAATTTTGGAAACGTATCCGTATCGGGATTTTTGGGAAAATGACGTATCGACGTATCCATATCGGCCTGATATTGATACACGTATCCATATCGGTGCTGCATAGGTGACCAGAGAGATGCCGAGACGACGGCGCCCCTGGAGACTCAGTTCGGCGGCGGCGGCAGGACACTCGCGCGGCTGGAGGCCCGCGTTGCTGATACTATACGATTGAGCTCGTGTTCGACTGGTCCTGGTTCTGTTGTTCATTGACAGCCTCACCACGTCGACTTTGCGGCAACACGAGTGTTCAGCGGCGAGATTGATCTTCGTGAGGACACTACTGGGTTACAACCAGAGGAAATTGGGGAAAAGCATGAACATAAGGACACAACAGCTTGAAATTGATCTCCGTGAACCTGATGAACAGCGTCACAAACACTTCATATTTCTTTATGACACTTGCATCACGGGAGTTCAAAGACCAAGATTTGCATGCTGAATCAACTTTACCTACGGGTGGAGCTGGAGCCCCCTGGATGAGCGGCGTGGGGACTGGGAAGCAAGGACCCCGGCAGCGCGAGGTGGGAGCAGCAGACGCCGGCCGCTCGAGATGCATAGGGACTAGCAGAACACGACGGCCCGGAGTCGCTGGCGGTGCAAAGTGTGGAGCAACGGACATCCGGCGGCCTTGGACCTGGTCGGAGAACAACGTGGATTGATCTGGACGGAGGACCACCGAGTCACCGCCACAAGATAAAGAAGAAAGTGATGGGGCGGTGCGAAACTGGGAGAGAACGGCGGACGGCGGCGCGAATTGTACCACGCGCAACCGAAATTGTCGCGGCAAGAGCTGATGGTAAATTTAAAGAGGGTGTTTACGGAACTGTTGGAGAAGTGTTTTTCTTTTTTTTTTAAGATTACACAGTAGGAGAAGTGTTTTTCTTAACGATACCTCAAATTCACATTTAGGGAGTAACTATACATAATTGTTGGAGATGCTCTACGACATCCTTCTGTGTTAGCACTTTCTATTCAATACTTCGGAATGAACCTCAAGGCAAAATTTATGAGCATGTTAGTAGGAATTATGGAATAACTAATATTTTTTTAACTACAATGGTAACAATTGAGTTTAAAAGTATGATCTCACAGGAATTATAAGATCGAAAACACATTCAAAATGAATCATCTCTGTAACCATGACTACATACCGTCCATTTACAGAAAAAAAAATGAGTTTTGTTATCACCGTAGAAAGATGGTTGAATCTACATGAAACAAAAATGTGCTTCAAAATCCATCAATGGTGTATCAGACCATTGAACCACGATAATTAAATTTTTTAAATTGTTATTATTAAGCAGTTGCCATTTTGGTGCCAATAAAAGCGTTTCTGCAGTGCTAAACGGTCACTCAGCAGAATTCTCAGGATTGAACCTACAAGTAATATTTTGAAGCATTTCCCTTTGCAGGTATATACAAAATAGTATCCGTCTCATTTCAAACAGGATGGTCGGCCTGGTCGAGAAGATGAGGTAGATCCGAGCATTACAGTGAGTTGCTCATGGTGGAGACAGATGCCAAGAAAATTGGGAGCCTGCTTGGTGCAAGGAGATCAAAAGATACGCGTTCAAGAGTAACAGAGACATCCTCCTTAAAGTTGCAAGCTCTTTATGCAACATTTGGCTAGGCGATTTCTTGATGCTTTGCCGTTGTTCTCACCATTACAACTCAACTTTTGAATAATTTATGTGTCGTGTAAAAAGATACATGCGTGCACCAAGTATAAAAAAATTATTGGTATTCCTTTCAGCTCATCTAACAAACGATAATAAGGAGAATGCAACAAGACGTTTCCAAGTATTACTACAGAATCTCTAAGAACAGAAGCACATTGAGATTACAATTTCATTTGTCATGCATGGCTTTGAAGTGACTTTGAGACGATGATATGATCGTTAAAGAACCAAATGGGGGCCACCCAACTTGTTAAGAAACAAAGAAGCGCAGCAATGCCACGCAATATTTCTAGTATCTCTTTAGTAGTACAGCGGGATAAGAGTATGCATAAGCGAATAGTGGCAACAAACATGACACTTCAAGGTAAATGGAGGACGAAATGGTAACTAGGGGTGTAAATAGGTGCTCTTAAGGGTAACCTCCGACCCCTCTTTAGTTCAACCAAATGAACTAGATTTCCAAAATGCATTTTGGAAATCTAGTTCATTTGGTCGAACTAAAGAGGGTCAGAGGTGACCCTAAGGATCACTAGTTTTCACCCCTAATGGTAACTAGCTATTTGGAGACACCAGCCTCGATGTCAGGCGATGCATAACCAGCTCCCATTGCTGCAGCTTGTTCTGTTCTCTCTTTCCCAGTATCCACTCTGACGTCAGAGGATGCATAAACAGCTTCTCCTTTATGTTCTTTCACAATTTCCAGCCTCGCCTCTGTGGATAGCCGAAGATGCACCCTCTGCTGCCTCTTCGGGTATGTCTCCAGCCCCGCGTGCGCCATTAGGAGCCAGACAAAGGAGAGGTACTCCCCACCAGAGCCCAGGCTCTTAGCGTGCAGGTACCCCCTGCATCTTCCGGCAGAAAAGCAGAGCATCTCCACCCACACGCCTCTGATCACCTTCCAAATCTCCTGCTTCTTACCCAATTCCATTAGCCGTTGAGCAAGTAGCCAAGCAGTGTAAATATGTTGGCCCTTCCTCGAACTATTAAATATTTTTTCTGCGACTTTTTTCTTCTCCACTGGTGGCTTCTCGCCCTTGAAAATGTCGGCGATTTCTTTGTACGCATCTATGCACAGGTTCCTTCTGGTTCCCGGCATTAGCATCTCAGGATTAGCAAAAAGTAAGTGCATCATGTAGCTGGAGATGTTTCTTGCCAAATCAGCATCGTTTTTTTCTTCATCGTTTTTTTCTTCAGAAGACCTGTCCTGCAGATGAAAACAAAAATCCGTAGCCAGGTGCCAGTGAAGGATTGTCTCATCAAAAGGCTTCTCTAAACTCCAACCAAGGTCCTCTGCACATTCGTTGAGCTCAAGCGTCCAGTGGCCCCTGATGTCGCTGAAGTCCATGTAAAGCTTTGCATCCGAGATGTAATTCTTCCATCCATGTATAACATGGAGACATACTTTATCTGTGATGGCTTCGGCTTCAACATAGGTAGAACTGTTCAACAAAAGGTAGTATTGTTCAAGAAAATCTATCAATCCCAATAACTCTGCGATGTTCGTGAGCCATGCGTGCTTCTTACTGGCAAATAAATGTATGAGGTTGTATTGGGCAACCTTGTTATTCCACGAAAATAAACCGAGTAAAAGGAAAGCCAATATGTCCGCAAACAATGTGACGTACAACAACAGGAATGTAATCTTGACATCGCTACCCCTGTATGCTTCTTTAGGGCTACTGTGCAGGAGCCGATGGCTGGGATTGGTAGTAACAGACAAAGCACCCACGTACATGATGAAATCACAGTATCAATTATTTGTTCATTGCCTTGTCTATCAAGGGTGAAATCCTTGGTGTAAAGAAGACCAAAAGTTCTCGACAGCTCCTCACAAATTTTTTCACAAATTGCATTACGAGTGGCTGCCCAATTTTTTTTTATCCATTTTTGCAGCATTTTTCTTACGAAGTTCTGTACACTTTTCTTCAGACGTTTCATATTTGCTGAGTGTTATGAAAGGTTTTAAGGTTTGAGCAAGCTCATCATAGTGATATTCCATGTCTACAAATAGCTTAAGCAGCGATAGCGGCGGTCCTTTTTTGCCATCTTTAGATCCGCCATCGGCGTCTTGACAAAAATCAGCCTTTGCTTTCTGTACATATACTTCTAGATCTATTTCTGATTTGTATTTATAGTAATCATCAGCCTCATTGTCATTATCATCCTTATTTTCATTCTTATAAGCCTTGGATGACAGATGTTGGGAAACTAGGTTATTAAAGCTAGCCCTCTTGAGAGCCAAGGGCTTCTCAAAGCATTTAAGGATTCCAGCGACAAATAGCAAAATCGCTGCAGCCAATAATTTCTTATCTGCGGAGGAAGGCCATAACTTGCGAAACACGTAGATAGCTATTGCGACCTGAAAGAATGATTAGAGCATATATAGTTTATCAGTATAGATATTCATCAGGAAATATAGCTATGTAGTTTATAATTTTATTGGTTTGTATATAAATTATACTAATAGCTAATGGTTAGCATAGTTTATTTTAAAGTTGAAAGAAGTCTAGATTACTCTCCCCCAACTTTTCCTGGAGTCTGAACAACACCATATACCATAGAACCGTCTATTTAGCCCTTCCTTTCTCAAAACCATATCACTTTACACCTTTGCCTCTAAAAAAATGGTTTTCCATATGTGGGAGCGGTTTCGTGGACTAGGACTGTCATGTGGGCATGCTAACGTGGAAATGCATCTCCAACAACTCCAGCGAATGGAGCACTGCCACCTCCCTCTCTTCATTGCCACCACACGCCCCTGATCACTGATGCACAACCATGCTGCACCTTCGTCGTCTCCCCTCAGTCAATCCTATCCCCCACATAACAACACCTTACATCACATCACAACCATGATGCGTCAGGTCATCTATTGATGGATCATGCCGTCGCTCTAGTGAGGAGCTGCTGCTCTACAGATAGACCATCAAAGGAAAAGAGCGAGAATAAAGAGGTATATCGATGGGAGGGAGGCAAGATGAGGATGAAGAGGAGGAAGGGCACAATGCAATAGTGCCAGAAGGAAGAATAAGACCCGCGTGGCAATCCTAGTCAGCCAAAACCACTAACCACTTATGTAAAACCACTTTTGATTAGGGGCATAAGGTGCAAGTGATCTGGTTTGGGAAAAGGAGGGGGTTAACTAGACGGTTTTACAGTTCAGTAGGTTATCCACACTCAGAACAAAGTTGGGAGTAATTAAAACTTCTTCCTTAAAATAGTATTATTTTATTTAAATTAGTAGTAAAGGTACAATTTGTTGAGCATTTTGATGTTTATAAAGCCTCTATTTTGGATTGTTGGAGAGAGCCCTATATCAAAAAACATTTGAAAACAATCTACCATACATGCACAAACTAAATTGGAAAGTGTAACAAATCCAATTGAGAACAACTTTAATGAGAAAACAAATTCATAATCCCTACTAAGTGTCTCATTAGTAATCAAACAATTCCAATTTTTCTTTAAGAATAGAGCATCATAATACGTACATACTTATTTTACTTAAAATGAACAAACGGATCTTGAATTGAGACATTAGAACTAATGGGTTACTACTGCAAAATGGATTCGAGTAGAGTCATTATAGTGCCTCACCTGCGACACCGCGGTTGCAATGTGCCGCTTCCAGAGCTCGTTGTCTTCAATGTTGTAGGCAGATATGTTGGGCAGTCCACCGAGGTGCATCAGCATGATAGGCGCCCATAATACCTGCAAATCGTGACTGGCCCTATTGACAGAGATGTACTGGAGCTGCTTTTGAATGTTCAAAAGCGTGGCGAGGGCGTATATCGCAAGAGCATCACTGCCCAAGTACGACAGCCAGATGGCAAATCTACATATGGGCGGCATATGGGTTTTACGTTTGCCGGCAAATAGCGCAAGGAAGCACTTTGTGCCGAGGCTACTCAGCACGAGGACATGCAGTTGCCACTCTTGCCACCATTGCAGCACACTAGAGATATCCATTCTGCCTGCTCTCTATCAATGGTTTGTCTTTGGTTGGTGCACTTTGACCGCTCACCATGTTATGAGCTGCTCTCTTTAAATACTTGTGTACACAAGCCATTGTACAGTACGAAACAAAAAGGCTGAGTCTCCACCTACCATTGTACAGTACGATACAATATAAAACTTTTTTCTTCACTAACATGGGGTGGTAGGTGGAGACTCAGCCTTTTGTTTCGTACTGTACAAAAGGCTGAGTCTTCACTAACCATACGCAAGCCATTGTACAAAATAAAACTTTTTTTTGCGAGGGGTACAATATAAAACTATCTTCTTATGTGACCGCTCACCTAACTTTGTTGTTGTTATACTATTTGCCACACCCTAGTGATGCGGTGATGAGGCATTTTCAGTTGATAATATGATGAGATCGCCGTTTGGTTATGTCCGTTCATACGTGAATCACTAGACCTCGTTTAAGTTATGCCATTTCATACGTGAATCACATGCGTATCTGGCCGGCAGTTCGATCGGCACTTGTCCATTACTAGGGCGCGTATTATTCTTAAAGGGTGACGACAGGATTGCATACGTGGTATCGAAGAAAAAAATAATCCATTTGCGTCAGTACCGCGTTTGATAAGTCCTTGGTATATATTTTTCCGTTGGATGGGCGGCCGATCGCTGGCGTGCTGCCTTCAAGAAGTTTAAATTTGACTGCCGGCTTTGTCATGCTACTGAATGCGTTAAGATCTTCTTGTGCAATTGAACATGTGCAATGGCGGGTGGAGCTTGGTCCTGGCTCAGGAGAGAAAGCGAAGGGCAAGGAAAAGCAGCCCTCAGCCGGAGGAGGTATCCTAGAGGCTTCCCGTGGTCACTCGATCGGAATCCTCAGAGCGAGCCTCAAGCAGCAGGCTGCACGCAACGAAGGCTGGTGTTTTTGAGGGGGATTTTCTACGTTTAAGAGAAAGGAGTCGTACTCGGTTGGGCAGGCCGAACTACGAAACTACGATCGACTAAACCAAAATCTGAGGACCCTACTTATTAGGTAGTAGAGATAACAGCATATAAATATTCAATAATACAAATATTCCATTTCTTACTGCACAAAGGCATATTAAAGGGAGCAGATATTTTTTTTTAAAAAAAGAGAAATTACGGCTGAGTCTCCACCAAGCTCCCCCACATTATGAGCTGATCTCTTTAAATATTCGTGTGTGCAAGCCATCGTATAGTAAAAAATACGCTGAGTCTCCACCAAACACCCCATGTTGTAAGATGCTCTTTAAATATATGTAGTTGTTTTACAGTAGGAAACTATCTTCCTTTATGACCGTCCACCTAACTTTGTTGTTATGTAGTGGCGGCTTTAACCAAACTACAAGGGTGGCTAGTCACTGTGTATTTATTGGACTTTGAGCTATGGCAAAGAGCATCTTACCACATGGGGTCTTTATAATATGAAGCTGCGCCAGTGGTTATACTATCCGTCACACAATAGTGATGTACTCCCTCCGTCCCTAAATAGTTGTCACTGGACATCATGTTTGACCCTTCGTCTTATTCAAAAAAATTATTTAAATATAAAAACAAATATGTCATGATTAAAATATATTCAATGATAAAATAAACTGTAAAAAAATAAATAAGATTACGCAAAAAATTTGAATAAGACGAGCGGTCAAAAAAAGGTCAAACGACATATATTCAATGATAAAATAAACTAGCGATGAAGCATATTCAGTTTATAATATGATGAGATCTATGTTTGGTTACGTCCGTTCATACGAGACCTCGTTTAAGTTATGTCCTTTCATACGTGATTCACGTGCATATCTGGCCGGCAGTTTGACACGTATCCATTGCTCATTATTATTCCTGGAAAATGACGCTGCCAAACCAATGTATCTCCCCAGTACCAACGTGGAGTTTAGAGCCCTTTTCTCTATATCTATACACTTTCTCTTCCCTCTCTGTCACGTAGGAGCGACGATGCCTAAGTCACCGGGAACGAGGAACGTGTTCCTCGTCTCGGGCACTTCATTCTAAAACGCGAAACGAGGATGACGTGAGTCACCGTCCATGTCGCTGGTGGGAATTCGTCTCAGTGGAAAAGAAAGTATCCAGAAAGCAAAAGGATACTACTAGAGAGAAGGATAAAGGCTATCCATTTTGCTAGTTCTCATGCGAGAAGGTGGCCGTCCGCGAGCGATCTGTAGCGGTGATGGTCATCTGTTTTGGGAAAAGAGAGAGCGAGAGGAAGACGACGGGGCGGCGGCTAGCCGTTCTGCTGGACTGTATGGTTAGGTTAAGTAGTGGTAGTAGGCTGATGGGCTGACTGGGCTAAACAATGGCAATAGCCTGTGTTACCTCATTCCTTTCTTTTTTTCTGTTACAAACATGAATATTTGTGATACATCTGCTAATCTGCTATAGTGTTCCTATTTATCGTTTAAATTTTTTTTTGTTCACGTTCCCAAATTGGCGTTCGAAGATGTATACCCTAAAACCTTACCAGTTTTTAATAAGTTGCGTACTATGTCCCACGTTCTTGTTCCTCGACCCTATCGTTCCGGAAACTTCGTGATTAGGGGATGACAATCCTAATTTATATTATCTAGTGAACGAATTATATTTAGCGAAACCTTGTGCTTTGCTTCATTCTTTAGAAAAGACAATATAATTATCCCAACCTTTTGGATGGATAGATGCATATAGATATTCAGCAATACAAAAATTTTCATTTCTTATCGCAAAGACATAGAAAAAAGAGCGAAAAAATATAAAAAAATAGAAATTACGGCTGAATCTCCACCAAGCAGCCCATGTTACGAGCTGCTCTCTTCAAAATATTCCCAAGCCATTGTATACTACGACACACAAAACGTTGAGTCTGCACCAACCACTCCATGTTGTAAGATGTTCGCTTTAAATATATGTATACGCAAGCCATTGTACAGTACGAAAAACTACCTTCTTTTGTGACGGCTCACCTAACTTTGTAGTTGTTATACTATCTGCCACACACTAGTGACGCCATGATGAGTGACGCCATGATGAGTGATGCCATGATGAGGCAATTTCAGTTGATAATATGATGAGATCTATGTTTGGTTATGTTCGTTCATACAAGATCAAACGATCGAGACCTCCTTCAAGTTCCTTTTCATACGTGATTCACGTGCATTCACATGCAGAGCTTTCTCGTGTCCAAGGGTGACCATGGCCCTTTTTGTCATAGCTCGAAGTCCACTAAATATGCAGTGATTTTGGTATTGTTTATTTTTTAGGAAAATTACTAAGGCTGGCCACCCCAGGAGTTTGCTTGAAGCTTCGCCATTGTTCACGTGCATATTGATATTGGTTTATATATATGGGCAGATGCATAATATTGTTCTACGCTTTGAATATTGTTCTACCCCAAGAATGAATATAACAGAAAAATGAACGGAAAGAGAATAATACTGTTCTACGCTTTAATATATAGATGTTCTACACTTTAAATCTTCTTTTTTATTGCGAAGTAACACATTACAGACACAGACACCAGCACCAATACTTACCCTGTTGAGAATTTAAGCAGTTTCCTAATTAATTTAATCCAGAAATTCCCTAATAAGGTGATAGCGATGAACAAACTGAAAAGAAAGTTAGGAACGTACCCAGCGGAGGGTCCTGCGCCGGAGACGCTGGAAGCTCCATTCCCATGAACTATTGTTCTTGAGTATGTTCGATGTAGTCGATCTTAGTTGATGCAGGACGAGGTACGCAGTGCAGAATCGCCGCGCTCCGGGAAGGAGTCAATCGAAAGCGAGCAGTCGCGTTGTCGCTCTCAAAAAACCTGATCGCCCGCACACCAGGCAGGTGTCTCTTGCGGATCGGAGGTTTCGGAGGCCTGCTCTCCCAGATCTCTGTGCGCGCAGAAAACCGGGACGGGGAAGTTTTCGAAGGCAACGAGAGCGGAAGGAAGGGGAAGGCGAGAGAGTCTCCAGGCGTATGGAAGGGGCATTATATATAGACACGGCGATCAAAGAGACGTCCCATAACGAACGGACGCGACGCCATCGTAACGAAAAGGCGTCGGTTCATTCCTGAGACGCGCCGTTTCAATATATTAAAAACTTCCATAACGGACGGACGCGACGCCAGCCAGCCAGCCAGTCACGTCACGCACGCACGCTCGCCAGCCAGCCAGCCAGCCAGGCTCGGCTCGGCTCGGCGGCGGCGTGCGCGCGCGCGTGTGGCTCGCCACTAGCCTCTCTCAACTTCTCTAGGAGATGTACCGGAACTCCACCTAATAAGTTGAGTCAATTAATGATAAGAATCCCATGTAGGACTAAACCATTATTGCATTAATTATAGGCCTAGACTAAATAGAGTTATTGCACTATTATGGGCTTAAAAGCCTATAATATTCAACAATCCCCACCAAGTCTAGAGCTCATAAGGAATGCACTCAAATTTTCTTCCTCTCGTTTGATATATCGGTGTTTCGATGGAGACTGTTAAGTTGAACTTCCAACTTATTCACAACTGAGCAATAGACTACGCCTTGAATTGTCAGTTTTGTGCGAAAGAGGTTTTGTCTAAGTCCTTTACCGATACTAGGTTGTCAAAAGCATCCCCTCTGTCTTGAAGCATATAAGTCACACTTCTGGCCCATTCATAAGTCTCTAAAGATCCCCACCATCTCATAGACTGTGACTAGCAGTCGAACTCATATAGACGTGTTCCTTAAAGATATCCTGTAGGACGATATCTTTGCTTCTCATAAGCCACTAGGAACACATTAAGGTTAATAAACCAGCATGCCTTACAGTTCTCTAGGAAAGAAGTACATCTGAGATAGACCAGTCAAGTGTCTTTTCTCTCAAACTGTCACTAGCTTGTTTCACCATTCTACTTCACGGAATCTCCGATTGCATAGAACAGGTTACCACTATGACAGCCTATCAAGTGGGTCTCAGGCCCATCTCACTCGATGCACTGTTCACATTACGTGATAGTTCCTTGTGTAAGGATCGTGTGACCGAGAGGGGGGGGGGGGTGAATCGGTGCACTCTAGAATCTATTTCCAAACACTTACACCCAAGCAACTCCTAGCGAGTAGTTCTAGTATCAAGGTAAAGCACACTAAGGAGTATCCTTAACCTATATAGCTAGTGCATATAGATAACACAATCACACCACACTAGCAACCTAGCACAAGATAGATAGATAGCGGAAGACTTAAGCTAGGCAAGGCAAGGTACAAGATAACTAGAGACAAGGCAACCAAGATACTAGGCACACTAAGTAGAGTCCTTAGAGCTATTAGATAGGCTATAACAAGTAAGCACACGAGCAAGGTAATCAAGCAAACCTAGTGAAGCTAGTAGGTATCAAGGTAAACACACAAGCAAGATATGAGCACAACTCAAGTACTAAAAGCAATCATATGAGGTGCGATAAGTAAATGCGAGTAGTAAAGGAGAAGGGATAGAGAATGCTCATGATGTTTTCCCGTGGTCTCGGAAGGATGGCGCATTCCCCTACTCCACGTTGGGTCACTCCCGCCGGAGTCTCGACCCCGTCCCTCCGCTCGATGGCGATCCCTCCTAGAGCACACTTCACCCTCCGAGTGAAGTCGCGGGCACGTCCCGCCGGGCTCGATCCCGGGTACTCTTCCGGAGGTAAGGCTCCGCACTTGATGCGTGCCAAAGGGCGCTCCACTAGTGATGCTTCTTTCGCACGGGAAGCTCCAAGACCGTGTACAAACTTGTGTCGACTTCCACAATCTCCTTGGACAGCTCAACACCAACGCCTAACCGGTCTAGGCCTTGCCATAGACCAAGAGTAACAGCCCTAGATGACTCTCTCAAGCCCACACTAGCCTAGAGATCAAAGGATGCAACTTGCTACTCTCTCAAGCACTAGGATCACTCCAAATCCCTCTCAAGTGCTTCACACTTCTTCCTCTTGGCTTCTTGGCAGCACCTCCCCTCTTTCCTGGGTCCAAGAGCACCTCAAAGAGGTAAACAACCGACTATATATAGGCCTCCAACCTCAAACTAGCCGTTGTCCAAAAGTACCCAGTCTGCGTAAGGACCGTACAATAGGACCGTATTGTCCGGTCTCCATCTGACCGTATTGTCCGGTCTTTACCAGACTGGCGTCCAGGGAGTGCTGTTCATCATCTCAAACCAGACCGTATTGTACGGTCTCTAGGACCGTATTGTCCGGTCTCCACTTCTTCTTCAGCCAACAGAAACTTCTCCTTCTCTGTTGCTCTTCTCCTGTAAGACCGTATTGTACGGTCTCCATGACCGTACCATCCTCTCAATTGTCCGGTCTTCATTCTTCAACTTCCAGAAACTTCAGCTTCTCTGTCTGGATCCCTCTAATAGAGACCGTACTGTCCGGTCCCTAGGACCGTACTGTCCGGTCTCTATTTCTCCAACTTCCAGAAACTTAAACTCTTCTGTCTGGAACTCCTCTGTAGACCGTATTGTACGGTCTACTTGACCGTACTGTCCGGTCTCTTCTGCCTTTGCAGCTTCGATCTTCTTCTTGATCTTCTTCTTCAACACTTGATCTTCTTGGTTCCTTCAACTCTCTTCTGCCACCCTAGCCCCTGAGAGACTCACCATGCATCCAATGATCTCTATAACTAGTGTGTACTAAGAGAACCACCTTGAACCCTCTTGATAGTCCGGTTTTTCCTATGGACTCAAGCTAACATCTAACCAAGCAACACTCGCTTGGATCTAGCATGTCCTTAGCCTTGATCCATGTCTTCTCCGCGACTCCATCAAGTCCGTTCTTGTGTAGATGAAGGCAACCAATCATCCTTGTCAATTAAGTTCATGGTGTGTTGGCGTTCACCACCAACGGACGGAGCTTTCTTCATATGTGACCTATAAGATCTCACAAAGAGTGTTAGTCACATTCATGGTTCTCATCCTATCACCAAAACATTCATACCTTAGGTTTCCCTAGCTCCAATGGTCATGAAGCTTACAATCTCCCCCTTTTTGGTGATGGATGACAACCATGATAAAAATGATCGAGAAGATAAAGAATGTAATGACAAAAGCCAAGATAAAAGCGCAAATCGATCAAGACACTAAACAACAAGTATATGATAGAGAGATAGTTACCTTGTTGATTAGGTCGAGGCAAGTCATAGCTCAAAAGAAGTCACAAGTTAGAGCAAAAACTCATATCACAAGTGAAAGAAAACGCATGGAGCTATGACAAGCAAAGGTTGCAAGGGGTTTACCTTCATACTTACTTTGTAGAATTCCGCTCCCCCTTGAAAAGTGCACCAATCTCAAGATTGTGTGAAGATCGATCATCTTGATCACTTGATCTTCGTTCGCGCACACTCCCCCTTGAGACGGCATTGCTTCTTCTTCATCACCTCAAGATTGTGCGAAGATCGATCGTCTTGATCACTTGATCTTCTCTTGTACAAACTCCCCCTTGAGGTGACATCTTCCAACTCATGATAAGTCCAAACTCTTCTTCCCGTATTCTTCTCCGCTCGAACTCTTCTCCCCCATATTCTTGCTCGATCATTAAGCCCAACTCTTCTCCCCCTTTGGCATCTATCATCCAAAAAGAAATTCTTCCAAGGGAGAAAAAGTTAGTGTAAATATATGGGACGAGTGGGAAAATGAGTTACTTGATTTGGCGTGAAACTCCCCCTTGATCCATGATTCTCCATCTCCCAACAATTATCCCTACACACATTCTCAAAAGAATATTGTCTTGAAATACATAGGGGTTAGTTGATGATGATGGAAATGTATGAACCCTTAGACTTTGAGCCGCGCAAGTGGATTTAACCTTGGAGCTCAAAACTCTTGGTTCAATGGGCATGAAGCTCATATAGCATTGCTATGAATTCATCATAGGAGGTCATATACTCATATTATGAATAAGCAACTCCCCCTAGATGGGTGCTCGGCGCCGAGACACTTATGCAAGGATGCATGATGCAAATGCAATGATAAGTGTACAATGCATGATGCTATAAGGGTAAAACAAGAGAAAGCTAAGAGCGAAGTTACCAACAACAAGTTTGAGCCCTTCATGAGCTTGATCACAACGAGCCATTCTTCAAAGCCTCGGGAGCCAAGTGCCACCAATCCCAAGCTTAACCCATGCTCATTGCTATCTCAAGAAGGTTAGTCGTCGGTCCTACAAAACAAGAAGAACACACAAAAACAACAACACAAACAAAAACAAGCAAAGTAGATATACATATATACATATGTAAGCTCAAGGATATCAAGTGAAGTCGGAGAGGTCGAGAACATTAAGTTCTCCCCGGAGCTTACAAAAGGTCTTCTTGTCAAGTGGCTTGGTGAAGATGTCCGCCAATTGTTCATGAGTCCGAACACCAATCAATTCAATATCCTTCTTGGCCACATGATCACGAATGAAGTGATGCTTGACTTCAATGTGCTTGGCATGGCCGTGATCACCCTTGTTGAGAGCCATATTGATAGCACTTTCGCTATCACAATAGAGAGGTACTTGCCCATAAGATAATCCATAGTCCAATAGGGTTTGCTTCATGTATAGGAGTTGAGCACAACAAGCACCGGCCGCCAAATATTCCGCCTCCGCCGTAGAGATAGCCACACAATTTTGTTTCTTGGAACTCCATGAGATGAGTGATTGTCCAAGAAATTGGCATCCACCGGAGGTACTCTTTCTACTCACTTTGCATCCGGCGAAGTCCGAGTCCGCATAGCCAACAAGTCCAAAGTCCGAGCCTTTTGGATACCATAGGCCCATTGTAGGAGTACTCTTGATGTACCTAAGAATTCTTTTCACGGCACTCATATGGGACTCCTTAGGGTTAGCTTGATAACGAGCACAAAGGCACACACTAAACATGATATCCGGTCTAGATGCGGTAAGGTAAAGAAGTGAACCAATCATAGAACGATAGAGTTTAGGATCCACCGGTATACCTTTTACATCCACATCAAGAGGGACACTTGTAGCCATAGGTGTGTCGTAGGGCTTGGAGTCTTCCATGCCGAATCTCTTAAGAAGATCCCGGGTGTACTTCTCTTGGTAGATGAACGTGCCCTCCTTCATTTGCTTGACTTGAAAACCGAGGAAGACATGAAGTTCACCTATCATGGACATCTCAAACTCTTTCTTCATAAGAGCACGGAACTCATCATTATAGATTTCGTTAGTGGAGCCATAGATGATATCATCAACATAGATTTGACAAACAAAGAGATCATCACCAATATGCTTAGTAAAGAGAGTGTTGTCGATACTACCGATCTTGTAGCCCTTGGTGATGAGATGATCTCGAAGTCGTTCATACCATGCTCTTGGTGCTTGTTTGAGTCCGTAGAGAGCCTTCTTGAGCTTGTACACATGGTCCGGATGCTCGGGGTCCTCGAAGCCGGGAGGTTGCTCTACATAAACTTCTTCATTGATTAGTCCATTGAGAAATGCACTTTTCACATCCATTTGGTGAAGTTTAAAATCAAAATGAGAAGCATAAGCAAGAAGTGTTCTTATAGCCTCAAGACGAGCGACGGGGGCGAAAGTCTCGTCAAAATCGACGCCTTCAACTTGAGAGTAGCCCTTCGCCACAAGTCTTGCCTTGTTCCTCACGATTGCTCCCTTCTCATCTTGCTTGTTTTTGAAGACCCACTTAGCGCCAGTGACATTGGATCGCTTGGGCCGCTTCACCAACTTCCAAACATCATTCCTCTTGAAGTTGTTGAGCTCCTCTTGCATGGATAGCACCCACTTGTGATCTTTCAAGGCTTCCTCGATCGTCTTCGGCTCTAGGGTAGAGACAAAAGAGAAATTCTCAACAATGTTAGCTTCATCAACATAATTAGGTTTATATTGACTTCTCCTAGTCTTTATCCCTTGAGAAGGACTCCCAATGATGAGATCACGTGAATGATCCCTAGCAATGGGTTTGTGCTTCCTTGAAGGTTCTTGTCGAGGAGGAGGAGGGGCCGGCGAAGTGTCTTGCGCATCTCTTGCGGCTTGCTCCCTTGTGATGTGAGTGTCTTGTTGTCGAAGAGGTGAACCCGAGCCATCATCTTGAGTTGAGGTAGATTGTGCTTGTTCTTGATTGCTCGGTGAAGCTTGGCTCGTAGATGCATGAGGTAGACTTGATGGCGCTTGTTGCGGTTCATTTGGAGTAGCTTGACTCGAGGATGCTTGTTGCGGTTCGCTTGAAGTAGCTTGACTCGAAGATGCTTGTTGCGGATCACTTGAAGGAGCTTGATGTTGTTCACTTGAGGGAGAGCTTGGATTCACTTGAGATGTGCTCGTAGAAGGTCCGCTTGATGAAGTTGTTGGAGGAGGTGTCGGAGGTTCGTCTTCACGAGGAATAACTTCACTAATGGGCATGTTCTCCAAGGCTTCCTCGACGGGTTCATCACCTACAATATGAGAAGAAGGAGGGTCTTCTTGAGATCCGTGAGACTCATCAAATTGCACATCATAGGTTTCTTCAACAAAACCGGTAGAGGTGTTGTAAACCCGATAAGCCTTAGCCGAGCCCGAGTAACCGACAAGAATGCCCACATCGGTCCTCTTCTCGAACTTGCCAAGTCTTTCCCTCTTCTTGTAGATATAGCACTTGCAACCAAACACTCGGAAGTAGGCAACATTCGGTCTTCTCCCAACAATCACTTCATATGGAGTCTTGTTTAGCAACTTGTGAGGATAGATCCGGTTGGAGGTATAGCATGCGGTGTTGATAGCTTCCGCCCAAAACTTCTCCGGAGTGTTGTACTCATCAAGCATAGCACGAGCAAGAGTGATAAGGGTCTTGTTCTTCCTCTCAACAACACCATTTTGTTGAGGAGTGTATGTAGCCGAGAACTCATGCTTTATGCCAATCTCATCACAATAGTCTTCAATGATAGAGTTCTTAAACTCCGTCCCATTATCACTCCGAATCTTCTTGATGCGATGCCCATACTCATTTTGTACTCTTCTAGCAAACTTTTTGAATATCCCAATTGCTTGTGCCTTGTTCTCAAGAAAGAATACCCAAGTATATCTCGAGTAGTCGTCCACTACCACCAAGCAATAGAGATTCCCACCAATGCTCACATAAGTTGTAGGCCCGAAGAGATCAATGTGTAGGAGCTCAAGAGGTCTTGAAGTTGACAAGAAATTCTTGGATGGATGAGGTGAAGCAACTTGCTTTCCGGCTTGGCATGCACTACATAGCTTGTCCTTCTCAAAGGTGACATCCTTGACTCCTCTCACTAGCTTGTTCTTCATCACACGCTTGAGTTGGCCCATACCAATGTGAGCAAGCCTCCGATGCCATAGCCAACCTAGAGCGGACTTAGTGAAGAGACAAGTGCTAGGGGCAACAATGTTAGTCTCAAAATCAACAACATATAGATTATTATGACGAAAACCCTTGATAGTGAGACCCATAGCATCATTATGAAGAACCACCCCATTAGCATCAAAGTTACAAGAAAAACCAAGATCACATATTTGAGCAACGGATAGAAGATTGAAGTTTAGGGACTCAACAAGCAATACATTAGAGATAGAGAGGTCATTTGAGATAGCCACCTTACCAAGACCTCTCACCTTGTGCTTGGAGTTGTCGCCAAATGTGACCTTGTCATGATCTTCATTTTCTTCCAAGTTGGTGAAGATGGATGAAGTACCGGTCATGTGTTGAGTGCAACCACTATCCAATACCCAATGTTTGCCACCAATCTTGTAGTTCACCTTGGAAGTAGCCATCAAGCAAAGAGGAGGGTTAGTATCATGAGAATCAATTGACATATCATTTACCTCTTGCTTGCTCTTGATGTAGGCCATAGGGACTCCATTTAGATAATCCAAGTCTAATGCATCCAAGGCATCAATCATTGCCTTGGTGACTCCATTGTGTCTCCACATGGTCCGATCAACACCCATGTGTGTGACATGAGTTCCAAGTTGAAGACCTTGAAACCTTCCCACATCTCCACTAGCATTGAAGTACTCAAGAATGTTGTAGATTTGATTCTCATAGGATAGTGCCATCAAGATCATGTCCTTGAGAGTCATACCACTAATATCATCATTGAGATCATTTAGAATGTGGACCTTCCTATTGTATGGTAGCATAGAGATCACCGTGTGAATAGCGTGCTCATCACTAATCTTGTCTTCTCCTTCAAAAGAGTTCACTCTAGCCACCAACACAAGAAGTCTCTTCCAACAATCAAGCCAAGACTCTCCATCTTCCCTATAGAACACATCATACATGTCGAAGAGGTGATAGTGAGGCCGATTGGCAAGATCCGGCTCATACAAGTTGTAGTAGTCTTCAAAGAGGGATGGCAAGACTTCTTTCTTCATGTGACATTCCTTGATAGGCTCCGGCTCATCATCACTAGCACTTGAATAGTCATCATCACAATAGAAGACGGGAACTCTATCATCTTCTTCTTCTTCCTCATCATCACTTGGGGTCTTGAATGTGTTAGAGAGCAAAGAGCGAGCCCTTCTTCTTGTGACGATCTCAATGACTTGCTCAATTGAATATGACTCAAGCTCAAAGCTCTCAAACTCAATGTGATCACCATACTTGTCCTTCGGGAGAGCATCAAGAAACCTTCTAAGACCTTGACCCTTAGTGACTATCCAAAGCTTGTTCTCATTTATCCTCTTGATGAGAGAATCCATCCGAAGAGCAAACTCAACAAGATCTTCATTCGGCTCCATAGAGATGTGGTCCAACTCATCACATAGCTTGAGATATCCATCCTCTTGATCCCGAGAAGAAGAACCTTCACCAACACGAGATGATGATTGAGCTTGAGGTAGAGGTTGAGCTTCAATGTGTTGATCTTCACTTGCATGAGAGATATCCTTGCCCTTCTTGATATCCTCCTCAAGAGAGGAGAGAATAGCAACCACCTCATCATAGGGCATGTTCACAAACTCATCCACTCGAGCAAAAGCAAGAATACCAAACCGCGAGAGTGGTAGAGATCGGATAAGCTTCTTCACAACATGCTTGTGCATAATAGATGGATAGCCTCGTGACATGAGTTTCCTAGCAAGAACATACAAGCGAGATGCGAAGTTAGTGATATCCTCATTATCATTCAAAACAAGCTCATCATACTCATCACGCACACCATAGTAGGAAATGTCATTAAGCACACAATCATAAGGCTCAATCAAGGTAGAGGCGATGGAAGTGTTAGAAACGTCATCATGAGTGGACTCCATTTTCCCACACGCAATCCCGGTCACGACTCAAGGCGGTAAAGCCTCAATAAAGAGCACTTGGCTCTGATACCATTTGTAAGGATCGTGTGACCGAGAGGGGGGGGTGAATCGGTGCACTCTAGAATCTATTTCCAAACACTTACACCCAAGCAACTCCTAGCGAGTAGTTCTAGTATCAAGGTAAAGCACACTAAGGAGTATCCTTAACCTATATAGCTAGTGCATATAGATAACACAATCACACCACACTAGCAACCTAGCACAAGATAGATAGATAGCGGAAGACTTAAGCTAGGCAAGGCAAGGTACAAGATAACTAGAGACAAGGCAACCAAGATACTAGGCACACTAAGTAGAGTCCTTAGAGCTATTAGATAGGCTATAACAAGTAAGCACACGAGCAAGGTAATCAAGCAAACCTAGTGAAGCTAGTAGGTATCAAGGTAAACACACAAGCAAGATATGAGCACAACTCAAGTACTACAAGCAATCATATGAGGTGCGATAAGTAAATGCGAGTAGTAAAGGAGAAGGGATAGAGAATGCTCATGATGTTTTCCCGTGGTCTCGGAAGGATGGCGCCTTCCCCTACTCCACGTTGGGTCACTCCCGCCGGAGTCTCGACCCCGTCCCTCCGCTCGATGGCGATCCCTCCTAGAGCACACTTCACCCTCCGAGTGAAGTCGCGGGCACGTCCCGCCGGGCTCGATCCCGGGTACTCTTCCGGAGGTAAGGCTCCGCACTTGATGCGTGCCAAAGGGCGCTCCACTAGTGATGCTTCTTTCGCACGGGAAGCTCCAAGACCGTGTACAAACTTGTGTCGACTTCCACAATCTCCTTGGACAGCTCAACACCGACGCCTAACCGGTCTAGGCCTTGCCATAGACCAAGAGTAACAGCCCTAGATGACTCTCTCAAGCCCACACTAGCCTAGAGATCAAAGGATGCAACTTGCTACTCTCTCAAGCACTAGGATCACTCCAAATCCCTCTCAAGTGCTTCACACTTCTTCCTCTTGGCTTCTTGGCAGCACCTCCCCTCTTTCCTGGGTCCAAGAGCACCTCAAAGAGGTAAACAACCGACTATATATAGGCCTCCAACCTCAAACTAGCCGTTGTCCAAAAGTATCCAGTCTGCGTAAGGACCGTACAATAGGACCGTATTGTCCGGTCTCCATCTGACCGTATTGTCCGGTCTTTACCAGACTGGCGTCCAGGGAGTGCTGTTCATCATCTCAAACCAGACCGTATTGTACGGTCTCTAGGACCGTATTGTCCGGTCTCCACTTCTTCTTCAGCCAACAGAAACTTCTCCTTCTCTGTTGCTCTTCTCCTGTAAGACCGTATTGTACGGTCTCCATGACCGTACCATCCTCTCAATTGTCCGGTCTTCATTCTTCAACTTCCAGAAACTTCAGCTTCTCTGTCTGGATCCCTCCAATAGAGACCGTACTGTCCGGTCCCTAGGACCGTACTGTCCGGTCTCTATTTCTCCAACTTCCAGAAACTTAAGCTCTTCTGTCTGGAACTCCTCTGTAGACCGTATTGTACGGTCTACTTGACCGTACTGTCCGGTCTCTTCTGCCTTTGCAGCTTCGATCTTCTTCTTGATCTTCTTCTTCAACACTTGATCTTCTTGGTTCCTTCAACTCTCTTCTGCCACCCTAGCCCCTGAGAGACTCACCATGCATCCAATGATCTCTATAACTAGTGTGTACTAAGAGAACCACCTTGAACCCTCTTGATAGTCCGGTTTTTCCTATGGACTCAAGCTAACATCTAACCAAGCAACACTCGCTTGGATCTAGCATGTCCTTAGCCTTGATCCATGTCTTCTCCGCGACTCCATCAAGTCCGTTCTTGTGTAGATGAAGGCAACCAATCATCCTTGTCAATTAAGTTCATGGTGTGTTGGCGTTCACCACCAACGGACGGAGCTTTCTTCATATGTGACCTATAAGATCTCACAAAGAGTGTTAGTCACATTCATGGTTCTCATCCTATCACCAAAACATTCATACCTTAGGTTTCCCTAGCTCCAATGGTCATGAAGCTTACACCTTGGTAAATTGATCTGCCAGATTTTTAGACGTATGGACATAGTCCAACGAAATAACTCCGGAGTTTCTCAATTTTCTGACAGATTTTAATCGCCATTTTACATGCCTTGTCGACTTCATGTTATCCTTTGAACTGTTCACTTTGACTATCACTGTCTGATTATCACAGTTCATGGAGATAGACGGTATTGGTTTTTCAACCATCGGTAAATCCATAAGGAAATCACGAAGCCACTCGGTCTCAATGCTGGCAGTATCCAAGGCTGTAAGTTCTGCCTCCATAGTAGATCTTGTTAACATGGTCTGCTTGCAGAACTTCCATGAGACAGCGCCACCTCCAAGTAGAAACACATATCCACTAGTGGCATACATCTCATCAGCATCAGATATCCAGTTTGCATCACAATATCCTTCTAGTACTTTAGGGTACCCAGAATAGTGAATGCCATAGCTCATAGTACCTTTAAGATAGCGCATTACTCTCCCAAGAGCTCGCCAGTGATCATCTCCCGGTTTTGACACAAACCGGCTCAATTTGCTCACAGCAATTGAGATATCAGGCCTGCAGTACTAGCCAGGTACATAAGCGAACCAATGATTTGGGAATATCTCAATTGATCCCTTGCTATTCTTTGGTTCTTCCTTAATAGCATGCTAGGATCATAAGGCGTGGGAGCAGATTGAAAATCGCTATACCCAAAGCGATTCAAGATCTTCTCCATGTAGTGAGATTGCAAAAGAGTAATCCCACCATTGCCTTCCCTTTGTAGCTTGAAGTTAAGAATAACATCTGCTACTCCCAAATCTTTCATCTCAAAGTTATTGGACAGAAAATCCTTAACCTCCTTAATCACATTAATGTTGGTCCCAAAGATCAGTATGTCATCAACATATAGACACAAGATGTCTCCCTCCCCCCCACCATACCGATAATACACACATTTGTCGGCTTCGTTCACAACAAAGCCAGCCGATATCAAAGTCCTTTCGAACTTCTCGTGCCATTGCCTAGGAGCTTGTTTGAGGCCATACAGGGATTTTAACAATTTACACACTAAGCCCTTTTGACCTTCTATCACAAACCCATCAGGCTGATCCATATAGATCTCCTCGTCTAACTCTCCATAAAGGAAAGCTGTCTTAACGTCCATCTGATGGACGAGAAGACCATGTGAGGCTGCAAGGGAAAGTAATACTCGAATCGTGGTCATACGAGCAACAGGTGAGTAGGTGTCGAAATAATCTTCACCCTCCTTTTGTGAATATCCCTTCACCATAAGCCTTGCCTTGTACCTCTCAATCGTACCATCAGGTCTAAGCTTTTTCTTGAACACCCATTTGCATCCTATGGGTTTGCACCCGTAAGGACGCTCGACCAGCTCCCAAGTACCATTAGACATAATTGAATCCATTTCACTCTTTATTGCTTCCTTCCAAAGGTCAGCATCGGGAGATGAAAGTGCCTCTTCAATGGTTCTGGGAGTGTCATCCACGAGGTACACAATAAAGTCATTTCCAAAAGACTTCGCAGTCCTTTGTCTCTTACCCTTACGGGTGACTAGATTGTCATCCTCCTCAGGAATGTGCACAGGGAGTTCCTCATTTTGTGTTATCGGAATGAAATGCTCATGGGGTAATGTAGACTCATGACTAGACGTGCTAGGTGCATTTTTGAAAGGAAATTCACTCTCAAAGAATGTAGCATCTCTGGACTCCAAAATTGTACCGACCAACATGTCAGGTACTCCAGATTTTACTACTAAAAACCTATAACCCACGCTGTTCATAGCATAACCCAGGAAGATACAATCAACAGTTTTAGGTCCAAGTTTGCGCTTCTTATTGATTGGCACATTCACCATGGCCAAACAACCCCAAGTACGCAAATATGAGAGATTTAATCTTTTCTTATGCCATTCCTCGAATGGTGTGATTTCTTTATCCTTTGTGGGAACTCTATTCAGGACATAACATGCTGTCAAAATCGCCTCACCCCACCATTCCTTAGAAAGACCTGCTGTCTCTAACATGGCGTTAACCAAATCAGTTAGAGTTCGGTTCTTTCTCTCAGCAATCCCATTGGAATGAGGTGAGTAAGGCGGTGTCCTCTCATGAACAATACCATGTTCCACGCAGAATTCAGAAAAATCATTAGAAAAGTATTCTCCACCACTGTCAGACCTTAAACGTTTAATCTTCCTCTCTAGTTGGTTTTTCACTTCAGCTTATAGATTTTAAAGTAATGCAAAGCTTCATCTTTGGATTTTAGCAGATACACATAGCAATATCTAGTACAATCATCTATGAGAGTCATGAAGTATCTTTTATCACCTCTAGTCAATTCGCCATTCATCTCGCATAGATCGGAATGAACAAGTTCCAATGCCTCTAAGTTCCTCGCCTCCGCGGCCTTGTGAGGCTTGCGAGGTTGCTTAGATTGCACGCAAGCATGACACTTAGAACTTTTGACCATGTCAAATTTCGGATTAAATTCAGTTTTGCTAACTGCGTCATACAACCAAAATTAATGTGACAAAGTCGTGAATGCCAAATATTCGACTCATTCGAAGTAAGGATATTGTTCACAACCTTATTACACACATTGTCAAGTAAAGAAAAGCGGAACAAGCCTCCGCAATCATAGCCTTTTCCAACAAATATCCTATAATTAGAAAGTATACATTTATTCGACTTAAGAACTATTTTATAACCATCTCGACACAATTGAGAGCCACTAACAAGATTCTTTTTGATTGAGGGGACATGCTGCACGTGCTTCAATAGCACCGTCTTTCCCGAAGTAAACTTCAGAACGACCGTACCAACACCAAGAACACGAGCATGTGACCCATTTCCCATCAACAAGTCTCCTGTCACTCCGGCCTGATAAGAAGAAAACAAAGAGATATCAGCACACACATGTACATTAGCCCCAGTGTCAATCCACCACTCAGGTGTTTGACAGACAGAAAGGACAATAGGTGTAGAATTACCGTACCCAGAAGTCCCTCCAGTCTCGCTAATGACCACGTTTGCAGATTTCTTCTCCTGCTTAAATTTGCGGTCTGGGCATGCACTTGCCCAATGCTCAGCGCTCCCGCAAACAATGCAGCCACCTTCTTTGTTCTTTTTCTTCTTAAAAGTGGTTGATTCCTTAGGCTTCTCAGCCCCCTTCTTCTTCTTCTTTGATGAGATGACCTTTCCCACCATATTGGCACTAGAAAGTTCTCCTATGCTCTTTCCACGTGTGTCTCTTGCTCTCGCTCTTTCCTCAACATCAAGAGTCCCAATAAGTTCAGACACTCTAAACTCTTTCCTCTTGTGTTTCAGTTGGGTAGCAAAATCCCTTCAAATAGGTGGTAACTTGGCGATAATACCGCCAGCCACAAACTTATCGGGCAACACACATGGAAACTGTTCTAGCTCCTTTGCCATAGCCTGAATCTCATAAGTTTGTTCAACCACAGAATGGTTCTCAACCATTTGTAGTCATAGAACTGCTCCATTATATACAGCTCACTACCGGCATCGGAAACACCAAACTTAGCGTCCAGAGCATCCCACAACTCTTTCGCAGAAGTGCACGTGATGTATGAATCCATATATTTATCAGCAAGAGCGCTGATCACGGCACCTCTGAACAGATTATCAGCCATATTGAACCGTTCCTCCTCCTCTGGAGTGAACTGTTCTGGCTTACCGTTCGCAGCGTGATAGCAGTTCATTGTTGTAAGCCACAGGACCATCTGAGCACGCCACCTCTTATAGAAAGAGCCATCAAACGCGTTCGGTTTCAGTGCAGCAGCAAAATCGCTAACAGAAAATTACCTAATATCAGGTTTTTGGATTGTTAAGAATTTAGGCATTTTCCTAATTAATTTAATCCAAAAATTCCTCAGTAAGGTGATAGCGATGAACAAACTAGAAAGGAAGTTAGGAACGTACCCAGCGGAGGGTCCTGCGCCGGAGGCGCTGGAAGCTCCATTCCCAAGAACCATTGTTCTTGAGTATGTTCGATGTAGTCGATCTTAGTCGATGCAGGACGAGGTACGCAGTGCAGAACCACCGCGCTCCGGGGCTCGGGGCTAAGGTAACTCCAGTGGGAGAGCAAAGTAGTCGATCGAAAGCGAGCAGTCGCGTTGTCGCTCCCCAAAAACCTGATCGCCTGCACACCCGGCAGGTGTCTCTTGCGGATCGGGGGTTTCGGAGGCCTGCTCTCCTAGATCTCTGTGCGCGCAGAAAACCGGGACTGGGAATTTTTTGAAGGCAACGCGAGCAGAAGGAAGGGGAAGGCGAGAGAGCCTCCAGACGTATGGAAGGGGCATTATATATAGACACGGCGATCAAAGAGACGTCCCATAACGAACGGACGCGACGGCATCGTAACGAAAAGGCGTCGGTTCGTTCCTGAGACGCGCCGTTTCAATATGTTAAAAACTTCCTTAACGGACGGACGGACGCCAGCCACGTCACGCACGCCCGCCCGCCCGCCCGCCACGGCTCGGCTCGGCTCGGCGGCGGCGCGCGCGTGTGGCTCGCCACTAGCCTCTCTCAATTTCTTTAGGGGATGTACCGGAAATCCACCTAATAAGTTGAGTCAATTAATGATAGGAATCCCATGTGGGACTAAACTATTATTGCATTAATTATGGGCCTAGACTAAATAGAAATCCACCTAATAAGTTGAGTCAATTAATGATAGGAAGCCCATAATATTCAACATACACTATGAGTGCCTCTGAAACTGTGCCGGCTTGATCTTGAGATTCACGACGTCACAACATGCACCTCGCTCTCGACGGGACATCTCCTCCGACTAAAAAAATAATTAGCCGTAAATGAAACACCCGTGCCAAATCTAGAAACTAAACCTATGTGGGCTGATTTCGCAACAATGAACCTATCCATCTGAGCCTCAGTTTGCCTGAAACTATCTTCTTATGTGACCGCCCACCTAACTTTGTTAACCGTTGGTTAAGTTTGTTTCTTTCATTTTTGTTTGTAGAGGTTACGAGCGTGTTGGTACTTTGGACACACCGGAGCACCTAGCCAGCTGACATCGGGTGCGTATTATTCTTAAAGGGTGACGACAGGATTGCATACGTGGTATCGAAATTAATCCATTTGTGTCAGTACAGCGTTTGATCAAGTCCTTGGTATACATTTTCCCGTTGGCTGAAATGGGTTGGCCGGTCACTGGCGTGCTGCCTTCAAGAAGTTTGAATTTGACTGCCGGCTTTGTCCTGCAAATGCGGCAATAAAAAATGGTGTCATGTGAGCACGCAACCTAAATAATTGAGACAGAACATGTTCAATCCTTGCGTTACCTTTTCTGCTGTTTGTATAGATTGATTAAAGCCATGTTAATTTGAAACCTCTAAGAATAATTGTTAGATGCTAAAATCAGCACTAGGAAGTTTCAAACACCTCAGCTAATTGTTAGCTACAATCCCTAACAATTATCCCATTAGCTCCGTCACCTCAGCTAAAGCCCTGTTTAAAACCTTTAGTGATAATTTTTAGCTAGCTAATTTTAGCTATTAGCTAGCTAACTATTAGTTGCAGGTGTTTGAAACCTCTAACTATTAGTCACCTATTAGCTAGTACTAGCTAGGTTGAGCGAGCTAATGGGATAGTTGTTAGTTAGGGTAGTAGCTAACAATTAGCCGTGCTATTAGCAGGGATGTTTGAAACCTCTAGTGCTAATTTTAGCAGTTAACAACTATCCTTAGAGGTTTCAAACAGGGCCTAATACTAGCTGAAGGTTAGCTAATAATTAGAGGTTTCCAACACCTTCAGCTGATAGTTAGCTAGCAAATAGCTAATTGTTAATATTAGCTAGCTAACAATTGTCTTTTGAGGTTTCAAACAGGGCTTAATTAAGAAAACTGTAGGGCACTTGTTTAGACGCCAATATGACGGAAATAATTTAGAGCATGTAACAAGTAACAACCTTCGGTCGGTAGCAAAGTTTTCAAGTCGAATGGTGGTTACAAAAACAGTTGTTCAAGCCCAATTAGTTACTCCATCAAGTCATAAATAACTGTTTTTTATATTGATAGATGCATGATCACCAACACTCTACTTCGGCTAGTGCGTAATTACTAGCATTGAATTTATTAAAAATATGGCAAAACAATGTATATCATAAAATAAGGTTTAGAAATTTAGGTCTCCGGCCTCATCCTGAATTATTTGGTGATGGGATCTTGGTATTCTCTTCTATGCTTTGAGGAGGTTAGGCGTTGTTGGTTTCTCCATGGTATTTTCGATGAAGGTGGCAACATGCTTCTCCGTGAGGCAACATATAGTTGGAAGAAATTTTGTATCGCGATATTGTTAAGTCTAAGGTAAAACCTAGGCGGTTCGTATGAACTCCTTTAAATACTATTCCATCTTCCAACCACCTAAGCCAAGGTACATAAGAGAGTCACGAGTATATGTTTATGTCGGATTGCACTCAAAGTTGAGTATTTTGTAAACTTGATTCTTATCGGTAAACTATAATGCACTACAAAAGATAGGGATCTGGATACACAAAATTATTAACAGAACAAGAAAAAAAAACTTGATCAGGGGGTGAGGGTGTTATGACAGCCCCGGGCTTAACTTTTACGAGTGAGGATCTTCTCACCCAGGCCAAGAAAACTTGGAATCTCTCTCTCCTTACACAGAGACCTGCCCCCTATATTATAATGTGCCATTCGTTTTTAAATTGTTATAGTTAGGATAACACCGAGTTAATAACAACTTTAAATTCTTAAACGATGCTACCTGTGGCATGGGAGAGGCCAATGGATTCTTTCAGTGAAGTTGAACTCTTGTGGCCAGGCTGACATCCGCACGCCTTATCACGGCGCCACACGTTCCCACGAACGTTTCTGATGATTCGTCAATCGTCCCCAACCCGGCCGAACATCCTATTTAATGCGGCCGGCCTGGGCGCTGCGGCCAAACTCCAGCGACGCAGCACTGGACTGAAGCGAGGAGACCTGAGTGAGTGAGAGACCATCAGAGATGGCGAGACGCGCGGTGGCCTTGCTGTTGGCTGTCGCGATAACGGCCGTCATCCTGCGGCCACCTACGGCGGCGGCGCGGCAGGCGATGACCGCGAAATTGAAGGATATCCTCGAGATCCAGTGCCAGGTGAGCACGCTGTGTGCTGTCGAGTTGGATTCGGAATGCATAAATGTGCGGGAGAAGGTGAAGAAGGTGTGCGAGCGGAAGGAACAAGAGGTGATCGAACCAACTTCGCGTTTCTTAATTTTTCTCTTTAATTTTCATTTTTATCTCATTCATTTTGCTTGAATGAATACAATTTTGTTATTAGCTGGCTATAGAATAATAATTGCGATTATTCAACCACGGTAGCACACATCAGATATATTATGAAATTCTTGAGCATGCTTTTTCAAGACATCAAACGCTTGATCGGTCACATATGCAGTCAACATACATACAAAGATCCACCTGCAGCTTTAACGCGTTTAACAAGTATTCAACGACACCTAGAAAGGTGGATTAGTTTGGGACGGGAACAAATAGGGAAACAGGGAAAGTTATATTGGAGCAATCGATCCGTGAAGCAACGCACACCACGATTTATTTAGGAAGTACATTTGTTTGCTTGTTTTCGCTCGTCCCTGCCTTACTGCCTCGCCTCTTCCACACGAACACTCGAACAGTCGAACTGTTTCTGCAGTCTGTAGAGCAACTCCAGCAGTTCCCTTTTCCTCTCCTCTATCCTAAAAAAACTACCATTTGATGCATTAGAGGGCAAAAAACCTGCTCCAGCAGTTCCCCTATCCCATCCCCTCTTTTACTCCATGCATCAAATTCTCCCCTCCATCCCCTCTATTTGATGCATCTCCCACCCATCCCCTACTCCAACTACCGGTGGGCCCGAGGCAGTTTTTCCCTTCCGCCACCCCTTCCTCTCTCCTGCGTGCCTTTCCCGCTCACATTGCCGGCGCCGCCACCCGCCGGAGTGCCTCCGCCCGCCGTTCCCAAGCCCCGCCGTGGCCCTGCCTCGGCCCGCCGCCTACCAGGCGCATCTCCCCGTCTGCCCCCACGGCTCCTCTCCCCGCGGCTTCTCCTGCGTGGCCTTGCGCGCCTCCCCCGCGAGGTCCCTGCTCTCCGGCTTTCGCGGCTTCTCCGGCATCCCATGGCGGCCCAGCGTGCGGGGCTTCACGCGGCGGCGAGGATGGCAGCGTGCAGGGCTTCACACGTCCCCGTCGGCCCTGGCTCCTCCCCCGCCTGCCCCCTGTGGCGTTCCAGCACCCCGCCGCCACTCGCACGCCGCCATGGCGGCCTCCCGCTGCAGCTCCGCGAGCGTCCGAACGGGGATGGCGACGGCACGGCTCCTTCAGTGCGCAAGGCTCGGCGGGACGGACGCGCGGCGCGGGCGGCGAGCCGCTCGGCGGGGCGCGGCGTGTGGCGCGGCGCGGGCGGGCGGCGCGCGGCCCGTGGCATGGTGGCTCGGCGGCGTGCGGGGTGTGGCCCATGGCGTGGTGGCTCGGCGGCGTGCGGGGCGTGGCGCGGCGGCGTTGCGGGGCGGCCCGTGATGGCCGGAGGAGGGAGTGGCGGGCTGCATGACCGCCGGTGGATTGGGAAGACAGTGCACCCAAGGTGTTCGATGAAACGACTCAGGAGTGGGGAAGAAGAGATGCTGACGTGGCACATGAGAAGGGGATAAGGTTTAGGGGAACTGCTGGAGCTGCCATGCATCAAATTCTGAAAACGGATTTGATGCATCCCCTAAAGGAGGATTTGATGCATGAGTTTTAGGGGAACTGCTGGAGTTGCTCTTACTACACAACTTTGAACCTTCGCCTCCTAGCTTGTTGAAGCCTGCACTTTCCTCAACTCATTTGGTAGATCAAAACATGCATGTGCTGTCCGTGAGTCGAACAAAAGAGGAAAAGTTAATTGAGTTGCCGAGGCGCCTGGGCAATTGCCGTGAGCTCGGCGTCGAAGTGCTCCACCCTGAGCCACTGCGTCTCCGTCGCCGGGTCCCTACCGAACGCGGTCTTGTTGGTCACCTTCCTCCGGAACAGCCATCCCTCGCCCATCCCCTATTGCGCGCCGACGTGGTTGCCCTCGGCGTATATATGTGGTTGTCCGCCATCCACCTTTCAGCTTGGGCTGCTCGGACGGATCGACGCACGTCTTGCAGAGACTTGTCGAGGGAGCGTGCTGCCGCCGACAATGGAGTGCGTCGTGGCTTTAATTTCATGTCCTTCGTTCGTTGCTTTGTTAAGGATGCCTCTCCGATTTCCAACGGAGGGTTTCGGGCTTTCACAGGCTAAATCATGGCCATGGGTCGGGTTTGGGGCTGGGCCAAATAATCTCCGATTTCCTTACTGAGGGTGAGGGAGGCCGGGAATCCTATACAGCACCCGGGTGCTGTGAAGTAAACCAATAATACTTGGACACGTGACACCTTCTGATTGAACAATATAGATGGTAGGTTAGATTCTGAAACTAACGCATTTTTCTCTCAAGCTTCTAACTTGATTTGAAATCCGTTTGAACCGTGATGTTACTGATAATTAATGCTACAAAATGAGATCCTACATGAATATTTTTTTAAAATATTTTTAAATTCAACCATATAAATATTATGTTCAACATTTTTTTGATTTGTTTCAACATTTCGCATCAATTGTTTCAACATTTTCTAGACATTTTGAAGAATTCAAATATAAAATTTCAACATTTTTATACTTGTTTCAAATTTTTTTATGAACTGTTTCAATATTTTTTATGAACTGTTTCAAAAATTTTGACAAAACATGTTGAATATGCTATAAAACTGTTGATTCATGATTTTTTTTTTGAATCTGAGTCAACATTTTCAGAAGCATGATTCAACTTTTTTCAAACCAGAGTCAACATTTTTAATAACATGATTCTACTTTTTTCAAACCTTGTATTGAACCGAATGGGCCGAATATTAAGCCTAATGGGCTGAGTTTAAGTTTTGCTACGTAGCACTCGGTTGCTATATAGGAGGTCCCGAGGGAGGCGCAGACAAACAAATTAGAATTCCCTAAAAAAGCCAGACAATTTAAAATGGATAAGATTGTGCCAGATGTAGCTTTGGTGTAAATTGTGACTACGATTCTATCAGTGGAATATCGTATTAATACATAGAATTAATTACTCTGCAGCTGGTTGAGAAAGACAAAGAAGGGCACTACGTTGAGTCTACATGTCAGAAGGTGAATGAACCGTGCATTCTTTAAACCGTGCTAAGCTTTGGATGGATGGAGCTTGTTGAAGTTTACTCTCCTAACTTGTCAATAGTTACTGAGCAATAAGGAAATACTCCAATCAGTAAGGAATATGTTGAATTTTCAAGGTTTGTGTCTCTGCAGGTAATGGAATATCGTACTCATGGTGTTGTTCGCCAGCTGATGCAAGATCTCTGCAAAGATCATTCCGAAGCATGTGCGAGTAAACCACCACCAGTTCCTGATGTGACCACCTCCGTACGTATTTCTTACCTTTCTTACTTGATGGCGATTTGATGATGTGGTGTCAATTGTGAGAGGGGCTAAGCCTAATAAGTTACTACTAGACTATAGGAATGCATTTTGAGGCAAGATATCCACTATATATGCTGATGATAATCGTGATAGTAACAGTCATTTCAAAATGGCACCTGGCTGGGATGGAAGAGAGATTTTAAGAATACAGATCGATGGCAAGTAGATATTGAGATCGATGGAAGCAGATATTCTTGCTGTATTACTTTATCCAAGTAGTCTAATATTATGCTGAAACGCTACTGGTGGGTGATGACAGGATATGAAGAAAGGATTTATCGAAATGTGCAAGAAGCCCGTCAAGTTTATGAAAACGATCGTACCCGAAACTGTGCACGCGGCCAAAAAGTTTCTAAACAAGTGGGGGCGAAAAGTGTCGGACGATGTGCAAAATGAGATCAACGAATTATCGTCACTGTGTGAGAAGCTTACAAAATCTGGCGAAAGTAAGGATGAACTCTGAAGATCGCTGCAATTGCCTAATGGGTTTAATAAAGTAATCCATCTTCCATTTTCACTCTCTCGAGAGAAAAGGTGAAAATGAGCTAATATATAGCAAATGTTGAGGATAAAATAACCAAATTGTAGTTTAGAGGATTATCTGGACTAGTGCCAAATTTGAAAGGAGTTAAGTGGATTTTATCCTTCTAAATTGCAACGAAGCATTTGCCCTCAAAAAAAAAGTTGCAACGAAGCATCCTGAGATCGTGCTAAAAATTGCATTCGCAGAAGCGTACAATTGTGTTTTTTTTAGATAATGGGAAGATTGCATTAATCCCGGCCTTGGCTTTCAAAGAAGTTATGGCCGCATTAGCCTTGGCTTCTAAGAAAGTTAGAGCCAAATACAATCACCGACGTGAGTCGACCCAGATTAGAAGTGCACATGCGCACACTGATACACATAACACAACACGACTAAGCAAAGGAAAAAAGAAAACATCTCCGAAACCCGGTCTGCCGATTCAGCTCTTCAGGTAAGGTTTTCCGCAAGCTCTATTTGAGCTTAAGCAATTGCCAATCCTAGAAGAATATCATCTCTTGATTAAAGCAAGACCACCCAAGCTGCATCCACTTCTGTCGATAGCCATCGGAGATGACGAAGTAGACTCAAAAATGACCTCACGACGAATCCATGCCACGTATAGAAGATCTCCAAGATGACGCCTTCAAGAAGGTCATGACATCAAAGATGTCACCGTCATCCATCTCGAATGAGACAAGGTTTTCACCTGAATATTTCCTATGCTTGTAACACCTTGACGACGCCTTGAAGAAGGATCCATCGTCGGCATAGGCACATAGCCAGCAGCAAACTTTCGCCCGGTGTTGATTGGAATCCAAACCGCAAGGACGTCGACGAAGCCGACGGATTCCAAGATAGTAGGATCCAAACGCCATGAAGCCGATCTCGAAGTCCACCAAATGAGATCGGGGAGATGGGAGACGATGCAAACTACCCCGCCGCCGCCTTCCTGGCCGCGTACAATTGTTTCAGTTACATTTGAGTGTAAACTCTCTCTCTCTCTCTCTGTCTCTCTCTCTCTCTCTTTTGGCGAATGACATTTCAGTGTTCAACAGAGAAGGGGTTTGGTTAAGGCCCACTGCACTACGAAAACTCATCTGATAGTAAGATCATGTTTGGATCCAAAAGACTAATTGATAATTAACTAATGTTAGTCTATTGGAATCCAAACAGAGGAATTAAAGATGGACTAATCTTACCTAACCAAAAGGTTCAAAGCAATCCTGTTAGTCAGGAGAACCTAACAAATGTGTCTGTTTGCATCTCTCAGAGAGTCAGAGTACTTGCCATTCTAGCATTCTTCAGTTTTCCCAAAATACTTAGCATTCTCGCTTCTCAACGCATATTTCTCTCTTTCCAATACATCTCTATCTCTCTCGTCCTTATTCTCTGAGCACCTCACCTTTTTCTATCTTTCTTTAATCCCTTTTTTTTTGCGAGAGATCTTTCTTTAATCCCGTGTCTATATCTAAAATGCTAACTATAGTGAGACGGAGGGAGTAATAGTTAGTCATGTACTGAGATATTGTTAGTTCAATTTGTAGAGAAAGTTTATTGTACCCTGACTAATTATTAGTCCATGTTTGATTCAAAACTAATTATTAAATGGGATAAGGAGCAAGATGATCTTCTCATGACTTGAAGAAGGAATTAGCCCGCACTAGTTTGGTTCTCCTGACTAGTAGGATTACTATTAGTCCAGATGTTTGGATCCTCAGTAAGGGCTAAAATTAGTGAGCTAATTATTAGTTCTTTGGATCCAAACAAGATATATGCGGAGCAAGACCATCATGCCCCTTATCTCTTTCGAAACATACACGGACAAACAATTAGCCAGGGACCCAACAAACTTTTCCTTGTACTTTGGGCTGACTATACTTAAAAAAGAAAAAGACAAGAGAATGCTTTAATAAACCGTAGACAAAGGTTATAAGTTGATTTTAAACTTTACTAGAAGAGGTTGGTTTATAATTGGGACTCTGAATCAAACTGAAGTTACACTATACAAAACTTTGAGCTGGCATTTTTCAAGATTGCCGTCTCAAAGTGAAGATTAGGGGCCGGCTACACAAGACCTGGGCATTTTTAGTCCTATCAGCACCCAAATTTGGTGGCCATCGTATCAAGATCCAACGGACCCTTGACGGAATACCTACGGTCTCAGCTCCGGCGGTAATCTTATCAGGCGAGGACATTAGACACGACATGACCAGCGGTAATCTTATCAGGCGAGGACATTAGCTGCAGGTCTTAAGAGTTTCCATGAGATGTCCCCCCGCTTGTAATCGTGGACGGCGTCGAACTCGTCCATGATCCACCGCGTCCCTCGGAGGATCCCCCACCGGCTGTCATCGAACACGAAGGTCAACTTACATCCGACCTCGCCGGTGGCGGCGGCGTCGACGACCCGCTCGTTGCCGCTCGCCACCTTCCAGTTGTGGTCACGGACGCCGACGTCGTCGCTGAAGAAGCACACGCGCCCTTCCGGCGCGTCTGTCGCCGCCACCGAATTTCTTCAACGCCGTCGTTTTGAGCAGTCTGGTTTTCAGGAGGTGTTTTTTCACCGAAGAAAAGGTTTATCAGAGGTTATTACGACGTACCGTAGAGTTGGGAGGGATGGGAGGAGCCGCAAGGAAAAATGCTGCGAAGTTCGTGGACGGCGAACGGCGGCGGCGGCAGGCCCTGCCGCCTCCGTGTGCGAGCGCTTCCACAAGCTCTGCGTCCGTCGCCTGCATGGCGGCCGAGACCGATCGACGCGTCGTGTAACCAACCAACCAATCAACCCGGAGGTGATGACGATCGATCTCCTCAAAAAAAAAAAAATCTCCTGGAGCTGGTGATATTCTCACGATCGTGGCCAACTCTGTTTCGATCTACACGACACGATGCTGAATCCAAGTCGCCGGGCTTTGGAATGGACTGCACGGATCCAGGTTGTGGGCCTGGCCCACGAAGACCAAGTTAGATATTCTTTACATTTTGAAAGAAAACAAATACTGAGATTATTTCATAAGAAAAGATCTCCATTCTCTGAGAGTATATTAATTATCTCCATGGACATGGGCAAACAATTAGTACTCCCTCCGTTTTTAAATTGTTGATGCCTTTGATTTTTTTTTTACGTTTGACCATTCGTCTTATTCAAAATATTAGCTCAAATATACAAACTTATAATTTATGTTTCAACTTTCTTTAGTAATAAAACCATTCATAACATGATACATGGTAATTTCAAAAATTATTTGAATAAGACGAATGGTCAAACGTAGCAAAAAAATCAACGATGTCAATAATTTAAAAAACAGAGGAAGTATAGCACAAGGATATTAGAGTGTCAAATCAGTTACAAAAGAACACACTAGACAACACTAAAGTACTAAACACACAAACAGACTCAAATGAAGTATTAAAAACTGGAGATCTTTTAGGCCCAAGCCAAGTCTTGCTCCAGCTTCACTGTTCAAGCATGTTTGTTGGTAAGCCAACTTGTAACAGTACACCACTACCAGTGGCCACCATGCCCAACGTCGGAGCCAGGCACCGCTGCGCCGTGAAGGCCGGAGAAAGAGGATGCGTAATGCGCCGAAAATGAGGAGAAAAGATTAGGCCTGGGCATTCGGGTAACCCGAAAAGTTCGGGTCGGGTATTTCGGGTTTTTGAAACTTCAGGTTTCTAGAATCCACACCCGAAATTAGCCTTAAAAATCAAAGACCCGACTTTTCGGGTACCCGACATTTCGGGTTCGGGTTCGGGTTCGGGTAATTCCGAATAACCCGAAGCACTGGATGGCGAGCTCGCTGGCATGGCGGTGGGAGACTGGGAGTTGGTTTGCAGCGTGCGGGGACGTGAGCTGCGTCGGGCCGTTAGCACCATCGCTGAAGCACGTCGATGCAAGCTGTCTCCAAGCTCTAGCTAAAGCCTTTGGTCCGTAAGATCCAACCAACAGCCATGAGATCCACATTGATTTTTACGGCTCACTTGGGCACACGTTCGTAGGAGATGTTGAGGGAAGTTGGATTTTTGGATGGAGTAGACCGGAATAAGAAACATATTGATGTCTGGTGGGATGGAACTTGCATGAGAGAGATTGGGAAGGATAGAGAACGTGAGATTTGGTAGTGAGAAGAACAGAGGAGGGGAGGAGAGCAAGGGGAAGGGTGGCGGCGTGGTGAGTGAGGTGGGTGTGTTAGGGTTGAATAATTTATACCGTCACATGTTGCTGGGCCTTGGAGTTTATTGGGCTACTTGTTAGGCTGCTTATAATTTCAGGTAGTACGGGCTATTCGGGTACCGTGGCTTGAAACCTGAATTACCTGATAATTTCGGGTTTTCAAATCTGCTACCCGATAAAATCATTCAGGTTTCGGTGTTAGGGTTTTTTGGGTTCGGGGTCGGGTTTTTCGGGTTCGGGATTCGGGTGTCGAGTTTTGTGCCCAGCCCTAGAAAAGATGCATTGAAAAATGAGATGTACAATCTTGTTGATAATTTTTTTGAAAGTTAAATGTACAACTCTTGTTCCTTCTCTCTTTACTTTGCGTGGAGTGAACATGTTTTTGTTAGATAACGGAAACTGTTTACAAGTTCCCGGCCTCTGCACAGCACGCAGCCCGGTTTTTGTTTTCTTTCATTATTACATAAAGGTGTCAAACTCCGATTAACCAAAAGAGCTCAACATAAATATTAAAAAAAAAAGCTAAGGAGGCCGAAGTCTATTATTAACTATCCAATCATGAGAGGCATAGAGCTCCAATGCAGCAACCTCCAATACCAAGCTCACCCCTCTTATGAGGTCTCTAACCTCCTCAGGCTGCAGCAGCGCCCAGTACAGCATCCAATAAGCTTCTCTGAATTGAGAGTTGAAATTTTAGCTACCAGATCATTATACTCCATGAGTTTAACCCCCTACTAAGGTGCGTCTTAAAGAGAGATTATAAGGCGCACCCCCCATAACCCGAGCCACTGAATCATGAGGGTTATATGTGACATTATAAAGATTTGGGAAAATCTCACTGAAAGGCCCTTGTTTCACATCATATGTCCTTCCAAAATCTAACTTGGGAGCCATCTTTCACATTGAAAGATACGCATGAGAGAAACTCATCTTTGACTTTCAAGAGACCTCCCCAAAAATAAGAGTCACTTTGTTTGATCCCAACCTGTGACAGAGTCTTAGATCCTAAATACTTATTTCGGATTAAAGATTGCCACGTGCCGTCCTCATTAAGCAACTTATTTCGGATTAAAGATTGCCACGTACATGTATTGGCTGATTTTCTTTGATACTTAAGTTTCCACCACGACAATCTTTTTCCCCATTATCTAAAATATTGATGATGACGCTGAAGGCTGGAATAATGCTTATTTCGGTTATCTAAAAACATGCGCGCGGTCCAGATATCCATTCTAATATACTTCATAGTACTTGTCATGGTGTTGATGAGTTCATCCATCAGATCAGTTCCCCAGCATGCGCAACCTTCGGAACCCGCCGACCCGGCACATCAACCCGCCGGCGGAGGCGGTACAGGGTCTTGGAGGTGCAGAAGGCGGCGAACTCGTCCATGGCCCACCGCGTCGTGCTGTGGAGGTGCAGAACAGCATAAGAGGTGGTCGCTCTCTTGTGCCGAGGAAACCCTAGCTATGCCGATCGAATGTTAATTGCATATAATTTTTTTAGGGGAACTAATTGCATATATGATTGGGCCCCAATCTCACCGTGGGAGCCCAGACCAATATTTTTGGGCTTTGGCAGGGCTTGAGGATTTGACGAAACCACATGAATCATGTTTTGAATTTTACAGCATAACCTTATTTAGTTAGACTGATCCTAGGAGCTCAGAAGGTTTCGGGACAGTGAGGATTTTTAGTTATGCTGGTGCAGGGCATGACCGATGTGTTGGTGAGTACACGTTGACACCATGACACGCTTTGTCGTTGCTAATTTTGTTCCTAATTCGTCTTGTGCTGCGCCTGTTTCTTGGCCGTCGGCTTCCCGTCGCGCTTGGCCTCCGATCCTGCAGCATGGACACGATTGATGATGAGGACATCGCTCCTTCGGATACACATGTCATACCTCCGCTGGATATAGAAGGTCCAATCACTGGAGCTCGCGTACGACAGTTGAATCTAGAGGTGAGCTCGTTCCTAAGCACTTATTTATATGAACTTGAGGATAGATTGCTACCTAATGATTATATTGTGATTAGAAACCATGGAGAGGACCAGGAGATGATTGGAGAGGAGCTTAGAGGCGTGAAGGGACAGCAAGGGCGTCCAAACCAAGTTGGAGGCCCAATTCAAGTTGACTTCAGATCGGTTTTGGAGTCCAGGAGCAGTCTGCACTAAAATGGTCGCCCAGGTCGTATATGTGCTCGGTTTTGGACGTTCTACATATGCATGGAAGGATAATTTGATAACCTTTCCAATGGCGCCGGTCTCATGTCAAAATTCGTCCGGAATCATTGGGGATCTTCGAAACAAATTGACGTCCAGAATCTGTCCAGGTGCTGCGCCACCGTAATTTGGCCTTTGGGCTTTGTATCGTGTTGGAGCCTATTAGGGGCGCGTCTAGGGGGTCTTGCACGCCCCTAAGGTCTATATCTACAGTAGCCGCCGCCCAAGTTAGGGTTGTGTTTTGCTTAGATTATTCTGTCAAAGTTTCGCCGTTCATCGATTTGTGAGACCCCCAACTTGTGAGCTTAATTCAGTTTTCAGCAATTTTGGTTGCAATACTGTGCTCTTACTTGTGTTCTTCGATTCACAGGCAAGGATAAGCCTTCTTGGCGAGGTCGACCATGCACCGCCGGTCAATAACCTAAGGAGACGTGGTGCTGCGATTGCGGGGTTTAGAACGTGTTGTTCTGAAGCCGGATCGACGTGTGTCAAGTCTCCACCAAATCGAGAGTTATCAGAACCCTAGTTCACATCAAGTGGTAATCAAAGACTCAGGTATACCGTCAGGTTCGCCTTTCCTTTAGATCGATTTGTGTTCGTCGCCGTCCTAGAGTCCACAAAAAGCCAAACAAAAAATATAGGTTTTAGATTTTCCTTATCCCAGAATCATGTTTAGCCTTTCTGCATAATTTGATTTCACGTAGTGTTGAGTTTGTGTCCTAGTTGTGTTTTGTTGTTGGTTTTAGTTCGTGTTTGATTTCAGTTTGTGATTTTCCCCATCCGCTGCACTCCATCGTTGAAACCCTAACCGCCGCGCCGCTTTTCGCTAGTCATATACATCCCGCCCACCACACCCGGATTTTGGTTCTCTATTTCTACCATATCTCAGTGTTTCCTTCCATATACATCCCACCCACCACACCCGACACACCGCTGCAACCGAACGAATTTGTTTCGCACTCACCGATTTCAGTTGCCTTTTCCAAACCCTGACTTGAGACACCTTCAGTAAAACAGGCATAACTTTTCGCTCGGTGCTTCGTTTGTGCTCAAATTTTTACAGCAGGTTCCTGACTCCAGAAGGGCCAAAACAAATCGGGACAATAAAGAAAAAAAATCATTCAAGTTGATCTCAGGTTTTTTTGAGAACGTGTTTGTTTTTCTGTAGGCCACACCGAAACTCAGTTTGAGCTGATACTTTGTGGTGTTCCTATTCTTGTGCCCCCCGTTGAGAAAAAAATATCAAAAAAATAAAATAAAAAAGAAAAATCAAAAGCATTGTGATTTCTACTAGTGCTAAAAGACAAAACAGGAGGCACATAGGAGCACCCGGCTGAAACTTTCTCTTCTTCGTGAATACTTGCTGTTACCTTTGCTGATTCTTGTTCTCTGCTCCTTGTTGTTCACTTCTGGAATTGGATACGAGTATACCAGCAACTAGGACCAGTGCTTTGGACATTTATTCAGCATTACTATCTGTTTTTGAATTGTGTCCCACTCACATATTTGGCCTTCCTAGCCCCACATATCACTTTGGGACAGCACAGGTTTTTGACCCTTGCAATCGCGGAGCACGCCTTCCAGGTATCCTTTGCTTTGCTACTAAGAACCTTGTAAGAGCTTGGCTAGAGGCTTTCTTTTGCTGTGTTGAGAGGCACCACTGCAGTAGTATTTGATAGGGATAACCTTCACTGTTTGTTCCTGTTTTTGTGTCTGTCATGGCAGGAGACGACGACGTGGTTGACAATACCCCCAAGGACTTCAACGAATGTGTTAGTCATAAGCAGCTACAAGCTGTTCTTGAAAAGGCATTTGAGGACATGACAGGGGTTGTCGAGAGGGCAGTTATAGCTGGCGTTAGCAACCAGGCAGAGCGGTTGGACAGGAGGATATCCTCGTTAACCGACACGGTTACCGCCGTAACCACCTTGGTTACCATGTTAACCGGCAAGGTTAATGATTTGGAGATCGACAGCGGCGTACTAGAAGACACGGTGTGTGATGAGAACGGGGACGTTGATGAAGCAAAGACCCAAGAGAACTAGGATCGACGACGACTACAACATAACACCCGTGGTATGGGTCATATGCACAGACACCATGGTAATAATAATCGAGTTCCTGATGATCCCTATGCTAAGATTAAGTTTACTATTCCATCGTTTTCGGGTGCATATGATGCTGAGGGATATCTTGATTGGGGGATGACAGTAGAGCAAAAATTTAGTGCCCATCTTGTTCCTGAGCAGCATAGAGTTCGGCAAGCTACTAGTGAGTTTAAAGACTTTGCTATTGTTTGGTGGAATTCCCTAATAGATGATGAAATTCCTAGGACTTGGGATAAACTTAAGGAAAGTATGCGTGATCGTTTTGTCCCTCCTTCTTATTATAGAGATTTGCGAAAAAAATTGCAGCGTCTAGAACAAGGGGATAAATCTGTACAAGATTATTATGGGGAGCTTCAAAAGGGTTTGCAACGTTGCATGATTGTAGAGGATAATGAGGACGCTATTTGTCATTTTTATGCTGGTTTGAGGCGTGAGATTCAGGATATTGTTGATTATAAAGAATTTAACACTGTCAACAAGTTGTTCCAGTTTGCTATGCTTGCAGAGAAGGAATTGCAGGGACGTGAACAGCAGAACAAGATCAAGACCACTTCATACACGCCACGCAGGTTGCCATCTTCGGGGCTGTCCAAGTCCACCTCCTTCCGGACGCCTCCAGCAGCCTCCAGCAGCCTCCAGCGCTGCAGCAGCAGCGACAGCACAGCCCCCCGCACGCCCTTCAGTTGCGGGAAAGAGTGTGGTGCCGGCACCTGCTAAGAGTGCTCCCTCCGCCTCGACGGGACGCACTTCTGGCATTCAGTGCCATCGCTGCTCTGGGATTGGTCACATGCAAAAGGATTGCCCAAGTCAGCAGGCATATATTGCTACAGATGATGGAGGATACATTAGCACATCCGACATTGATGATGATGACGATGTGGAGGAAGACGGTAAAATATTTGGCAAGGAAGACACGATGTCCTATGGCGTCCACATTGTGCAGCGAGTGCTCAGCACACAAGTACAGCAATCGGACAAGCTACAACGACATAACTTGTTCCAGATTTTCTTCGTCATAAAGGACAGTCGTGCACGTGTCATTATTGATGGAGGTAGTTGCAATAATTTGGTGAGTTCTGATTTCGTCAAGAAGCTTGGCTTGACCACTCGCCCACACCCACATCCATACTATATTCTGTGGTTGAATGATTCTAGAAAAGCTAAGGTAACACACACTTGCAGAGTTTCATTTTCTATTGGTAGTTATGTTGATTCTGTGGACTGTGATGTGGTACCTATGCAAGCTTGTCATCTTTTGTTAGGTAGACCTTGGGAACATGATAAAGATGCTACGCACCATGATAGAAGTAATAGATATTCCTTTGTGCATAAGGGGGAGAAAATTACTTTGGTTCCTTTGACCCCTGCTGAAATTGTAGAAGCTGATAGAGAAAGAGCTGCTAGTTTGAATGATGCTAAATCTGAAAATCAGCAAGTTGCTAATTCTAGGGACGAGGGAATTAAATTGAAGGGTGCTGTTATGCTTGCAACAAAAAGTGACATTGCTGAAATTTCTGAAGATGACATTTGCTATGCTTTGATAGGAAAACGAGCTTTATTTTCACTTGATGATATTGTTAGCTCTTTGCCTCCTGCCGTTGCTAACCTTTTGCAGGATTATGAGGGTGTTTTTCCGGCTGAGATACCCCCGGGGCTGCCACCTATAAGACGGATAGAGCATCAAATTGATTTGATTCCAAAGGGCAACTTTTCCAAACAATGCTGCATACAGGACCAATCCGGAGGAGACTAAGGAAATTCAGCGATAAGTCCAAGAACTTTTGGACCGTGGGTACGTACGTGAAAGGCTTAGTCCTTGTGCTGTTCCTGTACTTTTGGTTCGTAAGAAAGATGGTACTTGGCGTATGTGTGTTGATTGTAGAGCCATCAATAATATTACTATTCGATATCGTCATCCGATTCCTAGGCTAGATGACATGCTTAATGAGTTATGTGGTTCTGTAATTTTCACGAAAATTGACTTGCGTAGTGGCTACCATCAAATTAGAATGAAACTTGGAGATGAATGGAAAACAGCTTTCAAAACTAAATTCGGCTTGTATGAGTGGTTAGTGATGCCTTTTGGTTTGACTAATGCACCTAGCACATTCATGCGTTTAATGAATGAGGTTTTAAGAGCTTTTATTGGTCGATTTGTGGTGGTTTATTTTGATGACATCTTGATTTACAGCAAGTCTTTGGACGAACATATGGATCATTTACGTGATGTTTTTAATGCTTTATGAGATGCATGTTTGTTTGGTAACCATGAGAAGTGCACCTTTTGCACGCATCGAGTCTCTTTTCTTGGCTATGTTGTTACTCCACAGGGTATTGAGGTGGATGATCAAAGATTGACGCCATAAAGAGCTGGCCGGTTCCACAGACTATCACACACGTGAGGAGTTTTCTTGGTCTTGCAGGTTTCTACTGCCGCTTCGTCAAGGATTTTAGAACCATTGCTGCACCGCTGCATGAGTTGACGAAGAAGGGTGTTGTGTTCCGTTGGGGAAGGGCACAAGAGGAGTCCTTTGACACTTTGAAGGAAAAGCTTACACACGCGCCATTGCTGCAACTCCAAATTTTGGTAAGACTTTTGAACTAGAATGTGATGCTAGTGAAACTCAACACTACGCCACATAAACCCGTTGCATACTTTAGTGAAAAAATGAATGGTCCAGTTCTGAATTACTCCATGTATGATAAGGAATTGTATGCACTTGTGCGTTCTTTGTAAATGTGGCGTCGTTATTTGTGGCCTAAAGAATTTATTATTCATTCTGATCATGAATCGCTTAAGTACCTTCGTTCTCAAAATAATCTGAACAGTAGACATGCTAAATGGGTTGAATTTATTGAGTCTTTTCCTTATATCATCAAACATAAGAAATGGAAGGATAATGTGATTGCTGATGCTTTGTCTAGGCGATATACTTTGCTGTTTCAACTTGATTGTCGGATTTTTAGGTTTGAATCAATTAAAGAACAATATGTGCTTGATCCTGAATTTAAGGATGTGATATTGAACTGTTCAGAGGGACGTACATGGAACAAATTTGTGTTAAATGATGGATATTTGTTTAGAGCTAACCGTCTATGCATTCCAGTTGGTTCCGTTCGTCTCTTGTTGTTGCAGGAAGCGCATGGAGGAGGCTTGATGGGGCATTTTTGTGCCAAGAAGACGGTAGATGTTTTGGCCACACACTTCTTTTGGCCAAAGATGAAGAGAGTTGTCGAGCGTTTTGTTGCTAGCTGCACCACGTGTCAAAAGGCTAAGTCTCGTTTGAATCCCCATGGTTTATATATGCCACTTCCTGTTCATTATATTCCTTGGGCAGATATTTCTATGGACTTTGTTTTGGGATTGCCTAGGACTAAGAGGGGGAGGGATAGCATTTTTGTTGTGGTGGATCGTTTTTCCAATATGACGCATTTTATACCATGTCATAAGACTGATGATGCTATTCATATTTCTGACCTCTTTTTCAAAGAGGTTGTTTGTTTGCATGGTATGCCTTCTACTATTGTCTCAGATCGTGATGCTAAGTTCTCACTTTTGGCGTACTTTGTGGAACAAGTTGGGTACAAAATTGTTATTTTCTACCACTTGTCATCACAAACAGATGGACAGACAGAGGTGGTGAACCACAGTTTGAGGACCATGTTGCGGGTTGTTTTGAAGAAAAATTTGAAGATGTGAGAAGAATGTTTGCCTCATGTGGAGTTTGCATATAATCGGGCAACTCATTCTACCACCAAGGTAAATCCTTTTCAGGTAGTGTATGTCTTCAATCCCCGTGCTCCAATTGATATTCTACCTTTGCCTACTAGTGAGAGGATACATAATGATGCTAAAGAGCGTGCTGATTTTATCTTGAAAATGCATGAGACAACTAAGTATAACACTGAAAAGATGACTGAAAAATATAGAATTGCTGGTAGTAAAGGTAGGCGAGAAGTTAAGCTTGAACCGGGTGATTTAGTTTGGTTGCATTTGAGAAAGGATAGATTTCCAGATTTGAGAAATTAAAATCTAAGTTAATAGCAAGAGCTGATGGTCCTTTCAAAATACTTGAAAAGATTGTTGGTATTTCTTATACCAAACAGAAAACACCACCTTAGGCTGGTTAGGTCTAGGGTGAATATTCCCGGTTCGGCGCCAGAAATACCTGGGGTTAAGTTACTTGCTTAGGATACATAATAATCCACAACTAGCAACGAGTGCCAGAAATATATTATTAGTATTTAATCATAAAAGATAATCCGCAAGCGCACGGATAACCCGTTGTAGCATTTCACCCGAGAGTATTCCAGGGTATCGTTATTTATATTTTCCCAATGGAAGACATGGTTGAAAGTATGTACTTATACTCATGGTGTTACAATTGATGGATCATAACCAATATCCAAATGCAGGGGTAAGGTAATAAATGGATAGAGGATAGTGCGACACACAGAGCAGGCAGTTCCACTCTCTGATAAAAGGCGAGAGGCAACTATAAGCTAGACTAAGGTTAAGTAAGAAGAACTGCTACTCCTAATGTACATCATCAAGTAGCGTGCGTAGCATCTACCTATAGCCTAAGCTGCACACAAGCGAAGACTAAGCTGTTCTACAACCAAGCCATCATCGGGAGATCCAGCGATCAGAATCTGCCCCAATCTCCAGACATTCCATATATACTCCTACACCATGCCCGAACGTGGAGGATTACAAGGGACGGACAGGGCCGTCACCACCTGCCGCCTACCTCTACAAACCATGGGGCACGAACACGCATCCAAAGGTGGAAAGGAAGCCCTAGCACCATGCTAGCGTAACTAACCACAACTCTAGATCCCTCGAGGCACCTCGCAAGACGATAAACCTAGAGCACTCTTGCAAGACTATGGATCCGATGACTAAGCAAAAGGAACAACTAGATCTAGCGAGCGATTACTTAGACAAAGGATCAAAGCTAGCACTACGTTATGCATAAGCGTTCGTCGCTCAAGAACGAGCGACGAACGACGAACGATGAAGAACGATCATCGTTAACCGATGATCGAGTATGAGCGAACGACGAACGAACGATGAACGATCATGAACGAACATCGATGAACGATGAACGAACGAAGAACGTTCATCCAAGATCAAGGATGAACGATGAACTAGCATAAGCACATAACTACTACAAGAACGATGATATTCCATTGATAAATAAATAAGTCTTACAAAGAGAGTAAAATGATACAAGGGAATATACTCTAAACTCTCCAAGGGACTTGGGAGCCAAAAGGGAATCCCAACTACTCAGCCTAAGCCTAACTAGAGAGCCTCTAGCTCTGGATGTGTGGAGGAGGGAATGAGCCTCTTGTGTCGTGTCTCTTGGAAGGAGGGGGGTACCCCTCCTTATATAGCCTTTGAAGGTCGGTTGATTTGAGGCGGTTCCCGGTATTAATGGCATTGATTGCAGGGGGAACCGACCTTCCAAGGTCGGTTGCAAACCGCCTTAGAAAGGTGGACCCAGGGGGACCACCTGCCAGGTCGGTCGACCCAGGGTTTGGGGTCGGCCGACCCAGGCCTGGCCCCTCCTGGGATGGGCCTTGGCTGGTTGATTCTCCTGGTCCTCCTTGTCTCTTTTTCATGTGCGTGGCCTCAGTTGATATTCTGGTAGGTTCTGGGCCTTTAATCCTTGAATTATATTCCCGCGGCGAGCGTCATTTGACGGAAGTGTTGGAATCGTCGCCTTTGGGCATGTTTACACCTAGAATTCCCTGTTTTCCACCTGCACATCCAAATCTAGAGGTACACGTGGAACTATGTTATTTGATAACAAAATGCAAGTAACAAATGTTAGTTCTTCCTTATTTAAAGAGCTAATTGACGGTCAAAAACTGGGTCTAAGGACCGTCAACAACTCCTCCAGGCTATCCTCCTTGCTCGTCTGTTGGTCGTTTATACGCACCCATTTATATACCGCAAGTGGACGGTGTACATTGTAGTTTTTTCCCTCAGAGTATTCCAAGGTTTATATCGAATCCACAAGGATCAGCAAGAGAACCGTGTTTAGGGTTTACTATTTCGTCTAACAAATCAATCCTAGCATGAAGTACATATTGCATATACAAGAGCATGAAAAAAGGTGAAAATGAGGGTTGTGCCGATCGGCACAGGGAGTGTGCCGGTCGGCACGAAGGTTGAATTGTCCGAAGTGTTGTCTGAACAGCGTAAGGAACTTGATTAGATCACGGGGTAAGTTAGCCAAGTCTACTAGTTGAGATCGTAACCAAAAAGCTTAATTGAATAGCATCATAAACGGGATTACTCAATTATTGATAACCGAAGATCGGTAGGTCGAAGCCCCTTTCCGGAATGCCCTGTCACGACCAATTCGCCGTAATCGCTGACCTCTTCCTACTCTACACATCATCTCAAGGATCATCGCGTATGCATTAGCGGCTGTGGGGGTATAGAGACAACGTGCAATTATGGCGCATTACAAGATCCCAATGCTACCTTAACCACAATGGAGATAGTGAGAGATTGAGTCCCTCACCTCTTATTGCCACCACAATTAAGATAATATCTAATACTTAGTCGTCACTAAGCGTAGGAACAAGTGCATGTAAAGACCATAAAATCCAGGCAATCAATAATCAAAACCATTCATCCACATATTCAACCATACTTCGATAATCCATAGTGCAAGATACATCACCATCTAGTCGGCCTACCTCGATGGATCACCTCTTTAGCACCGATGGTTCTTGATCAACAACTAGAGAACATGAAGAACGGGGCAAAGCCCCGGTGGCTCTAAACTTACTAGCTGTGTTGTCCCTCTGGCGGCGGCTCCCTAACCCTAGGGCGTCCTATGGGTTGTATATACAGTGGGGAGGCGTTTGGAGGTGAAAGGAAGCAATTCTGGGTCGGTGCCGGTCGGCACCAAAGTCGTGCCGATCGGCACGAGTCGTTTCCAATTCGGACTTGATTTTCCTTTTCGCAGCTCCGCCTTCCACGAACCATAACTTCCTCGTCCGGAGTCCAAATGAGGCAAACTTGGATTCTATCTCATGGCCCTCGAAAAGATCTACAACTTTGGTATTCATTGGATCTCCAGATTCAGCCGTCTTGGTTCCAAAATATGCGATGCCAAAATATCTATCTCCTCTGCGCAGGTTTCCTTGCGGGGCCCATATCTCTTAGCTCCAGAATCCAAACGGGACAATCCATATATGTTCCGGAAAGCCCTCGACGAGATCTACAACTTTCGTTTACATTAGATTCCCATTAGAGCACGTCTTGACCCCGAAATCCGCGTGACAATACAGTGCTGTTTCTGGACTGCGCGAATTGATCTTTCCTTCCGGATAAACCTTCTAGAAATCCTTAGGCATTGGGCCACGACCTTAGGCTTGCATGTTGGGTTCCATGGACGTCCAGAGGTGTCTTCTAAGTGCCATGGGCTAGTGGGAAGCCCTCCTTGCATGGCGAGTCGGGCTTCATGTCGGTCCTTCTCATATTTGAGCCATTATAGTGTCATTTCACCTAATTCTGCAACATAGCACTAAAACAACACTACATGTGGAAATCGTCAATATTAGAGGTAATAACACATACTTATGATGAGAATATGGAGGAATATGGTTCGATGTTGGTGGTTTTGGGCATATAAAAGAGGTACTTAGAAACCACCAACAGCTCCCCCATGCTTAAACCTTTGCTCGTCCTCGAGCAAATAAATCACTTCACCCTCTCAAGGAGAGATCAGCGTTGCAGTCATGTCATCTTTGCTTGCATTCATCAAAGCACATATATATCCAACCCGCTTTAAGAGTATAGCACAAAAGTTTTATATTGCACCAATTCTACGACTCAAAGATACTAGTGGGGAACAGATTATGACTTAGAACCGACCACAATGATCAAATAAAGTAGCTTCAACTCCCAAAGCAGATTACTCCTCAAACTAGGCCTTAAGATGATAAAGTTTTTCCAAAAATTCAGTCTCATTCATCCAAACAAAACACTCTCTTGCAAAGAATCAAGACAACACTCATCTCGCAAATCTCACAAGCCAAACAACTAGAAGTGATCCAATCTACAAATATTTAGTGGAAGGCTTTATGTGTAGCTTGGCAGGAAAACAACTAGCAAAACAATGCAACTTAGAATATTGTCAAATCAAGAGATAGTTCTACTTGGTTTACAGAGACTTGTAAAAAAAAACTATTGGAATAACATGACGAAAGAGAGGAAAACACAAGTTTTAGAAAGGTGGACATGTGCAAATGGCAAAGAATGGTCTCAAGATACAAATGAAGTTCTCAAAATCGGATTGCACATGGTTGGAAGGATAGAGTTTCAGCCCATTGAATGCACTTACTTGAATATGATGGTTTTATGCACAATCTTCTATGAAGTCCACTCTTGTAACTTGATATAACAATAAACAATCTTGACCTTCCATCAACAATCTTTAAAGTCCATTAACTAGTGCTTCGGAATGTAGATGACGATCCAACTCCCCATGCTTAAACGATGCTCGTCCCGAGCATATAGGAAGTGGAAAAAGAAAACGCACTAGTTAAACCTTTTATTTCTTCTTCTTGACCATCTGAAACACATATACTTGATTTATGGAGATAACAGGGGGCTTTTCGCTGATTTTGTACTTTGTGCCGGTCGGCACGAGTTTGTGCCGGTCGGCACGAACCCAACTTTTCTCCATTTTCGCCCCAAATTGATCCTTTGCGCTTCAGAAAGTCTTCAGAGGTGTTTGGTGATGAAAATCTTCGTCTTGAGCAAGATATCTTGATAATTTGTGTATAAAACCATAGAAATAGTGCAACGGCTCGACGAGAAACTCATATCATAGGTTGAGGACAAGGATTGGACAACACCAAAAGAAATATGGGTTTACAGGTGGGAATATTCAGCGAAGTATGCACACATTCCAGAGTAGAATAGGCAATGCTGAATATGAATAAGGCTAGAAAACAAGTGATAGTTACGCAAACGGAATGGCCAGCTTCTAAGTCTCATACCAAAAGAACACAAACTTGACTCAACTCACTAAATTACATGTTCCAATCTACAGGTTTATCATATAAGTGTAGCATATTTGGCTTTGGTAGGTATGATCAATGCAAGAGAGCAATATTTGCAAGGATTAGAGACGTAAGACATTAAAGTTTTCCAAAAATTCGTAAGGACTCAAGCTATGTTGGAGTTTTCTTTTTAGAGAGCAAAGCATGTTGTCATGAAGAACAATTCAATCATATGAGGTCTCTATCAAATCATCTGTCAACAAACACCACCACTAAAGCAAATAGAGTTCATAGAATTGGTGCTTTGTTCAGATTCATTAAAATTTAGCGGGGGACAATTATATGCAACGAATCATACATGCAAGTTCCAACAACAATAGCAACTTTCATCATATCTCAAGCAAGCTCATCATAAATATGTATTATTTGAAGTGAAAGCTCAAACATAGGCGGTGATGATACAAACCAGCTCCCCTAGATAGAGTAATGACATTTGGTCACCCTAAGGTAGCTATTAGGGATACGTCATTGTCCATTCTAAATTCTAAGTGGCAAATTACAAATAACCTTTCGCATGAACAAAACGAGAAGGGTACCACACCATAAAAAAAAGCAAACCCAAGTTGATAGCAAAGGGCAAGAGCAGCGAATGAGAAGAGAATAGGATTAGAGAAGAGAAGGAACAAAGAGATGTTACCGTCCTTTTAGTGAATTGAAGTTCAGCGTGCTTCCCCCATGCTTAAGATGTTGCTGAATTGCATGAGAGAAGCTTGACAGTAGGGGCAACAGCTGAGTGCCGATCGGCACATGTGGTGCCGGTCGGCACAGGTAGTGGTGCCGATCGGCACAGGGAGTGGTGCCGGTCGGCACACTCCAACCTCAGCATCGTTTTTGGATTTTCAACTCGATCATCGCCTTGTAGCTGCCGTCCCATTGCTCTCTCTTGTTCATGCGGCTGTTTCTCCTCAATTCCTTCAATTTCCTTCTTGTGAGATCGATTCTTCCATTCCTGCAAAACAATTGAAGCACACATACCACCCCCGAGGTGATGGTCGGGAGTAGAGGAATACCTACCAGCTAACAACAACTTAACTTGTGTCGATTTGATTCTAGTAGAGAAAAGAAAACAAAATCCTAATGGGTGTACGTGTGTGCACAAGTGTGGATGCATGAAGTTAAAAACACAATGCTAGCAAGCAAGCAAGACCATAATGTTATTCCACAATTTAGTCTAAACACCACGTTCACACAAAATTGCTAAATGAATGTGCGATCAACACAATTCTAGAAATGTGAGTTACTCATTATTCAGTCTTGAAACAATGCTATCAAAGTGAAGAAAATGTTTTATGATATTAGCAACGAAATTTAGAGGCGTGGAAGCAACACAAGAGCAATGTTTACACCTAGCTCTAAGCACCATGCTTACAACTAAATTGCTAGCAATCTAAAACGAAATTCTTTAACAACCAAAGTCTAAACACCATGTTCATGACTTAGCCATTGCAAAACTCCGCTGGATTAGAAAGATAGCGCATTGAAAAAGAGTAGCAACCAACCAACGCAAATGATGCAAAACATAGCAATGCAAATTAACTATCCAATGTTGTTCAACAAACAAGTATAAACACCACGTTTACACCTAAATTTGCTAAAGAGTGTGTGCACACAAAGCCAATTAAGTGATCATTGGAGAGTTCAAAGCAAGCTATTATGAGTGGAGAAGTGAATATGAACATGCAAAGTCAGAGGCTGATGTGAAATAAATGAAAACATGTTAGGCGGCATCGATGGAATGCTTAGAAAAGCATTTGGCATTTGTGCCGATCGGCAATGGAGTGGTGCCGATCGGGACAAGGGGTCTTGGCTCTGAAAAATAGGTGGTGGAAGGTTTAGGTAGGCTGAAATTAGATGGTTAAATGCATGCAGGCGGAAAAATTATGCAAATACAAAAACAAAGCAAGTGCTCACAAATTATGCATGTAATGAATGATTTTTGCAAACAATCACATAATGATGGTGGTCTAAAAAGAAAAAGTTAAACTAGAACAAATTAGACACAAGTGAACCAATTGAGTTAGGTAAAGCTCACATCAAAGCAAAAACTCTAGGTTGCCCTCCTAGCAGCACTAAATAATCCACACAAAAGACTCAAAAACACGGGTTGCCTCCCGAAAAGCGCTTTAGTTATAGTCGAATAGCTAGACGGGAAAACGACTTCTTACATACCTGATTGTCGCGAAGCCATGGTTCTTGGTGTAAGATCCCAATGATATCCATGCAGCTTGTACTATGCAAACTTCATCGTGGTTGACTCATAGCCCGTCTTTGTTGTGTTGCATATTGCTCAATGTGTGTAAATGATATAATACTCTTGAATCTTCAATCTTGTTTAACTTCTGATCATTTGCTCACAGGAGAATCGCTCAAGCTATTTTCATTGTTGTCATCTTCGTCTCCTTCCTTAATCTTGCCATTGACAATCTGCAGCTCCTGTTCCTTCTGAATTTCGCATTACCAACAGAACGAAACTGGTTCTAAAACCTGTACCATAACGTAGGTAGCAAAAATATCTTTCCAACGAGTGCTCAGACACCTCAAACGGATTCCGTATGAAGGACTTATGAGTTTTTTACTCCAAGGCTGCGTGCTGTTTGAAAATCTAACAGCTCGCGTAGCGTCCAATTGTTAGCTCATAAATCCTTGTAGAAACATCCAAATCCAGCATCGTTTGATGCGTTGGAAAGAAGACTTGAAGCTCTATCCAGATATAAAAATTTATATTGATCAGCTCGGAGAACTCACAGAATTACCAATGATTTCAGCTTCTTGCTTCGTCTTCCGGAGAATCTTGATGACTTCATCTTTTCAAGCATCGAAGCATGCGTCGGCTCGTCCTATGACTTGTGAATCTTTATAAATGTCGCACCAGCAAGGTATAATGATGTAGAGTCGATGCAACTTCTCAAAGCTTGCCTATTGATCCACCAAGTTGACGGGAGAAGAATTCCGAAGAAATCTGCCATGTCCTGTTCCAGCCGACGACTTGTTTGTGCTTTTCTGCTGCGACCAGGAGGAATTAGAGGCTGCGACCTGTGCCATTGCGTCGGGCATCAAATTATCTTTCCAACGAGTACTCGTGCGTCCTCATCGGACTCCGTATGAGGGAGATATGGTCGTTTTTCTGAAGGTATGTCAGGCTGTCTCGCGATGAATCCGAATTGAATCCAAACTTTCCAAATATTCAAACTCCGTGTTTGGAACGACTTGAATCCGTGTCAATCATCAAAAGGAAGTCTTCTAAATGTTGGAAACCCATAGATCACGTGGATATTGGACTTTAATTCCATTTTTGGCTCAAACTTCCAATTGTTTGCATCTCTCGCGAAATATCCAAACAGCCTGCGCAGCATCTCGTATTTTGGCCATAAATCCTTGTAGGAAACTCCAAATAATGCGACACTTGAACCGTTGGAAACTAGACTTGATGCTCTTTCAGAATATCAAATTTGTAGGCCTTGCAATCCTCTGTACTGACGTGCACACCTCCGGGAAGTCGGCAAACTGAATAACAACTCATGATCAAGAACGTATCCACCATGCCTTCAATGTTATCAATTGAAATCCTCGATCTTCGTGGTAAATAGCCCTCAATCTTCTCTCCCATTACCTATTGCTGTAAACAAGCCAAATCTTCGCAGAGCATTAGTTAGAAAAAATTATTGACACACAAGAGCGTACCTCCTTTTGAGCAGTGTGGTGCCGATCGGCATGGGCGTTGCGCCGATCGGCACTAGCGAGTTTTTCATGGAGAGGGGCTCCATAGCAGATGATGGGCCACTAACAAAGTTGGCACCTACTGCTATGGAGCAAGCAACCTCATCGTGCTCCAGGTGAGGTTGTGTGCCTAGCCTTGTATCTGTTTTCAATGGACACACAAACAAAGAAAAACAGGGTATATGCAATAAAAAGATATAGGATTAGTTCGATAGACTAGATAGATCGCCCTAGGTTCGAGTTGCCGATCCCCGGCAACGGCGCCAGAAAAAGCCTTGTTGGTCGTTTATACGCACCCATTTATATACCGCAAGTGGACGGTGTACATTGTAGCTTTTTCCCTCAGAGTATTCCAAGGTTTATATCGAATCCACAAGGATCAGCAAGAGAACCGTGTTTAGGGTTTACTATTTCATCTAACAAATCAATCCTAGCATGAAGTACATATTGCATATACAAGAGCATGAAAAAGGGTGAAAATGAGGGTTGTGCCGATCGGCACAGGGAGTGTGCCGGTCGGCACGAAGGTTGAATTGTCCGAAGTGTTGTCTGAACAGCCTAAGGAACTTGATTAGATCACGGGGTAAGTTAGCCAAGTCTACTAGTTGAGATCGTAACCAAAAAGCTTAATTGAATAGCATCATAAACGGGATTACTCAATTATTGATAACCGAAGATCGGTAGGTCGAAGCCCCTTTCCGGAATGCCCTGTCACGACCAATTCGCCGTAGTCGCTGACCTCTTCCTACTCTACACATCATCTCAAGGATCATCGCGTATGCATTAGCGGCTGTGGGGGTACAGAGACAACGTGCAATTATGGCGCATTACAAGATCCCAATACTACCTTAACCACAATGGAGATAGTGAGAGATTGAATCCCTCACCTCTTATTGCCACCACAATTAAGATAATATCTAATACTTAGTCGTCACTAAGCGTAGGAACAAGTGCATGTAAAGACCATAAAATCCAGGCAATCAATAATCAAAACCATTCATCCACATATTCAACCATACTTCGATAATACATAGTGCAAGATACATCACCATCTAGTCGGCCTACCTCGATGGATCACCTCTTTAGCACTTATGGTTCTTGATCAACAACTAGAGAACATGAAGAACGGGGCAAAGCCCCGGTGGCTCTAAACTTACAAGCTGTGTTGTCCCTCTGGCGGCGGCTCCCTAACCCTAGGGCGTCCCATGGGTTATATATACAGTGGGGAGGCGTTTGGAGGCGAAAGGAAGCAATTCTGGGTCGGTGCCGGTCGGCACCAAAGTCGTGCCGATCGGCACGAGTCGTTTCCAATTCGGACTTGATTTTCCTTTTCGCAGCTCCGCCTTCCACGAACCATAACTTCCTCGTCCGGAGTCCAAATGAGGCAAACTTGGATTCTATCTCATAGCCCTCGAAAAATACTACAACTTTGGTATTCATTGGATCTCCAGATTCGGCCGTCTTGGTTCCCAAATATGCGATGCCAAAATATCTGTCTCCTCTGCGCAGGTTTCCTTGCGGGGCCCATATCTCCTAGCTCCAGAATCCAAACGGGACAATCCATATATGTTCCGGAAAGCTCTCGACAAGATCTACAACTTTCCTTTACATTGGATTCCCATTAGAGCACGTCTTGAACTCGAAATCCGCGTGACAATACAGTGCTATTTCTGGACTGCGCGAATTGATCTTTCCTTCCGGATAAACCTTCTAGAAATCCTTAGGCATTGGGCCACGACCTTAGGCTTGCATGTTGGGTTCCATGGACGTCCAGAGGTGTCTTCTAAGTGCCATGGGCTAGTGGGAAGCCCTCCTTGCATGGCGAGTCGGGCTTCATGTCGGTCCTTCTCATATTTGAGCCATTATAGTGTCATTTCACCTAATTCTGCAACATAGCACTAAAACAACACTACATGTGGAAATCGTCAATATTAGAGGTAATAACACATACTTATGATGAGAATATGGAGGAATATGGTTCGATGTTGGTGGTTTTGGGCATATAAAAGAGGTACTTAGAAACCACCAACATCCAGTCCCAAGCAAGAAGTAGGACTTAGGATGTTGATCAGGAGTTGCTACAATGTTTCATATCTCCTAGGTACCATGCACACAACAAAAATATTCTCATTTGAGTTGAAAAAGTTGGCATGGCTGCTCATCTCTTACCTTACTCCTTATGGTGCGTATGGCTTTTTCCTTGTCTTGGGCGGTTGAGAGATAGAACGGTTATAACAGAGCACCATTCACTTGTCCATTGTTTGACTTTTATTTTCCGGAGGTTTTCAAAATTTTTGAAATAAAAGCAAAGTTCCTCAAATGATGCTCTCAAATCGCTCAATAAGTGTATATTCCTCACCAAGGCATTATTGTGTTGCCTCTTGTCATCCTACTTCTAAGGCTTGTATGTGGAGCTCAAGTTAGGGATGATATAAGGCATACTTGCATCACACATATTGCCGAACCAAAAGAGTGGATCCATGGAGAATGCAAGTCATACAACCTTGATCAAGATGTGCATGTGTGTATATGGTGGTGGTGAGGTGGAAGAACTATACTCCTTTTTATTTGTTCCTTCTCTCTCTTTTTGGATTTTTGAGGAGAACATGGCTATCTTTCTTTCTTTTTCTCAACATTTTTCTTTCTTTATTCCCCTTTCTTTTTTTTTTCATCATGCTCTACTTTTGTATGAGCAGGGGGTTATTCTTTTTCTTTCTTTTGCATAGCCATGTCGATATATTTGAGAGAGAAAGGTAACAATGGGTTTTTGGAGTACTTATTTTGGTGGAAAGTGTGGTGCTATTGCTTAACTTCCAGTGTAGAAGTTTAGCATGCGAGGTAGAGTGTACGTGATCTTGATCAATGAGAGTATGACAAGCTTCTCACTAGGGTCACAGCATTTTGATAAAGCTCAATGTAATGACAAGCAACATATGTGTAAGGTTTTGTAATGTAAGAACAACATATGGCTTTAGTAGGAATTTTGATCACTGAGGAACTTTATCATTTTTTGCATTTTGTAAAATAAAACTCCGGAAGTCAAGTCGTACTTTGAACAAGATCATAGCAGCCCTATTTGTACCATACCATATCTCACAACAACTTAGACTTAGATCAAGCACTATGCAGCCCACAAGCTTCAAGTTCTAGTTAAGCATAAGCCAAAAATCTCAAAACTTGGGAGAGCACTTAGTTATGACTAGGTACATACGAGAGTTAAAATAGAGCAACTATTCATCATCTCAACATAAGGAAGGCTAAACACTCATACTCGCATATAAAGAGAAACTACGAAAAACTAAAAACCACACTAAAGACTATTTTTGTTCTTTTTAGTTTTGTCATTTTTATTCTGTTTTCAATTTTATCATCTCTTTTTCTTTTTCTTTTTTTTTGTATTTTTCATGAGAGGTGCAAGAACAAGCAAGCAAAAGAAACAAAAGGATACAAGTTGCGATACATGATACCTTAGCGGGGGGTATGGCATCCCCCCCAAGCTTGTTCTTGCTCATGGGTGGTGTCGAGGATCAAACCCCGTGTGGCGAAAGTAAGCCAAAAGATCGGCTTGGCCCTGCTGCGTCATGTTGATGAGGTTGGTGAGCTGGGCGTCGGTGCTTTCTTGCCACTGATGAGTCTGCAGGACGTGCTGGTCGAGGGTGTACTGGACATCCTCCATCTTGGTCTCGAGGTTGCTCATTTGTTCGGTGAGCGCGTCCATTTGCTGCCCGAGATGGTGGTCTCGGGCTGCGGAGGAGCGGCGCCTACCGGACCTCGGCGAATAGGATGTCGACTCGGAGGAGATGTCCTCCCATTGTGCACGTGGGGCGTGTGTCCATTGGTCATGCCCCGCACCTTGCTGCGATGAACCACCGGCCTCCGAAGGCGGCGGAGTGGGGTACCCACTGGGAGCGTACCCGGGGTGACCATAGCCCAGCCCATATGCATAGGCTATGGGCTGCGGTGCGGGCATCTCGTGAGCGGCGGATGGCTCCGCCCTACGTGTCCACCTGCGAGAAGATGTACTCCTGCGTGCAGCTTCCTCTTTTTGAGAGGTGTGGTTAGGTTTTGACAGTCATACAAACGGAGTCCCCGGTTAGGTAACGGGAATTCATTTGTATAACCGACATAATAAAATATGAGAGAATTATTCGGACTACGCTTAAGTGTATGCCCTTGAATAAGATAATCCTCGGTGATAAGAGAGCGGGGTGTATCAATATATGCAACATTAGCATCATGCAAAGCACCAATACCCGCAGCAATACGTGTAATCAACGAGGTGCACTCAATCGGTCCAGTCATTCTAAAATTTTTTAACCACTGAGCAATCATGAAAACAACAGGAGCAATCTTTATTTTCTCAACCATAGCATAAAGAATTTTCAAATCATCCTCGCGCACAATCCTAATATCACTTCTAGGAAACAAGGTAATGCCAAGCCACATGTGCAAAAAGCGCAAGGTAGGATGATGGATATGATTAGTTCGGGGTTTCTCACAAGTAGGAGATGCAGAAATTCTTTGCTAAAAAGCTAACTTTGAGTAACCCGGAACCGATCTATCAACATCAATGGTGCAGCAAGTATTAAAGCCGAGGCATTGACTAAGATTTTTCATGTCAAATGATATTCCTCCCGGAACAACTGAAAGGTAATACCGTCATCTACCATGCGTAGGGTGCATAAAAACTGTAGTGTAAGTAAGCGGGAACCCTGCTCATCTACACATGCAAAATTATCCCACCCTATTGCTTTAAATACTCGAGAATCAGCATCCATACCAATCTTTTGCAGCAGTCCCGTATCAAATGCTCGCGTAGGAGCAAATGTACGGAGTCGGAGGGCTTCGTAGGCGCTCATCTCGTCGTCGCCCACCAAGTCGAGGTCGGTGTCGACGAGAAGACGATGTTCGGTGTTGGCTTGATCATCTGCTGCGGCTTCATGTTGAGAGCTTGACACTTGCTCGGTGGCGGTGCGGGCGCGAGTGCGAGGTCGAGATGAGCCCGAGCTTGAGCTCCCGGACCGGAACAGCGAGGCGACGGCCTTCCCGGCGCGCTTCATGCTGCAGCGATGTTGAGCAAGAACGCAAGAACGAAAACTCCGAACGGGTTATGAGAGTGAAACCGTCGGTGTTCCTGCGAGCAAGAAAATGCAACTCGAAAAATCAAATCAACTAAAAACCGAAAAGTAAACCAAGAGAGAAATATTTTTGCGGAATTTCGAGGCAACAACCAAATGAGCTCAATGGAAACCTTGAGAGCAATGGAGTGAAGAGTGTTGAGGAGTGGAAATGAGAGTGTGAGAGGGAGAGAGCTTGTGGCCGGCCACCTCCTTATATGCATGAGCCATAACGGCTAAATTTGAAAAGAGGAGGCGCCACATGACCGTTGGAGCAAAGGACAAAGTGTCCAACGGCCACCATGGGTCGGCCGATCTGGGGACTGGGGTCAGCCGACCCCCTGTGGGGCCCACTTGTCATCCCTCTTGGCCCACAGCCCCCAACGGCCATATTGGTGATGACCACGGTTGCTATGTCCAGAAAATCCTCAAAATTATTTGCTCAAAAAGATTTCCAAGTAAAAGGTTGCCTCGAATTCAAATTTTTTTTTCAAAAATCACAAAAAGGAAATGTTTGAAGAAAAGTTTCAACATGCAAAATTGTTTTTAGTATTTATAGAGGGATACAAGGGTTGTCCAAAATTTTCTATGGAAGATGAGAAAATTTGGACATAAAAGTTTCTTTTTGGAAATTTTGAATTTTAAATGCATGGCGAGGGAAAAATTCAAATATGCTGGCGGAAAAATTCAAATAAATTTTTGGTGGAGGAAATAAATATGCAAGGTGGTTCGGAAAAAAAATCCAAATGCAAATGTGGTGGAAAAAATCAAAAAGAAAGGGCGAATCAAACCAAATGATAATGCCGGTTTTCCTGACGGCCAGGGCCGTGTCGTTTAAAGTCCGACAGGCTAAGACTTCTCCAACGGGTTTAGCTTGGTGGCGCGGACCCTGTCCTTGGAGATGAGGACGTAGAGGGCTGCGCCTTGACTTGCCACACTTGTTTCATCCTTGGCGGTGTAGGTGGCTTCTCGGACTCTGGGCCGGGTTTCTTGGCCCAAAATCCCAGCCTCTTGGTCGCAGGTTTCTTTGGTTGAAACTGCGATGGATTTTCAATCTTTGCCAAGCTCTTTCATAGAGCATTGAGGCTGTCCGACTTCCTGGCTGTCACTTCAACTTCTTAGATGTTGGTGATGTTTGGCCCATACTTGACCTTGATCATCGAGCATTGTTCTTTCCGAGGTTGAAATTCGAACTTCTCCTCCTTCCCGTTGATGTAGAGGCGGATTTCTCCAACTCCAACATCAATCTGAGCCTTCGTGGTGCTAAGGAAGGGACGTCCCAAGATGAGGGGCGTTTCCTTGTCAATATCCATGTCAAGCACCACGAAGTTCACCGCGACGATGTGGCCTCTTATGAATACCGGTACATCTTCCGCAATTCCCATTGGAAAGCGAAAGGATGAGTCGGCCAATTGCAGCCGCATCGCCGTTGGCGTGAGAAGTCTGTATTTTAATTGCTCGAAGATTGCCTTGGGGCATAATGCTCACGCTAGCCCCAAGGTCACACAGTGCGTAGTTGAAGTGGAATCTCTTGATTGAACAAGAAATTACTGGAAAGCCTGGATCAGTTCTTATTGTAGAAGGTTCTCTTATTTTCCTGTTCTCCCCTGCATGGTTAGTCCTACGAGAGAACATTTCTCCTCTCGTAGTGATAACATTAACTTTTTCAATGGGAGATTCTGGTTGCCCAGGAATCTGCCCAGAATTAGCAGAAGGAACAAGAGCAGCAAGCTGAGCTATTTGAGTTTCTATCATTTTATTAAAGCTCAACTGATTTTTGAACAGCGGAAGAAAGACCTTCTATTTTTGAATTTAAACTCTCTAAACTCTGATCATTGGCAGCACTGTTGATTGATTTGTTGATTTTAGCTTGGCCATAAACCAAATCTTTCAAAGAAGGCTGATTATTATTAAAACCAGAGAAATTATTACCTCCTTGATAAGATTGGCGGTTTTGGTTAAAACCTTGACCTCCACTTGGACGATACCCATTGTTGTTGTTCATGTAGAATACTTCTTCATGGGTATGGTTGGGGCAATCCTTCCCCATATGGCCGGTGTTGCCACATTCCTCACACGTCATGCGTGAGTCAAGTGAACGAACACTACCATGCGTGTTGAAGTCGTCCGAGCGCTTCATGACGAGGTCGAGCTTGGCGGACAATAAGTCCACCTCCTTGATAGGGTGTACGCCTTTAGAGCGTGGTTGGAGACGTTCATCGCTCCACCCTTGATTGGAGACCATCTTCTCAATCAGTTCTTTAGCTTAAGAAACGGTCATTGAGAAGAAGGCTCCTCCAGCAGCGGCATCCATATGTCCACGGGTTGTTGGTGTCAACCCGTTGTAGAAATGTTGAAGAATGAGCCATTCCTCCATCCCGTGGTGTGGGCAGGCGGATATGTAATCTTGGAGCCTATCCCATGCCTCGGCGATGGTTTCATTGTTGGCTTGCTGGAAGCTTGTTCCACGAAGGGCATTGGTTTTGCCCAACGGGAAAAACTTTGCGAGGAACGCGGTTGAACAGCGGCCCCAAGTGTTAATGCTGGCACGATTGGCATAGAACCATTGTTTTACCTTCCCAAGGAGGGAGAGGGGAAACAGACGGAGTCTGATAGCATCTTGGTTGACTCCGACAGTTGCCGTTGTGTTGCATATCTCAAGGAATTGCTGGAGATGAGTGTTGGCGTCCTCCGTGGCCTTTCCACAAAAGGGAATTGCCTGCACCATAGTGATTAGGCTTGATTTGACTTCAAACCCTGCGTCACTGGCGTTGACATTGGGCCCTCTGATCAGCCATGTCAATAAGTGTTGATGGTGCGGATGATGTGGGTTCGTCTGTCGGGAGAGTTACTTGTGCGGGAGGTCGGACTTTCCTTACAAGCGACTCTGGATTATCAACGAAGTTTTCCGGCAAGTTGAATCTACGCATACACTATCCTGTTTTCACATCAAAGAGAGAAAATAGATCAATATTAGCCTGCAATGGAAGTGGTTAAATCACATCAAGTGTAATCATGAGTAATCATTGTACACTTGTCAACAATTGTCTTCCCCGGCAACGGCGCCAGAAATGCTTGTTGGTATTTCTTACACCAAACAGAAAACACCACCTTAGGCTGGTTAGGCCTAGGGTGAATATTATACATAATAATCCACAACAAGCAACGAGTGCCAGAAATGTATTATTAGTATTTAATCATAAAAGATAATCCGCAAACGCACGGATAACCCGTTGTAGCATTTCACCCGAGAGTATTCCAGGGTATCGTTATTTATATTTTCCCAAAGGAAGACGTGGTTGACAAGTGTGTACTTATACTCATGGTGTTACAAATGATGGATCATAACCAATATCCAAATGCAGGGGTAAGGTAATAAATGGATAGAGGATAGTGCGACACACACAGCAGGCAGTTCCACTCTGATAAAAGGCGAGAGGCAAAAGCTAGACTAAGGTTAAGTAAGAAGAACTGCTACTCCTAATGTACATCATCAAGTAGCGTGCGTAGCATCTACCTATAGCCCAAGCTGCACACAAGCCAAGACTAAGCTGTTCTACTACCAAGCCATCATCAGGAGATCCAGCGATCAGAGTCTGCCTCAATCTCCGGACATTTCATATATACTCCAACGCCATGCCCGAACGTGAAGGATTACAAGGGACGGACAGGGCTGTCACCACCTGCCGCCTACTTCTACAAACCGTGGGGCACGAACACGCATCCAAGGGTGGAAAGGAAGCCCTAGCACCATGCTATCGTAACTAACCACAACTCTAGATCCCTCGAGGCACCTCGCAAGGCGATAAACTTAGAGCACTCTTCCAAGACAATGGTCCCGATGACTAAGCAAAAGGAACAACTAGATCTAGCGAGCGATTACTTAGACAAAGGATCAAAGCTAGCACTACGTTATGCATAAGCGTTCGTCGCTCAAGAATGAGCGACGAACGACGAACGATGAAGAACGATCATTGTTAATCGATGATCGAGTATGAGTGAACGACGAACGAACGATGAACGACCATGAACGAACATCGATGAACGATGAATGAACGATGAACGAACATGAACGAACGAAGAACGTTCATCCAAGATCAAGGATGAACGATGAACTAGCATAAGCACATAACTACTACAAGAACGATGATATTCCATTGATAAATAAATAAGTCTTACAAAGAGAGTAAAAGGATACAAGGGAATATACCCCAAACTCTCCAAGGGACTTGGGAGCCAAAAGGGCAGCCCAACTACTCAGCCTAAGCCTAACTAGAGAGCCTCTAGCTCTGGATGTGTGGAGGAGGGAATGAGCCTCTTGTGTTGTGTCTCTTGGAAGGAGGGGGGTACCCCTCCTTATATAGCCTTTGAAGGTCGGTTGATTTGAGGCGGTTCCCGGTATTAATGGCATTGATTGCAGGGGGAACCGACCTCCCAAGGTCGGTTGCAAACCGCCTTAGAAAGGTGGACCCAGGGGGACCACCTGCCAGGTCGGCCGACCCAGGGTTTGGGGTCGGCCGACCCAGGCCTGGCCCCTCCTGGGCTGGGCCTTGGCTGGTTGATTCTCCTGGTCCTCCTTGTCTCTTTTCCAGGTGCGTGGCCTCAGTTGATATTCTGGTAGGTTCTGGGCCTTTAATCCTTGAATTGTATTCCCGCGGCGACCGTCATTTGATGGAAGTGTTGGAATCGTCGCCTTGGGGCATGTTTACACCTGGAATTCCCTGTTTTCCAACTGCACATCCAAATCTAGAGGTATACGTGGAACTAGGTTATTTGATAACAAAAATGCAAGTAACAAGTGTTAGTTTTTCCTTATTTAAAGAGCTAATTGACGATCAAAAACTGGGTCTAAGGACCGTCAACAAATATTAATGATAATGCATATAAACTTGGGTTGCCTCCCGAGTTCGGGGTTAGTCCTACTTTCAATATTTCAGATTTGACACCTTTCTTGGGAGAAGAAGATGAGCTTGAGTCGAGGACAACTCCAGTTCAAGAGGGGGAGGATGATGAGGACATCGCTCCTTCAGATACACATGTCACACCTCCGCTGGATATACAAGGTCCAATCACTAAAGCTCACGCACGACAGTTGAATCTAGAGGTGAGCTCGTTCCTAAGCACTTATTTTTATGAACTTGAGGATAGATTGCTACCTAATGATTATATTGTGATTAGGAACCATGGAGAGGACCAGGATATGATTGGGGGACCTCCTATATATAGGGCGTCCTACAGGATTTAACTTGTAGGTCAGCCCAATAGCCCACTAAATTCGGCCCACTTAAAGCAACTTAGCCTATCAAGTAACTGTCAACATTTTCAAACACCAGTTTCAACATTTTCGTAAGCCTATGTCAACATTTTCAAACAACTGAGTCAACATTTTCGCTAAAAATGTTGACATAGCACGTCTAAAATGTTGACGCAGTGCAAAAAAATGTTGACGCAGTACATTCAAAATGTTGACAAAATTTAAAAAATTCAAAAAATATTCAAATTGGATCTCATTTGGTAGAATTAATTGTAACAAACACGTAGGTTCAAACGGATTCGAAAACGGACTTATGGTTTAAGAGAAAAATGCGTTTAAAGTTTGCAAATCGTTTCTTTTTCTCCCACCTCCCACCCGCTCCAATCAGAATGCGTCACGTGTCGCCCATCTGTGCTCTCCCTCTCAACCAGCAGCGTGCGTGGGCCGTTCGATGTCTCTTCGCACAAATCTCAAAGCGTTCTATTAAAAAGATTTTATAGGACGGGCTACATATAGGATTGGCGTATGATTGGAGAGGAGCTTGGAGGCGTGAAGGGACAGCAAGGGCGTCCAAACCAAGTTGGAGCCCAATTCAAGTCGACTTCGGATCGGTTTCGGAGTCCAGGAGCAGTTTGCACTAAAACGGTCGCCCAGGTCGCATACGGGCTCGGTTTTGGACGTTCTACATATGTTTGGAAAGATAATTTGATAACCTTTCCAATGGCGCCAGTCGCATATTAAAATTAGACATTAGAAATCTTTGAAACAAGTTGGCGTCCAGAATCTGTCCAGGTGCTGCGCCGCCGTAATTTGGCCTTTGGGCTTTGTATCGTGTTGGAGCCCATTAGGGACGCGTCTAGGGGGTCTTGCACGCCCCTAAGGACTATATCTACAGTAGCAGCCGCCCAAGTTAGGGTTGGGTTTTGCTTAGATTATTCTCAAGAACAGTTTCGCCGTTCATCGGTTTGTGAGACCCCAACTTATAAGCTTAATTCAGTTTTCAGCAATTTTGGTTGCAATCTACTGTGCTCTTGCTTGTGTTTTTCGATTCGCAGGCAAGGAGAAGCCTTCTTGGCGAGGTCAACTGTGCACCGCCGGTCGATAACCTGAGGAGACGTGGTGCTGCGATTGCGGGGTTTAGAACGTGTTGTTCTGAAGCCGGATCGACGTGTGTCAAGTCTCCACCAAATCCAGAGTTATCAGAACCTTTCGGAAGATCGGAAACCCTAGTTCGCATCAATCGACGTCCCTCAATCCCTCATTGACGGCCGCTCCTGCGGGCTCCGGCACGCGCAGCGTCAGCGCCATCTCGTCACGGGCCTCGCCGCTCTGCTCCGCCCATGCCGCGGCCATCACGTAGCGCAGCCCGCCCTCGCCACCGGCGGCGACCGGCACCACGCCGGCTGTACACGTCGCTCTTCTCGTCCACATGATGCTGTACGTGTACTCTGCACTGCACTGACGAAAACATACTCAGTTACACGTGACAAATTAAATGCCACGGTCGGAGAACGGATGAACGGCGCCGATACGTACATCCATGGCCGGTGTGACGAGTCGGTCAAGGAGGACTTGAGCGACAACAGCGTGAGGAAGGGCAACGGCGCCGACGACACGGCGGATGTGACGGTTAGTAGAGATAGTAAAAGAATCAAATCGCCGTGCAGCAGGAGCGGCGAGAAGGCGGTGCTTGTGGCGGTCATGGAGGAGGAGGGGGGCGCCGGGCGGTAAAATGGAAGTGGGAAAGGTGGTGACGCACTGAAGCGAGGTTTGGAGATAGAGGAGATGGCTGTGGTGGTGGACGACGTGATGATCGTCAAGGGATCCTCCGCCTGCTGGTCACAACGCCGCTGCTCCTCCGATGGTATATGATCTATGACATTTTCTTGAATCGTCATAAAAAAACAACTAAGCATAGCAGCAATACCATGTTGTTTTTGTGCAAATAGTTGTGGTTTTGTGAAATAGGTTTCCAAAATTGTGGTTTTTTACAACAAAAGACCAAATAGTTGTGATTTTGCGAAATTAACTCTTTCTTATATCATCATTAAAAACCGTCATAAATTACAGGATTTCAGTGTCCACCTAGAAGCATCATTGATCAAGGAGTCTGCTAGAATTTTTTCCAAAAAATTGGCAGGAGCGCTGCCATTCTTGCATTAAATAAATATAAGGGTCTTACATGGCGAGCTAGCCGCCGAAGTACATTAGAAACAGGAGTTACAACTTCCGAAAATTATCCACCAAAAACAGAAAATTCATTCTTCACGATGTGTGCTGCCGCCTGGCCCCCCCCCCCCCCCCCCCCCCCCCCCCCCCTTGCTTTTGGACTGCATGGATCGTGCCATGCACGGCGGCCCCTGCGTCCCACAAGGCATCACGTACCGCGAGCACCAGTTGGCCGAAAACAAAGAAGAAAGATGCATTGAAAAGTGAGATGTACAATCTTTTTGATATTTTTTGAAGATTAGATGTACAAATATTTGTGAAATGGAGAGTGGGTAAATTAGGTAAGAGGCATATGCCCCCACCCTTGTTGGATCAGCCCGTGTTCCTTCTGTCTTCATACTTCGCTAACAGCGCTACTCACTATCAAATTGCACCACAACAAAATTGACATGGCTCTTTTCTTTGCAAGGAGTGAAAATGAATACGAAAACAAAAAATAATAAATTTAATATGTGATAAATATCATAAAAAAATCATATAGGCAAAAGACTTATACAGGTTAATTTTTTTTTTGTGACTGATACAGGTTAAATGTTGCTATGTAGTTCAGTAGCAGCGATGACTAACATGGATTGCCATGATGCCTTTGACAGAAGGGCCATTGGCAACACGAAACTTGGCATCGGACACCCCCATTTGTACATTAATCTATTGATTGATTGATTGATTGATGATGACACCTTAGTAGCATTTCAAAGTCTAACCCGGGTCACAATAGGGGTCATTTGAGACATTAATATGGCCACCAATATATACTATTGATTTGAATCAAGTCCACTTTTCTAAGCTCAGCTGTATATTGAAAAATGAACACTTGCACCACGACCTAGCATATTGGGCGCAAGAAGGGAGCAACTTCGTTGGAATCGAAATGTGATATATAAGTAGCAACAAGAGACATACGCCCTCAGCTTTGTTGAATCAACCCGTGTTCCTTCTCTCTTCATACTTTGCCAACACCGCTATACTCACTATGAAATCGGACCACAGCAAAATTGACGCGGCTCTCTTTTCTTTGCATGGAGTGAAGTTGTGCATGAAATCGGCAAAAAGAAATTTAGTTAATTATGTAATATGTCATGAAGAAAGGCATATATGTAAAAGACTTGTATAGATTAACTGTTGCTATGTCGTCCATTTAGCAGCGATGACGGGCATGCATGGCCATGATGCCTCAGATTGGAGGGCCATCGGCAACACGAAACTTGCATGGGGTACCCCCATATGTACATTCATCTCCTGAAACCTAGTGGCATCTCAAATACTCCACCGGGTCACAGTAAAGGTCAGTTTAGACATCAAACATGGCCACCAATACACTACTTTTGAACCAACCATACTGGTATGTAAAACATAGGCGAATATGGCAAAGTTGTAAGATTATAACACAACTATTTAGGCAAAACTAGCTTTTTGATGACTTGTTTGTCAATTTTGAGAATTAATTATGGGATTCTACACAGATAGCCGAACCACACCATATATGTATTAATTGTTTTTCTTTGATACCTCAAGTTTCACCACGACATCATACTCCATTGAAATTTAACCAAACCTGCACTTATGGATGAATCCTGATTCCTCTATCTAAAAAACGAACGTATATATCCATCCTAACTTCATACTACTTCTCCTAGCTAGTTATCATTTGAGATGCGTTGATCGGATCAGTTCCCCAGCATGCGTAACCTCCTGAACCCGCCGACCCGGCGGGCTTCCTGCTGCCCTTCCGGCACATGAAGCCGGCGGAAGCGGTACAGGGTCTTCCAGGAGGTGAAGACGGCGAACTCGTCCATGGTCTTGCAGGAGGTGAAGACGGTGAACTCGTCCATGGCCCACCGCGTGGTTCCGAGCCCGCAGCCCTCGTGATACGCCAGGGTCACCTTCCAAGCGACGACGCCGCCGCCGCCGTCCGCGACCTCCTCGGTCCCGCTCGCCACCTTCCACTTGAGGCCGAGACCACCTTCCACGACGAAATACAAGCAGCCTGCCGACGCGGCCTCCTCCTTGAATCTATCTGGTGTAGGTCGTAGTGTATTTTACACGGATCGTCTGAAAACTAATTAAATCTCGGAGATTTTACATGGAATAGAAGGTGATCGATCGGACTTGATTACGTACCGTAAAGGTGAGAAGGATGGGAGTCGAAGACGTCGACGTCGTCGTCGTCATGGACGGTGAAAGGTAGCGGCTGGTCGTCCCGCCACCGGACGAGGGCGTCCACAAACTCCGCCGCCTCTTCCGCCGCCGGCATGGCGTCGCAAAAAACCGGCCGCGAGGAAGAGGTGATCGCTCTTCGCTTGTGCTGATCGATCGGAAACCCAAAATCTTCTCTCGGCACCAGCAGCAGATGTACTAATAAATTGGGCCCCGTCCTGGCGGCCCGGCCCGATATCTTTTAGCTTTCAGGGTTGGGAACTTGATGGTAACCACACGAATTCGAGTTCGTTTTTTTTTCTTGTGTGTGCGTGCGAGGAGAGTTCGTGTTCCTCAAAAGAGAAAAAAAAACGTAATTTGAAATTTGAGAGCAGATAGTTTGACTGATTTTAGGAGATCAGAAGGTTTCAGCACGGTGAGACAATAATTATACAGAGTATGCAGAAATTCAGGCGAGTACACGCTTTGCACCGTGACACGTTCTGTCGCCGCGCGCTAATTCGTCTTGTGCGCTTGTTTCTTCGCCGCCTCCGGCTTCCGATCCCGCTTGGCCTCCTGCAGCATGGACACGACGTCCCTCATTGACGGCCGCTCCTGCGGGCACCGGCTGGTGCAGAGCAGCGCCACGCGGAGCGTCAGCGCCATCTCGTCCCTCGCCTCGCCGCTCTGCTCCGCCCACCCCGCCGCCATCACGTCGCGCAGCCCGCCCTCGCCGCCGCCGGCGACCTTGCGCCGCACCCAGTCCACGATGTTGCTCCCCTCGCCGTACTCCGGCTCCGCCGGCCGCCGCCCGGTCAGCAGCTCGAGCAGCACCACGCCGAAGCTGTACACGTCACTCTTCTCGTCCACTTGCAGCGTGTACGTGTACTCTGCAATGAGGAAAAACAAAAGTTAGTTACACGTGACAAATTCCACGGCCGGAGAATAGCAGAACGTAAGAACTAATTAGTACCTGGCGCGATGTAGCCGCATGAGCCGGCGACGGCGGACATGGGCGCGGCGCCGCGGAGAGCCTTGGCGACGCCGAAGTCGGCGACGCGCGCCTCCATGTCGGCGTCGAGGAGGATGTTGCTGGGCTTGAGGTCGCGGTGCGCGACGGGCGGGCGGCAGTCGTGGTGCAGGTAGCTCACGCCCTGCGCCACACCCACGGCGATCCGGTGCCGCGCGTCCCAGCCCAGCGCCGGCTTCCCCTTGCCGTGGAGGAGGCCGTCGAGGCTGCCGATGGGCATGTACTCGTACAGCAGCAGCCTCGCCTCGCCGCCGTCGGTGCACCACCCCAGCAGCCGCACGATGTTGCGGTGCCGGAGGTGGCCCAGCATCTCCACCTCGGCGGCGACCGCCCTGCTCAGGTCGTCGTTGTCATGATTGCGTCTCGTGTCGTCGTCCTTCTGCGCCGCCGCGGCCTGCCACAGCTTCTTCACCGCGATGACCTCGCCGCTCGGCATCTTGGCGCGGTACACCGTCCCCGACGACCCGGCGCCCACGATGCCGTCGCTCCCCTCCACGCACCGCGCCACGTCGTCCGCGGTGAAGCTCAGCTTCTGGAACGCCGTCATCCGCCACGGCCCGACCACCACGTTGGGGCGACCGCCGACGAGGCTGCCGCCGCCGGTCGACGCACTCGTGCCGTCCTCGCCCCACTGCATCCAGCGCGCGGTGGCCGCGAGCACCACCATCCCGGCGAACGCCACCGCCGCCGCGGCCACCCACATCGCCGCCGTGTGCCGAGCCGAGACACCTGGTGGTGACCACGCCGGCGACGACGATGAGGAGGACTCATCAGCCGGGGCCAGATGGTTGAAGGAGACGTCGAAGGTCTCCAGCGTGGTGCAGTTGGCGAATCCGGGCGGAACGGTGCCGTTGAGCGCGTTCCACGACAGGTCGACCTCGGTGATGGACGGCAGGGCGGCGAGCGCCGCCGGAATCTCGCCGGAGATCTTATTATGCTGCAGCCTCAAGCTCACCAGCCGCTTGCACCTGCCGATGTCGTCGGGGATGGCGCCGGTCAGTTCGTTTCCCGCCAACTCCAGCCTGTACAGATTCGCGCACCCGGCGGCGCCGAACGCCGGGACCGCGCCGCGCAGTGCGCACTCGCTCGCCGCGAACACCTGCAGCTTCGGCGCCTGCCACGCCGCGCTCGGAAGCGCGCCGCCGACCGGGTTGCCGGAGATGTTCAGGTACTCGAGGCTTTGAGAGGTGACGAGATCGGCGGGAACGCCGCCGGTGAGCTGGTTGCCGCTGAGGTCAAGGTAGGTGAGGTTCCGGATGGCGCCGAACCCCGCCGGAATCGCGCCGGAGAGGCGGTTCGACTCGAGCCGGACGCGCCAGAGCGACGAGCAGGCGGCGAGGCTCGCGGGGATGGCCGAGTCGAACCGGTTTCCGAAGAGGATGAGGCGGGCGAGGCGGCCGCCGGCGCAGAGCCGGGACGGGATGGCGCCGGAGAGGGAGTTGGTCGACACGTCCACGCGGACGAGCCGCCCGCTCGCCGCGCCGAGCGTCTCCGGCAGCGTCCCGGTGAGCGAGTTGTTCCAGAGCTGCAGCACCTCGAGGCGCGGGAGCGCGCCGATCGCCGCCGGGATCGAGCCGGAGAAGCAGTTGCCGAAGAGGTTCAGCGTCGTGAGGCTGGCCAGGCCGCCGAGCGCCGCCGGGATGGCGCCGGCGAGGCGGTTGTCGGAGAGGTCGAGCACCTGCAGCGCGAGGAGGCCGCCGAGCTCCGGCGGGATCGCGCCGCCGAGCCGGTTCTTGAAGAGGAACATGGATTGGAGTCGCGTCAACGCGCCGAGCTCCGGCGGTAGCGCGCCGGACAGGTTGGCCGCGGCGATGTCGAGGTACTGGAGATTGATCAGCGCGCCGAACTCCCGCGGGATGCCGCCGTCGTACGCGTTGTACCCGATCTCGAGGCGCTCGAGCGAGGTGAGCTGCCCGAGCTCCACGGGAAGCCGACCGGAGAGCGCGTTCCCGGCGAGGTGGAGGAACCGGAGGCCGCGGAGCCGCCCGAGCTCGGCCGGGACGCTGCCGTTGAAGAAGCTGCCGCCGAGGTTGAGCCGCTCGAGCCGCCGGAGCTCGCCGAGCGCGCGGGGCAGCGGGCCGGCGAAGCAGTTACTGAACGCGTCGAGGACGGCGAGCGCGCCCAGCCGCGCGACGCCGTCGGGGAGCGTGCCGTTGAGGAAGTTGCGGCTGACGTCGAGCGCCTCCAGCCGCCAGAGCTGTAACACGGCGGGAGGGAACTCGCCGGCGAACGCGTTCCCGCTGAGGTTGAGGGACGTCAGCGTCGGCGCCAGCAGCCGCGCCGCGGTCGGCGAGAACGTGCCGGAGAGGTTGCGCCGGGAGAGGTCGATCCCGACGATGTCGCCCGTGGCGGCGTCGCACGACACGCCCGGCCACGCGCACCATGGCGGCGCCACTGACCGCGTGGCCCCCGCCGACGCCGCCGACGCGTACGTCCACGGCCGGAGCGCGCCGGCTGGGTCGGTTAGGGAGGACTTGAGGGACAGCAGCGCGAGGAGGGGCAGCGGCGCCGACGACGCGGCGGAAGTGATGGTAAGCAGAGGTAGCAGAAGCAAGAGGCCGCCGTGCAGCGGGATCGGCGAAGAGGCGGTGCCCGTGGCGGCCATGGCGGAGGAGTGTGCATGGAGTGGATGGTGGCGGGAGGAGGGCGCTGGTAAAATGGAGGCGGGAAAGGTGGCTGCGCACTGGAGCTGGTCATGATGAGAGGTTTGGAGATGGAGGAGGAGGAGGAGGAGATGGCTGTGGTGGTGGTGGTGGACGACATGAGGAGTGGAGTGGAGAGCGGGAGGGGATGGGATGGTGGCGGTGGTGGAGACGGTGATGATGGCCGTGGTCGGGCCTGGCTCTGCAAGAGGAGGCGGCTTTGCCTTTGCTTTCTCACCGTGGCGGCAGTGCGAGCGAGCTAGGCTTTTCCATGCACATGCCTATTGCCTCTGATTACAACTACTAGAAGTAGTGCTCTGTTCCCTTTTTTTTTTTTTTTTTTTTTTTGCCGCCGAGAGAAACATGTTTCAATACTTATTTCATAACAGAGTCAATTGTGGGTGTCCTGACATAGAGATGAATGCACGCCTGTATGATGAACGAACACTTCAACTTCATACTAGAAGATAGTACTATGACTCCAGGTCTCCAGCAGGAGGTGAAAGATAGAGGATGCTAGTTTTTAGGCTTGCTCTGACAACGGTGCAGCGTCTACAACCCCTTTGTCCGGCATTGTCTCTTTCACTTTCTGAATTTATCTAGAGTCCGTATTTTTTTTCTCCCTTTTTCCTTCTCCCCTTTTACCCTTTTCAAAGAGCGCTACAGCTAGCCGAAGAGAAAGTGCTGTTGCTGCTCATTGGTGGCCACGCCATTGCTCGCATAGTCGCATATGCTCCGCGCAGGAGGGTGCCATGATGCCGCTCTGATTGCTTTCGAGTGAGGCATGGCGGAATGCACTCGATGAGCTTGCCAAGGTCTTCATCCTTCTCCATCCTGCTGCTGCTGCTGTGCCGTGTTCTTTTTGTAACTTTGATGCAGGGGAAGGAGATGATCAGTGACTATGTTGAGTGAGAGTGTTGGCCCCTCTTATGGACATTCCTGGCCAAGTGGGGCAGCCTCTGCTCTGTTCAAAGCTACTGTTGCTACCTGTCTTTGGAAAATGAAGTTTTCAGGTTTGGTTAGCTGCCTGATTTTTTTAGTACAAGATGATGCTATCTTCTGTACTCCTATGTTTGGGGTCGTTTCCTGATTTCAGTTATGGCACGTCAAATCCCTCAGGAGATATACATTAATACCGGCATAAGTACATACATAATGCCTTCATCATGAGAAATCTAGTTACCTTGACTTGTAGAGTACTTGCTAATTGATTTTCTCTGGATCAAGCGACGACTTGCATCGCATGCATGAGAAGGTGTAGAAGACGCTAATAAAGAATGATCATTTCATGGGTTTAAGTAAAAGTTACTCATCTTACCAGATAGAAGTTGCACGTTCCAGATGAAGCACTCGAGCGCACATAACTGTTTATCTCTGTCCCTGGTTCTCGATGCGTTTCGGGTGCAGAAATCAAGGCAAATCATGTCATGCAACAGATCTGATCACATCGATCGACCACTGCTGAATGCCGATCCAAGAATTAGCACATCAGATCTTTCCGGTGTACAAACACTCATCTTGTTTTCTTGAACCGAGTAAACTAAGCTTTGATGTATATTTGTCTGCACGGCGCGCGGCAAAATGGCTGCTGCAGAGACAAAACCTAACAAAAGTGAGCAGACTCAGCACAACCTTTCGGCATGGAAAATGAGAAAACTGTCACCTGGTTTTATTCTTGATTCTTGATGCGGTTTTTGGGAGTCGAAATCAAGGCAAATCATGCCTCACACGAATCTGATCATCTGAACGACCACTGCTGATCCAAGATTCTAAGCAGATATACTACATGGACATGGTACAAACACTCATATTGCATTAATTATTGAGCTGAGTAAACTAGGCATTTTGAACGGCGCTTATTTTGATGCGCATTGTCTGCGTTGTGCACGGCAGAATGGATGCTGTAGCCTCTGCTTGATGCAGCAGACAAAAATGAAAGAGTCGTCGCTTCAGCATCAAACGAACAAGAAAGCGCCTTCATGGCATTGCACTACGGCAGGCAAGCTGGTACTGAGTTGAAAGCTCGATTCAACAGCAGCAAAGTGGACCTACTTTTGAACTGAATTAGTAGATTAAATTATCGTAGGAGAGATTTCAGCTGAAGTTTTAGATTGATTGTGTATGATCAACGATCAATCTGGTTAATTATCTAATAATTCTTTCGCAAACAAAAGTACCTAATGATTGGTGCTATTTGGATAATTAGTACACAATTAAGCTTTGTTTCAAGTAGACAAATCTTATTTTTAGTCAAGGACGGTGATTGTTAGTATATACACAGGCTTTCCCCCATGATTCATTGAGAATGAAAAATATAAAAGTAGCAGTGCAAGCCTTAAATTAGTACCACATTTTTGTACCACGCATGTCTTACTGTCTTTTATTGACAGTTTAATTCTGGCTCTCATTTCCATTGGTTATAGCAAGTTGTTCAGTTATAATAAAAAAGTTCATGGACAAAAATTACTCACTGAAAGCGAACACACACACACACACACACACACACACACACACACACACACACACACACACAGAGAGAGAGAACTTGATCATGCTTACCCTGACGAGAACATGGATCATAATTAAGTGCAGTACCATTTTTTCTCGGAACATTGTATAATTGCACTACCTGTTTCATGGAGTAGCTAGGGAACATGAACAATTAGCACCTAGGGATATATGGACACTAATTTCAGATATGGAAGGCTTCCACGTACTGACCCACTGGCACTGTCGGCCACAAATTGTTTTTCAAAGGAGACAGACATCGGTCTGATAGCAAACACATTTCTTATCCCATTGACCTTTGATGTAACTCTTTGACTGTTGTCACTGTGCTGTAGTATACTACTACTCGTATACTGGTACTAGAATCATTGCTAGCTACTTGGACACTTAAACAGAGTCCTTTCTTTTTTACCAGGAAAGCACCTATCCCGGGAAAAAGGAGAAGCATATTACTTGGCTGAAAAAGAGGCAAAGGTCCTAAGACGAGGTAGGTAGGTGATGATTAGCAGCTCATGAAGAACCAGCCTTTCCCCAAACCACTTCTTCCCTTGTGCGTCAAGGCTTAAACTAATCGAAAAGGCGGTCCTAAAATGCACATCATTAACGTTAGATGGAGTTATCTCATTCCCGATGCACGCGAGTGATCATCGAAAGTGGCCATCATGCAGCCGCTGATGCGCACAGCAAGCGCTAAGCATGATGTAATCATGAAAAACACTGCAGCTGGGTTGGGCTAAACAACGAGCGCCTGGAAGGCTGGAACACTCGTGACGATCATCGTTGTAGCGATAGAGATGAGATGAGATGAGATGCGTAGCTAGGTACTCCTACCAGGCTACCTGAGAAGTGAGATGCGTAGTCCCTCAGCTAGGACTGTTCATGTTGCACTTGTGCAATTCAGAGCTAGCCTAACTCCAGCATGTGCTGCGCGTCCGGCAGGAAGGAGGAAAGGAATGATTGCAGCTTGGCAGCCTTTTGGACGACGCGCGGTGGGTGACTGGGTGGGAGCCCGGTGAATCGAGTAGAAACACCGGCGTGGCTAAAGCTGGAGGTAGGGCAGGGGAGCATGCGTGAATGAAGTGCTCTTCAGTCTTCACCATTTCCGGAGGACGCCGCTGCCTGCATGAGACACGCGCGGGATTGGATTGAATCGGGATCGGATTCCGCGGGAGAGAGGAGGCGTGCCGGCGGCAGCGGCAGCACCGGCAGTGCCTGTTGCTTTTTGCAGTTGATGGCTGCCACTGCTTTATTTGCTCGGAAATTTAGGCGGAAAGAGAGCGAAAGAGAAGCTTCTTTTTGTATCGTTGCCAGCTGCCGGCCGGCGTTGATGAGCCACCTGCGGATCATCCAGTGGTTTCCAAGATTTCAAGCTCCGTTTCAGACGCTCAAGGCGCGTGTTTCTTCCCCTGGAACATGGAGCGCCTTCCATAAATCAAGTTGAAACAACAAAATGATTCCTTCTAGTACTCAGAGAATGAGAGAGAAATACTGGAACCATTTGTGGTAATTGCTTCATGTATGTCAGTCGCCTCAATCGATTCTTTTGCGCCTGAATTCTGAGTGTATGGTTGCTCTCGGCCCATTTATCTCCTGGGTCGGTTTTGTTAAAGTTTTTTGGCCCATCTGTATCTATTTATATATATATTTGACGACGAAAAGGAGTCACCACGTTTACTCTAAAATGCTAGAAATTCCCACGTTAATCCGAGAAAATAAGAAGAGAAAATTACCCACCATTGTCATTATGTAAATTTTAGTCTAAAATACCCTCAGCATATTACAAAAGTTACCCACCTTTGCCATTATAAAAGTAAAAATAGCCTAACATACCCCAAAATACGTTTGCAAAAAATAAATCTTTGCTATTCTTTCGATCCATAGGTGACATACGAATTTACGTGAGAGATTTGATTGGGAAGCACACGTGCATGCTAGAAAAGCAATCGTAGGACAACTCATTGGCTTAAATACTCAATGCGACTAAAAAAGGAAGAGAATTATCTCCGTGTGGTAGAAGAAGAGTCCAGATTCCAGAACAAATACAATTAGCTACTGAAGTTGGGTCAGCCTGCTGGTATATGGATGAATACGTGCTGATCAAGCACAAAGAAAAAATAATCAAATAAAAGAAATTATGAAAAAAAGTAGGAGATCTCTATTATTAAAATTACATAGAAAATAATCAAGTCTATTCCGTTTGCTTTGTTTAATAAAAGATGTAGGTATGTTATGACTGACATAATCAAGTAAGTATTAGTAGAGCGACAAAAAAATTATATTTTAAATACCATGAGTTCATATTATATTTATTATTTTATATTATTTTGGTGATTCATCTTTTATTCTATCTCACAGCATTTACGCCATACTTACATGTTCACTATTTTGAGGTCATGTATTTTGGTTGGCCAGTTACCACGGTGATGATCTTTACATGCTACTTATAAAAGTGGTTATTTCAATATGGCATTCGGATGTTTTAGTTAATTGCTTAGCATTGCACGTTTGAACCGACCTCACTTCTAAAACAAAATCAAATACAATGGGTTAGCTAAGACACAATCTAAGATAAATAATGACTCATCTCAGACTCAAATTGAGGGATGGGTGAGAATTATCCAATCTATTTCCACTATTTTATAAAAATAGAGTATAAAATAAATAATAATAATAATAAACTATGTTAAAGTTTTACAATAATATAAAAATATTTTAAATAGTTTAGTAAGTTTAGCCGTGCAAATGCGCGGACAGCCGTACTAGTTCTGTGTTATAAGTCGGGACGAAGTATCTAGAGAAGAGGAGAGGGTGCGGTTCACGGTGCGAGTAAAAGAAAACGACAGCGTTTCAAAAAAAAAAAAAGAAAACGACAGACAACAAGACACACTCATCCAACAGGCCAAAACGGGAGGAACGCTCCACACTGCAGGGATCCACCATGGTTTACGACGAGCATAAAAAATCCGATGAGAGATCAACCATAATGGGCGCACAACCAACGAACATAGCACAGCACAAACCACAACGACTTATATACTAACGTACGTATGATCTGAATAACCCATACTTCTCGGATAAATAATCTCAAACGGAAAATGTTCTGGTTACATATATATGTACGTAGTATGTCACACTGTTATAGATAACTTAAAAAAAATTGTGGTGCACAAACAACACACACATGGCATGATCGAGCTGTAACACAAGTGCAGATATATGCTCTTACATGATCGAATCACCTCCCTCTGGAAAGGTCCGTGAGATTCATAGATGAAAACGACATGGCACGCTGCTCATCTTGCATTATTATATCCTCTCGGGTCGAGACATCCCTGGTGAGTTGCAAGCTGTAAGGTTGCAGATGATCTGGGAGCTGTGCGTCCCTTTGCAGGTATTGCATGACGAGGCGCATGGAAGGTCTGGCGTTGGGCGAAGGGTGCGAGCAAAGCAAGCCAAGCTTCAGCACCAGCTCTGCCTCCTCCTTTATTACCGAGCGAAGATCATCATCTTCTTCCGGCAGCTGGAGGAGCCTTGGGTCGACGGCGTCGGCGATGGAGCCACGTCGCCACGCCGTAATCACCCAATCCGCTAGTGTCAGAGGCTCTCCGAGCGCATCCCTGCTGATTGGGCGTCTCGCGCAGGCGACCTCCATCATGAGGACGCCCAGCGCGAACACGTCGGTCGCCTTGGTCGCCTTGCCAAGCACGGCCAGCTCCGGAGCCATGTAGCCCCATGTCCCTGCCATGAACGTTGTGTTGGCGTCGGCGCCGTGGTCGTGGGACCTCGCGAGGCCGAAATCGCCCAGCCTGGCGTTCATGTCGGCGTCGAGGAGGACGTTGCTGGTCTTGATGTCCCGGTGGATGACGACCTGCTCCCACTCCTCGTGGAGGTACAGTAGACCGGACGCCACGCCTGTGATGATGCGGAAACGACGGTCCCAGCCTAGGAGGAGGACATGATCAGCAGCGGCGGCGGCGGTGGTTTCTTCATGGTCGGAGGTGTGCAAGTAGCAGTCAAGGCTTCCGTTGGGCATGTAGTCGTAGACCAAGAGGAGGTGCTGCTTGTGGCGACAGTATCCGAGCAGCTGCACGAGATTGCGGTGGCGGAGATGGCCGAGGATGACGATCTCGGACACGAACTCCCTCATGCCTTGCCGCGACTCCGGCGACACCCGCTTGACCGCGACCGTCTGCTTGGAGAGAGGCAGCACTCCCTTGTAGACGCTCCCAAATCCTCCCCTGCCAAGGAGCAGCTCGTCCCTGAACCCGTTGGTTGCTGCCAACAGGTCCTTGTAGGTGAAGGACGGAGGCCCGGCGTGCTCCATCTCCCAATCCAGTTCGTTTTCTTTTGTTGATTTTGACCGCCTTATTATCTTGATAACAACAAGAAGAGAGACAACTATGACGGTTGTTGTAACAATCGGCAAGAGCACGGCAAGCAGTGTTTTCTTGTTGCTGCGTCGTGCTTGTTGGCGGCCCTTCTTCTGTGCGAGCGCTTGAATGGACAGGGCTGAATAATTGAGCGCCGGAGCTTCTCCGTTGAGCTTGAAGCTCCAGCCGAGGATGTAATGGCTGCCGGCGAGCTCGCCGCTCGCCGACGAGAAGCCGGCGTACACCGCCGTGCTCGGCAGGACGGAGGAAAGGTTCTGAGTAATGGACAGCAGCGGCCGGCTGGGCTTGGTAGACGACGGAGTGCAGGGCGCCACGGTGACGTTGAGCATGGCGCGGCCGCTGTCGTAGTCCACCCACACCTGCATCGGCTCCCCGCTGGCAAGGCTCAAGGGACGGAACTCATCGCCGCCGCCGTCGACGTAGTAGCCTGCGTTGCGGGAGGCGACGGAGACGAGGCTGTCCACATCGATGCCGACATGGTTGCCGTCCATGTCTCCCAGCTCGGCGTTGAGCACGGTGTCGAGCTCGACGGCGAGGAGGCGGATCGACGACGACGACGACCACGAGTCGACAAGGCCCAGGTACTGGCTAGGCAGGTCGTTGAAGATCTCTTTGGTGGAAGACAGCACAAAGGCGAGGCCGTCGCTGCTTTGCTGTTGCTGCCGCCCGAGGATGGAGAAGACGAAAGTTGTGGAGAAGGATGGCGCCACGCCGGCGCTGATGTTCCACAAAGCTGCGAAATCTGCCAAGTTGAAAGGGTAGGTGCGGTAAGCATGACCTTTGGAGTGCCGCTGGCCGCTGGTCAGGCTCAGCAGGCCGTCGCCGACGGAAGCCTCACTGTCCGTAGTTAGGTCGCCGCCGGAGAAGCCATTGTAGATGCACTGGCTGTTATTCAGATTGGCTTCACCACCGGAGACGGACAGCAGCAGCAGAATCACGACGGCGAGGACGACGACAGTATTATTGTTCCTTTCCTCCATCTTGATTAGCCTCTTCGTCTTGCGTAGAGTACTAGCTAGGAGTACCAATAGCTAGCAGCCATGCATGCATGCATCTTCAGAGAAATACATCCGACCCACCCACCACCGGCCAATTAGTCAGCCTTAGTGCGTCGGTGTTGTTCGAGTCAAATGAACTACTCGGTCAGAACCCGGCCCATCAATAAGTCAGCTAGTAATTACAGATTCGCAGCAGCGGTGCATGGTTGCTGTAATTTACTTACTTTGCCCGCGTATGCAGCAGCTGAACCAGTCGTGCGTGCGTGCACGATAGTGATTTTCCGTACGACATTCTCATCTTCCGTGCATTTGCATCTAGCGTCGATGGGGAGTTTAGTATATAATTTCAACGTGGTTACGTAATGATGCAAGTGATTAGCTACTAAAAATATCATGTAATGCCAATGATGATCCTCGCATGCATTTGTGATTGGTGGCACGCCCTTTCTTTTGTGTCGTAGATATAGGATAATGATGCAACATGTTTTGAGCATTTCAAAGGCCTCTATATGCTCGAAGAAGCAAGAGATATTGCAAACTGAGCATAGCCTACATAGTTGGCTTTTCGTGGTACAAAACAAACTCAATCGAGTACATATCTCATACTTAATTAGCGTGAGTGTTGCATTTATGTCTAATTATTATTTCAACGAGAAGCAACGTCACCGTCTACGACGAGGCGTCCATGGTGACATTTGAATCTCAAGAACCAGTCAGGACTTATGGGTGAGTACTCGTAGGTTTTTGCGTCTGTATGGATGTACTTTCTTCGTTTTTCAAAATAGTTACAGCTGCAGGGGCCATAGTTTTTGTATGTGTACTAGCCCAGTGCAAGCAACAATCTCGATTCTCTCTGCTTGGACTATTTTCACCCTAAACCCTAAACTCTAAACTCATACCCAAAATGAGTCATAAAAAAGAGAAAAATAGCCTCCAACCGACTATGGGCCTGTTCGGCTGTTAATATTTCAGCTGGTCACACCAGCCAAATAAATTAGCACCAAGCTGTTCCTACCCAGCAGATCAACTAGCACCAGCAGCCAAACAGCATCAGACCAGCCAGCATTAGATCAGCCGAACAGGCCCTATCCAAATAGGACTTAAAATTGGAAGTCCTCCCCCTCGCGGCGCACATATGGGCCGGCTGCCCCCGTGACCCAAACACACACCGTGCCCCCCCACCCCCACCCCCACCCCCCGTCAACGGCGCGTCCCGAGCCATGGCAGTGAGGGAGAGGGAGGAAAGAGAAGGGTGCCGGGAGAGAAAAGAGGAGGAGAAAAGAGAGTCGGTTAGAGATGAAGTTTTTTTGGGTCTGAATTATCCAAGCTCAGATGCACCAATTTTGTGTTTTGAATCTTCTCCTTTTTTTTTTGAGCAATTTTTTTTTTTTTTTTTTTTTTGAACCTCTCATTCCTGAATATAAATGTAGTATCTGTTCGTGTACAAAATAAAAACACGTCGACGCACCCACACGAACACGCCTACACCTATACCCAGAAAAACAAACGCGTCCCTCAAGAAATTGAAGCACGACTGTCACCACGCGAAGAGAGGTACCAGAAAAACAAAGTCCGATCAGATTACAGAAGAAAGCCGACATTAAAAAAGAGACCCAAAAGAGCCTCCCAGCTTCGACGTCGCAAGACGCACTTCCAAACAAGCCGAAGCCGCCGTCGCACAACGCTCCGCAGACTCCGTGCCGTCGCGAGACTAACGCCGCCGACCGACACAGCTCCAACGTGGCCGGCACGCCACAGACAGCCGAAGCTTGAACACCAGCAAATCCTCTGTAACCCTGGACGTCCTCCCATGATTATTATCCACAAGCCCACCAACGGCGCCGGGGAGGACGACGCCATCAGCACGGAGGAGGCTCGGGAAGCTTATTCCATCGACGCGCCAGCGCCGCCGCATCACCAGCGCGTCAGGACAAAAGAACGGCGAAGCCGAGCGCCAACCACCGCCAGCGCCGCCGCTTGAAAGCCATCTCCTGCCTCGACACTTGATCTCCAAACCCAGGAACCGCCACAAGAGCCTCGCTGAGCTCCATGACCAGCACCGGTAGAGCAGCACCGCATCAAGAAACAGAAGAGGCACCGAAATCCGCCGCCGACGGCCCGAAAGCCGGCAGCCGGAAACAAAACTCCACCCGATGTCACCATCACAGCAGCCGTAGAAGACTAAAGAGAAGAAGCAGGCCAAACACCAGCAAACTCTCCCCAGCACCACCGCCGCCGCCATAGATGACCGGAGGAGAAACCAAACCTTACCTCAACCTATGGTGAAGAGGCAGGCTATGAGCACCGGACGTCGATTCCACCGCCTCCATCCACCTCCCGCCCCACAAGGACGCCGGAGACGAACGGACGGCGGCGAAATCGACGCCGGAAATGGAGATCGCCTCCGGTTCGCCTCCTGAGTACTGTAGCGTCTTTTTTTTGAGCAATTGAATCTTCTGTTCTGTTGGATAGCCTTGCTCCTCAGCTTACAAGTGATAAAAAGGATGCGAGTTGTAACTTCTAACCCACGGCCCATACGGAAAGCACAGCCCATTGCTCCCGAAGCGCGAGCCAGCCGGCCTCATCCAACAGACGCCAACGCTCCAGTTCTTGATCCAACGACTCGTGCAAAGCGGGACCTGATTTGGTTTGGATGGCGAAGCAGCAGTGACCATCACTATCGCTGGTCCCCCGGCTGGCCAGCTCCACTTCCGCTCAGATTCGAAGAACCAAGAAACAGACGGAACCGAGCGGAGGGAGATCGTCGCGGCGGAGAGGAAGGAGCCATGGCGGCGGCGGCGGCGGCGGAGGTGAGGTACGGGATTGTCGGGGTGGGGATGATGGGGCGGGAGCACCTCCACAACCTCGCCCACCTCGCCGCCGAGGTGGAGCGGGAGCAGTCCGTGCTGGTGCGGGTGACATGCCTCGCCGACCCTCACCCGGAGTCCCTCCGCCTCGGCCTCCAACTCGCCGCCGAGCTCGGCCTCCCGGCTCCCCAGGTACACTACCGCTTCGCAGAGGCTCTATTACTTTATCAGTTGATGCTTTGCCGGCTTCACTGCTTGCGATAATTAACTATGTTCTTTGTGAAATAAACCGAAATGACTCGTTTTTATTACCTAATTGATTGCACTGGATCAAGGTTAGTTTTAGCTTTTGTTAATTCTACTTAAAATTGGGCAGCAGAATGTAGTACAAATGAGAAACATGAATCGACGATAGCTGTGTTGCGTGCTCATTTTAGTGCCACTTGAGTAAATTCTTAACAACCAGAAGGTTTCAAGACCTTTTCAGGTCACCGGGAGCTGCTGGACAGCGGGCTCTGTGACGCCGTCATAGTTTCGTCTCCAAACATGACACATTACGAGATACTCATGGACATCATCAGACACGGCAAGCCACACCATATTCTTGTCGAGAAGCCTCTGTGCACCACGGTCAAACACTGCAAGGAGGTGAGGTTACAGCTTTGTCAGCTATGGAACATGATTTTGGCCAATTGGGAGTAAATGTTACCATTCATTACACATTTATCTGATGTCGCCTATCTGCTGCATAGTTTAAACATTTCGTCTCTACTCCAGTTGTGCTATTATTCACCAGATCAGGGGAGCCGTGCCGGAAAAACCATTTTCTTTGCATGCCAACTTGACTCTATGTGTCGGTGACAGAGACTTTGACATTTTCTGTTTCTGTCTCTATATTGCCAAGCATAACCAACTTTTGGCAATGTTTTTATCTGCTCTTTGTTTGATTTTCCGATTTTACTGTTTTTCAATCTCAGCAAATCTTCTTCACTTTGACATGACAAACCTTTAATGTTTCCACACAGGTCGTTGAAGCTGCTAAACAGAGACCGGATATACTTGTGCAAGTTGGGCTAGAATACAGGTATATGCCACCGGTGGCTAAGCTGATAGATATTGTTAAGAGCGGTACACTAGGACAAGTAAGAATGGTGGCAATACGGGAGCACCGTTTTCCATTCCTTGTTAAGGTATAAGAGGTTGCAATTACTTGAATATCTGTTTATCACGGTTTTTAACTGCTGCAACTCTTGCAGGTCAACAATTGGAATAGGTTCAATTGCAACAGTGGAGGAACTCTGGTTGAGAAGTGTTGCCACTTCTTTGATTTAATGAGGCTTTTTGCAGCTGCAAATCCAGTTCGTGTTATGGCTTCTGGAGCTATTGATGTTAATCATAAAGATGAAGTGTATGATGGAAAGGTTATTTTGCCTTTCATCCAAAACATTTGTGTGCATACTCGGTCTGTGAGAATTATGCCATCTTATATGGTCCTGTTGCTTTTTGGTATTCCTACTTGAAGACATGCATGCTAAAGTAACAGCAAAAGCTTTGAGTTCTTTATTTATTATATTCTCTAGTCTATCATGTGTAGGATACTTCATAGCAATTGGAATTCCTAATTATTAACTTCAAATAAATGTCCACGCTGGCAAGCTGCCTTTGACTTGCCTGGTTGCAGCTGAGGCTTAGCTGGAACTATAGTGGCTAAAAGTTAATTATTTCTTGTTTCAGGTCCCAGACATAATTGATAATGCCTATGTGATTGTTGAATTTGATAATGGCTCTCGCGGTATGCTTGATCTCTGCATGTTTGCTGAAGGAAGCAAGAACGAACAAGAAATTTCTGTGGTTGGTGACATTGGGAAGGTACAAGTGCAGTTATATTTGGTTTTGCGTTTTTTTTTAAAAAATCTTCCATGTAGCTCATACAGAAGTAAAGCCTTTTATGGATACCTGCAATGCCAGATTATTCCTAGTATTCTCATCTAAATTTTAGTATCCAATTTACTGTTTTCTTAATCTTTTCCTGAGAGTATGAGGAAAACAAAATATAGGCGACATTTTTTTATGTTTGGACGTCCATGAACATGTTATTTAGAGTATCTTACAAATCAGGTAAACCATATACACATTAGGTGATTCGAAGGGAAGCTATGCTCTAGTTCTTAACACATAACTTTGTAAGTTACAGCTTGTTTGTGGATATGCTAAATACATTGTAGAACCTTAAACTTCGAGGCATACTAAAAAAAAAAAAAAACTCGACCGGTGGGGGTAAGACCGCCCCCATGGCTTTCAACTTTGATAGAGAAGCTCAACCTTCTCCGGTCGAGAAAAACCCCCGAACCCCGGCATCACCCTATAGGGCCGCGCAGATACTTAGGTCGAACACCGTTGACCGATGCTGGTGACTACTGCAACTACCCCCGGGTAGGAGAGCCCAAACCAGCCCACGACCCGGATTCAAGACATCCAAGTCGGCGTCGTCACCACTATATTTTAGGTGCTACTAACGAGGGGATTTTTTTTTTTATTTCCACAAATTGGTGCACACCAGGATTTGAACCCTGGTGGGTGGCCTCACCACTTGAGGCACTAACCAACTGAGCTGAAGTCAGTTTGCTTGAGGCATACTAATAACGGTTGCTTTCCATACATATGGCTGCTTTCGATACTAGTTAGGTTTTGTCCTGCAATTCAGTCATCAATGTTCTGTCCAACAATTCAGTCATCAATGTTTGAGTATCTAGTAGCCATGTAGGGTGGAGTTAGAGTCGACTCCTGTAAAACTGTTCTCCTCATAAATGAGGATGGACACTGTTGTAACATGGCGACATAATTGCAACAGACATGCTGCGTATCAAACAATAATCACCTCCTAAGGCTGCAGGAGGTTGTTTTCTATTGTGGTATTATAAATGCCAATCTTCGTGGGCATACTCCATCGTCTAGGCGCTCCATGATGATATATCAACCAATTAATACAAAGGCCACACTCAGTTATGAATGAGTTATTGCACAAAAGCCTAGGTAAAAGGCATGCACATCCATTCTGTACCTTGAAAACAAAAGCTCAAGAGGAAAGATGAAAACTGAGATCTGACATAGCTACATACATTGTAGAATTAACTAGGAAACGGAAGCATCTGGGAATGAAGTTTAAGTTCCATCAGATACGAATGTTCTTTGAGGTCTTGGTATGCATGATCAAATTTATTTGGAATGGGAGGAATTAAATTCTAGCTCAAAATGTTTGTCCCTGTTGCGCTGAATCTTTTTGATTTATCATCGCTAAACCAAGCCTAACTGATAGAGACTCTCCAGATTGAGCCACTTTATCTCCGCACTTCTTCCCTGAAGCTTCTAAATACCACTTCAAAGATAGTTATCATGGATAGGGAGCTGCAGTCGATTTCTAAATTGAGGACATGAGTGCTAAGAGAATGTCCGTTCTCCATACTCTCTGTGCCTTATTGGAGTCGTGTTAGGATTCCTTCTACTCTCTCTCTTTAGTATTGATAATTTTCCTTTTCTGGCTTGCGGGATTTACCACCCTGATGGATTTTTTCTTTGTACAAAAATAACACTGTTCTGTAGTTGTCCTGCAATTTTGTCTGTTTGAATCTAACTTTCTAATATAGTTCATTTAATTCATTTGCATGGATTTAAAGCTTATGTGATAATGTGAAGCAGTGGGTAACTGGAAATGTTGGAAATGTTTTAAGTCGTGAATCTTTGCATATTAGACATGAGAGTGCAAATCATAGACATCTTACACAATGTTATGATATTTTGTTTATATTTTGAAAATATGTTGTTCTGGTTCTACCGTTCTAGTCTGTGTGATGACACAATTTTCAACAGGGTGAAGCTTTTGTTCCAGAGAGTGTTGTCAGATTTGGAAAGAGAACAGGAGGTAGAGATGGTGTTGTAACAATAATGGCTGATGATGAAAGGATCAAGTAAGTTTGTATAACCGCCTCATATCAACATGTTACTCTCTTTACATTTAAACTGAGGAGTTTGAAGATAAAAAAGGAAATGAAAATTCTAAATATTCTAGGTAGTGAAAGTGCATTGCTGGTACATTTTGCCATCTCTGGATATTGCATTATCACCTTTTTATAAGATCTGCTTTACAATGTTCACATATTTCACAGCTTGTTGCCCTAGCACAATCTTCTGTTTATATCTCAGACTGAGCCTAGGCAGATGGGATGTTTTAGTTTGCATCTTATACCAACGTCGTATTCCCTAGGTACCAAGGTCTTCATCATGGCTCCAGCTACCTGGAGCACCTCAATTTCTTGTCTGCCATAAGGGCTCAAGGTGTGTCTGGACCCTCCGTCAACTTAAATGATGGCCTACTATCTGTGGCCATCGGTGTGGCTGGCCAATTGTCCATTGAGCAAGGACGTTTCGTAACAATGGAAGAGGTCTTAGGCTCTTAGCTGGCTGATGATTCACGGCAAAGGTAGTGGGGTCACGCTTGCTATTGCTTACACATTGTAAACTGTCTTCTGCTAGAGAGCTGGTATTTGGACTCTAGAAAGCTCATGAACATTATGCACCGCAATAACAAATGTGTAAAATGGAGATATCTGGAATAAATTTTGAAGGAAATGTGGAGTCATTTCTTGTTACGTGTACGGTGCAAGACAACAATCCTCAAACATGCATTAGTGGTGAAGTTTGCAAGGGCTGCGAAGTATATTCTTGTGATAGTTTATTGAAGTGGACAATCTTTTATGGTATATATATAGTGCTTTTATTATTGCTTACACATGCCACCTATTTTAGTTGAAATAATCTGCTAAGTCACTATTTTATTGTGCGAGTATCGATGATATAACACTAAAATTATACTGACCACAAATTTTTGTCAAGAAATAATCTTCTATACCATCGATACCCGCACAATAAAATTATACTGTCTTATTGTGGTCAGTATAATTTTATTGACTGCTGAGGATCCTTTCATTTTTCCTAGAGAAAATCTTGGTCCTTCAATTATTAAACCTTAGTTGTCACCGGTAGACTTCACGGATTGCCTCGTGATATAGTTATTTTTTTTAATTATCATGCGAAGGATGCCTTTATATGATATAGTTTGAGTTATGGACACACCTACCCCTCACGTACTACATGTGTTGACAAATGTATTTTACATCTTAGAGTTCAAAGCCACGAAGGAACCCTCTTACAGAGGTGTAGTGTACTTTCAGCTGCTTACGAGGATAGCAATTGGAATGAAGCATGAAGCTACCATCACCTGATATCCGTAGGCATGGGATACACCAGGAAGTAATGTTGACCATTCATGAAGGCTTTTCTAGCAGGGTTGGCGATGGTGTTAGAACGACACCACTTCTCACCATTTCGCATGATGGGGTTCATAAGTTTGTAGGAGGTTAATAGCTACTCATTCAGCTTCCAGAGGCTAATCATGTGGCGCTGGCGCGCTGCCCAGTTCTTCGAGGAAGTTATTAGTCCTTCGGCTTAAGATTTCGATAGTGCCTCTTTGAGCTAGAGATGCAGACGTTGATCAAAACTATCACATTGCTAATTTTGCAGTGGGATCTAAAGTCACGTGAGACACCTCTGAACGACTTTGGCTCAAAAGGCAGTAGCTTTCAGACCTGCACCACTTCCGTAGTTCCATTTTTTATCCATCAAAGATTTGCCTTTATTTTATAATCTTTCCTTTACTTTTTAAGACCTTTATTTTATAATCTTTCCTTTACTTTGTAAGACCGGGGAAAAATGTTGGCGGTTTATCAGTAAAACGAGACGGACTTCCTTTTGTACCAGTTTCAGTGTCGAAGTAATAAAGAGATCCCTGTTCTTATGAGGATTCCTACGAGACGGACTTCCTTTTGTACCACAGGCAGATGCAGAGGCTACACCTGCTATCGACAGGCGGCCGGTACTGGCCAGAGGCGACTGACGGCCAGGAAGATCAGCGCGGTACAGCAGTGCTCTGCTCCGGCGAGCAGCGGATAGCCGACGACTCGGTCGAGCTTTAGGCGCGCCATGTTCTCTTCTCCCGTATATGCGCCGCCCTGTATACAGATACATGCAGCCGCATCGCCATGGCTTGCGGCTGGTCACCAGGAGGAAGGGGATGGAAGAAACACCCGAACAACGCATGCGTGCGCGGTCTGATGAGCTACGGCTTGCAGCGATGGGGGCGGCTCTCGCGATCCAGTGGCCAGGGTGTTCGCTATTTGAAACAGCGTCCTCCCCATTGGTTGCGGTGAGCGGTCGGATCGGACATGTGCGGCTTATATGAAGCCGAGATTGGTGTCTTTCTTGTGAGGCGTCGACGCGGGAAACGGCAGAGGACGACGGATGCTTCTGGTCTCCGGTGAAGCGTGGTGGCCGGTGTCAGCCGGCGCGTGGTGCTTCTGATACGCTCGCAACGTTGATTCCGACAAAACAAGAAGTTCGTGTCCACGAAACCCAGCTGAAGGCGGCGATCATTGTGCACCAGTCGGCTAGGGATGGTTCGCGGACAAGGCCGCGCCGGCCGTTCGGCTTGCCCCTCTCCAGTTTACCTTAAAAAAAAAAATAGCACTACCTGGCTTACCTAGGTTTACTGCTTGCAACATTTGCATCTTTTAAGGCACTGACGCAGTAGGTATAGCTAAGTACGAACACGTACGTGTGTTCAATTTATCTTATTCCATTGTCCTCATCGACCATGGACTGCGTCCACTGTCCCATTAATTGCTACAGCATCAACTGCATGCATGTGGATGTGGGCACTGCAACTGTCCGTCAGCATCGAGCTTGGCTATATAAACACCGCGATGAGTCATTTCAAATCAATGCACGTTTGGCTCTATGAATGACTCGCGCTACGAAAACACAGAGATGCTTCATTTCTTCTGCTGTTCACCATATATACGTGTCTATATAAAGTCTTGTGTGCTCAATTTTCAAATGCCTCACTTGCATACATGAACGCTAGGAAAGACAGAAAACTGCTTGGGCATAAGCATATTCTCACGTCTAGTAGGAATGGGAGGTCACTGGAAATTTAAGTTTGAGACTCACGATGGAGAACTGCTTGAGTATAATTACGCACGTTGGCGCCGTGTGTAAACTTTGCAGGTATGCGGGTTTCAACTTCCACCGTGCGAGATGATTTAATTTCTGGACACGTAGCAATCAGTGCACGGGTTCTTGTGTGTATATATGTGGCTGCCAAGCGCCCAGGCCAGGAGTTCAAGCTCTCTGTCTTGCCTTGGAGCTACAAATTTGAGCGAATATTATTTGGGATCACATTTTTCGCTGCTCCACAGTTTCATGCATTGAAGATGCATCCAGTAATAAAATCCTTCCTCTGGTTTATACGTTAAAAGTTCGCCATGCTGTCTCAGAATTGGCGAAATATCACGTACGTATTCACATATGAATGTGTAATCGGTCAGTGCACATCCTGTATGTGTACTGCACTTCCCGGACGATATATATCTCGTTTCCTCTTGTTGGTTGTTATCAGATCGAGAAGACTGTGGATGAGTGTAGTGGCGGAGCCCAAGAGTTTTACTTAGGAGTGGGAGGTGTTAGGGATCAGAACTTCTCGTAGTATGTAGTCCGGAGTAGGGCTGTTCATCGCCGGTTTGAAGAAACTGGCGGCAAAACCGGCTGCTCCATAGAGCGAAGAGTAACTCAGTTCTTTTGTCATCCACTGGTTTCGTCGCCAGTTTGAGCAATCCATCGACACCCCTAGTTGGGAGGACGAACATCATGATACCAACTATAATACTGACATAATTTCCCGAGCTAGAATTTAATAGCTTACAGTTGTTGTTCAGTTGTACGATGTACGAGTCGGATGCTTGGGACAGTGTGATGAACCACAATAAAAAAAGCACTCTTTTTTTTATAACTAGTATGGCTGCCCGCGCATTTGCGCGGCTAGGCTTATTAAACTATTTAAATTATTTTTATATTATTGTAGGAGTTTAAAAACAGTTTATTATTATTATTTATAGTAATATATTTCTAACATAGCTAAAAATGATTACCTAAATGCTATATTTAGGTAAACTGCGTTTACCTAGTCTGTCAATTTGACTGTGTGATGAGTCATCATTACCTAAATGCTATATTTAGTTTTTATAAGTATAGGAACTGGCCGACAAAGACACATGGTCGAAATAGAGAAGAACGTATTGTGCTACAACCAAATCTTATGAAGAAAATGTGTCATGCTAAAAATAGAGAATGTGCAGCCAGCTAGACATATGACGATGTCTTTTTATAAAGGCGTAATTAGAAATAGGAACTAAGTGTGTTTTAGATATTTTTATTATTCCAAAATTTAGGTATCTTGGAATATTTTTATTATCCCTAAACCCTAAACCCTATTTTAGCTATTTATTAATATGAATTTAGTTATTTTTCGGACTTATAATGGCATAGCTAGTAATTTAGAAATAGGTGTGAACTGTATTTTTTTATTTTTTATTGTTTCAAATTTATCTATTTTTAACTCATAATTCCTGCCTGCACATTTGCACGGCTAGCTTACTAAACTATTTAAAATATTTTAATACTATTATAGAAGTTTAACATAGTTTATTGTTAGTATTTATTTTATACTTTATATTTATAATAGTAGAAAATAGATTAGAGAATTTCACAGAATCCCACAATTCGAGTGTGAGATGAGTCATTATTTTTTCATGGATAGTGTCTTATCTAACAATGTATTTGGTTTTGTTTTGGAAGTAAGATTGGTTCAAACGTCATGCTAAACAACTAACATATATCATGGTAGGAAAAGGAATGTATCGTGCTAAAAAAATCTTTTGAATAAAATGTGTCATGCTAAAAATAAGAAAATATGCTATGCTAGCTAGACATATCACGGTGTATTTAGAAATCAAAATTAAGTGTATATTAGATATTTTTATTATTCTATTTTGGACTCATAATGGTATGGTAGGTAAGTTAAAAATAAGAATTAGAAATATTTTTAGCTATTTTTTATAATCCAAATTTAATTTTTTTATAATTTGGAAATAGGTGTGAAGAGTATTTTTGGTTATTTTTATTATTTCGAATTTAGCTATTTTTTGACTCATAATGGCATGGTGAGTAATTTAGAAATATGTGCGAGGGCTATTTTTGGCTATTTTTTATTATTCCGAATTTAGCTATTTTATAAATATTTTTAGGGGGTTTTGTGACTAATTTTTCATAATGGCAGTGGTGAGTAATTTTCGCTTCTTATTTTTTTGGGATTAACATGAGAATTTCTAGTATTTTAGAGCGAACGTGGTAGCTCATTTTTGTCGTCAAATATATATATATATATTTTTAGGGGGTTTTGTGACTAATTTTTCATAATGGCAGTGGTGAGTAATTTTCGCTTCTTATTTTTTTGGGATTAACATGAGAATTTCTAGTATTTTAGAGCGAACGTGGTAGCTCATTTTTGTCGTCAAATATATATATATATATATATATATATATATATATATATATATATATATATATATATATATATATATATATATATATATATACACGGCGAGTCTATTCTGCACATATGCGCACTTTAGTTCACCGCTGCACAGACCCTCGCAGTTGCAACGACGGGGACATGCAGTTGCAACAGTTACAATACACCAGTTGCAACACATCTCGGTTACAATGAAATTAATGGCGAGTTGCAACACGAGTTACGCCAGTTGCAACGGAATGTATAATATATTTTGTGACATCAGTTACAACTTTGGCGAGTCGTCCGTTGCAATCGTGGACAATATGTGTTGCAACTGTTGACCACGTTGTAACTCGCTGTACTGGATATTGCAATTGGCCTATATTACGTATTGCAATTAGAGGTCTGCGCAGACGTGAACTAAAATGCACATACCCGCAGAATAAACTTACACTATATATATATATATATATATATATATATATATATATATATATATATATATATATATATATATATATATATATATATAAAATAGATGCAAAAGATTTGTGGCTTCTGCAAACGTTGGATCTTATTACAAGTTTTCTAGCCATCTACTAGCCTATTACATTAGTGACAAACTGAAGAAGTTCCAACATCTATCAAATTCCATCTGTTCTTAATGGATAACTCTATTTCCACAACCTTAAATTGTAAGCAACGCACAAATCTTCTCTTTTGTCTCCTCGATCACACTGCATTTAGTGTCTAGAATTGCAGACAATATATTACCTGAAAACATCATGCATAAAAACAAGTAAAATTTCCTTTGTCGTAAATCAGGAGGTATTCGATTTATCGGATTTCGAGCTACATTATTACGGCATTGCCATATAGGCCAACGCATGGATTTTCCTCCTAACATAATCAAAGTTCTCTCTTTCAGCCTAAACTTTGTAGCCAACAAAGGATATGTGAAAGATAAATAGTACTACTAGCACAATTCTGCAAAGGACCCTACCGTGACTACAATAAAACGGAAAGTGCTTTATTTTATCTCAGTTAAAGAAAGAACACTTCTAACCACCCGACCAATTTCCTTTCACTAGATTTTTATGGTTAAAATAGTTTTTTATGTTTCCCAAAGACAAAATATCAGAGGCGGTAGTATTGTAGGTGCATGCATGTACTACGACTGGTTGGTTAGTAGAAAACGTAAGGGCTATAAAGTTTAGAGTACGCCTCTTTCCACACAGATAATTAATAAATCCTAGTTGTCCTCTGCTACGAATAGTAGACAAGCTGTGAGACATAAAACTCGCAGTGGGCTGGCTAAATTGTGTGCATGCATAAGCTGGGGGCTTTTTACATCTTCACAATACTATATGATTGCCGAAGGAATGGGATGCACCAGGAGTTTCAGCTGCAAGAAGAATCGGCCTAATGGCTTGGGTGTCGTGTTGTCCACCCCATGGTTGCTTGTTGGTTCTGTGAGGCTTATATGAAGCTTACGTGGGAGGCCGTTACGACAAGCTGGGCATTGTGCAGGTCGCGCGCCTCCTTGTTCTTGGACGTCCAGTTCTTGCAGAACGACAGCGTCATCAGCTACCCGGCACTGCTCGCCCGCCTCGTCGGACGGATGCTCTCAGTCATTTTCCCCTAGTACGGATATACTGTCGTTCCTATAGCATGGTTAATTTGAGCTCAAAATGAGGTTTGCTGTCTGGACGACAGTATTCAAAGTACGGAGGGAGTAGGAAAAACATGGCACTGGAACAAACTATTTTTCTTGATTGCAGGCTTTGCAGCTGATGGTTAGCCTACGGGATGACATTCTCATGGGCTAGTACTTTTTATTTGCAGGGTATGCAGCTGTTTCTTCAACATCAACTCTATTTCCAGCAGAATTGCATCAAAAGATATCTGCTGTAAATTTAATTGGAAGAAATAAAAAAGTAGCATTTTATATGGTAAGCTTGAATAGATATTTCCCATGAAAATAGCACAACATTTACTTGACTTCATTTGAGCAAAACTACATTTTCTTTATGAGAGCGCTCGATTTGGCCAGAATTCCAATTTAGGATCTTTTGCTGTTTGAGTATGATTCAAATTTTGTTTAGTTTTACAGTGGATAGCACAGGTCAGAAGAAAGTACAACAAGGAAATCGCAAAAAAAAAAAAGGAAAAGAAAGTACAACAAGGAAGAGATGTAGACTGAGGTAGAAAAATCAAATTGTTACTACTTGCGAAACCTGTAATATTTGAAGTAGTTTCTTGACATTTCCTACCCACCGTTTGCTGTATATCAATCACGCATTTTATTAGGACAGCAGGTTGAAAGGATCACAACTACATGCCTCGGCGACCTCGGCTGCACCAGCTGTTCGACCCCGGTGCTTACATGATCCGTCATCTCCATCTTGCGATTCAGTCCGTGCGGCATCAAGAATCCTGCTGGTTTTCGTATTTTATTCAGTTTACATGAAGAGCTGTTCCCTCATCTTACAGCTCTCGGCTAGCAACAATGCTAAGAGTTTCCTGGCTAGGCTTGAGCTGCTAGGTCAGGGCCATAGTTGATTTAAGGTCGTTACACCAGCGGGCGGTGAGAAGTTTTTGTTCCTTACACCTCCCACTCCAAGTAACAGTCATGTAAAATACCACTACACTCCGAAATTTGCTCTTGCCTTTAGCTGCAACTGGGAAACTCATTCACACATCTTCCTCAGCAACTGTTGATGAGTAAGTTAACAAAGAGTGGGGTTCTTTATAAAGGAATGCCCTGAGAAGTTAGATTGGAAAGGGAGGCATCATGAATCCAAAATAAAGGTCCATGTGTTCCATGAGAGGATGAACTGAAGGCGGAGGTAATCTTTGGAATAAATTTGGCACTCATCTACTGACAAAAGGCATCCACAGACGGCTCCTTGCGGCACTGTGCCTCACCAGCTTCCAGGAGGCCCTGTCTATTTGTACCAGCGCATTGATCTTCGCCTATGCCTAGTGCTCTACCGAACCAAATATATGTTAAGTTTCGTAGCATTGACAAATAATTGAAGTCCTGCATCGATCCGTTTCAATTTTTTTAAAAAAAGTCAGCATCAAAGAGGCAGTATTATATTTGACATGACTCATCACAACATCATGGATCAGACTTAACTCGTTACTCTGTCACAACTTATTAAACTGATACCTGGTTGTCTGGCCTTTAATTTCCAGAAGTAATTAAAGCTCCCATCGTTTGAGACTAGGATTTGCGAAAATAAAGCTTAATATATGTTTTTTTGAGGGAAAGCTTAATATATGTTCTCGGCATTGCCCAGGAATAAGCAGATGAAAGCGCGCAACCTACAGGCGGCCGGTAGCACAGCAGGCGAGCTGCGGAGATGGTGGCGCGCGTGACGCATGCAACGGACCGCCGTCTTGATTGTCGATCGAGATTTAGGCACGCCCTGTTCTCGTCTGCCGTATATACCCGCCCTGAATACAGAGATACATGCAGGAGCATCGTAAAGTTGGACGGCAGTACGGGCGGGCACCACTGCCTCCGCCGAGTACCTAATGTATACACGGTGGTGCCTCTCAGATGCCTCGATCGTCCACAACGACGTACGTTGATTCCGACGACACAACGTTCGTGTCAGTCCACCACGTACAATTAATGATCACGAACGGGAGGCCTCGGCGGAAGTCTGCCTGACATTTGGCTCTCGGCAAATAGTCATTTGCCGGCAGATTTCTGCTGAAGGTTCTTTGTCGAGTGTTACACTCGGCAAAGTTTTTGCCGAGTGATCCAGGCACTAGGCAAACATGCCGTTTCCCGTAGCGAGGGACATTGTGCACCGGGTAGGACAAGGCCCCGCTGGGCCGCCGCTGAGGCCTCCCGTATGCCGGCACCTGCTCCTGGCCATGTTCGAGGCTACGTGCGCGCTAGGGATCCTGGACCATGCATGCGTTCCGCCGCCACGACGCTGTGCTGCTTCGCTTGTTCACCTCCATGATACGATCGAGACCAATGCGTCCACATAATGATATAGAAGCCTTGTTCCGTTGTTTTGCACATAGAACCTTTTCCTATGAAGTTAATTATTTATTCTTTAGGGCCTTGCCCTTCTCAAGTTCCCCTCGAAAAATAAAGAAGAAGAACTCAGTGCTCTCTAAAGAAATTAAGTTCCACCTACAGTGGAGGAGTGTAAGAGGAAGTTCCTGAAGGATTTCTCGTTGCTGTTGCGCAGAGCGAAGAGAAGATACTTTCCACAAATAGAACAATGGCTAGATTCTGTTTCTTAATTTCCTGTATTGTTTTGGTTTTTTTAGATTCCTCTGATGTAAACTAACTTTTATCCTTTTATATAATATATAATCAGTAGGGGCTCGCTGCCCCTCCTGTTGCCTCAAAAAAAAAAAATTAAGGCGTCCTGAATTACCTAGAGTTTACTGCTTTCAGCCCTCAAAACTTTAAGGTACCGACGCAGTCACACGTGTGTTCTTCAATTCGTCTTAATGCCATCCTGCTTATCGATCAACCACCATGGACTGTCCACCGGCCCATTGCTACAGCTTCGTCTATGGCATGCATGTGGCAACTGCCAAACTGTCTGTCTATATATATATTTTTCCAGGTCAGGGTCGAACTTGGTGAAGCGGTGGCACAGCAATGTGTCATTTCGACAATGCAGGTTTGGCTCTACGAATGATGAATCACACTATCCATATAAGATGTCTCATTTCTTCCACGGTTCACCATGCGTCCACATAAAGTCTTGTGTTTTCAATTTTCAAATGCATCACTTGCATACATGAACACTAGAAAAGACATAAAACTTCTTGGGCATAAGCATTCTCACGTCTAGCTAGTAAGAACGGGAGTCACTGGAAATTTAAGTTTGAGATTCACGGACGACATCCGTGATTTGATGATTCCAACTTGGAGGTCAAGGGAAAGGAAACGTGCCTAGGGTGCAAAAACAGTTCTTTTCTTCTTTACTTGAGATTAACACAAGCTAATTGATTAAACTTAGGGTGTTATCATTCCTTGTCGCTTGAGTAAAATTTGTATATGATTCCTTTCATTCTTTTTGCCGAACATAATGGCCTGCCCCTTTACTGTTTCACCGAATTATACTTCTGAGTCCAGTACATTTGAAAGCCTTGCTTGGATGGAAGGGAAAATGACGACGATCCACATGGATGTGTGGGGAACATAAAATACTTTTCGTACCATCCAAACAGATACGATGTGTGCATAAAAGAAACTTCTTCAGCGTTTCTATATAGCTACAACTAGTATTGCTGTATATATTGATGAGAATATATTTCCAAAAAAAAAGTGAAACAATTGAGAGCATTTCATACATAACCTGGCCCCGTGTCTGTATGCATATACCTCAGATTTTCTTTTTGAGAGATCTAAAGTCTAAACAGTGCCAAATTCTTGCATGATGGAATGCGGCAGAAATTGGAACATATATAAACCCCAAATCAAGCATTCCCTTCTTTTTGTTGGTGAGAGAAAGTACTCAATATGGGATTAGGAGGACCCGGGAGTAAGCGTCAAGCTTGAATAAGTAGCATAATGTGCCTGGTGGCGAATGTTAGATCGAAGAGTCACTACCCGGCATGTTTGACATAGGAAGTCATGCTGGACAGGGTCGATCGACAGGACGCAGGGAAGCTCGCTTTTTGAAATGGCGTCCACCACCCTGAGCCGGGCAGCACCTCCTTTGCTTCGTTGATTCTTGATCCCTGGCCTCGCCAGGGCTTCGCCGCATTCTACCGCTCTGGTCACCGATGGAGCACTATTATGCCAAAGCACGTGAAGAAGGCCGCGGCGAGGACGTTGGCTGTGCTAACGGTGGTCAGGGCCGTCAGGCTCGGCGCCGAATGTCCTTTGCAACTGCGGGGTTCAACTTCCACTGTGCCAGATGATTTCATTTCAGAAAACATAGAGTCAGGGGTGCGTGTGTGTGCATGTACTACCAAGGGCACAAGCTTGCTGGAGTTTAAGGTATTTCTTGCCTGCAGCAAATTATATCCCAATCTAATTTGGGAGCAAATATTTCACAACATCATGGATCAGACTTAACTCGTTACTCTGTCACTGCTTCTCATATGCCTCGACGATCATCCACAACGTTGATTCCGACAGCACAAGACGTTCGTGTCAGTCCACCACGTACAATGATCATGAGCAGAGCCGGAGTTACATTGTGCACCGGCTAGGACAAGGCGCCCCGCCGGCCGTACGTACGTTCGGCACAGCAGGCCACGCTGGCCGCCGATGAGGCCTCCCGTTCTCGATGCCCGCGCCTGCTCCTGGCCATGTTCGAGGCTACGTGCGCTCTGGGGATCCTGGACCATGCATGCGTTCCGCCGCCACGACGCTGTGCTGCTTCGCTTGTTCACCTAGCTCCGTGACACGATTGAGACCATGCGTCCACATAATGATAGAAGTCTTGCCCCGTTGTTTTGCACATAAAACCTTTTCCAATGAAGTTAATTATTTATTCGTTAGGGGCTTGCCCTCTCAAGTTTCCCTCAAAAAATAAAGAAGAACTCAGTGCTCTCTGAAGAAATTAGCGCTGCCTGAATTACCTAGATTTTACTGCTTTCAGCATTCGAAACTTTAAGATACCGACGCAGTCGGTATAGGTAAGCATGAACACGTACGTGTGTTCTTCAATCTGTCTTAATGCCATCGTGCTCATGGACTGCCCACCGGCCCATTGCTACAGCATCTATGGCATGCATGTGGCCACTGCCAAACTGTCTGTCTATATATTTTTTCCAAATCAGCGTCGAACTTGGCGAAGCCGTGGCATACAGCAATGTGTTATGTGTCATTCCAACAATTAACGCAGCTTTGGCTCTACGAATGATGAATCACACTGTCTGAGGAACCATGTTGAGATGTGCCATGGTTCTCGATGATGATGAGTAATTGACAACCGTGTTGATTTGAGTTGACATGAGGTTTGGGTTGAAATGCGGGACTTTGAGGGTTGCATAAGCATATGCATGATTATGTTTATGGCTAACCGAAGTTGGTGCAGGTGATGAGAAGAATGGAGGAGAAGGAGAAACGTGTTTGCTTGTCTAATGATGTGTAGGTCAATGGAGTCAACTTGATGGTCAACGGCAGGAGGATCGGGAGGACCAAGCGAAGGGTCCCGACGGGTTGGGACCGAGGAGGCTTGGGTCCGGGCGATCGAGAGGCCGGGTGAGGTCAAGGGTGATCCACACCGTACACGTGGCGGACAAGAAGCACGGAGGGTTTCGCGGTTTGGCCTCAAAACCGTGGAGGTGATGAAGACGGCGTGTTGACCAAGGTCAAGAGGCGAACGGGAGGCCGGTGCAAGTGAAGGGTCCCGACGGGCTGGGACCGAGGAGACTTGACGGCGAGGTTCGTGGGACGAGGTGACACGCGTCGACATCGAGATGGTTTACCAGTTTGGCCTCAAAACCGGTGGTCGACGGTTTCTCGGTTTGGCCTTAAAACCGCAGTGATGGTTTCCCGGTTGAGCCTGAAAACCGGTGGTGGACGATTTCCTGGTTTGGGCCTCAAAACCGATGGTGGGTGGTTTCCCGGTTTATGCCTCAAAACCGGCGGTGGACGGTTTCCCGGTTTGGACCTCAAAACCGGTGGTGAAAGTCGCGCTTTGAGAAACGTGCAAGGCGGTTTCCCGGTTTAGGCCTCAAAACCGGCGGCGACGGATGGAGGTGCATGTAGCACTATCGCGGAGGTAGCTTCGAGGTGAAGCTAAGGTGTGAAGGCCCCGACGGCGTTCGGGCGAAGGAGAAAAAGTTGGACGAAAACGCCCTTATGTGTTGTATGGGTGTGTTGTAGTGTGAGGGGCATTTCTGGGATGTGGAAATGTCCAAGAGGATAAGGTGAGGGGGCTGGTTGGCTGCCCTCCCTTGAGCCTTGTGTTGTCTCTCACTTGTGTGTGTGGGAGAGGGCTTGAGAGAGAGGAGAGAAGAGAGGGAGAAGAGAGGAGATGGCTCTTTGATTGAGCTTTTTGTCATCTCTAGTTTGTGTGTGCTAGGGAGTGGCTTGACATCTACATCTTTGAGCAATACATAGCATCAATTCGTCCTCAAAGTGTTCTCCTCATCTTGAATCCCGAATTTCTTATTTTCCCTATTTTCGGAGCTATTTTCGGGTGATTTTCGATTCGCCTTTTGTGATGCGTTTTTGGGCGGATTTCTTAGGGGATCTTGGTGCTAGGATGTGCTAGAACAATCCTTGGTAGGTCCTTGACCGAATGCATGGCACGAGCACCTTCGATTTGATGATTTGGTGAAGTTTCCCTCTCAAGTTCATCCATACCCTAGGTTCTTGATAAGATTCAAAATCCGTGGAGATTTTGTGGGGATTTTGAGATGAATCCTCTTGGATGACGTTCTCCATCTCAAGACGAAGCTATGGTTCAAATTTCGTGATTTTTGGAGGTCGTTTGACCCGGTTTCGAGATTTTTCTTGAGCTTGCGCGCGTGCTGTCCTGTCAGGGCCGGATTATCCGGCAAGTCGCCGGAGTATCCGGTGGCCGGAGTGTCCGACAAGTTTTTAGAGTGTCCGGTACTTTCCCAGGTCCAGAGTATCCGATAGTTGGCCGGATTATCCGGTAGGAGGTCTCTGTTTTGACTTTTTCAGATCACCTTTTGAGTGTGTCTTTGCTTGATTTGCTTCCGCAAGTGTTTGTATCTCTTCCACAATCATTCCTAAGGTCAACACACCACGTTCCATGTGTGTGTGTGATCTTGGTGGTTGTTCTTGAGGTGGGTTGGGACATAGGCCAAGTTCTTGTGAAGAATTTTTATCGGTTCCCATTCACCCCCCTCTGGTCGCCTTCTCGGTCCTTCAATTGGTATCAGAGGCGGTTTGATCACTTGTTGGCTTTTACCGGCCTTGTGATCCATAGGCGACATTTGGGGAGTGCTTGCTTGTGCTTCGGCTATTTGCTAACACTAACCGGTGCTTAATTTATGGCGCCAAGTGCTCGCTCTCTGTTTAGGCAGAAAATGATCACACACAAGGTGCAAATTTCTCCCTAACACTGCCCTGGGGAATGTAAAAAAGAAAACGGTGCGGGCGTGCCAGTGTACTAAAGTACACAAAATAAACAAAAGAGAAGGGAAACACATCTTTATTCATATTTCAATAATACAAATACAGTTTCCCAAGAATGTGCACTCCGTAGCCTGCTGGCGGCGATATAACTCCGGCGATGCGGTCTTCTTGGTTCCTAGGGCCTCGGAAAGCTCCTAGTTAATTACATCCACAAGTCCTACTTGTGAAACACCTCCGATTAAGCTGCGTAGTCGTCGTCTTCGGTCTTCGCTTCGCGTTCTCCGTGCATGTGTGTTGATGGTGGTGTAGGTGTTGGCGTCGGCGTCATCCATGGCCTCGTCGGTCCATGAGCCTTTGGTAGTGCGGCCTTCACGTCAGCAGCACCCGCCCTTGTCGTCCGGCCTCGTCGGTCACGTACGACATGATATGGTTGTAGTAGTGGGGAACATGCACGGTGTTCGCTTGGCTCGTCCGATACGGCGACTCGGCAGCGTCGTCGAAGTGAGTAGCAGAGTAGAGACTTGATGTAGATACAGGTTGTAGAACTCCATCGCGGCTTCATCATCTTGGTCATGTATACAGGGGTGCGTGTATGCACATGTATGTGTAACATATATGCGTATGCAACATGCATGTGTGCACGTGATGCACTGATGCACACATCATGTCTTGCTTCAATGGAGTAGTGGCACGGCTTTGACGCCTTCGGTGACATCAGCTATCGGCAACGTCCCGCGCCACTTCGTTGTTGGCCCCGGCGACAGCGCGGCTCCTCGTCTTCACGGTGCCTCGGCGTCGGCCACGGCGACGAGGGCCTTGGTCCGACAGCGGCATCGTCTTGCACTTGACGGCGACCTCAGCAACGTGTTGTACAGCTTCAGGTTGGCGTCGTCGACGTTGGCGGCGCGGCAACGGCATCGTTCTTGTCTTCGGCTCCACGTCCGGCATCGTAGCCGTGGATCGGCAACGTCATCGTGGAGCCGCGTCATGGACATTACTGCCTAGGCCGATGAATGGACATCTCCTCGATGGCATGGATGCGATCTGAGAGAGAAAAGAAAATAATAGATGGCTAAGAGCCATGCTCACCCATGGTTGCCGGCATGGACACGGCCATTGTCGTCGTCCTCGCCTGCCTCCGCGTTCTGGCCAGAGAGCTCCCCAGCAACCGTGAGATTGGCGTAGATGTACGGCAGGGCGGCGTCGATGTACAGCTCAGCGTGGACGGCAGGGGTTGTTGTTGATGCGAGCTTCGAGTTCCTGGTGGCGGCATGTGCGCGTATGGCGGCCTGGTGTGGAATGGATGGTGTATTTGGCGGCTTCACGTCGGCGCCGTCTTCGGCATCAGCGGCCGCTGGCGTTGGTGTAGACAACGGTGGCGAGACGGTGTCGTCCCGATGGTGGCGCCGATGACTTGACTGCCTACGGCGCCACAGCGTTGGACACGGCGACTCCTCGATGACATCTTGGTGTTGGTCCCGGCCATGGGCCGTCAGAACTGCGCCGTCTTGTCCTTGATGATGACCTGGGCAATGGCTCCGTCTCGGCAGCGCCGCCGGCCGGAGCGCTTCTTCACGAGCGGCGTAAATGATTGCGGCAGGCCGAGCTGCCATCGGGGTGTGGTCACTTGTCGTCCGGGCTGCTTGGACTCTCGTCGTCGATGTCTCTTCACGGCGAGGCTGACGTCGGCCCATGTTTCACTGCATGCGAGATACTAACAGACAGATAGATAATTGATGAATTTGAGGGAAACAAGCACCATGCACATCGTCCTTTGATTAATTAATATTATATTAATTAGGAAACAGGAAGCACGATCTTGATCCTTTCTTGTGTGTATCTTTTGAAAGTACTGCATGCGACGTGAGGACGGCCTTCGGGGATGGAAACGGCACCGCTGCATCATGGCCCTCGGGCTTCGTTCTCGCCTTCCGGTGGAGGTGGCACATGTACGTCGCGGCCGCCGGGATGTCGATGACGCTCGCTGGTGCCGTGGTGTCGCGGCTGCCGGGCGTCGGTGTAGTCTCGATCTTCGTCGGCGCCGTAGTGTCACGGCCACCGGGACGTCGGCTCACCATGTCGATGCGATGGGATGCACGCAGGTGCTGCGGAGAGCGTCAATCTGGTCTTGATCTTCATGGGCGTCGTGGTTCACGGCCGCCAGCGTAGTCTTGATGTTCGTGGCGCCGTGATGTATTGCGGCCGCCATTCGTCCATCTCGATTATTGTGTGCATCGTGTGGTGTCAGGCCGCCGGGACGATGTGGTTCGCCTTCCTCCTCGCCAGTCACAGGTGGAAGAGGCCGACAGCTTGGCGATGGGCGAAGCCGACGCCGAGGAAGGCGCCGGGAGCTCTCGCCTCCTCCCTCGCATGGGTCTTGGATCTTGGCCATCAAGGAGAAGGCGGCGCCACTGCGTCGTGGCCGCCAGTATCACGTGCACACATGCATGTTGCATACGCATATATGTTACACATACATGTGCATACACGCACCCCTGTATACATGACCAAGATGATGAAGCCGCGATGGAGTTCTACAACCTGTATCTACATCAAGTCTCTACTCTGCTACTCACTTCGACGACGCTGCCGAGTCGCCGTATCGGACGAGCCAAGCGAACACCGTGCATGTTCCCCACTACTACAACCATATCATGTCGTACGTGACCGACGAGGCCGGACGACAAGGGCGGGTGCTGCTGACGTGAAGGCCGCACTACCAAAGGCTCATGGACCGACGAGGCCATGGATGACGCCGACGCCAACACCTACACCACCATCAACACACATGCACGGAGAACGCGAAGCGAAGACCGAAGACGACGACCACGCAGCTTAATCGGAGGTGTTCCACAAGTAGGACTTGTGGATGTAATTAACTAGGAGCTTTCCGAGGCCCTAGGAACCAAGAAGACCACATCGCCCAAGTCAGATCGCTGCCAGCAGGCTACGGAGTGCACATTCTTGGGAAACTGTATTTGTATTATTGAAATATGAATAAAGATGTGTTTCCCTTCTCTTTTGTTTATTTTGTGTACTTTAGTACACTGGCACGCCCGCACCGTTTTCTTTTTTACATTCCCCAGGGCAGTGTTAGGGAGAAATTTGCACCTTGTGTGTGATCATTTTCTGCCTAAACAAATTGGCACGCCCAGTGGGACATGGTTCTCCTCCCATCTTTGCTGCGCATTAATGGTCGTCGAATTGGTCTTCATCTATTTCGTCTCCAGTAACAAGATGGTGCAAGATATGGCGTGGTGCTGATTTCAAGGATCCACTCAAGCAAGAAGATCCTTTTGCAACAACAGCCCGGTGCCATGCATGTTTAACATGAAAGTAGCTACCTTTTGCAAGTGGCTTGTCTGAACGTTAAGCAACAGAATCCATACTCCATGGTGTCCATGAAGACAAGTTGGTGGAGCACGACGACTACTACAAGCAGCTTGTGGTGGCTAATCCCCAAGTCATGCTTCGACTTCACCAAGCTCATGTGCTCCATCGGCAGCACGTTCGACGTCATCTTCCACTACTACAACAACACCGGGGCAACATTCTCCTTGGTCTTCTTCGCATGTTGATGGTCTTCCGGCAACGCTTCTATTACACAACTACACTGGGGGCAGCATACTCCCTGATCCTTCTCCGACGCCGATGGTTTTCAAGCAACATCTTGCACTAGCTACTACAACAACACCAGGGTAGCATACTCCTCGGTCCTCTCCGATATGCTGATGGTCTTTCGGCAACACATTTACGACATCAACTACACCGGGGGCAGCATACTCCTCGGTCTTTTCTGACGATGCTGATGGTCTTCCGGCAACACTTCTACTACATCGACAACACCGAGGGCAGCATACTCCTCTGTCATCTCCGTTGCTGATGGCCTTCCGGCGACACTACTACCACATTGACAACACTGGGGCAACACCCTCCCCGGGCTATTTTGTTGTTGATGGTCCTTCGGCAACACTTCTACTACTTCAACAATACTGGGGGCGACATCCTCCCCGGTCTTCAACGCCTGCTGATGGTATTCTGGCATCACACACACCGACAACACCGGGGGCAACATGCCTCTCGGTCTTCCCTAGTGTTGATGGTCTTCAGGCAACACTTCTACCACACGGACAACACCGAGGGAAACATACTCCTCGGTGCTCCCTATTGCTGATGGTCTTCCGGCAACATCTACTACATCAACAATGCTGGGGCAACACCATCCTCAGTCCTTTTCATCGTTGATGGTCTTTCGGCAACACCTACTACTACACTGACAATACCGGAGGCAACGCTCTCCTCGGTCCTTTCCATCGCCGATGGCGTTCCAGCAACACCTCCTACTACATTGACAACATTCATCATCAACAACATCACAATGGGCGACACCCCACTCTCTTCATCATTGTCGGTGGTATCCCGACGACCCCTACTACATCAACATCAACGGGGCAATAGCCTCTCAATTCATCAACAACACCGCTGATGGTATTCCAGTGTCATCTACCACAAGCACTGGGGGCAGCATTCCCCTCATACTCCTTTACTGTCGATGGTATCCCGACGACACCAACTACATCGGCAACGATGGGGCAATAGCTTCATTTATCCTCTTCATCAACTTCTTGGAGCTTCAAAGTGCCACATCGCATCACCTCCAACAAAGGCATGGTGTTCAAGTCCAACAAGAAGATGCACACGTCCATTGAGAAGTACAAGATCAAATGGAACTACTCCACCGGCTACTACCCTCAAGCAAATGGGGCAATCGAGGCGTGCAACAAGACGCTCGACAAGATACTTAAGAAGACGGTGCACAAGTACAAGAGGGATTGGAATGATCTCCTCTTTGAAGCTCTATGGGCGTACCACGTTCGTACCCCAACTCAAGCCACTCCATACTCTCTCGTCTACTGGAGCTTGACAACCTCGAAGAAGGGCGACTTAGTGCTGGCATTACAACAGCCCATCGTCGTCACGTACAAGATGAAGGGCAAGTTCCAAGCTTACGTTGGAGGTGCCTATCAGCTGGTCAACCACCAAGGATCCCGGCCGATGCCTCCAATCAATGGGCGGTTCTTAAACATAATTGCATTATTTTTTTTGCCCTTATTTTTTTTTTTGACTCAAATGTCTCATAGCAAAAGGCTTTTCCATGAAGAGCTAAGCTGCGGTGCAAGATTCGGCTGCCCTAGGATCTGGCTGAACGAGGCATTGACCGGATGCACATATCACACATCGCACAAGACACATGCCAAGCGGTCCCCGCTAGGGGCAGTGGGAAGAAGAGCTCGGGCCACCCTTGAGCAACGAGGTCGCCACCACGCTTCTCGTGCCTTCTAGCAAGGGACAACATACCCCAGGGAAAACTATAGAACAAGAGCAAGGAAGGGCTACCTGGCACAACACAAGTCGCGTTCAGTGTGCAGCCTCTTGCCATCCCTGTGAGGTGGCAACAAGGGACCAAAAGAAGAAAAGATGCCTGCGAGGGTTCTCCTTAGCTACACCAAGGCGAACCGGCTATCTTCCAAATTCCAGAAGAAGTCCAACAAGTCAAGCATCAAGAAAACAAAAGACGATGCCTCAATTCAAGTATCAAGCAACCCCAACATCAAAGGGGCAAAGTACAAAACTTCAAGATCAAGGGCCCAAGTAAATGACCCTATTTTTCACCTCAAGCAACGGAAGGCGGTGATGGTCGGTTCGCCACCCTCGGCAAAAGCAATGGCAAATCCTCTTATCCGTTTCTCCCAAAACCATCCACACCAACTAAGCTCCACCTATGTCCCCGTTGGGAGGTGCAAGCGGGCTGTGGTGCGACTCAATGCAAAGAAGGCTAGAGCAAAATTCCCTTCGTCACATGATGGGGCCGCAAAAGCATGTCGTCCTCATACACTCACGGAATCAACAAGTTCATCGTCCATATTGCTATGTCATTCGGCGATACTCTACAGCCAGGTCTTTTGGCAGCCTTTTCCCAAGCTGCTCCTCTAGCAAACACTCAATGGGAAAGCCAACATTTTCAAAACAAAACAAAACAAACTTATTTTCAATGTTTTGGTGTACTCGGACTATTTTATGGTTCGCTTAACATATGCATACAACTATCTACTCTTATCTAGCATTGCAGGACATTCGCTTTGCAGTTTTCGGGAGCGGTGTTGGCGCGCCAGTGCGGGACGGCGCCAAGCTGTGAAACCCTTCGGTCTAGGCGGCGGGCACCGCGGCAGCTATGCGGTCGCGCCCAGATCGATAAACTCCTTCACCAAGTGGCATGACCTCTTCGCCACAAGTTGAAGATGACACAAGGGCTATGTTGGCTAATGCCGTAGCAGCTACACGGCCCCAACAGTCCTTATGGCATGGACATTCGCCTCAATATCTTGGAAATGCAGCATAATTACCAAGGTTCTTTTTATTTGTTTTGTTTTGTTCCCTACATCTTATTCTCTGTAGGGATGGACACGAAGTGGCCTCAGCAACACCTGATGGTCACATGCCCACATGTACAAGCAAGATGATAGTTGCTACACGTCACGTGGTGGCTCTTTGGGGGCCTTGGCAGGCGCCATGAGGGGTTCGGCCGCCTCGAGCATGTAATACTCTGCGTCAACTCAACGCCTCTACATCAACCTGGAGACCACCCAGCGACCCTGGTGTGCGCCGCGACGGGAGTCTAGCCATCCCGACAGCACGAGTGGGAAATAACATGACGCCGTCTTACGGGGTTGGCAAACACTACGGCAACATCTTGGCAACCCCGGCGACAACGACAAGTGCAGCAACAGCTAGCAGGTTACACGCATGGCGTTCAACACCCATGTACTTGCCACAAGAAAAGAAAAACAACATAGCCTCCGGAAGCACAAGTGTACTGTTGCTCGCTACTTTGGCAGCGGAACGACGGCGTCGGCAATATAGCGACGCTGGCATGGCAACTTCGGCACGCGCCACCAGCAGGCATCTTCCTCACCGCCTGGTGACAAGCCCTGCAAACCCGTGACGGCCTGACGTCAACGAGAGCCACGGCGGCGGTCCAGCTACCTCGATGGCTCCATGTACACGGTGGCCGCTGCTGCTGCGGCTGCGGCGGCATAGCAACCACGACGAACACCTACGGGCTAGAAGCAACATCTCAGTGGTCGAGGCGTGCGCTACCCCGACAATCGACGTACATGGCGCCGGAATGCTTACCGTGATGAGCAGGGCAGCAGGTTCTCTCCCTCGACATGAGCCACTGCGTCAGCCCAGCTGCTTGGCGACGGACCTCGGAGCGTTGGAGCATCGACAACAACCTAACGTGACGATATCTCGTGCGACAACACCGGAGCAGCCACACGGTGACAACCCGAGCCTGTCGATCATGATAATACTAATACGGCGGCAAGGCTGAACATCTCAACGCCGCGGCGGCGGCAGTTCTGCATGCACGACGAGGTGGTTACTTCAACGCCCAGAGCGACGGTGACCGGACGGTACGCATCAGAGAGGCTCCTGATCTACCTCGACATATACGACGGCGGCCACCCGGCGAGACCATGGTGACCCGCATGCGTGGCTGTGTGCTTCTACACAACGGTGGCGGCAGCACGGCTGTACCGTCCCTCGATGGACGTACATGGCAACGACAGCGTGCCAATCTTGACGATACAAAACTGTAGCAACCGTCCGACGAGCTTGACAAGTGCTACAGCGGTTCCCTGGGTGCCTCAGCAACACGACAGTGGCGGCAGCCCGGCTGTATCAGCGGCGAGACCCTTGCTACGCCGGCAATCACGCGCCTCATCATTATGCATGCTGATGTTACTTGTATGCATGTGTCCTTGTTTCCTACGGTGGCGAGCCAATGCGCACGCGTAGCCAGTCATGGCATCGTCGACGCCTCGCGGCCGCAACCAGCGACCTTGACGAACAAAGCAGCGGCCGCAGTGATGGCCCCTGGTAACTGCAGCACGCGCCACTACAACAGACGTCTTCCTCATCGTCTAGCACGCTACTCCGACGACTGGCGACCAAGTTGGCTACTTCGGAGTCCTCATCGATATACTGTCAAGCATCAAGCGTCTGCCTGCTAATCATGACTGGCGCCACGTCACCAATGCGACAATGGACGGCACGGTGATCCCTCAGTGCAGGCGGCAGTGACATCTCGACGGTCCCGGAGCCAATGTTAATGGCCCAACGTCTGGCGATATGTTCGTGGCTGGGTTATACTCGTCATCGACGGCAACTTGGCGCTCGCAGAGGAAAGAAGATACCGGTCTATCAGACCGACGATATCTGTACTCTTAGAAGCTAAAGAATTCGGGATAAGCGAGGCAGCAGTTCCTAGTGCGCCGTATCTGTCAAATTACTTCCACCAAGTCGAGTGTTAATTTGCTTCGCATTCACACTCAACTTGGTGGGGGGCATTTGTTTGACGATATTTTGTACAAACTTTTTCAGTATTAATCATGTTTTATGATCATTTGAGTTCAGCCATGCCACTCAAATTGCATGGAGAAACGAAAGGAAACTCTAGGCGTACAGCATGCACGTGCGTATGGCAATGGAGCTAGAGAGCATGTATGTACGCGCGCCCGTTGAAGCTAGCTAGCACATACGGAGTACGTATTCGTATACCGGCGGCAAGGAAGGCCGGCACCTGGTCCACAAGTCAGCCAGCGGCGACACACCATGCCGGGATAAACATCTAGAAGCTGCCGAGCCTATCGATTCATCGTACATGGATTGCTCAGCGCCTCCTCCTTCTTCAGTGACTAATCAAACTGATTAGTGGGCCGTAATTACGCAGGCCCCACAACTCAATGGATGTTGTAGCCCGATTGAACGAGTAAGAAGCTGGACACCAGCAAGCTTATCCGTTCCCAGCGACGCCTTCTTCCAACAGAATTGCCGAACAGCCTCCGCGGATCTCGCGAGCCAAAACGACACGGCGGCGGCGCATGCAGGACGCGCTTCTCCATCGCTTACCCTAGCTGCAGCCTATATAAGTCTATCCACCCCCACGGTGCCGGGGGGCGGGAACCATTCTCTGCCGCACATAGACACCCCTCCATCTCGCCGGCAAGGAGAAGGCCAGACCGACGTATTGGCAGCCACGATGTAGTGGCGCCGTCGCATGAAGACCTCACCGGCGAGGAGCACGGCGGCCGCGACACCACGTCGCCCGATGATCCAGACAAGCTAGCCCGACGCCCCGGCGGCCGCACGCGTGATGTGCTGGTTAAAGGCGCCGTCGCACACGATGGAGGAGCAGCCGGCGGGTGCACTCGTCGGTGTCTGCGCCCACCGTGCCTGGATCACGATCAGTGATCCACATATCCATCTTATCTAAACAAATGTGTATCTCTATAATATGGATCCTTTGTTGCATGCTCGATTGATTATGGTCACACTGCTACTATATATGTCTGTATTTCCTCTCTACCTTTTATCTAGCGTGCAGGAAGGAGGCTCTTAGGGACCCAAAGCCATCCATCATGACGTTAGGAGGAGGCCAAACCAACGTCCCGCGCCACTTCGTTGTTGGCCCCGGCGACAGCGCGGCTCCTCGTCTTCACGGTGCCTCGGCGTCGGCCACGGCGACGAGGGCCTTGGTCCGACAGCGGCATCGTCTTGCACTTGACGGCGACCTCAGCAACGTGTTGTACAGCTTCAGGTTGGCGTCGTCGACGTTGGCGGCGCGGCAACGGCATCGTTCTTGTCTTCGGCTCCACGTCCGGCATCGTAGCCGTGGATCGGCAACGTCATCGTGGAGCCGCGTCATGGACATTACTGCCTAGGCCGATGAATGGACATCTCCTCGATGGCATGGATGCGATCTGAGAGAGAAAAGAAAATAATAGATGGCTAAGAGCCATGCTCACCCATGGTTGCCGGCATGGACACGGCCATTGTCGTCGTCCTCGCCTGCCTCCGCGTTCTGGCCAGAGAGCTCCCCAGCAACCGTGAGATTGGCGTAGATGTACGGCAGGGCGGCGTCGATGTACAGCTCAGCGTGGACGGCAGGGGTTGTTGTTGATGCGAGCTTCGAGTTCCTGGTGGCGGCATGTGCGCGTATGGCGGCCTGGTGTGGAATGGATGGTGTATTTGGCGGCTTCACGTCGGCGCCGTCTTCGGCATCAGCGGCCGCTGGCGTTGGTGTAGACAACGGTGGCGAGACGGTGTCGTCCCGATGGTGGCGCCGATGACTTGACTGCCTACGGCGCCACAGCGTTGGACACGGCGACTCCTCGATGACATCTTGGTGTTGGTCCCGGCCATGGGCCGTCAGAACTGCGCCGTCTTGTCCTTGACGATGACCTGGGCAATGGCTCCGTCTCGGCAGCGCCGCCGGCCGGAGCGCTTCTTCACGAGCGGCGTAAATGATTGCGGCAGGCCGAGCTGCCATCGGGGTGTGGTCACTTGTCGTCCGGGCTGCTTGGACTCTCGTCGTCGATGTCTCTTCACGGCGAGGCTGACGTCGGCCCATGTTTCACTGCATGCGAGATACTAACAGACAGATAGATAATTGATGAATTTGAGGGAAACAAGCACCATGCACATCGTCCTTTGATTAATTAATATTATATTAATTAGGAAACAGGAAGCACGATCTTGATCCTTTCTTGTGTGTATCTTTTGAAAGTACTGCATGCGACGTGAGGACGGCCTTCGGGGATGGAAACGGCACCGCTGCATCATGGCCCTCGGGCTTCGTTCTCGCCTTCCGGTGGAGGTGGCACATGTACGTCGCGGCCGCCGGGATGTCGATGACGCTCGCTGGTGCCGTGGTGTCGCGGCTGCCGGGCGTCGGTGTAGTCTCGATCTTCGTCGGCGCCGTAGTGTCACGGCCACCGGGACGTCGGCTCACCATGTCGATGCGACGGGATGCACGCAGGTGCTGCGGAGAGCGTCAATCTGGTCTTGATCTTCATGGGCGTCGTGGTTCACGGCCGCCAGCGTAGTCTTGATGTTCGTGGCGCCGTGATGTATTGCGGCCGCCATTCGTCCATCTCGATTATTGTGTGCATCGTGTGGTGTCAGGCCGCCGGGACGATGTGGTTCGCCTTCCTCCTCGCCAGTCACAGGTGGAAGAGGCCGACAGCTTGGCGATGGGCGAAGCCGACGCCGAGGAAGGCGCCGGGAGCTCTCGCCTCCTCCCTCGCATGGGTCTTGGATCTTGGCCATCAAGGAGAAGGCGGCGCCACTGCGTCGTGGCCGCCAGGCGTTGGTTTGGCCTCCTCCTAACGTCATGATGGATGGCTTTGGGTCCCTAAGAGCCTCCTTCCTGCACGCTAGATAAAAGGTAGAGAGGAAATACAGACATATATAGTAGCAGTGTGACCATAATCAATCGAGCATGCAACAAAGGATCCATATTATAGAGATACACATTTGTTTAGATAAGATGGATATGTGGATCACTGATCGTGATCCAGGCACGGTGGGCGCAGACACCGACGAGTGCACCCGCCGGCTGCTCCTCCATCGTGTGCGACGTCGCCTTTAACCAGCACATCACGCGTGCGGCCGCCGGGGCGTCGGGCTAGCTTGTCTGGATCATCGGGCGACGTGGTGTCGCGGCCGCCGTGCTCCTCGCCGGTGAGGTCTTCATGCGACGGCGCCACTACATCGTGGCTGCCAATACGTCGGTCTGGCCTTCTCCTTGCCGGCGAGATGGAGGGGTGTCTATGTGCGGCAGAGAATGGTTCCCGCCCCCCGGCACCGTGGGGGTGGATAGACTTATATAGGCTGCAGCTAGGGTAAGCGATGGAGAAGCGCGTCCTGCATGCGCCGCCGCCGTGTCGTTTTGGCTCGCGAGATCCGCGGAGGCTGTTCGGCAATTCTGTTGGAAGAAGGCGTCGCTGGGAACGGATAAGCTTGCTGGTGTCCAGCTTCTTACTCGTTCAATCGGGCTACAACATCCATTGAGTTGTGGGGCCTGCGTAATTACGGCCCACTAATCAGTTTGATTAGTCACTGAAGAAGGAGGAGGCGCTGAGCAATCCATGTACGATGAATCGATAGGCTCGGCAGCTTCTAGATGTTTATCCCGGCATGGTGTGTCGCCGCTGGCTGACTTGTGGACCAGGTGCCGGCCTTCCTTGCCGCCGGTATACGAATACGTACTCCGTATGTGCTAGCTAGCTTCAACGGGCGCGCGTACATACATGCTCTCTAGCTCCATTGCCATACGCACGTGCATGCTGTACGCCTAGAGTTTCCTTTCGTTTCTCCATGCAATTTGAGTGGCATGGCTGAACTCAAATGATCATAAAACATGATTAATACTGAAAAAGTTTGTACAAAATATCGTCAAACACTCTCGTTTGTCTTTGTCCTCAGGTTTGGATGTGTTGACAAATGTATTTTACATCTCAGAGTTCAAAGCCACGAAGGAACCCTCTTACAGAGGTGTAGTGTACTTTCAGTTTCAGCTGCTTACGAGGATAGCAATTGGAATGAAGCATGAAGCTACCATCACCTGATATCCGTTGGCATGGGATACACCGGGAAGTAATGTTGACCGTTCATGAAGGCTTTTCTAGCAGGATTGGCGATGGTGTTAGAACGACACCACTTCTCACCATTTCGCATGATGGGCTTCATAAGTTTCTAGGATGCTAATAGCTACTCATTCAGCTTCCAGAGCCTAATCATGTGGCGCTGGCGCGCTGCCCAGTTCTTCGAGGAAGTTATTAGTCCTTCGGCTTAAGATTTCTATAGTGCCTCTTTGAGCTAGAGATGCAGAAGTTGATCAAACTGTCACATTTCTAAATTTGCAGTGGGATAAAGTCACGTGAGACACCTCTAAACGACTTTGGCTCAAATGGCAGACCTGCACCACTTCCGTAGTTCTACTTTTTATCGATCAAAGATTTTCCTTTATTTTATAATCTTTCCTTTACTTTTTAAGACCTTTATTTTATAATCTTTCCTTTACTTTGTAAGACCAGGGAAAAATGTTGGCGGTTTATCAGTAAAACGAGACGGACTTTCCTTTTGTACCAGTTTCAGTGTCGAAGTAATAAAGAGCCATCCCTGTTCTTACGAGGATTCCTATGAGACGGACTTCCTTTTGTACCACAGGCAGATGCAGAGGCAGCCGGTACTGGCCGGAGGCGACTGACGGCCAGGAAGATCAGCGCGGTACAGCAGTGCTCTGCTCCGGCGAGCAGCGGATAGCCGACGACTCGGTCGAGGTTTAGGCGCGCCATGTTCTCTTCTCCCGAATATGCCCGCCCTGTATACAGATACATGCAGCCACATCGCCATGGCTTGCAGCTGGTCAGCGGTGGCCCTGAATCCAGGAGGAAGGGGATGGAAGAAACACCCGAACAACGCATGCGTGCGCGGTCTGATGAGCTACGGCTTGCAGCAATGGAGGCGGTTCTCGCGATCCAGTGGGGTGGTCGTTATTTCAAAAGGCGACCGGGCGGAGGCTATTTGAAACAACGTCCTAATCCCCCTTTGGTTGCGGAGAGCCGTCGGATCAGACATGTGCGGCTTATATGAATCTGAGATTGGTGTCTTTCTTGTGAGGTGTCGACGCGGGAAACGGCAAAGGACTGCTGCTCATGGTCTCCGGTGAAGCGTGTTGCATATATGAGCACTTTTATATAATAATAATTCTTATTAAATCTTAATGGCTCATTTGTGGAGAAAGAGCCATAATCTCTATTAGTATCATATTGCTAATGGAAGTAGACGTGAGGGTTGTTTCCCTCATATATACCTATAGACCCTTTGCCACAAGAAATAGAGGAAATAGACTAATATTTAGAGGAGCCTAATATTTGGGAATCTTTCAAGTTAGCCTATAACCTAGGGTTTGCTCTTTCCACATGTTGCGCCGCCATTTCATCCCGATCGTCGGCGTGCACCGGCGGACGGGAGAGCAGGTCTTCGGAATCATCGTCCTCTCTGAGTTCTTGCACTGGGAGAGTGCGAATAAGGTTTTTGGAAAGCGCTCTGCGCGACTGCTCGATCGCTTCCACGACGGCTCGTCTTCCTCCACGTTCGTGTTCTGGAGTTGCTGCTCGTCGTCAACTTTGTCAACGCCTACTTCGTCATCCTGCTACAGCTTCCACAACTCCTCTGTATCAACGGTACGGTCTTGTGTTCACTGTTTTTGTAGACTTTTCTAGCTCTTGCGTAGACTTGTCTAGTTTAATCTGCAATCTGTTTGTCATGTTCATGATTTATTTCTGAATTAAATTAAACCTAAAAGTGCTCATATATCTAACAAAGCGTGGCGGCCGTCAGCCGACACGTGTGATGCTTCTAATACGCCTTCGTAATGTTGATTCCGACAACACAAGACAAGAAGTTCGTGTCCACAAAACCCAAAAGCGGCAATGATGAGCCACTGGGCATTGTGCACCGGCCGGCTACGGATGCTACGCGGACAAGGCCGCGTCGGCCGCTCGGCTTGTCCCTCTCCAGTTTACCTAAAAAATAAATAAATAGCATTACCTGGCTTACCTATAGGTTTACTGCTTGCAACATTTGCAACTTTTAAGGCACTCACGCAGTAGGTATGCTCCCTCCGGTTTTAAATTGTTTATGTCATTAACTTTTTCGCTACGTTTGATCATTCGTTTTATTCAAAATATTAGTTAAAACATGCAAAGTTGTGAGGTATATTTCAACTTTTTTAATGATAAAACAAATCATACCAAAATATATGATAATTTTTTTAAAAAGTTGAATAAGATGAATGATCAAACTTAACGAAAAAAGTCAATGATGTTAATAATTTAAAACCAGAAGGAGTTGATAAGTATGAATGATGTTAACAATTTAAAACCAGAAGGAGTAGATAAGTATGAACACACACGTGTTCAATTTGTCTCGATGCCATCGTACGTCCTCATCGACCATGGATTGTGTCCACTGTCCCATTGCTACAGCATCTACTGCATGCATGTGGGCACTGCAACTGTCCGTCAGCGTCGAGCTTGGCTAAGCCACCGTGGCTTAGCGATGTCCGAGTCCGAGGAAATTAAACACAGCGATGAGTCATTTCAAATCTGCACGTTTGGCTCTATGAATGACTCACGCTATGAAAACACAGAGGCATATCATTTCTTCTGCTGTTCACCATACGTGTCTATATAAGTCTTATGTGCTCAATTTTCAAATACCTCACTTGCATACATGAACACTAGTAAAGACAGAAAAACTTCTTGGGCATAAGCATTCTCACGTCTAGTAGGAACGGGAGTCACTGGAAATTTAAGTTTGAGACTCACGATGGACATCCGTGATTTGATGATTCTGTAGGATATTGAAATTTAAGTTTGAGACTCACGATGGAGAACTGCTTGAGTATAATTACGCACGTTGGCGCCGGTGTAAACTTTGCAGGTATGCGGCTTTCAACTTCCACCGTGCGAGATGATTTAATTTCTGGACACGTAGAGATCAGTGCACGGGTTCTTGTGGGTATATATGTGGCTGCCAAGCGCCCAGGCCTGGAATTCACGCTCTCTCTCTTTGCCTTGAGCTACAAATTTAAACGAATACTATTTGGGAGCACATAAATCGCTGCTCCACAGTTTCATGCATTGAAGATGCATCCAGTACAAATGCAAATAAAATCCTTCCTCTGGTTATACGTTAAACGTTCGCCATGCTGTCTCAGAATTGGCGAAATATCACGTACGTATTCACGTGTGAATGTGTCATCGGTCAGTGCACATCCTGTATATATGTGTACTTCACTTCCCGGACAATATATATATCTCGTTTCTTCTTGTTGGCTGTTATCAGATCGAGAGGACTGTGGATGAGTGTAGTGGTGGAGCACAAGAGGTTTACTTAGGAGTGGGAGGTGATAGGAATCAGAACTTCTCGTAGTATGTAGTCGGGAGTAGGGCTGTTCATCGCCAGGCAAAACCGGCTGCTCCATCAACACTTGCAGGTGAACAGTAATCCTGTACAGTGAACAGTAACTCACAGTTCATTTGTCACCCACTGGTTTCGTCGCCGGTTTGAGCAACCGTTCGTTGAACACCCTAACATCATGAAACCAGCTATAATACTGACATAATTTCCCGAGCTAGAATTTAATAGATTATAGTTGTTGTTCAGTTGTACGATGCATCCGAGCTAGAGTCGGATGCTTGAGACAGTGTGATGAACGCAAAAGATTTTTAGCTTCTGCAAACGTTGGATCTTATTACAAGTTTTTCAGCCATCTGCTAGCCTATTACGTTAGTGACAAACTGAAGAAGTGCCAACGTCTATAAAATTCCATCTGTTCTCAATGGATATATAACTCTATATTGCCACAACCTTAAATTGTAAGCAACCCGCACAAATCTTCTCCTTTTGTCTCCTCGATCACACTGCATTACCCTGAAAGTATCATGCATAAGAAAAAAGTAAAATTTCCTTTGTCGTAAATCACATTATTACAGCATCGCCATATAGGCCAACGTATGGATTTTCCTCCTAACATAATCAAAGTTCTCTCTTTCAGCCTAAACTTTGTAGCCAACAAAGCATATGTGAAATATAAGTAGTACTACTAGCACAATTCTGCAAATGACCCTACCGTGACTATAATACTACGGAAAGTGCTTCATTTTATCACAATTAAAGAAAGAACACTTCTAACTACCCGACCAATTTCCTTTCACTAGATTTTATGGTTAAAATAGTTTTTTGTGGTTATCAAAGACGAGATATCAGAGGCGGTAGTATATATGAGAATTACTTGATACACTAATTTTCTTACATGAATTAATTGTAGGTGCATGCATGTACTACGACTGGTTGGTTAGTAGAAAACCTAAGGGCTGTAAAGTTTAGAGTGCGCCTCTTTCCACACAGATAATAAATCCTAGTTCTCCTCCTGCTACGAGTAGTGGACAAGCTGTGAGACATAAAACTCGCAGTGGGCTGGCTAAATTGTGTGCATGCATAAGCTGGGGCTTTTTACATCTTCACAATACTATATGATTGCCGAAGGAATGGGATGCACCAGGAGTTTCAGCTGCAAGAAGAATCGGCCTAATGGCTTGGGTGTCGTGTTGTCCACCCCATGGTTGCTTGTTGGTTCTGTGAGGCTTATACGAAGCTTACGTGGGAGGCCGTTACGACAAGCTGGGCATTGTGCAGGTCGCGCGCCTCCTTGTTCTTGGACGTCCAGTTCTTGCAGAACGACAGTGTCATCAGCTACCCGGCACTGCTCGCCCGCCTCTCGGACGGATGCTCTCAGTCATTTTCCCCTAGTACGGATATACTGTCGTTCCGATAGCATGGTTAATTTGAGCTCAAAATGAGGTTTGCTGTCTGGACGACAGTATTCAAAGTACGGAGGGATACTACAAGAAAATTACTTTGGCGCCACGGCTCAAAAGTGTTGCAATATGAGTATTTTTGTTGCAATATTAAGCAATTGCAACTAAATTTGGGCGTTGGGAGGTGTTGCATGTACGGCCGATGCAATAGGGTATCGCAACACCTTTTTGAGACATTGTCATAACTTTGGTGTGTTGCAACGACATGTGGTGGTGGCAATAGCATGCACACGCAACGATCATTAGGGTTGTAAAAGTGATATTTGCAACCACAATCGATGTTGCTATAGTGGTTATTGCAACAAAGTATGGTACAAATTTTGAATTGAAAAAACACGTTTTAAAAATAGCAAAAAAAATTTTTAATAAGAGGAGGCCCCTATCAGCCAGCCCACCCGTTACCATCATCAAGTCGTAAGTGTGTCATTTTTCACACACTACGCGGCCGGCAAGATTCGAACCCACAAACTCCACCTTGCACCTGGAGCCCCTCTACCACTGCACCACAGCATCACATGTGCCCATGTTTTGTTTTGAATCAACACATATTAGACTAAACCAAGTGTCAAGTGCTTGTTTGAGGCCCTAAACGAATTCAAATAGAAAAGTTGTCAAATACAAAGTTTCATAACTTTTTGAGACTACAACTTTCATTTTGGTCGTTTCTCCATTCGAGGTCGTTTGAAATTTTTGAATTTCAAATTTGAACTCTTTCAAACTAAGTTTTTGTTGAAAAGATGATCTCTTTACCGAGTGCCCGAATAAATACACTCGGCAAAGAGCCCGGCACTCGGCAAATGTCACATTTCCCGTAGTGCATGAGCCCAAATTGGCTGACCACTTAGGTGTAACGATTCTCTCTAAAAATATGCAACGATTTGATTTTTGTTGCTATATCTAAGAGTTCTTGCAACGATCCAGGTTTGCCATGCTATATCTATGATTCTTTTTGCAACAATTCAGAACGTAAACTTTTGGCAACACACAATAGCACTAATAGCAATGTTCTATATTCGTTGCGACATTCTCAACTATTGCAACCATTAGAAAAAACATGGCAATAACTATGTTGTAAATGCAACACAAATTTATTCGTTGCGATATATATTAGCTATTGCAACTATCAAAATTTAAATCGCAACACTACACAATCAGTGGCAACATGTCTTTCTATTGCAACTAAAATTGACAACTGTCGCAATAAGCTTTGTGTACTGCAACCAAAATCACATTGTTGCAAAAAAATTGGTGGCATTAACCCCAAAACCTTGTAGAGTAGGAAAAACATGGCACTGGAACAAACTATTTTCTTGATTGCAGGCTTTGCAGCTGATGGTTAGCCTACGGGATGACATTCTCATGGGCTAGTACTTTTTATTTGCAGGGTATGCACCTGTTTCTTCAACATCAACTCTATTTCCAGCAGAATTGCATCAAAAGATATCTGCTGTAAATTTAATTGGAAGAAATAAAAAAAGTAGCATTTTATATGGTAAGCTTGAATAGACGTCCTACAATGATAAAATTATTTCCCATGAAAATAGCACTACATTTACTTGACTTCATTTGAGCAAACTACATTTTCTTTTAAGAGAGCGCTCGATTTGGCCAGAATTCCAATTTAGGATCTTTTGCTGTTTGAGTATGATTCAAATTTTGTTTATTTTACAGTGCACAGTACCCAGGTCAGAAGAAAGTACAACAAGGAAGATATGTAGGCTGAGGCAGAAAAATCAAACAGTTACTAGCGAAACCTGTAGTATTTGAAGTAGTTTCTTGACATTTCCTACCCACCGTTTGCTGTATATCAATCACGCATTTTATTAGGACAGCAGGTTGAAAGGATCACAACTACATGCCTCGGCGACCTCGGCTGCAGCAGCTGTTCGACCCCGGTGCTTACATGATCCGTCATCTCCATCTTGCGATTCAGTCCGTGCGGCATCAAGAATCCTGCTGGTTTTCGTATTTTATTCAGTTTACATGAAGAGCTGTTCCCTCATCTTACAGCTCTCGGCTAGCAACAATGCTAAGAGTTTCCTGGCTAGGCTTGAGCTGCTAGGTCAGGGCCATAGTTGATTTAAGGTCGTTACACCAGCGGGCGGTGAGAAGTTTTTGTTCCTTACACCTCCCACTCCAAGTAACAGTCATGTAAAATACCACTACACTCATCCGAAGTTTGCTCTTGCCTTTAGCTGCAACCGGGAAAAACTCATTCACACATCTTTTCTTCAGCACTGTTGATGATGTTATATAGTAACAAAGAGCGGGGTTCTTTATAAAGGAATGCCCTGACAAGTAAGATTGGAACGGGAGGCATCGGGAATCCAAAATAAGGCTCCACCTTTTCAGTGAGAGGACCGACTGCAATCTTCTGGTGGCTGTAATGTCTGGAATAAATTTGGCACTCATCTACTGACAGAAGGCATCGGCACAGTGCTCCTTAGCGGCTCAGTGCCTCACCAGCTTCAAGGAGTCCTTGTCTATTTGTACCGGTGTCACATGTGATTGATCTTTCGTCTACGCCTACTACTGCTCTACCGAACCAACGTTGGTTTTCGTAGCATGGATTGACAAATAATTGAAGTCCTGCATGCATCAATCCATTTCAATTTGTTTTATTTAGAAAAGTCTCATCAAAGATGCATCATTTTATATTGACCTGACTCATCACATCATCATGCATGGAACAGAGTTAACTCGTTTTGAGCGTCGGTACTAGAAGCGACTGACGGCCGGGAAGACCCGCGCGCGGCACAACAGCCTAGAGATGTAGATGGCGCGCGTGACGCAGCGGACAGCCGTGTCGAGTGTCGATCGAGATTTAGGCGCGCCATGTTCTTGTCTGCCGTATATGCCCGCCCTATGCTGCATACAGATACAAGCATGCTGCAGCATCGCAAAGCTCGGCGCGGCCGTACGTACGTGGCACCACTGCCTCCGCCGAGTACCTGGTGTACGTACACACGGTGGTGCTTCTCATATGCCTCGACGATCATCCACAACGTTGATTCCGACAACACAAGACGTTCGTGTCGTGTCAGTCCACCACGTACAATGATCGTGAGCAGATCCGGAGTGACATTATATTGTGCACCGGCTAGGACAAGGCCCCCCGCCGGTCGTACGTACGTTCGGCACAGCCGGCCGCCGATGAGGCCTCCCGTTCTCGATGCCGGCACCTGCTCCTGGCCATGTTCGAGGCTACGTGCGCCCTGGGGATCCTGGACCATGCGTTCCGTTCCCACGACGCTGTGCTGCTTCGCTTATTCAGCTCCGTGACACGATCGAGACCATGCGTCCACATAATGATAGAAGTCTTGCCCCGTTGTTTTGCACACAAAGCCTATTCCTATGAAGTTAATTATTTACTGTATTCTTTAGGGGCTTGCCCTTCTCAAGTTACCCTCGAAAATAAAGAAGAAGAACTTAGTGCTCTCTGAAGAAATTAGCGCTGCCTGAATTACCCAGAGTTTACTGCTTTCAGCGCTCGAAACTTTAAGATACCGACGCAGTCGGTATAGGTAAGCATGAACACGTACGTACGTGTGTTATTCAATCTGTCTTAATACCATCGTGCTCATGGACTGTCCACCGGCCCATTGCTACGGCATCTATGGCATGCATGTGGCCACTGCCAAACCGTCTGTCTATATATTTTTTCCAAATCAGCGTCGAACTTGGCGAAGCCGTGGCACACACATCAATGTGTCATTCCAACAATCAACGCAGGTCTGTCTATATATTATTTCCAACGCAGGCTCTACGAATGATGAATCACACTATATCCACGCATAAGATGTCTCATTTCTTCCACGGTTCACCATATGCGTCCACATAAGTCTTGTGTGCATGCCTCACTTGGGCATAAGCATTCTCACGTCTAGTAGGAACGGGAGTCACTGGAAATTTAAGTTTGAGACTCATGATGGATATCCGTGATTTGATGATTCCAACTTGAAGCTCGACGGGAAGGAAAAGTGCCTAGGGTGTTATCATTGAATAAAGTTTGAGTGTTATCATTCCTTGTCGCTTGAATAAAATTTGTGTTTGATTCTTTTCATTCTTTTTGCCGAACATAATGGCCCGCCCATTTACTGATTCACCGAATTATACTTCTGATTCCAGTACATTTCAAAGCCTTGCTCTTGGATGGAGGGGATAAATTAATGTCAATCCGCATGGATGGGTGGGGAACGTATTTGGTACCATCCAAAACAGATACCATGTGTGCTTAAAAGAAAATTCTTCAGCGTTTCATATAGCTACAACCTATTGCTGTATTGATGAAAATATATTTTCAAAAAAAAAAACAAGTGAAACAATTGAGAGAATGTCATACATAACCTGGTCCCGTGTATGTATGCATATACCTCAAATTTTCTTTTTGAGAGATCTAAACAGTGCCAAATTCTTGAATGAAGGAATGTGGCAGAAATTGGAACTCAAACCGCCACATCAAGCATTCGCTTCTATTCGTTGATGAGAGAAAGTACTCAATATGGGATTAGGAGGACCCGGGAGCTAAGCGTCAAGTTTGAATAAATAGCATAATGTGACTGGTGGGGAATGTTAGATCGAATAGTCACTACCCGGCATGTCTGACATAGGAAGTCATGCTGGGCAGGGTCGATCGACTGCAGGACGCAGGGAAGGTCGCTGTTTGAAATAGCGTCCACCACCCTGAGCTGGGCAACGCCTCCTTTGCTGCGTTCTTTCTTGGTCCCGGGCCTCGCTAGGGCTTCGCCGCATGCTACCGCTCTGGTCCCCGATGGAGCACTATTATGCCAAAGCATGTGAAGAAGGCAGCGGCGAGGACGTTGGCTGCGCTCTGGTAACGGTGTTCAGGGCCGTCAGGCTCGGCGCCTAATGTTCTTTGCAACTGCGGGTTTCAACTTCAACTGTGCCAGATGATTTTGTTTCAGAAAACTTAGAGTCCGAATGTTCTCTTGCCTGCTGCAAATTTATCCCCATGTTATTTGGAAGCTAATATATATACCGCTGCCTCATAATAATCTATTATCTTAGTATTTGAAGAGAAAAAGAAGCCACCACGTTCGCTCTCAAGGCCAAGAAATTACCACGTTAATCAGATAAAAACAAAGATGTGAACCGTTGGATTTTATGAACATTGAACGGTTGAGATTTAACAAAATTACTACGTTAATTAGAGAAAACACAATATGTGAACCGTTGAATTTTATGAACATTTAGCGGTCAAGATTAAAAGAAAACTTACCAACTGTATTACAATCCAACTCTAAGCTAAGCAGTCCCATCTGTGTCCAAGACTAAATCTCCTGCGATAAAAAAAAAGACTGAATCTCCTCACAGTCCACGGCTGAGTAATCCAATTAATTGATTAAAAAAAAGAAATATCTTGACCATCAATAATATGTGGGTCCATAATATAACGGTGGTGATTTTCTGAGAGTCCCAATGTCTTTTAACCGAAGATAAAGGACTTTCGTAGCAGAAGAACGTTTGGACTCTTAATTTATAGGTTGATTCGGATATATTTCTATTATATAAAGGTTTGATAGAGGAGGCAGAGCATCGGGATTAATTTTGAGGGAGTAAAAGATGGAAATCTTCATCTTGCCGGCGAGATCCATCGCGATTGCAGGACGCTTCATGGAGAGTGCTACTTCCATCGTGATTTCGACAGTTCGAGTGCAGACGTCGTCCGCATTCAAGCTGCGTGCGGTGCATCGTCATGGTCGCCAGGACGGCACAACCTTCACCTTCGAGCGACGACGACAATCACAATCACAAGAGTTCTCGCCGATCGATGAAACCACGACCAGAGGGTGTCCTGGAGGTCGTGCTGCGTGAGCACTGCCGGCAGGTCATACGAGATGTTTCGATACAGTCCGTCAATTGAATATTGATTCTGCACTGCAGGTATATTCACGACGTCCTTCAAAATCCAAGAACTACTTCGGTCTACAGACTATGGATATCTTAGTCTTGGCACAACGTCAGTATGCCTCAAGTTTCCCGAAACGACATGGCTGCCGTCGCCGTGGTTCCTGCTGACGAGCTACGCCACCGAGAGCTACGGGAACCTGTTGAAGAACAAAATCATCAGGACTGACGTTGGTGATGTACAGCCGGCGTATGCGCACATTCACCTCAACCACGATGCCAGCCAAGGCGACGAGCTCTTCTACTGCGACGAGGTGAGGACCGAGAAAAGGCTGCTCCAGAACATCCCTTGGTGACGACTGATAAGAACTGACAACTACATCGTGCTGGGGTCTTTCCTACAAAGAGGATTTCAGAAGTAGTTTACTAGGCTATTCCCAGAACCCTATACCGTGTTCCACCACAGTGTACCAAGCGATTCAACTTTGTTGTAACTGTTTAGTGGTTACCATTCCTTCTTAGGCTGGCTCAGAAAAGGTGACGGGCTTGCTTAGGAGCGGAGCCTCATCTGAGGATCAGGGAAACAAGGATGAACAGAGCACATGCCGCATGGTGATCAGCCAGTCAGTTGGCTTTTGCGTAGAGCAAGACTGATCCGCCCTGGGCATGATAGTGAGCTAGAGCTTGGAGAAGCAACCATGGGATCCGCGCAGGCTAGAGCTTAGCCACATAATCTATTGAGGGCCACGGAGGAGGCCAGCAAAAGAAAACAGCCGGATTATGCGTTGGTGTTGTAAATGATATGATCAAAATCAAAATCAAGGGACTGCCTATCTGTATTTCGAATGATTTGGTTATACTGCTGGGAGACACGTGCGGCACACACGTACATGCTTTTAAAAAGTCTTAATTCCCTTCATGTACCATGCAACGATGTTACATGAGAAATCACTGAACCAGCTTAGGGTAGCCATTATAAACAAGTCCTAAACTTTAGGTAAGCTGTAGTCGCACTAGACCAGTGACAGTTCTGCAGCCAAATGTAAACCTTGAACTGAGAGAAAATGCGGTGACAACACCCATCAGAATCGAGATGCACTTCTTGCTGAGCATTGAGTAAGAAAATAAATATCTGACTACTGAGTAAATTCTTCAGTTCTTGGCTTGCCACAGCGGCTGTATGCTAATATTTCTTTTTTCGTCCAAAACAAAATCTTTCGCATCTAACAAACGACATGGTGAAATTGTATAGATATGGGCCTATGCAAAGTGCAAACTCTGGACAAGGGCACAGTTCAAGTGTTTGTGAAGAACTAATTGAAGCGGGCATATGAAAATTGTATGGAAGTACATTTGATTGAACTCATAAGGAAAATTATGATTTACAACTGCAACAAGTGGCTCTATATAGAAGCCTTTTGGTGAACCTGGCATTATGTAGTCAACTTTTACTATACAGATTAATATATGTTGGAAACCTCTTTGATACATACAAAAAACAAAATCAAGATTAGACTGAATTTTCTTAATTAAACTGTACACATTAATTTCTTACAACTTACTTTCTTTAGTTCTCATTTTTTAGTTTAACCATGCTCATAAGATAATGGAACATTTCTAGCCGCGCAAATTGCGCGGGCCATCTTGCTAGTTTTCATGTATTGAAGATATATGCTTCAGGCATGAATCAAAATAATGTCCTCCCTCCTGGCTATATATTTGGATGTTTGCCATGCTGCCTCTGGATTAATGTACATCCGGTTCGTACGTGCACTTCACTTCCCAGATGATATATAACTCATTCTTCGCGGCTGATACAAGAGAGAATTGTGAATGACTGTAATGGTGGAACACATGTGTGTTACTTGGAGTGGGAGGTGTTAGGAATCAAGACTTCTCCATGTTGGCCAGCTTTCTAAAACCAACTTTGATACTTGGGGAGGACGAGCAGTCGCTCGACTGGTCTGCCACTTGAGTTGGTAGCCTGAACACCCGAGTTCGATCCTTAGATGGAACTCGGAGTCCTCAATGGGCATTGTTCCCGTAATAATCTTTCACTTGCAGGTACCTTTCACGCGTGGAGTCACAAAGGTAATGCGACACACATCGTCATGCATCAGATCTGATGGATGCTGATGACTTTTTGAAGGACGCAATTTTTGAAGCTGTGTACAGTTGTAGGGCTTGTTGTGTGTGTGGGTGAGTGAGTACGCAATTGATGCTCGGGACCCTTGACGAACATATACTACAATGTACTTAGTATGTACTTAGTTTGAGAGGTCAAAAAAAAACTTTGATGCTTGGGACCCTTGACGAACCACAGAAAAAAAGGGACTCCTTTTTTAATGACAGAAAGGTTTTTAGCCTCTACAAATTAAACGTTGGTGTTTATTTTCAAATTTCCAGCCATCTGGCCTAGTTCAGAAGAATCAAACATTACACTAGTGACAAACTTAGGCAGGACAACATCTGTAATCTTTAATCTTAAATTGTAAGCAACCCGCAGAAATCTTGTCCTTTTCCTCGTCGATCACACTGCATTAGTTGCGTATGGAGAACGGGATGCACTACAATTGATTGGTTGGTGAAAATTAAAATCCACGAGCTGTATTAGATCGTGCCTATTTCCAGACAGATATATAGACCCTAATTCTGTGCCATATCTGCTACCACATTGTGTGCATGCACATATGTTGGTTTCTTTTTGCATATCTTCACAGTACTAAATGATTGCCCAAGGAATGGGATGCACCAGGAGTTCCGGCTACAGAAAGGATCAACCAAGTGGCTTGGGTGTCGTGTTATCAACGTCAATGGCTACTGTTCGGACGTGTGCGGCTTATATGAAACTGAGACATAAATGAGCGATCCGCCCAGACGACAAATGGCACAGGACGGGCTTCTCTGAGTTCGGCGGCAGGGCTATCCATCGGCATCCTTATCTGAGACATCAGCTGCGGACGCTGGCGCGTGAGCTAACAACTGCCGGGCGTACACGGAGGTGCTGCTCTCTGCGACTCCGACGTTCGTAAAGCAATTCGAGCCGGAGGCCGCGATGACGAGCCGGCCATTGTGCAGGCCACGATGAAGTCAAGTTCATGGAGCTACCGGCGGCTTGTGTGCACCTTGTACTCTCGCTCACCTCGTCGATCGGCCTGATGGTCTCAGTCGTCGCCCCTAGTACGGATGTAGGACAAATTTGTACTAGGGGATTACATTGTCGTGTGTAATTTAAGCACCGAATGTGCCGTAGCATATATGATAGCTGCCCTGGGAAGTCCGAGGCGTCATCAGTACTCTGTCTTTTCTCATTGCGAGGTATGCACAGACCCTATTGCGTTAACGATAACTTGTTTCGAACAGAAGTGAAATGCAGAAAGGTGTTGACATGTCACGTTCAATGGATTGAGATGAACGTACACCAACGATCTAGCTGAGGAATACATAATACTGACTCCGAAAGTACAAGAAGTCGTCAGCCAATTACTTCTACGATCGTGCTCATATGTTATTAACTGTTGTCGTACAGAGGAAACACAAACAGTTATGGCATTTGTATCTTCCATATATTTAACGACATTAGGAATCACTAAATCATGTCAACCACGTGACATGATTTGCCGCATCGTATCATACAACTGGACATGCTTATTTTTATTGGTATTGCATCAACTAATTAGAGGACCACAACTACACACCTCGGTGTACAGTTTATCTATTATCTTAGTATTTGAAGAGAAAAGAAGCCACCACGTTCGCTCTCAAGGCCAAGAAATTACCACGTTAATCAGATAAAAACAAAGATGTGAACCGTTGGATTTTATGAACATTGAACGGTTGAGATTTAACAAAATTACTACGTTAATTAGAGAAAACACAATATGTGAACCGTTGAATTTTATGAACATTTAGCGGTCAAGATTAAAAGAAAACTTACCAACTGTATTACAATCCAACTCTAAGCTAAGCAGTCCCATCTGTGTCCAAGACTAAATCTCCTGCGATAAAAAAAAAGACTGAATCTCCTCACAGTCCACGGCTGAGTAATCCAATTAATTGATTAAAAAAAAGAAATATCTTGACCATCAATAATATGTGGGTCCATAATATAACGGTGGTGATTTTCTGAGAGTCCCAATGTCTTTTAACCGAAGATAAAGGACTTTCGTAGCAGAAGAACGTTTGGACTCTTAATTTATAGGTTGATTCGGATATATTTCTATTATATAAAGGTTTGATAGAGGAGGCAGAGCATCGGGATTAATTTTGAGGGAGTAAAAGATGGAAATCTTCATCTTGCCGGCGAGATCCATCGCGATTGCAGGACGCTTCATGGAGAGTGCTACTTCCATCGTGATTTCGACAGTTCGAGTGCAGACGTCGTCCGCATTCAAGCTGCGTGCGGTGCATCGTCATGGTCGCCAGGACGGCACAACCTTCACCTTCGAGCGACGACGACAATCACAATCACAAGAGTTCTCGCCGATCGATGAAACCACGACCAGAGGGTGTCCTGGAGGTCGTGCTGCGTGAGCACTGCCGGCAGGTCATACGAGATGTTTCGATACAGTCCGTCAATTGAATATTGATTCTGCACTGCAGGTATATTCACGACGTCCTTCAAAATCCAAGAACTACTTCGGTCTACAGACTATGGATATCTTAGTCTTGGCACAACGTCAGTATGCCTCAAGTTTCCCGAAACGACATGGCTGCCGTCGCCGTGGTTCCTGCTGACGAGCTACGCCACCGAGAGCTACGGGAACCTGTTGAAGAACAAAATCATCAGGACTGACGTTGGTGATGTACAGCCGGCGTATGCGCACATTCACCTCAACCACGATGCCAGCCAAGGCGACGAGCTCTTCTACTGCGACGAGGTGAGGACCGAGAAAAGGCTGCTCCAGAACATCCCTTGGTGACGACTGATAAGAACTGACAACTACATCGTGCTGGGGTCTTTCCTACAAAGAGGATTTCAGAAGTAGTTTACTAGGCTATTCCCAGAGCCCTATACCGTGTTCCACCACAGTGTACCAAGCGATTCAACTTTGTTGTAACTGTTTAGTGGTTACCGTTCCTTCTTAGGCTGGCTTAGAAAAGGTGACGGGCTTGCTTAGGAGCGGAGCCTCATGTGAGGATCAGGGAAACAAGGATGAACAGAGCACATGCCGCATGGTGATCAGCCAATCAGTTGGCTTTTGCGTAGAGCAAGACTGATCCGCCCTGGGCATGATAGTGAGCTAGAGCTTGGAGAAGCAACCATGGGGTCCGCGCATGCTAGAGCTTAGCCACATAATCTATTGAGGGCCACGGAGGAGGCCAGCAAAAGAAACAGCCGGATTATGCTTTGGTGTTGTAAATGATATGATCAAAATCAAAATCAAGGGACTGCCTATCTGTATTTCGAATGATTTGGTTATACTGCTGGGAGACACGTGCGGCACACACGTACATGCTTTTAAAAAGTCTTAATTCCCTTCATGTACCATGCAACGATGTTACATGAGAAATCACTGAACCAGCTTAGGGTAGCCATTATAAACAAGTCCTAAACTTTAGGTAAGCTGTAGTCGCACTAGACCAGTGACAGTTCTGCAGCCAAATGTAAACCTTGAACTGAGAGAAAATGCGGTGACAACACCCATCAGAATCGAGATGCACTTCTTGCTGAGCATTGAGTAAGAAAATAAATATCTGACTACTGAGTAAATTCTTCAGTTCTTGGCTTGCCACAGCGGCTGTATGCTAATATTTCTTTTTTCGTCCAAAACAAAATCTTTCGCATCTAACAAACGACATGGTGAAATTGTATAGATATGGGCCTATGCAAAGTGCAAACTCTGGACAAGGGCACAGTTCAAGTGTTTGTGAAGAACTAATTGAAGCGGGCATATGAAAATTGTATGGAAGTACATTTGATTGAACTCATAAGGAAAATTATGATTTACAACTGCAACAAGTGGCTCTATATAGAAGCCTTTTGGTGAACCTGGCATTATGTAGTCAACTTTTACTATACAGATTAATATATGTTGGAAACCTCTTTGATACATACAAAAAACAAAATCAAGATTAGACTGAATTTTCTTAATTAAACTGTACACATTAATTTCTTACAACTTACTTTCTTTAGTTCTCATTTTTTAGTTTAACCATGCTCATAAGATAATGGAACATTTCTAGCCGCGCAAATTGCGCGGGCCATCTTGCTAGTTTAGAGTAAAATGCATGATCGGTCTTTAAACATATCCGGATGTGTCACTTTGGTCACTATACTCTTAAATTGCAGTTTTAACTTCTTAAATCGCTTCGGGTGTCATTTAGGTCACTATACTATCAAAATGCAAACCTAGCTCTCTAAACTTGGCTGTCATCTAGGTTCTATATTTGGTTTGTATTATTTGCATTATGGCGTTTATCAATATTCATAAGAACCGTGCATCATTTCATTGAGAGAAATAAAGTATATGGAACAAAGTAATTATCCCTTCGCACGCAACAGAGAAACACATAAAACATGTAAATAATTCACCGCATTCTACCGCTCTGGCCCCCGATGGAGCACTATTGATTATGCCAAGCATTCGTAGAAGAGAATACCATTTTTTTAGGGCCAGGTGATTCATCTTGAGCTCTTAGACAACAGGGCGTGTGGCTGAGAGACCCCCGGCGTTCTGCCGCGCGCGAGCATATGCTGTGCTGTCCGCCTTCTTGCGGAACGTCAACTGCTCGTGAAGAAGGCGGCGAGGACGTTGGCTGTGCTCTGGTAATGTGTAGTACTCCGGTGGTCAGGGACGTCAGGCTCGGCCCCGAATGTCCTTTGCAACTGCGGATTTCAACTTCCACTGTACCAGATGATTTCATTTCAGAAAACATAGAGTCAGGGGTGCGCGTGTGTGTATATGTGGCTACCAAGCGCACAAGCCTTGAGTTTAAGGTGTCTCTTGCCTGCTGCAAATTTAACCCAATGTTATTTGGGAGAAAATATACCGCTGCACCATAATAATTTTCATGCATTGAAGATGCATCAGGTACGAATGCAAATAATGTCCTCCCTCCTGGCTATATATCAGATGTTTTCCATGCTGTCTCTGGATTGATTAATGTACATCCTGCAAGTGCACTTCACTTCCCAGCTGACGATATATAACTCATTTCTTAGATGATACAAGAGAGAATTTTGGATGAGTGTAGTGGTGGAACACATGAGTGTTACTTGGAGTGGGAGGTGTTAGGAATAAAAATTTGACGAATACAGGACGGCGAAAATCCTGTAACCAACTTTATTTTCCTTCTCAGAATCCTCAAGCCTAGGCCAGAGATATGCTGAAGGTTTCGGTTGATTCAGAGATTTAGGGTGAGAAAAAAAATCAGTGCGCTTCTTGAAGATGCAAGGAGATAAACAGCAATGTGTGGATGTGACGGGGCATCTGAATGCTTGAGTGGAGCAGCTGCCAACAGAGGCGCCGAGGAGGTGTGTGGTTGTGATGGTTGTCCTTTATTTCGAAAACAACTAGCGCCACTGACATGGGTTGGAATTGTAACGATAAGGTCTACCTAGCCGAGATATTTGATGCGGCCTTTGGTTCTAAGCAGTTGTAACACTAGGTTTGATTTACTTTCGTCACAAAAAAAAAAAGAGTACAGTTTACTTGACTGTCCACGTTCATGATCGGCAGGAAGTTCGATGCATCCTCTCTCTCCTATAGTCCTATATATGGCCTTTACATGTATAAGGTTCTCAAACCAAGTTGTGTTTTGAAATTAATGTGTACTTTTTACCTAATTAACAACTTCTCACTCACAATTGACGCACCCATACAAATCCCAACGATTCGCATTTGATACTTCATTGTTCTGGCCTTCTGAGGAGATATATCCCACGGCCTGATGTATCTTCCGCTTGACTAAGAACAGAGACAACAGATCGAACATAGAACGTAGGATTGGAAGTGTCTGCCGACCTTCTCAAGAGTGTTACAAGGAGTGGGAGGTGTTAAGAATCAAAACTTCTTGAAGAAGGGCCGGATGACCAGCTTCCCGAAACCAACTTCGATGCTTGGGACCCTGATGAAGCACGGTAAAAAGGACTCTTTTTTTAGTAACAAAAAGATTTTTAGGCTCTACAAAAGAAACGGTGTTTATTTTAGACTTTGCAGCCATATATGGTCCGGTTCAGAAGAATCAAATATTACATCAGCGACAAAGGGCGCGTTTGGCACTCCTTCCCAGCAGAGAAACTGCACCCCCGGGTACACCAGCCCAGCAGGGCCAGGCCGCGCTACTGCACACGGTCTAGTTTGGTTGCTTGGGCTTTGAGCAGCTGGACGAGTAGAGATCGTGTTTGCTGGCCTGGACACGAGGTGGGCCATAGGTAACTGCCAGGGGAATTTTTTTTTATTTTTAATCGAATTTTTTATTATATTTTTATTAATAACCGCCCGTTTTCGAAATTTGCAGAACTAGTCGCCTAGTCGCCCGACAAACGGGCGATTAGGCCTTGTCGCCCGGTTAGTGGGCGATTTATGCCGTAATCTCCTCGGTTGGGGCTTAATCGCCCAAGCAGCAGGCGACAAGATCCTAGTCGCCCATGTAAGGGGCGACAAGGCTACTGTAGCGAATTTTTCATTTTTCGAATTTTTCTGCGTTAACAACTAAGCCTCCCAAGTCTAATTAAAAATACTTTTACACATCTAAAGTCAATGGTGATTTTAATGGTGGTGAATAATATGTTGATGCAACCATTTTAACACAGAACAGCACAAAAGTTGTTGGTAGTTTTAAACTAAAAATCTCTGAATCAGGCTAGCTGTTAAGCGCTAATTGAATTTTTAGACCATCTTAATCTTCTCTAAAAATTAAGAAAAAATTACCTAAATGCATTGTATCCTTAGTAGTACCAAATATATTTTTTTTAGCGTTAGGTTCCATATAAAATATTTGAATTATCTGAATATAATTCGAATTTGAATTTGAATTTGAAGTACAAATGACCATAATTTAAAATCTAATTTCAAAATCTGACTCCTCTTAACTCAAACTGAAAGTTATAGTTTGAAATTAGATTTTAAATTATGGTCATTTGTAACTTTAAATTCAAATTCAAATTCAAATTCGAATTAAATTTAGATAATTCAAATATTTTATATGGAACCTAATGCTAAAAAAAATTATATTGGTACTACTAAGGATGCAATGCATTTAGGTAATTTTTTTAAAATTTTAGAGAAGATTAAGATGGTCTAAAAATTCAATTATCGCTTAACTGCTAGCCTGATTCAGAGATTTTTAGTTTAAAACTACCAACAACTTTTGGGCTGTTCTGTGTTAAAATGGTTGCATCAACATATTATTCACCACCATTAAAATCACCATTGACTTTAGATGTGTAAAAGTATTTTTAATTTAGACTTTGGGAGGCCTAGTTGTTAACGCAGAAAAATTCGAAAAATGAAAAATTCGCTACAGTATCCTTGTCGCCCTTTGCATGGGCGACTAGGATCTTGTCGCCTGCTGTTGGGGCGATTAGGCCCCACCGACTCCTAATCGCCCTTGCAACAGAGATTACGGCATAAATCGCCCGCTAATCGGGCGACAAGGCCTAATCGCCCATTTGTTGGGCGACTAGGCGACTAGTTCTGCAAATTTCGAAAACGAGCGGTTATTAATAAAAATATAATAAAAAATTCGATTAAAAATAAAAAAAATTCACTGCCAGGGAGAGAAGTGGGCCAAAATGCATGCGCGGGTGCGGGCGAATTGCGCCGCGCGCGTCTGGCCCGCGGGGCACGCCCAAAATTTTCGCTCCCACTCGTGCAGGTTTTCTCCTCCCGCCTGCATGGCCTCGGCCTGGCCCAGGGGGCTGTCCAGGCTACCAAACTTGGTGGGCTGCAGTTGCGGGTGCTGGCCCGGGCCTGGTGCGGGCTACCAAACGCGCCCAAAGTTAAGCAGGGCAACATCTGTAATAATCTTCAATCTTAAATGGTAAGCAACTCGCAGAAATGTTCTCCTTTTCCTCCTCGATCACGCTGCATCAGTTGGGTATATATGGAGAACGGGATGCACTACGATTGATTGGTGAAAATTAAAATGTTCGACCTGTATTAGATCGTGCTCATTTCCAGACAGACATATAGACCCTAGTTCTGTGCCACCTCTGCTACAAAATTGTGTGCATGTATATGCTCTGGTATCTTTTTTTTTTGCATATCTCTACAGTACCAAATGATTGCCCAAGGAATGAGATGCACCAGGAGTTCCGGCTACAGAACAGATCAACCAAGTGGCTTGGGTGTCGGCGTTATCAACGTCCATGGATGCTGTTCAGACGTGTGCGGCTTATATGAAACTGAGTCATAGATGAGCGATCCGCCCAAATCGCAAAAGGCAGAGGACGGCTCCTCTGAGCTCGGCAGCAGGGCTTATCTGAGTCATCAGCTGCGGACGCCGACGCGTGAGCGAACAACTGCCGGGCGTGCACGGCGGTGCTGCTCTCCGCGACTCCGACGTTCGTCTCAAGCAATTCCAGCTGGAGGTCGCGATGACCAGCCGGCCATTGTGCAGGCCGCGATGAAGTCAGGTTCATGGAGCTACCGGCGGCTTGGACGCACCATCATGTGCTCCACAAGACGGTGCTCTGTCTTTTCTCATTGCGTGGTATGTGTAACGTCCCGCTCTCCGAGCCGGGCCTGCTTACACTGGTAGCTCTCTAGGATGACTACCCCCATAGACCAACACAAGTTTTCTGCGCACTTTGTCCTCACTCGTGCGAGCTCTCTAGAATCTCAAGACTATCCCCACAGACCAACATAAGTCTTTTCTGCGCACTTTGTCCTCACTCGTGCGCACCCGAGAAGAACTTCCTGGTCGGTCACCCATCTCGAAATTGCTCCAGGCCAAGAACGCTTAATCTCAGAGTTCTTTCGAGATGAGCTCTCGGAAAAGAAGTTGCAACTTGTTGATATGAGTATTCTTTCAATCCTATTAAGTTCTAGGCTGGGATGTCACAGTATGCATATTAATCGCAAACACCGTAAAAGATGTTATCTTGAGATGTTATCTTGAATACTCCTCCGTTTCAAAATATAAGTAGTTGTTGACTTTCAGACATCACGTTTGACCACTCGTCTTATTCAAAAAATTATAAGAATATTATTTATTTTATTACAATTTGGTTTATCATTAGATATACTTTAAGCATGACTTATTTGTTTTATATTTTTATAAATTTTTTTTGAATAAGACGAACGGTCAAACGCGAAGTCTGAAAGTCAAAAACTGCTTATATTTTGAAACAGAGGGAGTATCATTCTTTTGGCCGAACATAATGGCCCGCCCCTCTACTGTTTCACTGAATTATACTTCTGAGCCCAGTACAAATGGCTATTTTCAGAACCTTGCTTGGATGGAACAGATAAATGACGATCCACATGGATGGGTGGGGAACGTAAAATATTTTTCATACCATCCAAGATACCATGTGTGCGTAAAAGAAAGTTCTTCAGTGTTTCTTTTTTTTTTGCGAATGATTCTTCAGCTTTTCTATATAGCTGCAACCTATTTCTGTATTGATGAGAATATATTTCCAAAAAAACAAGTGAAACAATTGAGAGCATGTCATACACAACCTGGCCCACGTATGTATGCATACCTCAAATTTACTCCCTCTGTTCAAGTTTACATGTCGTTTGACTTTTTTCATCTCAAGTTTGACTGCTCATCTTATTCAAAAAATTATGCAAAATATCATATTTTTTGTTGTGGCTTGCTTTATTAATATAAGTTCTTCGAGAATAACTTAAATTTAACTATGGTTGCACAAATTTTTTGAATAAGACGAGCAGTCAAACTTGAGATGAAAAAAGTCAAACGACATGTAAACTTGAACAGAGGGAGTACTTTTTGAGAGATCTAAACAGTGCCAAATTCTTGCATGATGGGATGCGGCAGAAGTTGGAACATAAACCGCCACATCAAGCATTCTCTTCTGTTCGTTGATGAGAGAAAGTGCTCAATATGGGATTAGGAGGACCCGGGAGCAAGCATCAAGCTTGAATAGGTAGCATAATGTGACTGGTGGGGAATGTTAGATCGAAGAGTCACTACCCGGGATGTCTGACATAGGAATTCACGCTGGACAGGGACGATCGACAGGATGCAATGAAGCTCGCTATTTGAAATAGCGTCGACCACCCTCAGCCGGGCTGCACCTCCTTTGCTGCGTTCTTTCTTGGTCCCTGGCCTCGCCAGGGCTTTGCTGCATTCTACCACTCTGGTCCCCGATGGAGCACTATATTGGTTATGATAAGCATTCGTAGACGAGAATACCATTTTTTTACGGTCAGGCGATTCATCTTGAGCTCCTAGACGACAGGTACGAATGCATATAATGTACTCCCTGCTGGCTGTGTATAGGATGTTTTCCATGCTGTCTCTGGATTGATTAATGTACATCCTGTGAGTGCACTTCACTTCCCAGACGATAGATAACTCATTCCTTGGCAGATACAAGAGAGAATTTTGGATGAGTGTTGGAGTGGGAGGTGTTAGGAATAAAAATTTGATGAATACGGGACGGCGAAAACCTGAAACCAACTTTATTTTCCTGTCTAGAATCCTCAAGCCTAGCCCAGAGTTGCTGAAGATTTCGGTTGATTCAGAGATTTAGGGTGAGAACAGCTCTTGAGGAAAAAATCAGTGCGCTTCTTGAAGATGCAAGGAGTTAAACGGCAATGTGTGGATGTGATGGAGCATCTACACGCTTGAGTGGAGCAGCTGCCAACAGAGCAGCTGAGGAGGCGTGCGGTTGTGATGGTTGTCCTTCCATTGAAAGTAACTACCGCCGATTGAACTAGGCTAGAATTGTAATTATACATATAAGATCTACCTAGACGAGCCATTTGACGCTGCCTTTGGTTCTAAGCATTTGTAACACTGGTTAAGGTTTACTTGATTGTTAACGTACGTTCATGATCCGCACGAAGATTGATGCATAGTCTCTCCTTATTAACAGCTATAGGGTTCTCAAACGAAGTTTTTTTTTCTTTGAAATAAATGTGTGCTTTTTATACCTATTAACAAATTCTCACTGACAATTGACGCATCCATACAAACCCAACGATTCGCGTTTGATAGTTCATTTCTGGTCTTCTAGGGAGACAGCTAATATATAGCTCCTGGTCAGTTGTACGGCGTACTACTAGTTGGATGCTTGGGATCCTGATGAACCACACAGGAAAAAAGAAGGCTAAAAAACTTCTAATACCTCATATGCAATCGTTGTCTTAATGACAGATGGGATCAGCCATGTCACTGACATGTGGACCAAGATGACATACTAGAGGTTTTAGTTTAAGCCAAGCGCGTACAAGGATTTTTTTTATAAAAAAAGACTCAAATATTACATTAGCGATACACTTAAGGATAGGGGTGAAACGGATCGGATACGGGCGGATAGTGCACATTCCGTATCCTATCCTACATTTTCTCACTCGGATTCGAAGTCGGAGCGGATACCACCGGATAATTATTTATACATCCCATACCCTGTCCCATATTTTTTGTTCAGATTCGGAGTCGGACACGGATATTATCGTATAGCTTGCAATGATGAAAAATCAAAAGATAGAGAAGCAATTAAAGTAAAAAAGGACATACTAATCATTGACATGATCAAGATCATTTTGACTTCTATTTATGTTAATTTTACACCACATTGTTTAGTCATAATCGTTATATACTTCCTTAGATCACATAATATTCTGATTCGGGACGGATACCACTCGTCCCGTATCCTATCCCGTTATTATTTTTCGGATTCGAATTCGGGCACGGATAGTGTCGGGTAATTATTTATGCATTCTGTATTTGCTCATATTAATTTTATTCGGATTCGGCTGTCGGTTGGTCGGATATTATCCGTCCCGTTTTTCACCCCTACTTAAGGAGGACAACAGCAATAAACTTCCATCTGTTCTTAGCGAATAGGTCTACTTCCATAATCGTAAATTAACTGTAAACAATCCGCACAAATCTTCACCTTTTCCTTCTATGAAAAACGTATGGGCTATATTAGAGTGTACCGCTTGGTTGGTGAACTGATGCACCACGATTGCTTGGTTGGTGAAAAACGTATGGGCTGTATTAGAGTGTACCGCTTCCAGACAGATTTATAAACCCCAGTTCTATGCCTCCTCTGCTATGATACGCAGACTAGTGGTTTGAGTCTGTGAGCGAGACATATATAACACTAGCAGTGGCCTGGCGAAATTGTGTGCATGCATATGCTGGTGTATATATATCTTCACAGTCATGATATCCGAAGGACTGGGATGCACCAGGAGTTTCAGCTGAAGGAAAAAGGGAGCAAGTGGCTTGGGTGTCGTGTTATCAACGTCCATGGTTGCTGTACGGACCTGTGCGGCTTAGACTGACTCCAACAAGGAGACTCAATCTTGAGATGCAAAAGGCCTTTTGCACCGTGTCAACAGTGGTTTGCTTCTGGTCCTCGAAGCTCTATCTCCAACAGCAGCTGCAACAAGGAGAGACAAAAATTCCTTCTCGTCGTCCTCCTCTCCCACCCCACCTCCCTCTCCCCCACACCCAGCTCACACCCCCGCGCTCGCGCCCTCCTCCGCGCGTCCCCCACCTCAGCGCCGCTCTCCCCCACCTCCGCACCGAGCACGCGCGCCTGCTCCAACGCGCCGCCGCCTCCCGCATGTCACCCGCGTGCCGCCCTCTCCCTCTCTCCTCCCCGGCACAGCTGCCGCCGTGGGCCCTGCGCGCCGCCACGCGCCCACGCCGCCACGGCCGCGCCCCGCGGGCCGGCGACATCCCTGCGCGCCGCCGCCGCCGCCGCCGCCGTGGGCCCTGCGCGCCGTCGACCCCGTCGCAGCCTGCACCATGGATGACCATTAGGAGATCAATTGCCCTCATCGATTTTTGACCGGATTGGTGCCTCTGAATGCTCAAATGGATTTATTTGAAGGTTTAGAAGGTTAGAGCATGATCAATTTCATCAATTCTATGATCTGTGCTCCGAATTTTGCAATTTTGCATCCGTGGTGGAAAGAGTGAAAAACGAATTTGAGGAAGAGCTCGCACCGTGTTGTTCTAGCAATGGAGATCCATTGTTGCGTCAAATGTAGAGAAACTGTTCCATCAACGGTGAAAAATTGTTCCCCTTCTCGAGCTGCTGCACGCACCGGCTTCGCGCCCGCCCGCCGCGCTTTGGCTCCGCGCTCGGCCACCGCGCCCGGCCGACGAGCTCCGCCTCCGCGTCCGGCAGCCACGCGGGCGCCCACCTCCGCACCCCCATCTCTGGGCCCACCTCCACCACGCCGACCTCTGCCACGCCCGCCGCCCTCACCGCCGTCGACGTCCACCACTTCGTCGCTTGGGGCCCGCGCGTCGCCGCTCCGCTCGGCCCGCGTGTCGCGGCACGTGGTCCCGCAGAAATGCGCTCGAGGAGAGAGGAGAGCTATCTTTGCGCCTTCTCTCTCCTGGATAGCAAACTGCCTCCACCTCTTGCGTCGTCTGTTGGAGACGTTTTCCTCGTCTACAGTACTGCGCGCAGAGGCATGTTTGCATTTGCGCTCCCTTGTTGGAGTCAGTCTTATATGAAGCTGAGACATAGACGAGCCATCCGCCCGGATGGCAAACGGCAGAGGACGACTTCACCGGGTTCGGGGGCGAAGTTCGGCGGCATGGCTATCCATTTGCAGCCTTATCTGAGTCATCAGCTGCGCACGCCGGCGCGTGAGCTAACAACTGCCGGGCGTATACGGTGGTGCTGCTCTTGTTGACTCCGACGTTCTTGTCAACCAATTCCTGGCGAAGGCCGCGATGACGATGGCATTGTGCAGGCCGCGATGACATGAGGTTCCTGCAGCTACCGGCGTCTTGTGTGCGCCACGGGTTCCACAAGACGCCGCTCGCTTGCCTCGTCTGCGGGGTATGAACACTCCATCTTTTTTCTTTGCGGGGTATTTTTTTTTTTGTTTTTGCAAGGATTTTCTTTGCGGGTTATGAACATTCCATCAGCCAATTACTTCTGCAGTCGTCGTGCTCATATGTTATTAACTGTGTTGTCGTACAGAGGAAACACAAAGAGTTATAGCATTTTTATCTTCCATATATCTAACGACATTAGGAATCACAAAATCATACGAACCACGTGACATGATCTGCTGCATCGTATCATACACTGGACATGCTTACTTTATGGATTTTGCGTCAACCAATTAGAGGACCACAACTACACAGCTCGATGCGCGCGCTCTGCTCCTCGATCACATCCATTTCTAGTCCTTGAGTCTTCAAGAAGCCGCCCACTGGTTCCCCTTAAGAGCTGTTACCTGACCCTTATTCTCTTGATCAACAGCAGTATGCAACGGATATGTGCTAAATGCAGCTTTGGCCAGGACCTTAGTTGGTTTCATGATGTTCTTTCGGGTGTCACTGAAAAGTTTTGATTCCCGACACCTCCCACTCCAAGAACCGTACCTTCCATTTATATTGACCAGTAAACGAATCCCCTGTTTGCTCTTAACTTAATTTGCAACAGTAGACCAGGTTATATATCGGTGAAGAATGTGTACACTCCCGGTGCCTCCCTTATCCTGTCTGTAATTAATAAGTTTCGTATGTATATCCTTTCCTTTTAAAAGGTTAGACAAGAGTAAGGCTATCATGTCAATTGTAATTTTATTTAGAAACAAGAATATATTTTAATATTTCAGCCTCTGCATCGACCAATGAACGTAGCTGTTCAAATAGTTCATTATTGCACCATCATATCAATTGTAATGGAGTACTGATAGTAAGTTTTAAGTCTACAACCTTGAGTCGTTTATTGTTAGTGTGCAGCGATGCGGCAGTATCCTTATAATTTGTGCTCCTCCATCAGTGTTGGACTAAACCCAACATTTAAGACTCAATATTTATCAAGGAAAAGACCGACGGATATGGGAATACGTGTCTGCCATGTTGCTACTGTGAACAATTTACCACAACCAAGCTGCATTGCAGGTTAGCTGCAAGGAAACAACGAACTTCTCCGTGACATGCGAGTAATTTTAAGGACATTAGCTAGATAAGCCAAGCCTTTTCAGTCCACTTTGGCAGCGCTTCCGCAAAACCAGCTATAAAAGCAGGAGCAAAAGACCTACCTATGCGGACGGCACATCATGAGAGTTCCACATCAAATAAATAATGTGATAGACGAATAAACGCTATCTCTGAGAGACAGCATCCATCTCCACTTTGTATTGCCTACTAGAGCTACAGAGGGGATGAATTAAGTTTTAGAATTCCATTGATCCAGGTTTATTTTCCTACCCGCCATGGACAGGAGACAGCATGTGTCTAGCTACTCATTTTGGGATTGTGGGAGTGCACATTGAGCTTCTAGTTAGGCATTTGTGGGTAGGAGTGCATGCAAATAACGAGCTCCTTCTCTGCAACACCGTGTGAAGCACATGTCCTGGGATATTGATTTCACCACACAAGCATTCATGGGTAATGGCAAGACACTCTTCTCTCTTGAAACAACAATTTAAACGCCTTAGTCGTGGATGAAATGAGATGTTCAGGTTGGTGATAGGCATTCAAAACAAAGGCAACTGAGAGAAGAGCATTGATTTCCAAATAAAGTGCAGTTAATTTTATCCGCTCTAAATAATCTTCTTAAAAAGAGTTTACTACAGTTTTCAGTCCCGATGGGCAGCTCAGTTTAGCCTTTCGATAGTGGATAGTAATTGATGTTTACGATTTCAGACCAAGTTGAAAACCCAGTAAGGGTGCGTTTGGAACGCAGGATTCTCAAAATGCACAAATGAAATTCTATGTCATGCATTATTCCTACAGGAATTCAAAACGCATTTTAAAATTATTTCGAATGAAGCGTCTGAACTCAGTACGAAAAGAACATTTTTTAGGGGAGAGAGAGACACAAAGTAGTGTCCCTCAGTCCAACGCGATGTTAGATTTTCCTCAAAGTTCCTTTAATGAAACAATCCATATATTGGAATTTATAGGGCTCTAATCCTTTGTTCCAAACGGTCATATAAGAAACTTTCCTATAGGATTAGAATCCTACAAAATTCCCATGTTTTTACTTTGTTCCAAATGGGTCTTTAAAATATGTATCCTTGAATAGAATAAATAAACGCTTTGATAGAGTTGTCCATGCCTCTGTCCATCTGTCTCGCACTCTCTCAAGTGTTGGCATGCTTTTGGGTTGGCGAAAAATTAATTTCTGAGCCAATAACCTTTGGCTACACCTCACGTCCACGTTGATATATATAATCGTCAGCTGGTGCTTAATTGACCCCTCATCTTTTTCCTAGCACGGAAGTTGAAAGAATCGAGTACAAAACACAATCAACCCGCCCGCACTTATGGCATATGCAGCGGAAATGTTTGAGGTATTTGTTAGCAAGAAATGTTTGGCATGAGATGCAGCGGGAATTCCAGCTCAAGCAACACACTTGGAGTCTGCATGGGCTCCAGCAAGAAGAGGGGAAGAAATCATGGAAAGCCGGAGCATGTCTGCCCTCAACGAGCCACGGCGCAAAGAAGCAGATCAACACGTCGGGGTTGTCTGAAATACCTAGATCCCGTTCTACGAGGGACACTGGTGCTGGTAATTTCAGCCTGTGTGCAGCATATATATGCTGTCTTGAAGCAAGTAGGCTGAAATGCTGCAAATAGTAAGAACTGTTCCAACACACGTTTCTGGAAGCTATTTGGAACTCATAACCTCTAAGTCCTGAAGGACCGAGAAGGCGACCAGAGGGGGGGGGGGGTTGAATAGGAGCTAATAAAAATTCTTGTAAAGAACTTGGCTTATGTCCCAACTCACCTCAAGAACAATCACGAAGATTACACACACACATGAAAAGCGTTGTGTTGACCCTACGAATGATTGTAGATGAGATATAACCACTTGCGGAAGCAAATCAAGCAAGGACACATTCAAAGAGATGAACCAAATTGATCCAGAGCCGGACTAGTCCGGCTTCGGGTCGGACTACAGAATTGGTTTTTCGGACTTGTCCGGCTGGGCGCGGACTAGTCCGGCTTCGGGGCGGACTAGTCTGGTCCGAGACGGACTAGTCCGGTTTCGGAGCGGACTACAGACTTGGTTTTTGGGACTTGTCCGGCTCGGGGCGGACTAGTCCGGCTGTCGGAGCAGACTAGTCCGAGTCCCAAAAACAGCACGCGCGCAAAGATCAAGAAAAATCTCGAAACCCGACCAAACGACCTCCAAAAATCACGAAAGTTGAACCCTAGGTGCATGACAAGATGGAGAACCACATCCAAGTGGATCCATACCAAAAACCTAACAAAATCTCCTCGGATTTTGAATCAAAGAGAAGAACTAGGATTTAGGTGTTCTTGGACAAAATCCACAAATTTGAAGTGCTCGTGGAGAGATCTTGTAGAAGATCAATCAAGGCTATTCCCACACGTCCTAGCACCGAATCCATCCAAGAAATCCATCCGGAAACGCAGCCAAAAAGGAGATCGAAAATTCGCACGAAAATAGCTCCGAAAATGGGAAAAAGATGAATTCGGGAATTAGATGGGGGAGGAAGAACAAGAGCATGAAATTGATTCAAACAAACTTCATTCCATTGATTCAACAATGAAATTCATAGGTACAAGGCTAGGGCGCCACCCACTTCCTCCATCTCTTGTTGAAAGTTGAAGATACAAGTTCTCACCTTGTCTCCCCTCCTCTCATCTCTCTCTAGCTCATCCCTAGCTAGTCTTATCTCCTAGATGCAAAATGAGTGGGTGGAGAGTGGCAAGAGTTGGCAGCCATCTCTTGCCCCCTCCCCTTCTTATCTCCTCTTTTTCTTTCCCAAAATGCCCTCAAGACATAACACACTCCCACCTACCACTAGAGGCAAAACCGTCCAACTATTTCTCCTTCGCCCGAACGCCATCGGGCCCTTCACGACTTCGCTTCGCCTCGACGCAACCTTCGCGATGGCGCCACATGCACCACCATCCGCCGCCGCCGGTTTTGAGACCCAAACCAGGAAACCGTCCGCCCGCCGGTTTTGAGACATAAACCGGGAAACCACCTCGATGTCGACGCGTGTCACCTCGTCCCGCGAACCTCGCCGTCAAGTCTTCTCGTCCCAGCCCGTCGGGACCCTTCACTTGACTCGGCCTCCCGTTCGCCTCTTGACTTGGTCAACCCGCCGTCTTCATCACCTCCACGGTTTTGAGGCCAAACCGCGAAACCCTTCGTGCTGTCCGCCACGTGTACGGTGTGGATCACCCTTGACCTCACCTGGCCTCTCGATCGCCCGGACCCAAGCCTCCCGCTTGTTCCTCCCGATCCTCTCGCCGTTGACCATCAAGTTGACTCCATTGACCTACACATCATTAGACAAGCAAACACATTTCTCTATCTCCTCCATTCTTCCCAACACCTTCACCAACTCCGGTTAGCCATAAACATAATCAATATACATGCTCATGCAACCCTCAAAGTCCCGTAATTCAAACCCGAACCTCAAGTTCAATTCAAACTCATTCGTTGTCAATTACTCGTCACATGGTTCCTCAAGTCCTCAATATCTGTTGCAATTAATTTTTCTGAAACATGCAGTGTGAGGAGCATCTGTAGTGAGTTTCCGCGAGATGCTTGCCTGTACCCGTGTAGTTTCCAGATGAAGATATATATCATCTTTTGATATCGTGAGTGAATAATAAGATCGACCGGCGAAGGCACCAAGTCAACTTTGAATGTGTAAAACAATAGAAGCCTGAAACGTCACAGAGTAAAATATGCAGGGTAGACTGCATGTTTTATCTTTTTTTTATTGGTTGCGGTAATTTGGCCAAAAATCCAATTTAGCATATATGTTGCGCCGTTTGAGCATGATTCAAATGTATTTGATTTTCTAGCTAGTGCACAACACCCAGGTCAGAAGAAAGAGCAACGAGGAAGAGCCTGAGGCTGCGGGGGTCAGGGACTCCAACAGTGTTCAATGGAGTGGAGCTCGCGTCATGCTCCAACAGTGTGGAGCTCGCGCGCCTCCTGCGAGAATGCGGCTCTCAGCTGGTACTCCAACAGTGTTCAATGGGGGTCAGGGACTCCAACAGTGTTCAATGGAGTGGACTCCAACAGTGTTCAATGGGTCAGGGACTCCACCGTCGTTGCTCCCGGAGGCCACCGTTCGTCGCTCATGACTCTAGCTAATTAATTACTCCAATTCTTTCTTTCAGCTAGACTACGTCTGCTCTACAGCCAAAAATTATTTTCAAAACAATTAAGTGTGGCTTAAAATGTTCTATTGTTTTCGAAACAAATGCTCTCATCAAATATTTTGAAGGAAATAAAAAAACATTTCTCTTGCTTTGCATTTTTCCACACTATACTCCCTGCTTTGAAGCTTTTTAAATTTTGACCATTGATACCCCAGCAACTTTTACAATTTGCTATATGAAAATTATTTGATAACATTTTACTTTCGGAAATGTTACTACATTGCAGTTTTCTTGACAAAAAATACATCAGCCTTATAAAAGGGAAAATCAATTTAAAAAATTCACTTTGGTCACTCTTTAACCCTCCGTTCTTGATTAACAACTCAAGTCAGTGCAAGCGACCTCCTAATTTGTGTATATATTGTTGAGCCATAATTTTAGATCCTAGTAAACTATGAAAATAAAGTTTAAAAATATATCGAACTATTTTAATAGTTCGTTGTGTAAACTATCATCCTACAAAATTTTTCAGCTTTATACTCAACTTGTACACCAAGGAACAAAAGAAAAGAGAGACAAACTTCAATAATACGGAGTAGATTGCACCGATTTAAATTGTTAGGGGAGTCAATTGAGCTAAGATTTTGTTCAGGGTCAAATGTATAAAGTGAGGGAGTAAAATAATTTTTTACATATAAATGTCGATATGAAGTTAGAAAGCTGAATATCAAAGTGACATTTGGGAGCTCGTAATAAACAGAACGGAAACAAAAATGAACCATTGAGAGTTAGGTTCACACGTGGCAGCCTGCAGTTACTCAACTAGACTTTTCCCCATAAGCATCGATATGAAGTTATTGTGTATCTTTTTAACTTCCCATAAAAGGCATGCGGTTCAACTATTTAAAACAGAGTGAGTAGCTTCCAATTCAAACGAACTGCTGTATAAAAAGAATCAGGAAATTATACTCGCTGGTATAGGACATTGTGTGAGCTGAGATCTGGAATTTAAGAACCAAATGAGGATGGGAGGCCTCAGGAATTCAAGCAGTTGAAGCACAAATAGATTAACGACATATTCTCCGAGTATGTCAACGCAAGTAGAGAGACACTCGCATTCTAGAGGGCAGGACATATGCGCGCGCGCGCATCGGTTCTGCCAAGACCATGGGTCTCACCGACTGCCATGCTTTGGTCCTCGCTATTCGCCCGTCCGTGGCTAGCAACTTGTGATAGCAATGCTGTGTGGTCACGTGGTAGCATCAGTTTGTCCCACACATGTACAGTTCAGTTTGTCTCATGAACAAACTTCTGTCCAAACATTGTCTTAAAACTTACTAACAAACTTGTATTATATTTTTTATACCTATGAGCAAACATTTGTCCAGCATTTTTCTTAAACTTATGAAACATACTTGTCTTCAAATTTTTTCTTAAACTTATGCGAGAATGTATATTAATACTTTTCTTTAAACTTCTGTTCATGCAAAGAAACATAGACTCACCAAACAATGACACGTGAGCCTGGCACACGGACAACTCCACTTGCTCCACCGAAAAGAACAAGCGTGGGATCCCCTCCCTGGTGCATGCAGCAAGGACAGAGCCCACATTAATTGTTGCTCACGCTCGCTGCTCCACACGCTGCTACTCACGCAGCCCATGCGAGCACTGACGCGGGTCTATAAGGAATTTCGCGTCCTAGAGCTGAGAATCATTTTTACGTCACCTTTAGAGAGAAAACGACATGCTCGCTCGTTACTGTTTCTTCCTGTCACCCTGTTCCATCGTAGGCCCAAATTGAACGTTCCTTACGATATGCTAGCGTGGGGCGAGTATTTGGGCCAAAATGTTAATCATTGCATTATGCTAGTATCTTTTAGGACAAGTTGTAGCCCCACATGATACTATCTTTATCCTCTTAATTATTAACTCCTCGCATGTGCCTCGTTAATAATCACTCGCATTCCTAGTGGCTGATCCAACATGGTGCTACATGCACCTCAGAACTGGGTGTGTAAGGGCCATATAACGCAGTGTCATATAAGCTAGGCAGCCACAAGAATGAATGAATAGAATGGAAAAAGGTTACTAAGATGGAAATACGGCATCATATGATATACCACATGCCATGAGGAAGAGTTCAAGCTTTAGGCCAGCATGTAGATGGGTATTCCAAATTGAAGCACTAGGCGTAGGAGGCGTTAGAAATCTGGGATTGATCTTTTCTTATCGTCAACCTGATGAGTCTTCGATCTCCACTAGTACGATGAAGTCATACCGTGCATTAGGGGTGCAAATTGGCGACTCTTAGGGTCGCCTCCGACCCTCTTTAGTTCAACCAAATGAACTAGTTTTTCAAAATTGAAAAACTAGTTCATTTGGTTGAAGTGAAGAGGGCCGAAGGGTACCCTAAGGGGCACCTATGTGCAGCCCTACCGTGCATAATTGTGTCAATGCAAAGGTGTTGAAGGAATTTTCTAGGTCCAACAAGCTCGGTAGATCACTACAAGATACATAGTCTTTCCCGACAGTGTTCTAATGAGTGGCCAACAGTCCTATCACTCCTTAGATTTTTCTCAACTTGCCGATAGTTTCTTAGTATAAATTCATATCTTTCCCCACAGTTTTATCAATTTGCCAACAGTGGTATTCCCTGCAAACTCATTACTCACAGTTATTATCCGTCAGTACAAATTGCATTGAGTACTGTCGGCCACTTGAAGAGAAACTGTTTTTATATTTCTTGTAGTGGATTGAGAAGTCTAGAAAGTGAAGCTGTTTTTATATTTCTATACTTCAGCAATAAGTTGTACTGTAGTAAGTAGCTGGAGCATGGATTGCAAGCTAGTAGCTAATTAGGCAGTTCAAGTATATTAGGAGGGCGGCTTCAGGAACTTTCCATGATAAGTTGAATTGGGAGTTTTATACATATAAAACATGCAAATTAATGAAATGATATGCTAAGAATCTCCTCTCCCTTTTCCTTGTCTTTTTTTTGAACAAGATATATGACAGTTGTAATGGTACAGTCACGTTCCATGAATCGAGGTGAAAATACAGCGATGAGCAGATCAATACAAAATTTTGACTCCGAAAATACAGAACGTCATCAGCTAATTACTTCAGCAGTTCGGCTTGTATGCTATCACTGTAGTAGTAATCGTCGTCATCAGCGTAGTTGCCTTCCCGGTCCATGACAGCAGCCGTCAAACTCTTCCCCAGCAACCAACCCAGCCAATGCAGGTCAGCCGAAATGCACAGCGCAGGCACTATGGGTTCTGCACGGTGTTCGATCGGACGGCATCGGGGGACAAAGGGTGGCCGTTATTTTGAATAGAAGAGTCCACCCCTGATCCCGGCAGGCGCCTCCCCTGCTTCGCTCTTGCTCTTTCGTTAGCTTAAACTGAATGTATGTGTATATACTTCTACTGCGTTTACGTACAGAAAAACATAAAGTTCAAACGATATAACTATCTCAGCTGTTGTTGACATGCCACACATTTTTTGTAGAGCTTAAGTTATATTAGTGCTCGCCTTCTATGACATCGAAAAGCAACTTCTACGGGACTACGACTTCATGGGTATATATAAACACACTTCACATGCTTGGTCGGTGTGAAATACTTTGTAGGAGCCAGAGAGCGCATATATATATGTACTACATGTGGTTTGCACAGGGATGACATGCAAGCAAGAGTGCGCGGAGAACACCATTAGAATTCCGGAGTTGCTTGCACAACAAAAAAGAAAACAGAAAGCCATGTGAATCTTGCACCAAAAGAAATAAGGAAACATGTACCCACGGCAAAGTGACCCTAAGCATTAGACATGCATGTAGAACGGGACACCCAATTTTAGCACTTGGTGTAGGAGGCATTGGGAATCAATGTTCAACATGTAGCAATAGTGATCCGGGTAAAGCATTGATTGCCCACTCTAGGACTGGACCACTAAGGCAAGTAGTATAAAAATTTGATATATCGTTGTTACCCTTCAATCAGGATCTTTGCTTCTCAATTGTTAAACATTGACAAAAGACACTGTTAGGACTCTGTTTACGGTTGTTGTGTTGTGCTGTGATATGATGTGGGACGTGGCTTTTAGCTATGCTACTCTAGGGTGATTTCTGTTGTAACACTTCCTAAAGAGATGCTCAAACTCTAAAAATAACTACGTAAATATAAAAAATAAATAAGCACTTATGAAAAGCCACTGCAATGTCAAATGGAGCCTAAGTGCTCGAGGAATGCCAGCGTTGCTGTCGAGATTACTAAAAGAGACCTCTTTTGCTTGTTGATGACACCTTTCTTTGCAAGTCATTTGTTAGCCTGATTGCTGATCACCAATCATATTTCATAAGTTGCAGTGTGGTTGAAGCAAGCCAAGCCAGTTGGTTACCGATTATGGAATGATAACAAGATAGTTAAATCAACTCATTTGTTAGAAGAGGGAGGCTTCCAGAATCTTCCATCGGTAAAGAACCCCTACTGCAACACTGCACAGTGACTTCGACAAAAGTGGAAGAATGTTTACTTTTATATTTCATTGTTTCTGTACTATAAATGTATTACAAAATTTCTATATCAAAAGGGATCGAAAGCACGGAAAACTACTGATGTAGCTGTTGGAATTGCAAATGGTTTGAGCAGAGGCTGAAGTAGCTTTTAAGCTTCACGTACCCGGAGATTAATTCCCGTTCTGAGACCTGATTGTTTCAACTGAGATGAACCATCTTTATTGTCTTGACAAACAGTGTTTGGGGAAAATAGACAAACTATGCACATTATCGTGTAATTTGTCGGTAAAATCGACTACTTACTGCAATTAATCTTTACATTAGGATTGACGATATGAAGCGTTGTGCTGCAGTGTGGGAAGTGGAGAACTGAAAACACTAATTGTTTTCTTATATGAATGGTTTTGTATATGTGTACTCCTAGTTTGATTGGTTGGTGAAACACATAAGCGCTCTATTCAAGTGTGCCTGTTTCAACGCATACATAAAACCTAAGCCCCTTGCCTCCTCTGTTATTACTAGCGCACTAGTGTTGGGAGACATAAGACTCGCAGCGGCAAAATCATGTGCAAGCTTATGCTGCTTTCATTTTTGCATGTCTACACAGTTCTAAGTGACTCGTGAAGGAATGGGATGCACCAGGAGTTTAAGGTGAAGAATGAAAGATGGCTATAGTGTCATGCGGTCCACTCTCTTGGTTGCTGAGAGCTGTGGGATAGTACTAGTGAGGCTCATAAGCCTCATATGAAACTGAGATTGGTGTAGTCGGGCTTTGACGCGGGAGGTCGTGGTGAGCGGTCCAGAATCGGGATGAAGACGGTTGCTCATTTTGCCGGTGATCAATGTTTGGTGTCCTTGGCTCTGCTCATACGGTGAAGTTGTCATCAGCTGCGTGCTCCGGCTAGTGGGTGTAAAACCTGCCTGGTTTACACGGTTTGCTCTTGGCTAAGTGAAGCTTCAAAACCTAGCAATCCTACGGCTGGAGCAAAAACAGAGAGCTGATTCAAGATTATTCTTGCTTTCTTGCTCCCAGTACGTTCAAGGTCAGCATGTATTACTAAGTCAATGTGTATGCTGTAAACAATACTAACTATATATATATATTTTTTTTGTAAATCGTGCTGAGCACGCTTTTCATTAAGAAGAGGAGAAGAAAGCTTGTTACAAGCCGACCAAGTTACAACCGAAAGAAAAGAAAGGACACAAAAACAAGCAAAAACTAAAAGAGAAACAACGGAACGGAAGCTCGGACGACACAACCTAAGAACCTAGGGAGGCGAACTCCTAAATCCTTCTAGTGAAGACAAGGTCCCGCAGCTTGGAGAAGCCCGCCGCCGCCCAGAGAGAAGCTTCGGCGATGATATCTTGAGCCAAGGCGACCGGTTGGAGAGCTCGGAATTCGAAGATCCTGTTGTTCCGCTCTTTCCAAAGTTTCCATGCGACCAACAACACAAAGGTGTCAAAACCCCGCCTCATGAGCTTGGGCACCCTTTTGCGCGACCGTAGCCACCAATCGACAAAAGGTGGTCCTGAAACGATGGAGAGATGTGTGATAACCCAATCCGGCGGAGGACTCTAAACCAAGTCTCTCTCGCATGGACGCAGTGAAGAAGCAAGTGGTCCAGCGTTTCTGATTCCTGGGCGCAAAGCGCGCAAGTGTCGTCATCTCTCATCCCATGGCGGAGGGGTCTATTAGACGTCCAATTGCGACCAAGTAACACGAGCCAGAAGAAGAAGCGGCATTTGTTCGGCGCTTTTGTTTTCCATAACAGGCGCGCCCCCAACACTTCCGATTGTCCGATAAAGAAAGCATCATATGCACTAGCTGAGGAGAAGCGACCATCTGCCGTCCATTTCCAGCGAAATTTGTCTGGCTCGTTAGATAACACGACTTCAGATGTCAGACGCAGGACTTGAAACAATTCAAGGATCACTTGTACAGTTGGTGGCCCATTGAAATCCTTGATCCAGCGTCTGTTGGCGACGGCCTCGCAGAAGAGGCGTGTGTTCTGGGTTCTGGTTGAGACTCCCGCGACCAGGTTCGGCGCGATTGTTTCTAGCGACCTGCCGTTACACCATTTGTCCCGCCAGAACAACGCACAACGACCATCCCCACAATAACTAATATGGAGTTATCAAACAAAGCTTGAGCTGCGACATTGGTGGATACCGGCAAGCATGCCCACGCTTTATCTGGCTCGACTCGTGCGAGCCAATTCCAGCGCAGCCGCAGTGCCATGCCACTAAGACGAAGGTCCCGGATACCTAGACCTCCTGCTGCCAAGGATCGACATACTTTCGACCAAGCGACCGCGCATTTTCCTCCAGAGACCACATCTGTTCCCGTCCAAAGGAATGCTTTCATAATTTTTTCTATTGCATCTATAACCCAACCTGAAAGGCAGACTGCAATGGATAGATAAACGGGGATTGCTGAAAGAGTATCTTTCACGAGGGCTAGGCGACCACTCCTATTCAAAAGGCGACCCTTCCAAGTGGGCAATCTGTCTGCGACTTTATCGATCAGAGGTTGGAGGTCCGACTTGGACAACTTCCACACCGAAAGAGGAACGCCCAAGTATTTACAAGGGAAGGACCCTGCCTGGCACGGTAGGTTGGCAAGGACAATGGCAACGTCCTCCTCAGTGCAGCGGATGGGGTAGAAGTTACTCTTCGAGAAGTTAGTGGCAAGGCCCGAGGCCTCCTGGAAGATGCGGAGGATCTCTACCATGAGTTTGAGATCCAATTCGACCGGTGAGATGAAGAAAATTACGTCATCGGCATACAGGGAGGCCCGAAATCGTGCTTTCGGGACCCCGAGCGGTGTAAAGAGCGACCTTGAATCTGCAAATGCGACCAACGCATTAAGCGCCTCCATGGCTAAAAGGAAAAGCATTGGTGACAGGGGGTCGCCCTGGCGCAGCCCCCGAACATGGCAAATTCTGCGACCTGGGCTCCCATTGAGAAGGATTTTAGTGCTCGAGGTAGAGAGCAGCAGGGAGATCCAATCTCTCCAGCGAAGCGGGAACCCCATGTGCTCCAGGACATTAAGGAGAAACGGCCAGGATACCGAGTCAAACGCCTTGGCGATATCGACCTTGAGAAGTATCCTAGGAAGGTGTTTTCTATGCAGCGCCTTGGCCAGACCTTGAACATAACGGAAGTTGTCATGAATGTAGCGACCTTTTATGAAAGCGCTTTGATTCAACCTGACTAGCTGTGGCAACAGAGGGGCCAATCTATTAGCCATTGCTTTGGGGAACAACTTTCCGAAGCTATGGATTAGACTGATAGGCCTGTAGTCAGAGACTAGCACAGGGGCGACCTTCTTTGGGAGAAGTATAAGAAGTGCATCGTTGAGATGGTGGAAGCTCCTCCCATCCATTGCCGACAATACATTGAAGCCTGCGACTATATCTTTTTTGATGATGGGCCAGGCTGTTTGGTAGAAGCGACCTGTGAAACCGTCTGGACCCGGTGACTTATCGGGAGGGAGCTCTCGAACGACATTCCAAATCTCCTCTTCCGTGAACGGAATCGCGAGCTCCTCTAATGGTAGGGAGGGCATCCCTAGGTCCTGGAGTCGAAGAAGAAGCGACCTTTCGTTATGGGTAATGTTATTGAAGAAGTCGAAAGCGGCCTGAGCCTTCGCTTCTTCCGTCACGACCTGATTACCATCGACCGTGAAAGAAGCAATAAAGCTCTTCCGACGTCTGTATGAGGCATGAAGGTGAAAGAATTTGGTGCTGGCGTCTCCTTCCGAGAGCCAATTCAGCGAGGATTGTTGGCGAGCGATGGTCCGTTGGAGGGAGGTTATGCCAAGGTATTTGAGCTTAGTTTGCCGTTTGAGACTTAGCTCAGCAGGCGAGAGCGACCTTTTTTCTTGAGCGACATCCAACCGAAGAATTATTTCTTTAGCGACCTCGACCTTCGTACGGATACTACCTACAACGCGCGCGCTCCATGAGGTGGAGGGCCTTAGCCGTAGCACGCAGGTTTTGATCTATAGTGCGCAGTGGATCCTCGATGGGGTATGGCAGCGCCCAGGCAGTTTGTACTGCCTCTAGATACCCCTCAAATTTAGGCCAAACGGTTTCGAATCGAAAGCGACGCTTGGAGTGTAGCAAGGAGTCAAGCTGCAACAGCAGCGGTGCATGATCGGAGCATCTGGACGACAGTGCGTGGCGCGGAGTTGGGGAAAAAATCTTCCCAGTCCACCGTGACAAACACCCTGTCAATACGCTCCAGGGTAGCATGCTGCCGTTCATTGCTCCAGGTAAAGAGGCGACCATGAAGGAATATTTCCTTCAATTCCAGGTCATTAAGGACCTGTCTAAAGCGACCCATCATTCTTCTATTCAACCGAGCATTATTTTTGTCTTCGGCTTTGTATATTAAGTTGAAATCTCCACATATCAACCATGGTCCAGCCGCTAGCGACCTGGTGTCCCTGATTTCTTGAGGGAATGCGACCTTATCGGCCACCAATTGGGGTCCGTAAACGTTCGTTAGATGCCAACTGGGCTGGTTAGGGTCCGCCGCCGAACGCACCCGAACTGTAAGTGAGAAAGTGCCCATGATTGGATTAGTGACTACCCAATCTCCCTTCCTCCAAGCGACAATGACACCACCACAAGTACCCAAAGCAGGCAAGGCATAATAATCAAACTCCGTTCCTAGCATTTCCAACATTAAAGGAGAAGATACAACAGCGAGTTTTGTCTCTTGCAAACACAGCAAAGAAACAGCCTCAGACACGACCAACTCTCGGACCGCGGTACGTCGGGATTTCCTATTCAACCCACGACGTTCCACACAGACAAATTTAACGAAGCCATAAAAGAAACTGAAAAAGAAGACGACCTACAACCTGGAGCTACTCCTCAGGCTCCTCGACCAGATAGTCTAACGAGAAATTGCTGTTAAGCAACTCTCCAAGAGCTAAGCATTCCTCCTCAGTTAGACCTCTTTCAAACACCTTCATGTACTGCACGAAGGAGTCGACATCAGGCGGCTGATCGCCGGAAATGATCCTGAGCGCGGACATCATCCTTGTCTGCGCCACCATCTTCGCGGAGGAGCCCCGGACATTGGTGCGAGTCGCAATCCGGGGGCTGCGACGCGGGAGGCCTGTAGGCGATCTGGCACGTCTCAACAGCGGAGGAGTCCGCGAGACCGGCGCCGGGATCGGCTCCGCCACCCGAGCGACGAAGTCCGCCAACACGGAGTCCCCAACAGCCCCCCGCGGAGAAGAAGGGCCATCTGGAGCTCCGGCGTCGGAGAGCGAGGGGGCCAAGGGGGCCGAGGGGAGGGGGGTTGACGAAGAGGGGAGCATGGAGTCTTGAACGTCGACCGGAGCGTGCCGAATGCCAGCGACAGCGGCACGGACGCCACGCGCTGCCGGCAGGCCGGAGCCGACGACCGAGTGGGCGGCGTGGGGGACCTTTACGACGAGCGGGTCGCCGGCAATCCCCCAAGCCAGCCCGGCGAGGTTGGGGATGCCTGAAGCGCCGCGGGATCACGGCCGCCAGGATCTGAGCGGAGCGCCGCTGCCACAGCGAATCCCGGCGGACCGTCGTCGTCGCTCGAGTCGCCATCGGCAGGTGACAGCGCGTCCCTTGGCTGGAGCTGGGAGACGGCCCGCACGTGACCACCCGAGCGGTTAGCTTCTGGACCAGTGTGGGGCGTCGAAGGCCCAGCAGGCCGGCCCGCCAGAGGCGTCAAGTCGAAAGGTCTAGCGGGAGGCAGCGCAGGCCCAGGTGCGCTCCCCACCCGAGCCGACCTGGAGTGAGGCCCTGCGCGGGGCGCGGAAGGCCCAACCTGAGAGCTAGCCTGGCCCGCCCCGGGGCATACGACATCGACCGTACGGGCGCTGGTTCCCGGAAGCTTCCCGAATCCTTCGGGCCCACCACAAGGAGGGCACGAAATCTCCCTGCGTGCGACCAGCGAAGGGGTCAGGACCAGCGGGTCCGCCACACCTTCTGCCACCTGAAAAGAAACCGTGTGAGGCTCAGGAAAAGACCGTTTGCCGACCGTTGATTGGTCCTCTTGACCCATATGCATCCCTGTTGCCAAAGCTGAGACCGGGAAACAGACAGCCAGAGCAGGGGGCAACAGGATCGGATTGGCATTTTGTGTTACCTTATCTTTTTCTTTTTGACCTGCGACCACTTGCTCCCTTTCGGCGCTTGTCCCGAAGTGCCGGCCCCTCGTGGCTGGGTGGTAAGGCTGCGCGAACGGAGACAACCCCCCGGGACCGCTGCCATGCCCACCAACTTGGCCGCCGAGAACCTCGCCGGAGCGCTGGAACGCCGGCGGGTGGATGCCTTGGAGCCCCCATGGCGGGTAGGTGGACGAGCCCGGCGCGGCCGCGTCCTCAGCTCGAACTGATGCCCAGACGGCACCGCCTCCCGCACCCCGGCGGTCGGCGCCACCGTGGGACCGGGGGCCCGCGCCGGGAGCCCGCGGCCGTCTCGACTTGCCCCGGCCGGGGCGGTGCCCGCGCCTGCGTGACCCATGCTGGTCACCGCCCGTACCCCCTCCCTCACCGCCATGACCTCCACCGGGGGGGGCCGCCATGGCGTCCCGGCGATCCCGGCGGGTCGCCGCCGGCGGGAGGAGGGAGCACAAGGACGTCTTTGATCTCGACCTCGACATTGTAGAACAGTGACAGGTGCGGCGCTCCGGGCTCCGGGAGCAGCACCTTCTTCTCTTCCGGGATCAGGTCCGGATGCAAGCAAGAGGCGATCACCATGAACTCTGCAACATTGGCCTTCGATTCGGTCTCCGAAGCCATGTACAGGATGTTGCAAGCCGAGCCCAGCACGGACTGCGCCGTGGAGAGGAGCCAGAGGTGCGCCGGGATCCCTTTCAAGTGAACTCGGACTCTGTAGCGCATCGGCAGGGACTCCGCTTGCAGCAGCCGGCTCCACCGCTTGACGGAGAGATGGAAGCTCGCCACCGGAGGGCAGGTGGAGCGGAGCACCCTCAGGAGGTCTGCTGGTTCCTCAAACATGAGGAGGAAGTCCTCCGGCTGGTAGGTGTGTACCATGACGGCAGTCGGCGGCACTTGGAAGAAGCGCCAAAGATGGTCCTTGATGTCGTCGACTGAGACCGCCGCCCGGCACCCGCCGACCACCGCGACGAGCGCCCTGGAGAGCGCGAGCTCGTTCGCATCGATCACCGGCGAGCGAGGCACGACGCATATTTCTTTCTTGATGCGACCGGTGAGAGGTCTCCATGGTGGGTAGGTGGGCTTGTCCGCCGTCACGACGCACGCCTGGGGTGGGGGTGGCGGTGGCGGAGGAGGGGGACACGGCTGCGCCGGCCCTACAGGTCGAGGATGGGGAGGCCTTGTGTCCGACGTGCGCCGCCGTGAAGCCTGTCGGGGCGGGGGCGTGGGCGACCGAGCTGGCGAGGAGGACTGAGATCCGCTCACCTCGTCGTCGCGCGGAGGGGAGACCGGCGGGGAAGCTTCCCGCTGCCGCCGACGAGCAAGGATAATGCGGGCGTCGAACGGCTGCCCGTTGGCCTGCAGAGGTGGCCACTCCTCTGAAGCCGCTTGCGACCGCGACCTCGTCGATTGCGACCTCGCGACCTGCCGGCCTCGCACCGCCTGTGGCCTGTCCTCCGCCGAGCGCGGGCCGGCCACCTTTTGTCTCATGACCTGAGCAGCCGGGCGCCCTCCGGCACGCGGCGAGCGCGGCCGCTTGCAGCCGCGCGCCTGGTGGCCGACATCACCGCAGCGGAGGCAGCGCGCCGGCTCCCGGCAGGCTGCGGCGATGTGCTCGGTGGACAGACAGTTGAAGCAGCGACCCACCAGGTCCGTGGGGACCGGCCAACGCTGCCGGGAAGGAGACGGCGGCGGCGAGAGGGGCGCCTTGCGTTGCGCCTTCCTCCGTGCGACGACCTGCCACCCCTCATCCAACCCCGGCACGTCAGCCGAGGGAGGACCAATGGCTGGCTCCCCCTCCGCGCGCCATGGCCGGGCGCGAGCGCGGCGCGGCGGTGGCTGGCGCGCGTCGGCCATGAACCCCTGAGGCCGCACCGGCCTTGGCGACGGCGACCGGGTAGGAGAGCTCTCGGGCGACGACGACGACATCAGGGCCTTGCCCTTGTCCTTGGTATCGACCACCACCCCAAGCTCACGCATGCGGCGAACGAAGCCGCCCTCCGAAGAGTTGGAGGATTCGGAGGAGCTAGCCTCCCATGGCTCCACCGTCGCAGGGATGGCCGGGCCAAGGTCCCCTGCGTTAGGCGCCACGACCGCAGCCCAGGACAGAGAACCCGAGCCACCGGCAGGCCCAGCAGAGGAGGAGGCGACCTGGTTCCCAACGGAGGATGGTGGAGGTTGGGAGGCGGAGGCGCGGGAAGGCGAGCCGGGGGCCATGGCGCGCTCGACCGCCGCGACGGCGGCGCCGGCGGCGAGAGCGGACGAGGGCGGACGGGGAGAGCGAGAGCGAGAGCGAGGGCGAGGCAGCTGTCCTTCGATCAGGTTTCAGCAGGAGAGCTTACAATTAAATTTTTCTAATACTAACTATATTTGTCATAGTTTATCATCATTAGCATTTTTGAAAATGATCGTGAAGGAATATACATGAAAAAGTAATAACATACAGCAACTCTGAAAAGCGGTGTCCATGCCTTTTCTTGTGTCTTGCACTCATGTGCTGCCTTTCATGCTTGGTTGGCGAAAAATTAATGTCAGAGCCAATAACCTTTGCTTATGCCTCTTGTCCACAGTGATATACATAACATTAGCTGATGCTTTGTTAACCTGAAACTATTTCCTTCCGACCTCTCTGCATGTATGGATATGCATGCTATAACTTTGAAGATGCATAATTGCAACTCAACTACATACAGTCGTTAGCGGGAAATGTTTGGCATGAGATGCAGCAGGAATTGCAGCTCAACTGCATAGACAGAAGCTTGCTCGGCGTCGGGGCTCGTGGACAACCTGACGTGCCCGATGCGCGCGCGCAACCACCTGTTCCTGAGGCCACCACCTGTTCCTGGCCGTGTTCCAGGATGAACAGACGTGTGCGTAGTTGAAGCATCATGCATTCCAGCCGTACGCGTACACCACATACCTGACAGCTTCTTTTTCTATAACTTAAAGAGGGCTTAAAAAAGATACGAACTGATAGGGATATCCGCATCATTCTCCCCCTCTTCAAAATGATTCGTCCTCAAATCAAGCTCTATATTCCCTATCACAAACTGTCATTTTATACCAGTCAAAGTGTTGATTCTTCCAAACCACTACTATTTGGGTGACTCATGCTGGTGTACTCCCTCCGGTTTTAAATTGTTGATGTTTGATCATTTTTGAGTTGATCATTCGTCTTATTCAAAAATGGTCAAACGTCAATAATTTAAAACCGAATGGAGTATTTGATAAACTCAGTGGAATGGAAGGGATATAAGTGTAAGAAAGAATTATGGAATTATGGGCGATTTATCGTTGCTCGACTGGTACTTCTGCCCTACTCGTTATCCATCTCGCCTACTTTTTAGCAACTAGGGATATTTTTAGCTATTTTTTATAATCTGAATTTAGTAATTTTTTGGACTTATAATGGCTTCCGTCCCGCCCACTTTTTAGCTATTAGGGATATTTTTAGCTATTTTTTATAATCCGAATTTAGTTATTTTTTGGACTTATAATGGCATGGCGGGTAATTTAGAAATAGGTGTGAAGGGTATTTTTGTTTATTTTTTTATTATTTCAAATTTAGCTATTTTTCACTCACAATGGCATGGTGTGTAATTTAGAAATAGGTGCGAGAGGTATTTTGGCTATTATTCTGAATTTAGCTATTTTATTAATATTTATATGAGTTTTTGTGACTAATTTTTTGGTAATGGCAGTGGTGGGTAATTCTCTCTTCTTATTTTCTCGGATTAACGTGGGAATTTATAAGCCTTGAAAGCAAACGTGGTGGCTCCTTTTCGTCGTCAAAATTATATATAATAGATATACTTGAAGATAAAAAGGCAAGGATGAAATACAACACGTCCAGGGAGTTTACAACTTACTGTCAATACTCCATTACAATATTTATCTTCAATACGTAAAATAGGTAATAAGTATGTATATTCCTATATTTCAAAAAGGAAACAAATCAAAAACAATTGATGAAGGGTAAAGAGCACTTTAACCGTTACAATATTATGGAACTTTAAGACCATATACTCATGATGTTCTGAAAATAATTTCACTATATAGACATATATGATACTTACAGTTTGGATAGTCTATTATTGTACTTAACTAAACACAATTGTGTGATAGATATGATTACACATAACATAGAGACCATATATTCATAAGTTTAAGAAAAGTATCTTAATATATAAACATATATGATGGTTAAAGTTTGAATAGTCTAATATTATGTTTAACTGAATATACATATGTGATAGCAAAACTATCAAGAATGTTACCTGTGTGATGGTCCGAAAGATTATTGAACTTAGTAACATGTATTGTACAATATAAATATAAATTGGAATGGTATTGGTTCTTAATAGTTAGCACCATCGCAATAAAGGGTTAAATTTAATGTTTCCGATCACGCTAGGCTTAATGGGATGTCACGGATAATGACATAACATACAGAGTGTGGCGGTTTAAAGTTACGATATCCATTGGCGCAATTTCATGCGGAGAAAAATAAGACCATGAAAAAGACCAATATAGAAGGTATAAAAATTGTACTACAACATGGATCTAAGCCTGAAGGATGTTTTTAATGGACTTAAACCATTTGGAAAGTCATATCACGTTGAGATTGCGTCTAATATTAAATAAAGTATAATACATACTCATTATTAATAATACAAATGAGATGTGATATGAAATTTTGTAGTTTAAATTTCAAATTTAATACTAACATAATTAAATATTCAGTTTACTCGATCATTATGCTTGCAAAAGTATTTTTAAAAATATCTAAATATTTATGTGTCTCTAATTTCTAGCCCGTGCGATGCACGGGTTGAAAGGCTACTGTAGCAAATGGCTTGGGTGTGACGTCGTTGCCCACCACTGAGTTGCTGATCCGATCCGCGAGGCTTATATGAAGCTTAGATATAGGTGCCCTCCTAGTCAGCCTTTGATGCATTCGCAAAAAAAAAAAAAAAAAAAAAGTCAGCCTTTGATGCGGAAGGTAGTGGTGAGCGGCAGATCTGAGTCATCAGCTGCGCACGCCCGAGAAAACTGCACGGGATGCATGGTGGTGATGCTTTCCACGACTTCGACGCCGACAACAAAACACGTTCGTGTGTGACCCATATCCACCAAACCCAGCTGTAGGCGGCGATGACGAGTTGTGCAGGTCGCTCGCTGTAGCGACCCGTGTTTTTGCCCGTTGTCAAAAATCACTAAAAATTTGAACTTTTTAAAATTTTCCAATTAAAATCAATTTGCTAGCTTTAGTTAGTAGCAAAACCAAAAGATTTTGAATTTTAAACCGTGCATAAAAGTCGCCATGTGCATTTTCGTGTTTTTTTTGATTTGTTTGAGTGTTGGTTTCAATCCCTCCTTTTGAATGAATACAAAATTCATTCAAATTAAATCCCAGCAAAAGATCAAATCAATTTTCTCTTATCGGGCCGCCCTTCTTCTTTTTCTCCTGGCCGGCCCACTCTCTCTTCCTTCCTTTTTCTCCTTTCCTTCCCGCGTGGGCCGCTACGATCCCGGCCCAGCTTCGCCGCACCAGCCCAGCACTACGCAGCTCTTTTTCTTTTTCCGCCGAGTCACCGCCAGGTGGGGCCCGCGCCCGTCGTCAACCTCCAGCGCGCCGGCGCAAATCGCGCCCGCGCCCATACCGGCGTGCTCCCCCGCCGCCCTCGTCATTTCCCGGCCACAGGAAACCCCACGTGGAGTTCGTGCACGCGACGCACCGCCTATCCGACCAATCTCGTCGCACAGTGTCGCGCCATCCTTCCTCCTTGGCGCTCACGCCGAACCGCCTCGGAAATCCGGCGAGCCCACTCCTCCGTCGTCAGCCACAGCGGCTCCCGCTCTCGCTCTGTCTCGTCGCCGGCACTGCAGCCACTCCTCACGCGCGTCACCGAGTCCCGCACCGCCTTCGCACGTTGTGTCGCGCAACTACTCCGGCGAGCAAAATATCTCGCCGGGAACCGCCTTCGCGCACTGCTCCGCACCGCCATTGCCACTTATAAAGCAAGGGGCAGACCCCCGCTTCCCTCCTCTATTCTCATTTCTCTCCCACACTCACTCCCGAGCTCTCCACTGTTCTTTTCCCCTTCTCTCTCGATTCCGACGAGAACTCCGGTGAGCTCTCCTCTCTTCTCCGGTGAGTCCCGTCGTCAACTTCTTCCACTTCTAGCATCTCCTTTCGGCGCTCTACCTCACCGTGTCCTTCGTCTGCGCAGCCGTGCATCGTACGAGGAGATCGTCGGCTAACCCTAGCTCGTCGTGCTCATCTCCGGTGCCAGCCCCTCTCCGTCTTTCTCCCGCCCCGGCGAACACTCGGTGAGCTCGTCCGTCTACTCCTCTCTCTAAAGCACCACTTCTTTTGTCTCGTCTCGTAGTGTGCCTGTTCTTCCCCTTAGCTCCGGTAAGCCACCGCCGTGGGAGCTACCCCGCCGGCCTTCCCTTGACCACATCAGGCCCTGTAGGGCAGCACGCGTGACACCACGCCCCCGCGCGTCTCATGCGCGTACGCGCACACGAGCCAAACCTCACACGCACCTCCCTTCTCCTTTCTTTTCTCCCTCGCGCATCGCCTCCGCCATGCTTTCCGGCGAGGCTCGCGCCGCGCTTCCGCAGCATCTCGTCGACGACTTCTCGCGGCTTCATGTTCGCCTCGATCCCGCGCACTCGCGCAACCATTCGCAGGAGCCCTCTCGCCCTTGCGCATGCCTCCGCGCCGAGCGCCGGTTCCGCCGCCGTCCTTTCCTCTCGCCGCCGGCCGCCATGAGCATTCTCCGGCCCGGCCGAGCTCTCCGCGCGACTCGCTGTCCTCGCGCGCACACCCCCGACCACTCATACTCTCACTCCAAGCACTCTCGCATCGTTTCCCCTCCACTCGCCGGCGCGCCGCCGTCTCCGGCGAGGTCGCGCCCATTCCCGTCGACCTCGTCGACAACATCACCCCCAGCCGCCTTCGCCATCGCGTGTAGGTCACGAAGGTGTGCTTCGCGCCCCCTCTCGTCGCCTGTAGCCGCCGCCGGCGACGATTCCGGCGAGGCCGCCGCCGCGCGCCGCCGTTCGCCGCCGCGCCTGACTCAGCCGCGTCGCCGTCCGACGTGGCTGCCGCGTCAGCGCGCAGGCCCGCAACGACCGGGTCGCCCCGCTTGCGTGGCGGACTCGGCGCGCCGTAGACCCACCGCTCCACACCGCCCGGTCCACCGTTCTGTGGACGCGGTCCACCAAACAGTAGCAAGCGGACCCCGCTGGGCCCTTTGGCCCACCAGTCAGTGAAACAACTCACTGGAAATTGCTACGCGTACCCAGATTCGTACACAGAGAATCATTTCGACCACATTTCCAGTAACAGAAAAATTCCCAAAAATTCCTAAAAATACTTTATCACTTTCTAAACACCTTCCAACACTTGTTAGCCTCTGATTAATTATGTATCTCACATACTAATTAATCAAGCTAAATTCAATTGAATCAATTCATTCAAACTTCAAAAATCAATATCCTTATCATTCTAACTCCGATTTTGGCGAATCTTGCGCCAAAATTCATCAAAAATCCTAATCTATCCAATGCCACCAAAATCCACTCTCATCCGGTTTTATTTGGATTTTATTCGGATTTAATGCTCTGTTAATTTGTTTGCAAGCGGTAGATTTATCTTTTATTAAATCGTTAGATAATCAAGACGAAGAGGCTGAGGACCCGGATTACGAGGATTTAGAGGAAGAAGAGCTTGGTGAAGGCAAGTCTAACTTCCCTTGATCATATTGATCCTATGATTGCAAATATCCTAAATAGAGCTGTTTATAAATAAATTGCATGGTATTTAAATGAATTTAAATGCTAGAATGGACCTATGCAATATTTGATTGCCTGCCTTGACTTGATTATATCCTGTATCCTTGTTAGCCCTAGGAATCAACATCATTAATTTAATTAATGAGTGTTGATATGCTCGCTGCTTAGGACTTTCACATGTGTTTAATTAATATTGCTCACATGATTTTCGTGTAAATGCGTGTGTCTTGGTGGTGTGTGTAAATGTGAAATTGGGTGGTTAATAATAAGTGCAACCCTAGTGAGGGATGTTTTTGGCGGGGCCAGGCGAGGTAATCCTCAGTGGAGAGGCTATCTCTGGGACGCCCATCCACTTGTGGATCGGCTATTGAAGATGCCTGGTTCGGTCGTATAAGGACCGGTTCTTGTGCCGCCTTTGCCTAGCACCCCTCGCGCAGCCACAAGCCGTGAATGGGCGCGGAATTGGAACCACACCCTACTAGTACTCACCCGGTACCCCCCGGAGGCAGGAGATTGCAACGGAGTCCCAGGAGAAGACTCGTTCGTTGGTGGGTGTTCCAGATCCGGCATTTATGACTGGCCATATTATTATGATTGTGAAGCCCCTGGTGATGTCCGTGGGGGATGCCTTGGTCGTACGAAGTAGGTATGGAACCTTTAGTGGGACAGTCCAAACTATGACGATAGGGAGGACTGGACCACCTTGTGGGGAAATTTGTGCACCCTTGGCCAAGGTTAAGAAACTTTCCGGAAAGCCGTGTTCCACGGTATTGGACAACGCGAAAGCATCGGCCACACTATGATTAGATTTTCGGCGTGAGTTTCCTTGGTGTGTTTTTGGAAAACGCCGGTTTGGAGCCGTGTGCTGGTTGTCGGCCAGCGATAAAATTTGAGGAACTGGCGGGATGGATTGCATCTCCCCCAGGGCCGTCCAACCCCACTTAATCTCTACAGATATTTGATTAGAATTGCGAAATGCTTTGTTTTCAAAACAACCCTGCATAAACTTGGCTTTCTCGCCTTGTCAATAACCACAAGCCTAATCCTTTGATAATCCCCTGCATAATCATACCCCTCGTGTTAGGCTTGCTGAGTACCTTAAGTACTCACCCTTGCTTAAATCATTCAGAAGATGAGCCCGACTATGACTTCCAAGCTGATGGAGAAGAAGAGTAAAGTTCGGCCTTCGCTCAAGTGATGCCTGTAGGAGTGGAGCCTTGTCGTCTTCCGCTAGTTTTAGTGTTAGCTCTGGCTGCTGCGTCAGCCTTTGAGCGTGATGCCTGTGTGTGTTGAGGCCGCCCGCCTCATTTGAATAAAGACCTTTATGTATTAAAAGGCTTGTAATGACTCTCGGTAATATAAATAAAGTATCTGCTGTGAAGCATTCTGTGAAAGTGTCGTATCAGCTACTGATCCAGGGACTGATACGGTAAACACTAAGTACTTCAGAAATGGGGTACGACAGAGTGGTATCAGAGCGATGCTTGCCCGTAGGCCAAACCATAGGATGGAATCGAGTGAAATGAGTGCGATATTTTGTAAAGTTTTACTTTATAAAATCTCCCTTACCTTATTTCTATTTATAAAATTATTTTCACCGGTACTTACCTGTCTTTTCAACATTTTGTTGAACAGATGGAGGCCCTTCGTCAGGAGTTGGACCAGCTGGAGGCGCAGCGCGCCCAGACTGCCCGCGTTCTCGAGCAAACCGCCGAGAGGTGGGGTGAGGACCAGCGCCGTCTTGCGGAGACCCGAGCTCAGCTAGCGCAGGCGCAGGCTCAGCTTGCTGCTTGCCACGCTGAGAGAGACCGCCTGCAGTGGACCCTGGACTACACCCGACGCTTTTGGGAGGAGGATGCGATGTACCTGATCCGTAAGCTCAACAGTCACTACAGGTACTGCCACGAGGAGCACGGAGGACCCCGCCGCCACTTCACCGTGAGGATGGGAGGACCGCACGGGCACTACCACTACGCCTGTCCGACCGACACGGAGGAGGACTCCACCACCCTTGCAGACTCAGACACGACTGTGGACTCCCCTGAGGTTGAGCAGCCGGACGACTCTGAGGAGCTTGCCTGTTGGGCAGCAGAGCTTGAGGCCGCCCTTGAGACCGTTGGAGACTCCGAGGAGGAGCCGATGGAGGGCGAGCCTGTTGTGGACGTGTCGTCAGGGAGTGAGTCAGTGGCGGATAACGTCATCGATCTCACTGGCACTGACGATGAGATGGATATGGACGAGTTTGTGGTGATCGATTCGCCTGCACCAGAGGCACCAGCAGGACCCCGCCTTGTTGGAGACGTGGACCTCGACGAGTACTACAGGCTGATCAGCACTGGCACCGTCGACCTCACCCAGGACCCGTTCGACCTCTACGCAGAGTGGCGCCAGGACCGTGGCTTCGACGCCTGAGTAGCAGAGTTGGCGCCGTGGAGCAGCTTTTGCTAGCTAGTAGTGGCAGCTGTTGCCTAGAGCAGTGGTGTCGAGTAGTGTCAGGTGTGTCAGTAGTGTGTCTCAGTAGTCCCGAGTCAGAGTCGCCCTGTGGTCGAGTCGTAGATCGTCGAGTCCTTGTATATAAATAAAAGGACTTGGGTATGTATGATCGAACCTTGTTATTGTGAATAGGCTTGCTGTAATGATGTAATGATGCTGGTTTTAACTTGTTTGTGTGCTTGCAAGATCTTTGGAATTTCTTTTCCATTTATCTTGATTGTTTTGCCTCGTAGTTTTGTAGCTTCGCCTTGTAGTTTCGATAATCGCCCGAGCGTCTTATCTCATCTTCTTGCTAATCTCTCTATCAGATGCCTCCCAAGAGATCTGCCAGAATTCAGCAGCGCCAACGCCGAGAGCGTAATGTTCAAGATGATGACCAGGATGATGTCCACAGTGCAGGGCGTGGACGTGGTAGAGGAAGAAATAATAATCAGCGTGGCAGAGGTAGAGGAGGAGGTAGAGGTGGAGGCAGACATGATAATGAACAAGATTACCAGGAAGAGGAAGTGAGTCAAAATCAGCAGGAAGTGCAGGATGAGGTTGGAGAAAACAATGACCAGAACAGAAGTGAAGGACAACAGAACCGTGGTAGAGGTGGTAGAAGAGGTGGTGGAAGAGGTGGAAGAATACCCGCAGCGTCAGTCACCAACCTAGTGGCTGTGATGGATAATCAGACTCGCCTGATGGAGATTATTGCACAGGGACTCATGGACAGAGCTCCAGGCCAGCAGAGCAAAATGTCAGAGTTCATGAGACTCAGGCCCCCGACCTTCGAGGGTACTGAGGAGGATCCTCTGGCAGCTGATGATTGGCTGCGTGACATCACCAAGAAATTGCACTTGGTGAATGCTGATGACAGAGAGAAAGTTCTTCTGGCATCTCACCAGCTCAAGAGAGCAGCCGGAGAATGGTGGGATAATTACCGTGAGGGTGCAGAGAATGCAGATGCTATTACCTGGGAGGAATTCCAGGAGGAGTTCAGGAGGTATCACATCCCAGAAGGTGTAATTGAAATGAAGGCTGATGAATTCCGCTCTCTGAAGCAGGGGGCGATGACAGTAAATCAATATATCAGGAAATTCATGAAATTGGCCCGATATGCCCATGATGATGTTAATACTGACAAGAAGAAGCAGGATCGCTTCAGAAAGGGACTTAATCCTGGATTGAAAGTGCAGCTGGTTACTCATATTTACCCTGATTTCAACACTCTCATGAACCGTGCACTTTTGTTGGAAGATGCTCGCTCTCACATTGAGCATGATAGGAAGCGCAAATTCAATGCGCAAAAGTTTAAGCAGCAGGAGAGAAATCAGAAGCCGATGTTTTATAATAATTTTCAGAAGCCAAAATACCAGTCTACTATGCAGTATAGGACCTCAGCGTCCAATCAACCGAGCTCAGCACCATCATATCGCAATCAAAATTCTGGTAGTCAGCAGAGGAGCAGTTCCAGTGTTGTTCAACCTAACAACAATGATAAAAGGACTTGCTTTCACTGCCGTGAGCCTGGTCATATGATCGCTAGATGTCCCTATTTGAGCCAGAATAATGCTCCTACTCAGCAGCATCAACCAAACAGTGCCAGAACTGCAGCTTCTGGAAATGGTCGTGGTGGACAGCAGCCCTCTGGACAGCAGCGGAGGAATAACCAATCCTTTAGCCGAGGAAAAGTCAATCATATTAATGCAGATGAGGTTGAGGACACTCCTGATGTTGTTCTTGGTGAGTATCTTGTCAACTCCATTCTTGCAACTGTTCTGTTTGATTCTGGAGCTTCGCATTCGTTTGTTTCTTCAAAGTTTGTTGCTGCAAATGGTTTGCCAACTGTCATGCTAAAACAACCCCTGATAATCCGGACTCCCGGGGCCGAGACCAAAAGTTATTTGGGATGCCCACGGGTTAAGATCCTTTTAAGTGGGGTAGAGTTCCTAGCGAACTTAGTAGTCCTAGAATCCCAGGGAATAGATGTCATTCTGGGAATGGACTGGTTAAGTAAGCATCAAGGCATTATAGCCTGTGACACCAGGAAAGTTACCCTGGTAAACCACAAAGGAATTAAAGTGGTATGTGAACCCAAAAGGTCAAAAGTTGCACCAATAGTTCATAGTATGGAAGCAAAACCATTGGAGGAAGTGCCAGTGGTCTGTGAATATCCTGATGTATTCCCAGAAGAGTTGCCAGGCATGCCACCTGACAGAGACATAGAGTTCATCATTGACCTTATACCCGGCACATCTCCAATTGCAAAGAGACCATATAGAATGGCAGCAAATGAGCTAGCAGAATTAAAGGCACAAATAGCAGAGTTACAGGAAAAAGGATTCATCAGACCAAGTTCATCACCATGGGGATCACCTGTTCTTTTTGTTAAAAAGAAAGATGGCAGTCTCAGAATGTGTATAGACTACCGCTCTTTGAATGAAGTCACTATCAAGAATAAATATCCACTGCCCAGGATCGATGATTTATTTGATCAATTGAAAGGAGCTAAATACTTCTCCAAAATTGATTTAAGATCTGGGTATTATCAGCTAAAAATCAGAGAATGTGATATTCTCAAGACAACTTTTGTCACCAGATATGGTCAGTATGAGTTCACAGTGATGCCATTTGGATTAACAAAATGCACCTGCATACTTCATGAACCTGATGAATAAGGTGTTTATGGAGGAGTTAGATCGGTTTGTTGTTGTTTTCATTGACGACATACTCATCTACTCCAAAAGTGCAGAAGAGCATGAGCAGCATTTGAGGATTGTGTTAGAAAAATTGAGAGCTCATGAACTGTATGCCAAGTTCAGTAAATGTGAATTTTGGTTAAGTAAAGTGGCTTTTCTTGGTCACATTCTGACAGAAGAAGGAGTATCAGTGGATCCAGCCAAAGTTGAGGCAGTCCTTAATTGGAAGCAACCAACCACTGTGACAGAAGTTCGGAGTTTCCTTGGTCTAGCTGGTTATTACCGCAGATTCATCGAAGGCTTTTCCAAAATAGCGAGACCAATGACAGCTTTGACACAGAAAGGGAAAGAATTTAAATGGACAGAAGCCTGTGAGAAAAGCTTCCAAGAGTTAAAGAAAAGGTTAACCACAGCTCCAGTGCTAACTTTGCCAGACATACACCGAGATTTTGTCGTATATTGCGACGCATCTCGACAAGGATTGGGATGTGTGCTTATGCAAGATGGCAGAGTTATTGCATACGCATCAAGGCAGTTGAAAACACATGAGCAAAATTATCCCACTCTTGATTTGGAGCTAGCAGCAGTGGTGCATGCTCTCAAAATTTGGAGGCATTATCTGATTGGCAATAAATGTGAAATATATACGGATCATAAGAGTCTGAAATATATTTTCACACAACCGGATTTAAACCTCCGACAGAGAAGATGGTTGGAATTAATAAAGGATTATGACCTAGAAATTCACTACCATCCTGGAAAGGCAAATGTGGTTGCAGATGCATTAAGCCGCAAATCTCAGAATAATGGGATTAAAATGCGGAGACGAAGCCCTGAGCTTGCGGAAGAATTCAAACAATTAAATCTTCACTTTGCTAAGCCAGGCCGCCTGAATACCTTATGTGTGGAACCAACTCTGGAGAAGCAAATCAGAACAGCACAAGAGTCAGATGAAGAAATAAATGAACTAAAGAAAATGACAGGGTTGGATAAAGCCCCTGGATTTCGAGTAGATAATCAGGGCACCTTATGGTACAAGGATAGAATTTGTGTACCAAAAACTGGTGGATATCATAAACTGATTATGGATGAAGCTCATAATTCAGCGTATTCTATTCATCCTGGAAGCACCAAAATGTATATGGACCTGAAGCAGAAATATTGGTGGTCAGGAATGAAAAGAGACATAGCAGAATTTGTTGCACGTTGTGATATATGCAGTAGAGTAAAAGCAGAGTATAAAAGACCTGCAGGATTGTTACAACCCCTCCATGTTCCAGAATGGAAATGGGATGAAATCAGTATGGATTTCATCGTAGGGTTACCCCGTACCCAAAAAGGATATGATTCCATATGGGTTATTGTGGATCGGCTGACAAAAGTGGCACACTTTATACCTGTGAAGACGGTGTACAGAGGAAATCATTATGCTCAATTGTACATAGATAATGTGCTCAAATTGCATGGAGTTCCTCGCAGAATAGTATCAGATCGAGGCACACAGTTCACCTCGATATTTTGGAAAAGTTTGCATAAATTGCTTGGAACAAGATTGGATTATAGTTCAGCATATCACCCGCAAACCGATGGTCAGACAGAAAGGGTGAATCAAATTCTAGAAGACATGTTGAGAGCATGTGTACTAGCCTATGGAAAGGATTGGGAGAAAAGCTTGTCCTTTGCAGAGTTCTCATATAACAACAGTTATCAAGCCAGTTTACAGATGTCACCATTTGAGGCACTGTATGGCAGAAAATGCAGAACCCCGCTGATGTGGTCAGAAGTTGGAGAACGTTCTTTCTTCGGACCCGCAGTTATCAGAGATGCAGAGGAGAAAGTAGCTCTGGTCAGGGAAAATTTAAAGGCAGCCCAAAGCAGACAGAAAAGTTATGCTGATACCCGACGCAGAGATTTGAGCTTCGAAGTTGGAGATTATGTGTATCTCAAAGTGTCACCGATCCGAGGAACCAGGAGATTCCAAATAAAAGGAAAGTTGGCACCGAGGTACATTGGACCTTTTAAGATACTTAAGAAGATAGGAGCCGTGGCATATCGCCTCGAGCTTCCCGAAGAAATGTCAGATGTGCACGATGTTTTCCATGTGTCACAGTTAAAGAAATGCCTGAGAAAGCCGGAAGAAATAGTCCCTCCAGAAGTGATGGACTTACAGCCAGATCTCAGATATCAGGAAAGGCCAATTAAGATTTTGGATGTGGCAACTCGACTAACAAGGAGGAATGCTATAAGGTTTTGTCGAGTTCAATGGAGTAATCACACCGAGGCAGAAGCAACGTGGGAAAGAGAAGATGATCTCAAGCTAGAGTTCCCTTACCTTTTCGAGGAAGAGTCGGAATCTCGGGGACGAGATTTTCTTTAAGTGGGGTAGGTTGTAGCGACCCGTGTTTTTGCCCGTTGTCAAAAATCACTAAAAATTTGAACTTTTTAAAATTTTCCAATTAAAATCAATTTGCTAGCTTTAGTTAGTAGCAAAACCAAAAGATTTTGAATTTTAAACCGTGCATAAAAGTCGCCATGTGCATTTTCGTGTTTTTCTTGATTTGTTTGAGTGTTGGTTTCAATCCCTCCTTTTGAATGAATACAAAATCCATTCAAATTAAATCCCAGCAAAAGATCAAATCAATTTTCTCTTATCGGGCCGCCCTTCTTCTTTTTCTCCTGGCCGGCCCACTCTCTCTTCCTTCCTTTTTCTCCTTTCCTTCCCGTGTGGGCCGCTACGATCCCGGCCCAGCTTCGCCGCACCAGCCCAGCACTGCGCAGCTCTTTTTCTTTTTCCGCCGAGTCACCGCCAGGTGGGGCCCGCGCCCGTCGTCAACCTCCAGCGCGCCGGCGCAAATCGCGCCCGCGCCCATACCGGCGTGCTCCCCCGCCGCCCTCGTCATTTCCCGGCCACAGGAAACCCCACGTGGAGTTCGTGCACGCGACGCACCGCCTATCCGACCAATCTCGTCGCACAGTGTCGCGCCATCCTTCCTCCTTGGCGCTCGCGCCGAACCGCCTCGGAAATCCGGCGAGCCCACTCCTCCGTCGTCAGCCACAGCGGCTCCCGCTCTCGCTCTGTCTCGTCGCCGGCACTGCAGCCACTCCTCACGCGCGTCACCGAGTCCCGCACCGCCTTCGCACGTTGTGTCGCGCAACTACTCCGGCGAGCAAAATATCTCGCCGGGAACCGCCTTCGCGCACTGCTCCGCACCGCCATTGCCGCTTATAAAGCAAGGGGCAGACCCCCGCTTCCCTCCTCTATTCTCATTTCTCTCCCACACTCACTCCCGAGCTCTCCACTGTTCTTTTCCCCTTCTCTCTCGATTCCGGCGAGAACTCCGGTGAGCTCTCCTCTCTTCTCCGGTGAGTCCCGTCGTCAACTTCTTCCACTTCTAGCATCTCCTTTCGGCGCTCGACCTCACCGTGTCCTTCGTCTGCGCAGCCGTGCATCGTACGAGGAGATCGTTGGCTAACCCTAGCTCGTCGTGCTCATCTCCGGTGCCAGCCCCTCTCCGTCTTTCTCCCGCCCCGGCGAACACTCGGTGAGCTCGTCCGTCTACTCCTCTCTCTAAAGCACCACTTCTTTTGTCTCGTCTCGTAGTGTGCCTGTTCTTCCCCTTAGCTCCGGTAAGCCGCCGCCGTGGGAGCTACCCCGCCGGCCTTCCCTTGACCACATCAGGCCCTGTAGGGCAGCACGCGTGACACCACGCCCCCGCGCGTCTCACGCGCGTACGCGCACACGAGCCAAACCTCACACGCACCTCCCTTCTCCTTTCTTTTCTCCCTCGCGCATCGCCTCCGCCATGCTTTCCGGCGAGGCTCGCGCTGCGCTTCCGCAGCATCTCGTCGACGACTTCTCGCGGCTTCACGTTCGCCTCGATCCCGCGCACTCGCGCAACCATTCGCAGGAGCCCTCTCGCCCTTGCGCATGCCTCCGCGCCGAGCGCCGGTTCCGCCGCCGTCCTTTCCTCTCGCCGCCGGCCGCCATGAGCATTCTCCGGCCTGGCCGAGCTCTCCGCGCGACTCGCTGTCCTCGCGCGCACACCCCCGACCACTCATACTCTCACTCCAAGCACTCTCGCATCGTTTCCCCTCCGCTCGCCGGCGCGCCGCCGTCTCCGGCGAGGACGCGCCGCCATTCCCGTCGACCTCGTCGACAACATCACCCCCAGCCGCCTTCGCCATCGCGTGTAGGTCACGAAGGTGTGCTTCGCGCCCCCTCTCGTCGCCTGTAGCCGCCGCCGGCGATGATTCCGGCGAGGCCGCCGCCGCGCGCCGCCGTTCGCCGCCGCGCCTGACTCAGCCGCGTCGCCGTCCGACGTGGCTGCCGCGTCAGCGCGCGGGCCCGCAACGACCGGGTCGCCCCGCTTGCGTGGCGGACTCGGCGCACCGTAGACCCACCGCTCCACACCGCCCGGTCCACCGTTCTGTGGACGCGGTCCACCAAACAGTAGCAAGCGGACCCCGCTGGGCCCTTTGGCCCACCAGTCAGTGAAACAACTCACTGGAAATTGCTACGCGTACCCAGATTCGTACACAGAGAATCATTTCGACCACATTTCCAGTAACAGAAAAATTCCCAAAAATTCCTAAAAATACTTTATCACTTTCTAAACACCTTCCAACACTTGTTAGCCTCTGATTAATTATGTATCTCACATACTAATTAATCAAGCTAAATTCAATTGAATCAATTCATTCAAACTTCAAAAATCAATATCTTTATCATTCTAACTCCGATTTTGGCGAATCTTGCGCCAAAATTCATCAAAAATCCTAATCTATCCAATGCCACCAAAATCCACTCTCATCCGGTTTTATTTGGATTTTATTCGGATTTAATGCTCTGTTAATTTGTTTGCAAGCGGTAGATTTATCTTTTATTAAATCGTTAGATAATCAAGACGAAGAGGCTGAGGACCCGGATTACGAGGATTTAGAGGAAGAAGAGCTTGGTGAAGGCAAGTCTAACTTCCCTTGATCATGTTGATCCTATGATTGCAAATATCCTAAATAGAGCTGTTTATAAATAAATTGCATGGTATTTAAATGAATTTAAATGCTAGAATGGACCTATGCAATATTTGATTGCCTGCCTTGACTTGATTATATCCTGTATCCTTGTTAGCCCTAGGAATTAACATCATTAATTTAATTAATGAGTGTTGATATGCTCGCTGCTTAGGACTTTCACATGTGTTTAATTAATATTGCTCACATGATTTTCGTGTAAATGCGTGTGTCTTGATGGTGTGTGTAAATGTGAAATTGGGTGGTTAATAATAAGTGCAACCCTAGTGAGGGATGTTTTTGGCGGGGCCAGGCGAGGTAATTCTCAGTGGGGAGGCTATCTCTGGGACGCCCATCCACTTGTGGATCGGCTATTGAAGATGCCTGGTTCGGTCGTATAAGGACCGGTTCTTGTGCCGCCTTTGCCTAGCACCCCTCGCGCAGCCACAAGCCGTGAATGGGCGCGGAATTGGAACCACACCCTACTAGTACTCACCCGGTACCCCGGCCCCCCGGAGGCAGGAGATTGCAACGGAGTCCCAGGAGAAGACTCGTTCGTTGGTGGGTGTTCGAGATCCGGCATTTATGACTGGCCATATTATTATGATTGTGAAGCCCCTGGTGATGTCCGTGGGGGATGCCGTGGTGGTACGAAGTAGGTATGGAACCTTTAGTGGGACAGTCCAAACTATGACGATAGGGAGGACTGGACCACCTTGTGGGGAAATTTGTGCACCCTTGGCCAAGGTTAAGAAACTTTCCGGAAAGCCGTGTTCCACGGTATTGGACAACGCGAAAGCATCGGCCACACTATGATTAGATTTTCGGCGTGAGTTTCCTTGGTGTGTTTTTGGAAAACGCCGGTTTGGAGCCGTGTGCTGGTTGTCGGCCAGCGATAAAATTGAGGAACTGGCGGGATGGATTGCATCTCCCCCAGGGCCGCCCAACCCCACTTAATCTCTACAGATATTTGATTAGAATTGCGAAATGCTTTGTTTTCAAAACAACCCTGCATAAACTTGGCTTTCTCGCCTTGTCAATAACCACAAGCCTAATCCTTTGATAATCCCCTGCATAATCATACCCCTCGTGTTAGGCTTGCTGAGTACCTTAAGTACTCACCCTTGCTTAAATCATTCAGAAGATGAGCCCGACTATGACTTCCAAGCTGATGGAGAAGAAGAGTAAAGTTCGGCCTTCGCTCAAGTGATGCCTGTAGGAGTGGAGCCTTGTCGTCTTCCGCTAGTTTAAGTGTTAGCTCTGGCTGCTGCGTCAGCCTTTGAGCGTGATGCCTGTGTGTGTTGAGGCCGCCCGCCTCATTTGAATAAAGACCTTTATGTATTAAAAGGCTTGTAATGACTCTCGGTAATATAAATAAAGTATCTGCTGTGAAGCATTCTGTGAAAGTGTCGTATCAGCTACTGATCCAGGGACTGATACGGTAAACACTAAGTACTTCAGAAATAGGGTACGACACTCGCCTGGTTATTCTTGGCGCAAGTCCCGCAGACAGTGTCATCAGCTACCGGCGGCTTGTGTCCATCAAGTGATCCACACCTTGCGGCGCGCACCAGGTGCTGCTCGTCGGCCGGATGCTTTCAGTCACTGGGATGGACGTAGGAAAAATTTGGCACTCAACCTGATTCATTGTAAGTTTGTAACTACATTAGGTGAAGGGTACTTTTTCTTGGTTGGAGCTGATCATTTGCCTAGGGGATTACATTTTCATGGGCAATTTCAGCACTGTGGGGTAACCACAGCACTGTTGCTTCTGTTTCCAGCAGCAGTGAGATGTGCCAACGAGTTGTGGCCTTGCCACGTTCAATAAATTGAGATGAAAATACAGCAACGAGCTGAGGAAAACATAATTTTGGCTCAGAAAATGCAGGAAGTAATCAGGCAATTACTTTTGCAGTCCTGCTCGCTGTTATCTACAGAGGAAACATAAAACTGAATTCAGTATTCGGAGCTAGCATTTCAATTTCATATTCACGGGTTTCCCTATATCCTGAATCTCCGAATCGCTTGCAATATGCAGCATCTCTGATCTAGACAGAAGCAATCAGGTCAGGACTCTGGACTGGATCATGGCGATTGTGAGAAGTTTTGATTCCTGACACCTTTCATTCTAAGTAAAATTCGTGTAATATATCGGTGAAAAATTGGAGTCCACGCTGGGTGCCTCCTTTACCCTTTCTACGTGTGTTCAAAGGTTTGTCAAGAGTAAGACTATCATGGCCATTGTAATGGAGTACTGATAGCGACTCGTAACCTCTCTGGCGTGTTGCTATATGCCAGCTACAACCTAGAGTCGTTTATGATTTATGACTCAGTATTTATCAACAATAAAAAAACGGACGAGTGTGGCAGTATCTCATTAGTGCCTACTTTGAACAATTTACCAACCCAGCTGCATGGCATGATATACTCTAACTGTCACACTACGGAAAAAAAATCTACTTTAGGTGTCTCAAATTTAATTTCTATAACCGTTTTTCATGAAGGAACAATTGATGAAACCGCAGTGTTTTAGTACCCCAATAATGAACAGAATAAAAGTTAGCTACCTCTGTGTGGAAATGAACAAAAATTATAACATGATTCGTGAAGGGAAGCTATACTGAGAAAGAATTTGTTTTTCATCGATGTATACCTGTACATAGTTGCCACTCCATACAGGTTATATAAATCTATATATTCTTTATAAGTGCAACCAACTAAGAACCATTAACTCTTATTTCTCTGCAACCACGTTGAGCCACATCAGCTGCAAAACTACGTCCGTTGGATCGTAGGTCCCCATTCAATCATGTCCACCCATTCACCCGCATATTTCAGCACCCACAAAGTGAATTAACTCCACCGTGAAAGTTTTCACATTGATTCTATGGTCAATTTTGCACCCACCGTCTTTGATTCTTCCTTCCAATCCAACCTTAGCCTATTCTTCCAGCCACTATGTGCCAGTGTAACTTATGGTGGAGTTAATTCAGTTTCTTCACATTTAGAATTGGAAGTAAAAGAGCATCACAAGCTAATGGCCATCAAATCTCAATTAACTGACGAGGGAGAGAGGTTGTGCAATCAAGTTACCAATAGAACTAATGACACCATTGCTTCGGTAATCACTCTGGCTATAAATCCTAAAAATTGTTGTAGCCGTTCATGTACTGCCTCTTCCCTCCCACTACTCCCTTCTTTACTCTCCGTTTCCATGCTATAAAAGACAGTCTTCTTTACTCTTCTTCCATGCAATGTGAAATTGATAGATCTGTCCATTGGCAGAGGCGGCATGCTAGATCAAAATGCCAATGCCATCAATGGTGCTATTCCATATCGACTTCTCTTCCCCTCATATATTTTTCCGAAGTCTGCCACAAAAGAAATCAGGCATCTGACGGTGCTTGAACAAGCCAGTTGCATGGGGCATGAGTTGTTCTCCTAGGAGTAAGCCACACAGCTGTATATTCCTTTTCCTCCTATATAATTCTTGCTATTTTACGTTCTACTTTCTTTGCTAATCTATTTATAGGCAGGTATGTACAGTTTGCACTCCAATGACCTTATATCTTTCAACAGATCGGCGTCAGCAGAAACGAGCTGCTACACAACTACTTAAATATGTTTCACCTCTGTGTGCTATACTATTATCTAAAGATCATTTATTTGAATTTTTCACTTGGGCATTTCTTACAAGCAGCATCGTCTTATTGATAGAATTTTGACCTGATAAGATTTCACTAGAACTTGTAATACCAGGCAGGCATTGACATTTTCTTTGATTTAACGACCTCATTTTCTTTATGCTGGCTGTATTGGGGGAGCAATTAAACTCCCTATAGCTACATGTATATTAAGGTATGTGTTTAATAGAAATTTAGATGACCTTTGTATTGCGTACCAACAAAATACTTTGATGGCTTTCCCTGAATACAATACTAACTTAATTTATGTGTAGAATTTTTCACAAGCATCACCAGCAACTTTGGAAAAAGAGCTAATAAGCTTGCGTTACTCCTCCCTGTAAATATGTACTACTTCTTTCACAAAAATATATATGTACAATTTTTCATGTGCCACAGTGGATTTTCACATAATTTGCATTGTAATTTATTGTCTACTAATGTTTCACGTATATGTAATAATGATAGAAAAGGAACCATCAAGTTATTAAATCCTATATTACAGGATGAACAGATAATTTTATCTTCAAGTTGTCTGCTTTTTTTTCCAGTTATTTGAATGCATGTTCATCTATTGTTATGGCACATTCAAATATCCCGCAGCAACGCGTGGGGTAATCACCTAGTTTATATAGTTGTAGTGACCTGTATATAGTTGCCACTACATATAGGTTATTTTCCAAGATATATACAAGTCTGAAAATAAATTAGCCATACTATAGTTCTTGGTTTATATGTATTGACGGGAAAACGACCCTTTCTGAATCATTGTATTGTTGCACTCTAGCTAATAACCAGCTTATTCTTTTGTCCAAAAACGTGGCACTTTCAACTAACTAGTTCTGTTACAATCAAATAGCTGTTACAACAGTATCGTTGAGACTAGATGCATGTAGATACGCAGTGAGCATGCAATTGCCGCCTGGTTGTTGAAATCGTTATGGCACTTATGATGTGTTCATATACCCGTCCTCATTTTCGTCGATGAATAGTGTGTCATGCATGAACACCCCAATAGCCATGTCTATATATCTAACATATATACAACGGCATGGCCCTGGCAGTGTGCTTAACTCACCAACTAGAGAGGTTAAACTTACAATTATCCATTCCAATGGCCCAAGCTTAGCGTTACTTTTAGTGAACATGAACAAGAAACCCTTGCAAAAAAAAAAAACATGAACAAGAAAAAATACACCCTTTTGGGTGTAGGAGGCACCGGGAATGTGCGTGGGGCGTGAGTTGGTGGTGCTTTCGGAAGGAAATAATATTGGCTTGTAAGACTGCCAGGGTACTGCTGGAGATTGTTTTCGCCGTGCGTATGTTTGGGTTTGCAGATGAGATTAGTCACATAGCATTTGCTTGGTAGCAAAAAAGGTCTCACGAGTAAAGCAGTCAAACGGCAGACTCAGTAGGCGATGCTCTCTATGCTTTGCTCACTTCCTACGGTGGACGATGATCGTACGCACGCAAGGGATACGGTAGATGCCTAGGAGGTGTCCGGTTCTTGCAATATCAATTTACTTGCCACTTGCCAGCCGGATGCTTGACCAGCTGCGCGCTTTGACTAATTAATCCTGACTAGCGCTCTGTACCAAGAATATAATGTATATTATTACTTTTTTGCGGGTAAGAATGTATATTATTACATTGTTGCAAACTGACAGTCTCTTTTTCAACATATTGTCAGTGCATGCAACATTACCAAATACTCCCTCCGTTTTTATTATATGACGCAGTTGACTTTTTTCGTTACTTTGACCATTCGTCTTATCTACAAATATTTGTGTAAACAGTTAAATATATAGGTTAACCTTAAAGTGCTAATGAGTATAGATCTAATGATATCGATTCCACGTTAAGTAACTAGTTACATAATTATATATTGTTGGTCAAAGTTTAACGAAAAAGTCAACTGCGTCATATAAATAAAAACGGAGGGAGTACGAGTTATAAATGAGGTGTAATTTTTATCCATGTGTCGTACGGCTTGGAATGGCTTGTACATGTTATATAATTCGAATTATAGTGTTACAGAGAGAGAGAGAGAGAGAGAGAGAGAGAGAGAGAGAGAGTCAGTCTCCACTTGATGGTGTATGTTTCCTCTAAAAGAACATATAAAACGTTCTCTAGTTGTTTTCTATACCATTTTAGACAAAGAACCTCCCTAATAAGAATTAGTATTCTAAGAGTGTCATCACAATTTTGATACTTCCCTTAATTACCCCCAACACATTGAGAGCTTGGTACGGTTTTCGCGACGTTCTTTTTGTTACTACAGACAAGATTCGAGACCAATAAATCTAGAGGAGTTTTACGATGTCCTATATCCGTGGTATAATACTGGTGGTATGATAAAGGATAACACTATCATTTTACTCAAATAAGCTCGTTTTCCGCAGCCTCTCCGCAACTAACTCGCTCCACGGACATGAACTGATACATGTTTCTCCTGCATGGGAGAGGCAAACATTTAGCTTCTTCTTCAGCATTTAAATAAGAGTTAATAGATTGTCCACCAATGCTTTGATTGGTACGTGAATCATTCGTAAGTAGAGTTACATAGAAACAACATCCTAAAGTAGTCAAATCTACTCCAACAAAGTACTCGTATGACTACCTATACCTAAATTATTTTGGTACCTACCCAAATCCTTCTCTTCACTACCCAAAGAAAGGAAGCCACATCCGGCTACCTATCCATTGTTCATGTGGCACCAACGAAGTTTCCTCTCCCGCCATCTGGGCGGATTCCACCTGTGATAAATCTATTTTCTTCCTCTCCTCTGGACGAGGCTGTGCATGTCGTTGCCTTCAACGAAAGCAGACATTTTGCATTTTCTCGGAAAGAAAAGGCCATGCTTCTCGCCAAAAAAAAAAGAAAAAAAGGAAAAGAAAAGGCCGGGCGTTCTTCTCACATGTCCAATTTATATGCGTCCCTCAACGCAAGTGCAATAGAAAAAATGTAGTCTCAGTTTTGTTCCACGAATCTAGCATCGGATTTTGGTAAGAATAAGGCTTGCGTATGGTAGTAAACAAATACACTTAGTTTCGAGCGAAAAAAAAGGAACATGTGGACTGATTCCGGCTTAACCTGGGTCTCCCGAACCAATCAGGGCCCATTCTCCAGTTGCGTTCTGCTAAATCTGGACAACATGTGTTTGATCGAATGGGGTCGACAGGACCAAGGGAAGCTCACTATTTGAAATAGCGTCCACCCTGAGCCGTGGGCAGCGCCTCCTTTGATTCGTTCTCGGTGCCTGGCCTCGCCAGGGCGAGTTTGATGCATTCTAACGCTCTGCTCCCCGATGGGGGTGCCATTGATTATGCCAAGCATTCGTAGACAAAGAATACTCTTTTTTCTACGGATGGGCGGCAATTTCATCCCAAGCCCACCTGCGGGACGTCAACTGGACGTGAAGAAGGCTGGCGAGGACGCAGGCTGCACTCTGGCAATGTATATACTCTGGTGGTCGGTCTAGGTGCTGCATGTCCTTTGCAATTGCAAACTGCGGGTTTTCACTTTCACTGTGCCTGATGCTTTGATTTCAGAAAACGTAGAGTCCGGGGTGCGCGCGTGTGTATATGTGGCTACCAAGCGCCCAAGCCTGGAGTTTGAGGTGTCTCTTGCCTGCTGCAAATGTATCCCAATGTTATTTGGGAGCACATATATCGCTGCCCCATAATAATTTTCATGCATTGAAGATAGATCAGGCACGAATCAAAATAATGTCCTCCTTCCTGGCCATACGTACATCGGATGTTTTGCTGTACGTGCACTTCACTTCCCGGCGATATATTGCTTGTTTCATCGTGTTGTCTGATACTCAAGAGAGAATTACGAATGAGCGTAGTGGTGGAACACACGAGTGTTACTTGGAGTGGGAGGTGTTAGGAATCAAAACTTCCCGACGATCGGATGGCCAGCTTCCTAAACCGAAAGCCGATGCTGGGGACCCTGATTCGAAACTTTCTCGAAGATGGGATGGCTAGCTTCCTAAATCCAACTTCCGCGCTTCATGCTTGGGATCCTGATGAACCACAGAAAAAAGGACTCCTTTTTTTTTAACAAAAATACTTTTAGCCCCTACAAAGTAAACGTTGGTGTTTATTTTGGACTTTCCTGCCATCTGTCCCAGTTGAGAAGAATCAAATGTTACATGTGTGACAAAACTAAGGAGGACAACATCTGTAAGAAACTTTCAGAAATCTTCTCCTTTTCCTCCTCGATCACACTAGCTGCATTAGTTGGGAATGGAAAGCCGGATGCATCACAATTGATTGGTTGGTGAAAATTAAAATGTACGAGCTGTACTAGATTGTGCCTATTTCCAGACAGATATATTCTCAGCTACAAAATTGTGTGCGTGTATATTGTATATGCTGGTATCTTTTTTTTTTTTTTTGCATATCTTCACAGTATTATTAAATGATTGCCGAAGGATGGGATGCAACAGGAGTTCCGGCTACAGAAAAGATCGACCAGGCTTGGGTGTCGTGTTATCAACGTCCATGGTTGCTGATCAGACTTGTGCGGAAGCTCAGACATAGATGCGCGGATCGCCCAGACGAAAAACGGCGAGGACGGCTTCTCTGAGTTCGGCTATGAAGTTCGGCGGCAGAGCTATCCAATATCTGAGTCATCAGGTGCGCACGCCAGAGCGTGAGCGAACAACAGCCGGGCGTACACGGTGGGCAACTCCGACGTCCGTGTCAACCAATCCATCCGAAGGCCGCGATCGATGACGTCAAGGTCCTGAACATCGACAGTGTCATCAGCTACCGGCGGCTTGTCTCCATACGACGCTGCTCGCTCGCCTCGTTACCCTGAATCCCGGATGCTCTCTGTTTTTTTTTTTTTTTGAAGTGAATACAGTAGGAGAGGCTCCCACTGCTCATATTTATACAAGAAAAGCAACTGAACAAACTGAAAGCAAATGGCCTTAGGCCGAAAACCAAAAAGAAAACTAAAAGGCACTAAGAAGAAAGGCAAATAAAAGAGATCTAAAGTCTTAATGCTCCAGAGAAATGGAGTCCAGCCAAGAGAGTATAGCATCTTTAAGTGATTCTTTGGTTCTATGTACTTGCAGAGCGACCTCTGCTTTGAAGGCTTCCAACCATGACTGTACAGATGGATTATGACCTTCAAAGATGAGAGCATTCCTTTGCTTCCAGATGTGCCATGACGCCATAATAAAGATTTCCATGAAGAAAGGAGCGCCAAACTGCTTCCTTGCATCATCCAGCATTTGAAAGAAATCCATAGAGGTGTGCCAACTGATGTTCAACAAGTCCCAGCAGTGCTGACTGAATTGGCACTCAAAAAAAAGATGGAACGCTGTCTCTTCTACATTGCTTTGGCAGGTGACACAGTTGTATGTTCCACCATTAACAGGACAGTTTTTCCTTTTCAAGATGTTCCTTGTATTAAGTCTGTCCACAAAGAGCAACCATGTAAAACTTTGACCTTCTTGGTACATTTTGATTTCCATAACCATGCAAATGGTGATGGTGGCTTGATTGCAATGAATGGAATGGAATAAAACTTGCTGGTTGAGTATTTTTGTGATCCCCAGATATAATGCCATTGATCTTGCTGGGCCGGGCGATCAGCAGTTTGCAGATGATGTATGATGGCATTGAATGTTTGCAGCTCTTGAAATGCTTCCTGGCTGAGTGGCAGATGGAAATGCTCATGAACAGATGGATTGGCAAGATATTGAGCAACCGAGATTTTGATGTTTTTTGCATACGAATAGAGCCGTGGTAGTTCCCTTTTCAGGAAGCGACCATTCCAGACATCATTCCAGAGCATAGCAGTACTTCCATCACCCACCACGCATGATGCAATTCCTCTGTAATGATCACTAAAGCTCATGATGTCTTTCCACCAAAAAGAACCTTTATTTGGTGTTTCATGTGGAATCTGTCCATTGGGGTAATAAATATGCCATATTAATTTTACCCAAGGAATATCCTTCTTATTGTAAAACTTGTCTAGGTGCTTCATTAGCAGTGCTTCATTCTGCAACTTTAAGTTCCTGATTCCAAGGCCACCTTTCTTTTTTGGAATCATGCATCTGTCCCATGCTACAAGTGCCTTACCCCTTGCATCCATTTCTTTGCCTCTCCATAACCCGGCCCTTCTTAGTTGGTCTATATGCTTGATTAATGTTGCCTGCAACCTGATTGTGCACATGGCATATGTTGATAAAGATGAGACAGCAGAGTTTATATATGTGACTCTTCCTGAGAGTGCCAAGAAAGAGCTGGTTGCTGACAGCCTTCTTTCCATCTTGTTGACCAAAGGGGCCTGATCTTCTATTGTCGGTTTGGTTGTTCCCAATGGGAGGCCGAGGTAGGTGAATGGCAAGCTACCAATAGAACATCCAAAGGTGCCTGCCAGTTGTTCAATTTTTTCTTGATTCAAGTTAATTGGCACCATGCACGACTTAGTGAAATTCACTTTGAGCCCTGTTGACAATGAAAAAGATTGCAGGATGCCTTTTAGGCAAAACACCTCTCTCTGTGAAGCTTTCATGATCAGGATAGTATCGTCGGCATATTGTATTATTGGGAAGTTAGGTTCATTGGTGTTCTGAAGTGGCCGAGAGATCAAACCCATGCTATGTGCTTTGTTGATGATTATCTGTAGGAGGTCTGCTGCTAAGACAAACAATAGTGGCGATAAGGGGTCCCCTTGCCTGACCCCTCGTCTGCACTGCATGGAATTTCCTGGAACTCCATTTAGGAGGACAGAAGTAGTTGCTGAGCTGAGGATGTTTTTTACCCAGTCATTCCATTTGTTATTAAATCCCAGGTGTTGCATCATCTGAAGTATAACTGAGTGTTCCACAGTATCGAAAGCTTTCTCAAAATCGAGCTTTAGGATGATGATCTCCTCCTTAGATTGGTGACACAGGTGCAGATACTCGTAAGCCCAAGCTAGGCAATCCTGGATTGTCCTAGACTTGATGAAACCATATTGGTTAACGTGGATTAGCGGTATGATCACCTTCTGAAGCCTGTTGGCCAGCAGCTTTGTCAACAGCTTCAGTACAGAGTTTAACAAAGAGATCGGTCTATAGTCACTAATTTCCACCGGGTTGTTGACTTTTGGAATAAGTGTGATGAAAGAGTTGTTAATTGACTGCAAGTCAAGCACACCAATATCAAATTCATGGCACAGTTGATAGAAGTCTTCCTTGATTATGTGCCAACACCTTTTCAGAAACATGCCATTGAAACCGTCCGGTCCTGGCGATTTATCTGTTGGCATACATTTGATAATCTCATCAATTTCCTCTCTCGTGAAACTGTCACTAAGATGATCCAGGTTACCATGGTGAGTAACCAGGTTGTGTAAGTTGAATTGCATTTCTGGCTCTGACGTTTGGCCCATTCTGGACTTGTATGCTTCTAAGAGCATTGCAGCTTTTTCAGCATGATCAGTGACCAATCTGCCATCTGTAGCTTGGAGGTGGGTGATGGTGTTTATTCTGAATCTTTCGGTAGCCTGCGCATGAAAGAATTTAGTGTCCTCATCGCCAAATTTCACCCATCTGATTGTAAATCTTTTTTTCCAATATTCATTCTGATATTTCAGTAACTTCAATATATGCTTTTTGAGGATACTTCTGAAATTTCTTTCTTGGGCGAACAGTCCTCTTTGATCCTCAAGTTTGTCCAGCACTGATAGAATTTCATTGCATTCCTTGATGAGATTGTTTAACTTGGATATCTGCTGACTCCATTTCCTGAGCGCCCTTCTCAGTAATTTGAATTTTGCAGCAATCCTTTTTGCAGAGTTATCTCCTCGAACTGGTGTGTTCCAGATAGCTTGTACCAGTTCGAAGAAGCCCAGGTGGTCAACCCAAAAGTTCTCAAACCTGAAGATCTTTGCTTTTGGAATTCTGGTACCAATTTGAATGTTACATGGCATATGGTCCGAGGTTGGTTTAGCCATTGGAAGCATAAGAGTGTTTGGATAGTCCAATGCCCAGTTTAGTGAAGTGAAGCACCAGTCGAGCTGCATTAACAAGGGATCATCTTGCATATTACTCTATGTGTACTGTCTCCCTTTCAGTGGTATCTCCATCAGCCCCAAGTTGTCAATAACTTCGTTGAACAGCAGTACATCATTGAAGTTTCCTCCCTGCCTATTTCTGTTTTCTAATGACCTGTAGAAATTGAAGTCTCCCATGAATATCCAATTGTCATTCTCTTCTATTTCAAGTGCATTGAACCAGTTGATGAACTCCACTCTCGCTTCACCGTGGCATGGCCCATAAACCGCAGTTAGAAACCAGTTCTCTGCATTATGGGTTGAGGTTAACCTGACTGTTACTGCAAATTTGAGATTATGGACAATCTCTCCTTTGAACATATTTCCAGCCCACCCAATTATGATACCCCCAGACAGGCCATCAGAAGGGTGATATGCAAACTAATTAAAACGTTTTGGCGCCCACTTTCTGACTGCTGAATGGTCAATGTGAGGCATTTTGGTTTCTTGCAAACAATAAACAGCACATGCACTCTCATCAATTTTGGACCTGACGGCCCTTTGCTTATCTTCTGAGTTCAAGCCTCGAATATTCCAATTTAGGATGTTCCAACTTCTATTTTGTGACCCTATGTTGCTCTGATTCGTGCTATTATCCATTAACAACACTGCTTTTTGCTTCAGTGTGCCCATCCTCTCAGAGAATGTGCAAGTGCAGATGCATTTGTTTCACTGAAACTGCTGTGGCTTTGAAGCATTCCCAGTGACTATAGACACAGTCAATCAGGCAAAGACAATCGGAACTTTGATCAGTCAAGATAATATGAAAATGGTGCTGTTCTTGACAACTCTCATGGCAAATGAGCAAATGAATCATACTGACAAAACACGCAGCAACATATTGCAAGCTCAACAGATAGCACAAGTAGCGTTTAGCAATGAAGATAAAACCTACAGCGTTCTTAGTTTCTGCCACATTCAAGTAGAACATTGAACTACAGACATGCTGACATAAAACAAAAGCAGTCCCAGTTTCTGCCACAACACAGCCAAATTGACAGCAGATTAAACAAAATGACTTCAACCAGTGGCTTCCTGCAACCCCATTCATCCCTACTGATAACTGACGAAGCATATTATCCATTAACAACTTGGTTTTCGGCATTGGAGCTGGCTGCTTCCGGTTGATCATTGGATTTCTCATCCAACAGCAGCTCCCTGGTTATCTCCTCAGAAGATAACCCGCATCTAGCAGTTGCCACCTCCTGAATCACCTGAATTGAGATTTCAGGGAAATCAGTAGGGAATTCTTCAATCTCTTTGATTGTTGGAAATTTTATTGGACCAACAAAATCAGTTGAGCTTGAAGAAAGAAAATTGCCAGCAAGTGTTGTAATGTGCTGGAGACTCTCTCTTGGATCAGCACTCCTCAGAGTGGAGTTTCTTGGATTTGGAACCTGAACATTCCTATGTCCACCATTGATGATGCTCTGCCTGGGACTCCTTCTAAGATGTTCATCAGTGAGTGCCTCAGTACAAGCATCAATGCTAAGTCCCTCCTCATTCTGCTGTTGTGCCAACAAGCCAGCTGCACTTCTTTTGTTCTTCCTCATGTACGTTTTCTTGATAGTCCTATTCTGCACTATCTTTAGAATGTTATATCTTTTCCTTCTATATGTCCTTGTAGCAGTTCTCCTCCTCAACGACGTACCCTCTGTAATACGAGCAACATCTGTCTGCACCAGTGTTTGACCCGCTGCATCAACATCTGTGATGGTGTGCCCAGATGACAGAGCATGTGTGTTCTCAGTCATTCTGCTGAAGGGTTGCCCAGTGATGAGCTGACATTGCATGCTAGTGACATCTCTAATAGCCCTGGAGCTTAACTGGTGATCAATTGGGAGAAATTCCTGATGTTCATCCATGAAGTTGTACAACCTACTGCTGCTCTGAATTGAAATGGGCCCTGGGAACTGCTGCCCCATGGATCTTAAAGCTTCCTGCCAATTGTAGCTGTCCTGCATGTACATCCAGTCTAGTCCTGGGAAGACATTATCTTACTGCTGGGACATAAGAGCAGGAGGGGGAGCAGAGCTTGAGGAAGACGATCCAGCTTCATGATCATTTGGAGCCTGGCCTGGCAGGAACCAGCCAGAGGTTGGGCCATCCAGCTGTTCAAGATGATAGTTCTGCTGAGTGCTTTCTGCTTGCGGGGGCTGGTTAATGAACAGGGACATGAGCAGACTAATTGGGACTGTCAGGCTGATGCAAGTAGAGCTTATGTTGGATCTTGCAGATGACCACCATGCTACTGGACTTTCATGAGAGAATGCATCTGCTAGCAGGCGCTTCAGCTGTCTTGAGATGACAACAGTTGCTTGTCCTGTGGAGGTGAGGTTGAATTGGAGTCTGGACTGCATGAGCATATCAGTGCTGAGCGGCTGCGTCTGCATACCATTGAAAGTGACAATGCAAACAGGTAAAAGCTTCTTGATGCTGCTGAAGATCATGTCTGTGAGCAGGGCACGATGAGCTTCTCTGTTGGCAATCAGAAGGTTGCATGGGGTATTGACAGGCAGGGCAGGCCCATATGGAACAAGCTGAGTGTTGGCCATCACAGGTGCAGGTTCAGCAGGAGGAGCAACCTGTACTGCAGCTTCAGGAATCACTTGTTCAATGTCAACTTCCCTGGCCATGGCGCTCTGGGCGCGGGAGGGTAGCTGTGGTTGTGTTCTGTCTTCCGTTTGCTGGGGAGGAGAATGGTTTCTTTGGTGAGAGCAGGAAAGTGAGGAGGTATCTTCCTTTGGAGCTGTGGACTTTGGAGCCCATTTACTGCGATGAGATGGCCTCTTAAAACAAGTCCTCTCTATATGGCTATAGTTGTAACATGAACGGCATCTGATCTTGCTATTGCAGTCTCTGACAAAGTGACCCGGGCTAAGGCAACGGTAGCACACAGGGATGGAACGGTCAATACTGGAGGTGCTGTTGCCAGCTACTTGTTGCACTGGGCTCGAGGCTGTAACATCAGGCCGTCCTTTACTGAAATCACTCTTAATGCGGTTGAAAATTTTGGCCACCGAGATGAGAGAATGAGAATTTGAATTTTGAACTGAGCCAAAACGAAGAGGAAAAACAGCCAAATTGGTTGAGCAATAGTGTGCACCAATCTTGATCACCGAGGCTAGCTCAACTGGTTTCGATTTCTTTGCTGGTGAATCCTGCACCAGCTGCTTGCTGAAGGAGACACGACGGTGGCAGGAGTCTCTGTTTTTCTTCTTACTACGCACCAGAGTCCAGCTACTCTGTTCTTCCCTCTCCCACCTTCGAGCTTCCGCCACAGAATTGGCACCACCATCTCTCCACAGATGGAAGTAAACATCAAACTGGGCAGTGATGATTCTCTTCAGCTCACAAACAGCAAGGCCAACATTCTTGTTGGCAACCGAGAAACGAAAGTGTCTATCCTTTTCAAAGGCCACGTGAAAACCAGCAGGCGTGCCGCCCAAACAAGCATGCAGAGCAAGGCTAACTGAAGATTCAGTGAACCGAAAGGTGTATCGGCGGAAGACTGCAAGCAAATGGAAAGCTCCCAATGGCGAGGAGGATGGGTGGTGTACCGATGACCTGAAGTTGTAGTGGATGTATCTTTGGAAGACCTTTCCCGGCGAGAAGTCCCATGGCTTGACCAGATCCGCAAGCTCCGTGTCCTCCCGGAGCTCCAACAGGTCCCCAGGGCCCGATGACATGGCCGCAGGGTGGAGAGGTGGAGGGACTAGCGCGCGGCATGGAGACCGGCGGACGCGGGCTCAGCGGCGGCGAGGTGGGCGGAGGGGCGGGAGCGCGTGAGGGGCGAGAGCGCGAGGAGAGCCATCTTTCTCAGCAAGCTGTATTAAGGCTTGTGTAGTGGTATCATAGTACCCTCCCGGATGCTCTCTGTCATCGCACCAAGTACGGATGTAGGATAAATTTGGCCTACGGGATTACATTGTCATCTGCAATTTCAGCACCGAATTGTGCCGTGGGATGCTGATAGCGAAGGAAGTCTGAGGGATCATCGGTATTCTGTCTTTTTTTCGTTGCGGTATATATGCCCACAGACCTATCTCTTTAACAGCATCTCTGTTTCGGAAGTGAAATGCCAGTTGTGGACTTGTCACGTTCCATTCGAAAAAAAAAAGATGTGTCACGTTCAACGGATTGAGATGAAGGTACAGCCACGAGATACATAATTTTGACTTCGAAAGCACAGGAAGCGCTTCTGCAGCCGTGCTGTTGCCGTACAGAGGAAACACAGACTGAATTCGGTACTCAGGCAACTCGAATTCATCTTCAACTGTTAGCTTATTTAATTTTATCTTCACTATATCTAAGGACATAAAGAATCACTGAATTATAAAAACCACGTGACATGATTTGTTGCATCGCGTCAGTTCTCTGGAACACACTTACGTTTACCACGGTGTCTTTTTTGGCCGCTGCTGTGTCTCAATGCCCTCATACTCATGCTCCAACACATCCATTTCGCCGTACGTGGGCTCAGTACTTTGGTCATCAAGAAGCCCACTGGGTCCCCCTTAAGAGATGTTCCCTGACCCTGAATCAACAGCAGTATGCAACAAATTTGTGCTAAACCCAAGGTATGTCAGGACTGTGGCTTGTTTGGTGAGAAGTTTTGATTCCTGACACCTCCCACTCCAATTAACACTCATGTATCGACTACTTAACGATTCCCCATTTTGCTCTGAACTTAATTTGCAACAGTATTGATTGTAAGTTGTAACCTCCCTGGTCGTATTGTATGCCAGCTACAACCATGAGTCGTTTACCACTCAGTATTTATCAAGGAAAAAGACCAACGAGTGTGTGAATAAGTGTCTGCCATGTTGCTACTGTGATCAATTTACCAACCAAACTGCATTGCACGCTCACTGCAACCAGACCTACTAATTTAATTGTCAATCGAAAAAAAAAATCCGCTTCAATTATCTGAAATTTAGTTGCAGTAACGGATACTCATAAAGGAAATAGTCATGAAACTGCAGTGTTTTAGAACCCAAAATAAATAACAAAATAAAATGAAAGTTAGCTAGCTCTGTGTTGGAATGTACAGTGATATCATGATTCATAAAAATGAGGAATTAGTTTCCATTTCCAGCAGACAAGAACTAGAAACTTGGAGGGAAGCAATACGAAGAGAATTCTTGCCACATATTTTAAATATAGTACAAGGAGTTGCAATATGCCAAAAAAAAAACAGGTATTGTTTATAGCATATACATTGACATAGTAACACATGTTAACCTCGAACCGGGAGGAAGACAAAAGAAATAATAATCTTGAATCACATACGTTTTTCTAACCCGCCTTTTTTTTGCTATCATACGAAGCTTCATTTTCGGAAAACACATTTTTTTTTTGGCAAAAACTCGCTTGTAACTCAAAGTATTTTCATATACCCGCCTACAAGCTTTTTTTTTTGTTTTAGTCTTCCCCATTCCCCACGTGTTCATGTATTTTCGCATCCTTCCTTGTAGCTTTGGCCTGTGGCTATTCTTTGGCCTCTAGCTAATGTTCAGAGGCTTCACCAAAGCTCAGTTATCATTTAATTGGATGTTACACAACCAAATTTTGTTACATTATCAAAATAGGGTTAAACTTAGCTGGCACTATGAATAAAATAGAGGAAATTAAACTTACTGGTTCCAACATCTATGTTATTAGATGTTAACAAAGAGTAGCGATGTACAGTAGACCATACGAAACACAATTTCTTGCAGGTGTGTATATGAAAACCTCCTGAATTTGCTAGTGGATTTTAACAATTAATCTTGCCCAAAAAAGATGTACTTGCATATATAGTTTATTATTAAAAGTTTTTGAAGATCACGAGCAATATACATGACAAATAAGAAAAAAGATAGCAACCCTGACTCAATCAGCTGCACGCCTAGTTGAGGAGCCATGTGTTTCACCACGCGACAACCATGTGCATGCACACTTCCTCACATTTTACACTAGGCAGAGCAGCATTCCGGAGACTCCACGTCCTGGAGCAATGTGGTAGCCGTAGAGCTCTGTTGCTGCAGTTCCGCCAAAGAGCACCGCGCATTCACCATGTGTTCTGCCATTGCAAGCCACCCGCCCAACATGGGGCTTCAAAACCACGCATGCACGTTCAATCGGACAACAACAAGGGACCAGTAATTAAACTTATACCGCAATAGTTTTGTTGCACGCTAAAATATTGCAATTTGCAAACAATGAAAAACGATTATTCAAGGGGTTCAAATCGATAGCCATTTTTAGTGATTTAGGGCTCAGTGCAAAGACCTGTGAGTTTACCATCCAGAATAATGATCATTAGTAAGAGTGTTAGTCTCGTAATAAGTAGTTTTGCTTTCACAAATAAATCAATTTAGTAATAGGAGTAGACATATGTTTGTTAATATAATAAATAATGTGTTCACTATTATTAGTCCGATAGGGTTAAAAGGGCTCGTAGGCTAGTGGTTACAAATGCATCAGTAGCATCTCAGGTCCTGGGTTCGACTCCTCGTGGGAGCGAATTTTCTAGAATTTAACGGTTTTGTGCTTCTAGTTGTAGGCGACGCTCCTATCGACAGCGAGACGCCAGTGGTTACTTCGTCAATCTCAAGGATTTGTCAGCTCGGTCTTCCAAGATGCTCATAGAGGTAGGATTTACGTACGTGTGTTCATAGGGTGGGTGGGTTCAGCTCGATCAACTGGGTGACTGTGCGTGCGTTGTGAATGTCTGAATTGTACTGTGTAATCGTAAAAAAGAATTCTTTAATTGATAGTGCAATTAAAAAACTACCTTTGAACTAATGACCATTAGTTTTGAGAAATTAATAATTATTATTTTGCACAGTAAATCTGCTCACAAATAAATGCTTTAAAAAAAGTGTTTTCTACCTTACTTGGTTGGCGAAAAATTAATGTCTGAGCCAAGAACCATTTCTTATGCCCCACATCCACATTCATGATCATATATATAAACATCAGCTGGTGCGTTCTTAACCAGAAATTATTCCTAGCACAGTGCACTCAAGTCAAATGTTATCGAGTACAGAACACATCCAACCTATCTCCCAGCTGCATGTGTTGCATCTGTATATATGTTATTACTTTGAGATATTTTGTTAGTGAGAAGAGCTACGCATGGGATGCAGCGGGAATTACAGCTCAAGCCAGACGCTAAGAATCAGGATCGGCGTCGGGGCTCCCGGACCAGGACCATCAACTGTTCCTAATGCCGCCGCCAGTACCTGACACCGTCATCTGCTCCTGGCCCTGATCGTGGTCACGCGCTGGGGCTCCATGACCAACTACCGTGCACGTAGTGGCGGCGGCATGCGTTCCACTATGACCAGCCGTCCTGCTTCGCACTCGCTCACCTGCATTGCAATGGACGAAAATACTTTACAGCAGAGAGTTTTAGCATCCAGATCTCAACTCATTCAGGTTACACCAAACACTCCCCCACATTCTACTTAGCTATATTCCTTGTGCGTCACGAGACCGAGCGGCACTGGAGAGGCACCCGGCGTCCTCGAGCAACATGGCAGCCGTCGATCTCCGCCTCCGCATCACACCCACCTACGGTGTTCGATCAGACGGCGTCGGGGGGACCCGGCAGGTGCATCCTTTGTGGTTAGCTCAAACTGAATATATATGTATATATGCCTCTACTGCGTGTACAGAAATTTCAAGTTCAAACGATATAGCTATCTCTGCTATTGTTCTCGTGCGACGCAATCTTTGCAGAGCTTCTTAGTTAAATTAGTGCTCACGTGTTATGACAACGAAAAGCATCTCCTACTCAATACTCTTCACATGCTTGGTCGGTGCGAAACACTTCTATGTTGTTCCCACACTTACTGATAACACGCAAGCAGGAGTGTGCGGAGCATACCATCAGAGAGAGTTCCAGAGTTGTATGCACTATGACCAAGAAAGTAATAGAAAGCGACGTGACTCTTGCACCAACAGAAATAAGAAGACATACCCACACCAAAGTGACCCCTGGCACTAGGCATGCATGTAGAATGGAACACACAATTTTAGCACTCGGTGTAGGAGGCACGGGGAATCACTGTTCAACATGAAGGAATAGTGGGCTGGGTAAAGCTTGGATTGCCCATACGAGGAATGGCTTGGTAACTGTAGAGATCGCTAAAACACAGGTTTCAAAATTTGCCCGTTGTTACCCTTCAATGGGGGTCTTTGCTGCTCAAATGCTACATATTGACAGAGATACTATTAGGGCTCTGTTTACAGTTGTTGTGTTGTGCTGTGATGCGGAAGTGGGACGTGGAATTTAGTTGTACCACTCTAGCGTGATTTCTGTTGTAACAGTTCCCATAAAATATGCTCTAAAATAAAAAAAACTGATTAAAAGGAAAATTAAATAAACTATTCTGAAAAGCCATTGCAATGTCAAATGGAGCCTACGTTGCTCGAGGAATGGGAGCGTTGCTGTAGAGTGCAGAGATTACTAAAAGAGACCGCCTTTGCTTGTTGATAACACCTTTCTTTGCGAGTCATTTGTTAGCCTGATTGCTCATCGTCAACTCATAAGTTGCAGTGTGGTTGAAGCAAGCCAAGCACACTGCACTGTACAATAGACATAACTGGAAGAATGTTTACTTTTATGTTTCCCTATTTCTGTACTATAAATGTATTACACAATTTCTGTATCAAAAGAAATCGAAAGTACAGAAGACTAATGATGTAGTTGTTGGAATTATTTGTAAGTGGTTTGAGCAGAGACTGAAGCAATATTCAAGCTTCACTTACCCGGGAGATTAATTCATGTTCTGAGGACAGATTGTTTCAACTAATGTCAACATGTTGGACAACTACTAAAAAACGGCTACTGAGATGAACCATCTTTATTGTCTTGACGACCTGTGTTTGGGGAAAAGAGGCAAACTATGCACTTTGCAGTGGCGGAGCTAGGCCCAGCCCACAGGGTGGGCCGAATCGTTTCTGGGCTGCTCAGGGTGGGCCGACAAAGGAAAATAAAAGCAAAGAAAAAAAGAAAAACGACACTGTAGCGGTGCTACAGTGCTCCAATTGAGTGTTGGGCTGGATCTTAGGGTGGGCCGCGGCCCACCGTGTCCACCCCCTGGCTCCGCCCATGGCACTTTGTAGTGTAATTTGGCGTTAAATCGACTACTTACTGCAATGAATCTTTTTTTTTTGAAGCTACAGTACTGCAATTAATCTTTACTAGGATTGGCGATATTCAGCGTCGTGTGGCAGTGTGGGAAATGGAATGGAGAACTGAAAACACAAATTGCGTTTTCTTATATGAATGGTTTTGGGTATGTGTGCTCCTACCTTGATTGGTTGGTGAAACATATAAGCGCTATATTCAAGTGTGCATGTTTCTATGCATACATAAAAAAAAAAAGCCCACTGCCTCCTCTGTTATTACTAGCACACAAGTGTTGGGAGACATCAGACTCGCAGCGGCAAAATCGTGTGCAAGCATATGCTGGTTTTATTTTTGCATGTCTTCACAGTTCTAATAAAGTGACTCGTTAAGGAATGCGAGGCACCGGGAGTTTAAGCCGCAGAATAAATAATAAAGATGGCTTCGGTGTCATGCGGTCCACTCTCTTGGTTGCTGAGTGATGTGGGATCGTAATTGTGAGGCTCATAAGCCTCATATGAAACTGAGATTGGTGTCTGCCTAGTCGGGCTTTGGCGCGGGAGGTCATGGTGAGCGGTCCACCCAGATGGAATCTGGATCGGATGAAGATGGTTGCTCGTTGGTTGCCGGTGATGTTTGGTGTCCTTGGTTCTGCTAATGGTGATGCTGTGTCATCAGCCGCGTGCGCCGGCTAGTGGGTGTAAACCTGCCTGGTGTACACGGTTCGCTCTTGGCTAAGTGACGCTTCACAGCCTAGCAATCCTACGACTGGAACAAAAAAAACGAGCTGATTCGATTATCTTGCATTTTTCTTGCTCCCAGTTCAAGGTCAGCATGTATTACTAATTCAATGTATATGCTGCACACAGTACTACTAAGTAGGATTGAGTCACCATGTTTTCTGCCGCGACAACCTCGTGCTGCTTCGCACCTGTTAAGAAATTAGGCAAATTCCTAAGTAATTTAATCCAGAAAATCCCCAAAGTTGTGATAGCGATGAACAAACTGAACAGTAATTCAGGAACGTACCCAGAGGAAGATCCAGCGCCCGAAGCGCTAGAAGATCCATTCCCAAGAACCATCGTTCTTGAGTCTGTTCGACGTAGTCGATCTCAGTCGATGCAGGACGTTGTACGCAGTGCAGAACCACCGCGCACCGGGAAGTAGTCGTCGATCGAGCAGTCGCGTAGTCGCTCCCCAAAAACCTGATCGCCCGCACACCCGGCAGATGTCTCTTGCGGATCGGGGGTTTCGGAGGCCTGCTCTCCCAGATTCTGTGCGCGCAGAAGTCCGGGACGGAGATGTCTTTGACAGCAACGGCGAGCGGAAGATGGAACGAGTAGTGAGCGTATGATCGAATGTAATCGATCGATCCCGGGAAGGCGCTATATATAGAAACGGAACAGACGCGACCCCTTCGAACGAACAGACGTGACGCCTCCGTAAGGATGAACAGGCGTGACTCCTTCGTAGCGAAAAGGCGTCGATTCATATGGGACGCACCGCTTCAATATATCAAAACTTCCATGACGGACGGACGCGACGCGCCCGCCCGCCCGCCACGCCACGCCCGCACGCACCGCACCGCACCGCACCGCACCGCACCGCCAGCCAGCCACGCCACGCCTCGGCTCGGCTCGGCGGCGGCGGCGGCGCGCGCGCGCGCGTGTGGTTCACTACTAGCCTCTCTCAACTTCTCTAGGGGATCAACCGGAAATCCACCTAATAAGTCGAGTCTATCTATGGTAGGAATCCCATGTGGGACTAAACCATTAATGCACTAATTATGGGCCTAGACTAAATAGAATTATTGCTCCATTATGGGCTTAATAAAAGGCCCAATAATTCAACAATCCCCACCAAGTCTAGAGCTCATAAGGAATGCATTCAAATTTATCTTCCTCTCGTTTAATATACCGGTGTTTCGATGGAGACTGTTAAGTTGAACTTCCATCTAGAACAGAGGTTACACCTTATTCACAACTGAGCAATGGACTACGCCTTGAATTGTCAGTTTTGTGCGAAAGAGGTTTTACCTAAGTCCTTTACCGATACTAGGTTGCCAAAAGCATCCCCTCTGTTTTGAAGCATATAAGTCACACTTCTGGCCCATTCATGAGTATCTAGAGATCCTCACCATCTCATAGACTGTGACTAGCAGTCGAACTCATATAGGTGTGTTCCTTAAAGATATCCTGTAGGACGATATCTTTGCTTCTCATAAGCCACTAGGAACACATTAAGGTTAATAAACCAGCCTGCCTTACAGTTCTCTAGGAAAGAAGTACATCTGAGATAGACCAGTCAAGGGTCTTTCCTCTCAAACTGTCACTAGCTTGTTTCACCATTCTACTTCACGGGATCTCCGATTACATAGAACAGGTTACTGCTATGACAGCTTATCAAGTGGGTCTCAGGCCCATCTCACTCGATGCACTGTTTATCACATTACGTGATAGTCCCTTAGTAAATTGATCTGCCAGATTTTTAGACGTATGGACATAGTCCAACGAAATAACTCCGGAGTTTCTCAATTTTCTGACAGATTTCAGCCGCCTTTTCACATGCCTTGTGGATTTCATGTTATCCTTTGAACTGTTCACTTTGACTATCACCGTCTGATTGTCACAGTTCATGGAAATAGACGGTATTGGTTTTTCAACCACCGGTAAATCCATAAGGAAATCACGAAGCCATTCAGCCTCAAGGCCGGCGGTATCCAAAGCTGTAAGTTCTGCTTCCATAGTTGACCTCGTTAAGATGGTCTGCTTGCAAGACTTCCAGGAAACAGCGCCACCTCCAAGTAGAAACACATATCCACTTGTGGCATACATCTCATCAGCGTCGGATATCCAGTTTGCATCACAATATCCCTCAAGTACTTTCGGGTACCCAGAATAGTGAATGCCATAGCCCATAGTACCCTTCAGATAGCGCATTACTCTCTCAAGAGCTCGCCAGTGATCATCTCCCGGTTTTGACACAAACCGACTCAGTTTGCTCACAGCAAACGAGATATCAGGCCTTGTAGCACTAGCCAGGTACATAAGCGAACCAATGATTTGGGAATATCTCAATTGATCCTTTGCTATTCTTTGGTTCTTCCGTAATAGCACGCTAGGATCATAAGGCGTGGGAGCAGATTGACAATCGCTATACCCAAAGTGACTCAAGATCTTCTCTACGTAGTGAGATTGCAAAAGAGTAATCCCACCATTGCCTTCTCTTTGTAGCTTGATGTTAAGAATAACATCTGCTACTCCCAAATCCTTCATCTCAAAGTTGTTGGACAGAAAGCCCTTGACCTCCTTAATCACATTAAGGTTGGTCCCAAAGATCAGTATGTCATCAACGTATAGATTCAGGATGACTCCCTCGCCCCCACCATACCGATAGTACACACATTTGTCGGCTTCGTTCACAACAAAGCCAGCCGATATCAAAGTCCTTTCGAACTTCTCGTGCCATTGCCTAGGAGCTTGTTTGAGGCCATACAGGGATTTCAGTAACTTACACACCAAACTCTTTTGACCATCTATTACAAACCCATCCGGCTGATCCATATAGATCTCCTCGTCTAACTCTCCATAAAGGAAAGCTGTCTTAACGTCCATCTGATGGACGAGAAGACCATGAGAGGCTGCCAGGGAAAGTAATACTCGAATCGTGGTCATACGAGCAACAGGTGAGTAGGTGTCGAAATAATCTTCACCCTCTTTCTGTGAATATCCCTTCACCACAAGCCTTGCCTTGTACCTTTCAATAGTACCATCAGGCCTAAGCTTTTTCTTGAACACCCATTTGCATCCTATGGGTTTGCACCCGTAAGGACGCTCGACCAACTCCCAAGTACCATTAGACATGATTGAGTCCATTTCACTCCTTATTGCTTCCTTCCAAAGGTCAGCATCGGGAGATGAAAGTGCCTCTTCAATGGTTCTGGGAGTGTCATCCACGAGGTACACAATAAAGTCATTTCCAAAAGATTTTGCAATCCTTTGTCTCTTACCCTTACGGGTGACTAGATTGTCATCCTCCTCAGGAATATGTACAGGGGGTTCCTGTTGGTATTTCTTACACCACGAATAAATCCGCAAGCGCACGGAATACCGTTGTAGCACTTCACCCGGGAGTATTCCAAGGTATCGTATTTGTTTTCCCCAAGGAACGGAGGTATCCTGCAGCAAGGTTAGTTTTACCCAAGGACACACAAGAACGATAGTAGTGTAGGATTGAGAGGATGAATAAAGATCTAGTTATCCCTTAGGATAGACGCACTCAAGGTCTACTTGTCTACTTCGGGCACTGGTATAGACCTGGTCTGCCAAGTCACGCCAGCCTGTAGCTCTACGACGAACCCGAACGTGGAGGATTACAAGGGACGGACAGGGCTGTCACCACCTGCCGCCTACCTCTACAAACCGTGGGGCACGCTGCAAACAAAGGTAACCTCTAGCCTAGACACCACATCTATGCCGTCGATTACTACTCTAACCCCGGTCCTGGTACTGATTCAGAAGGCTAGAGCACTCCTTGCGGAGCGATGATCCCGCAAACAAGTATAACAAGAATAACGACTAGTAAACAATGCTCGCTAGATCAATATCACCACGAATACTAACTTATGAATAAGAACAACGAACGAACTATGAACGAACGACGAACGAAGAACGAACGACGAACGAACGAAGAACGAACGACGAACGAACGAAGAACGAACGATGAACTATAAATAAGATAATATCCGCCAAGGTACAAGATTTGGGCTAAGTCCTCACAAAGGGAGGACTACCCCTCTCTTCTCCCCTGCCCTCTCCTCTACTCTACTACTATACAAGAGGCCCTTGGCCTGGATGGGAGTGGAATGACTTGTGTCTTGTGTTGTGTGTTGAAAGGAGGGGGGGTACCCCTTTATTTATAGCCTTGGTAGGTCGGTTTGGGGGTCCTCCACCGCCTTTGGGCATTGATTGCTGGCTGAACCGACCTTGGTATGACGGTGGGAAACTTCCATAAAAAGATGAGCCTTAGAGGCTAAGCAATTGGGTCGGCCGACCTGCCCTGTGGGGTCGGCCGACCTGCCTTTGCCGCCTCTTGCTTTCCTTCTTCTCTGGCATATCCTCTGGCATATCCTTGATTTGATTCTAGATGCTATCCTCTGAGATATTCTTTATATGATTCTGATATGATCCTTGGATATGATTCTGATATGGATCCTCCGGAATATTCTTGATATGATTTGGGTTGATTTGGTGGGTCCATATATCTTTGCCATTATTGAGGATCTCCAGGAGAGGATATTTCTTCATGTCTCCTTGATATTGGGCTTTTGGGGAGATATCTTTATTCCGGGGAAAATCGGTGTTTCCAGAGTGGGCCTTTTATGCTTCCTTTTCCCCGTTTTCCTATGAAATGCAGCTGCACTCACAAATTCACCAAGACTCGTGGAATCCGTTAGTTTCAAGTCCTAAGTCTACCTTTGGTGTTTGATTTGAGGGTAAAAGGTGCAGCTAGTTGACGGTTTATTTTGGGTTTAAGAGCCGTCAACAACTCCCCCACACTTAGCCTTTGCTCGTCCTCGAGTAAAGCTGAAGGACTAAGGTGGAACATAACTTTCTTTGGTATGATGCTAGCATACAAGTTATTCCAAGCCATACCTGCACCCGTGAACTTTGATGTGTCTACCATGTCATCTTGGGCGGTTGAGGAATGGAACGGTCATGATTCAAGTCATCGTTGCTGCATCTGCTGAGTAACTTGGGTTTTTGAAAGATTTTCAAAAGTAAAAACATAGCTCATACTCCTCGAATGATAACTCTCAGATCGCTCAATGTGTATGATTCCTCACCAAGGCATTTGGATTTGCCTCTTTTCATCCTACTTCTATGTAAGGCTTTATTTGGAGCTTGGTAGGGAATGAAAAGGAGCATACTTGCATTACTTATGTTGCTAAGTCAAAAACCGGATCCAAGGAGAAAACAAGTCATACAATCTGATCAAGAGTGTGCACGTGTGTGGATAAGTGTATGATGGAAGTGAATATGGTGGTTACTCCTTGATGTGATGATGTCTCTCTCTTGGTTGATTTTTATTAGAGAACATAGCTATCACTCATTTTCTTTTCTTTCTCTCTTTTTTTTTTCGATCATGCTCATGTTTGAGCGGTTCTTTCTTTTATTCGTGCTCATGCATATGAGCACTCTTTCTTCTTCTTCTTTTTTTTTCATTTTCTCTCTCCCTTTTTTTTTCGATAGCCGTGTCTCTTTTGCAAGAATATTTGGAGAGAGACATCAAGAACAAATGACGGAGTATTTATTTTGGTGGATGGATGAAATGGTGTGGCTAACTTCCAGTGTAGAAGTTTAGCATGTTTTGTGGTGGTGGTGTATGTGTACGTGATCTTGATCATGAAAGTATGACAAGCATCTCTCAAGGGTCACAACAATTTGACAAAGCTCAAAGCAATAACAAGCAGCATTTGTAGAGGCTTTCAATATGATCATTATTTGGCTCTGGTGGGAATATAAGATCATTGAGGAGTGCAAAGCTATGGATTTTGAATTTTGCAAGATAAATTCCCAAGCACTTTATGCAGAATAAGCAAGATTCCTCTCATCCAACCATATCACATTCGCCAACAACTTAGATAAACATGGGGTCCTATGAGATTGGTGTTCACAAGCAACAGGTGTATGATGCGAGGAATAAAGAGTATGCAGGCCAACCAGGTGAAAGTATGTTGGTTCATTTTATCTTTGAGTTAAATTTGCAAGATTATCACGAAAAGGTTATTTTAACTCAAGAAATAGGGACTAGGGGATAAGATGCGCAAACCATCGCCATGGATGAAGTGGAGATCAAGTGGGACCTTTGGGTGTTTGATCGAACCAAAGGGTTCAATCATTCTTTGTTTTCTTGTGCCCAATGGCTCCACTCAGCGTGTTGATCGGTGCGATGTTGTGCATCGTGTTGGTGGGAGATCTCGAATGTATGCGTGATGAAGACAGAGAGATCTCCCCCACACTTGTTCTTGTACCTGGCTTCTTTTTATTCAAAACAAACAAAAGAATATGAAAGCAAAAAGGACTCTACCGGGGTTAAAGACTGGGGAGCCTTAATTTATTTAAATAGAAAACCAGCTCAAGGCGCATTATGCGTTTTGAAAAGGGAAGATAAAAGCGCCTTGTTTATTCATATTTTTTTAAAAAACTTATTTCTTTATTTGAATTTAGGTTATTTTTCAACTTTTTATTTTATCATGTAAGGTGAAAGCTGAAGGATACAAGTTGCGATACAATTTACCTTAGTGGGGGAGGGAACCTCCCCCACACTTGTTCTTTGCTCATAGCCCTTGATTGGGGTTGAACCCCATGCGTTGGTTGTGGGTCTTGAGATTGACCGGGCTTTGTTGCAGCGCGGCGTTGATGTTGGCACATTGATCCTCAATGGTTTGCTGCCATCATGTGCCACGACGAACCTCAAGCCTCATATCCTTGCGTGGGTTGGTCCCAACCAAGTGGTACTTAGTTGTTTCCCACCCCGCTTAGATACTCATAGGCTGGGGCTGCGGTGGTGGCACCTTCATGGCTGCATTCCTCGACTTTTTCCAAGTAATCCCTGCCAAAAGCACTACTCCTGCAAGCAATCCTCATCCAACTTGGAGAGGGATGGTTAGCTCTCATAGCATATACAAATAAAGTCCCGGGTTAGTTAACCGGATCTCATTTGTATAGCCGAGGAAGATAAGCACAAGCGAATCATGCGGACCATGTGTGGGTGTGACCATAAACATGATAATTCTCGTTGAGAAAAGATCAGGGCTCATTGATATAAGAAACTTAAGCATTTGTAAAGCCCAGACTCTATTTAGCAACATGAGCAATCAACGAGGTGCACTCAACAGGTCATGGATGCTTGAAAAGTTCTAACCATTGCAAATGCATTGCATAGGAGAGATTCTTAAGTTATAAACCATGGCAGCAGGATTCTAAGCTCATTCCTCATAGAAAGGTCAAATGATCATCTTAAGGAACACAAGTCATAGCAAGCCATTCATGCATCAAGCACAAGGTGGAATGTGATACTTTGCCAAAGAGCATGCTTGCGAAGACTAGGAGTTGTAGAAAAGCTCAAGCAAGCAATGCTTATGGAAACCTAGTAGTAGACCAAGATTGTTCCATGAAAGCACTTGATACTCATTCAGCAAGAACCGAAGAATAAAACCATTGTCTACTACTAGCAGGGTGCATAAAAACTGTATGGCAAGTAGGAGCGAACCTTCCAGCAAAACTTTCTCACCCTATGGCTTCTCATCATTGGCAAAGTTAACATTCATACCTGTCTTGTGCAGCAATTCCGCGTCACATACTCATGTGTGGGCGTGGACATGGTTCCATGAGTGTTGTAAGCTTGCATCTCCTCATCGCACACCAAGATGGATTGGTTGAGAGAGGAGTCTCGACGTGTTGTTCTCATCGTGGTCCACCTCCATGGGATACTCTTGAAGCTCTTCATGCCAACCTTCTCAAGCTTGGCATGAGCTCGATGGAGAGGTACGGATTTGTGTCACGTCGAGAGTGACTTGGTTTTGAGCTTGTCGCCTTCTTCAACGCATCGATGAGCCACTTGTTGGCCCATTTCATAGCTGCACACAAGAGCGAGAACACAAGAGCAAACTCGAGAACGGGTTATGTTAGTGTAAATAATGTGGATCACCCGTTGGCTGCCCTTGCAAAGATTTTTTTTTTTTCGCAACTCAAATCATGAAAACAAACTAAAAGAAGAAAAGGGAAATCTTTTTCTTACGTTTGAGGCAAAACGCAAAAAGGACTTGTCTCAAATTTATTTCTCCTCTTTCCTTTTTTTTTTTGAATGATTTTCAAGTAGAAAAACTAAAAGAAGAGTTGGAACACTTCCAAGAACGAAGAACTTATTTTGGGAAACTCCCCAACATGAAAATGGAAAAGCAAAAAGGGAGAGAGAAAATATTTTTCTTAAACTTGAGATAAAATACAATGGAAAAATGGGGAAATGCGAGAGCAAGAATTTCGTTGTAAGGGTGCTTGAGTGAAATTGGAAGAGTCCAAACACCCTTGCATCCAATTATAAAGAAATGAAGCCCAAATTGGCCACCAGCCCCACTTGGCTATAAAATGCCATAAGAGGTTGTGCCAAAACGTTCCAGAAATTTTGCTCAAAGCATTTTCCAACAAAAGATTATCTCAAATTCATTTTCCCAAAATTGTTATTTCAAAAGAAATGAAAATCTCTTTGTTTTTCAAAAAAAAAAAAAAGAGAGTTGGAGGAGGTCCAACTTGCTGGAGAATTATTTTGGAAACTTCCAAAAAAATACAAATGGAAAAATCAAAGAAAGATGGAAATATTTTTTTTTTTGAATTTGAGACACAATCCAATGAAAATGAAAATGAAAGTGAAAACTTTGGAGAAAGGTGTGAAGAAATGAAGTCCAATTCGGTCAACAACCCCACTTGGCTATAAACAGCCATAGGAGGTTGTGCCAAATTTCCACCAAAAGTTTGCTCAAAACATTTTTTTCTCATCAAAAAGTAGTCTCAAAAATCATTTTCCAAATTTATTCCCAAAAAAGAAATAAAATATATATTTTTTTTCATGCAAAATGCAAAGTGGTTTGAAAAATCCCAAACATGATTTGGAAAAATTCAAACATGCAAGAATGCAAGTGAATCAAATATGCATTTTTTTTTTGGAGAAAGCAAATATGTAAAACAATGCAGGTGAAAATTTCAAACATGCATGGATGCAAATCGGGTAAATCAAATATGCATGAAAGAAGCAAATATGAGATAACTACCGATTATCCTGTCGGCAAGGGCATCATCATTTTAAGTCCGATAAGCAAGACTTTTCTCCGTCATGTTCTTGATAAAATAGTCCCGGAGAATGATCTGCATGGTTAGTACCAACAATGCAACCACGAGATTTGCAATATTTATGATAAATGAAAGCATCTACAACCATCCTGAAGAACAAGTAGCAAAAGATAGCGTTATGGTGGTTGTAGGCCTCATGTGTGGTTTTGGAACTAACGATGCTTGACTCTAGAGATTCATGATGTGAGCATGTATCAAAAGGTTGTTCAAGGAAGAAGCTCTCATGCTCATTCAAAGATTCATCTTTGGATTCTAGAATCGATGCCTCAAGAAATTCCATGGCCGAAGGATTTCCCTCAAGAAGTTCTTGTTCATCATCAAGAATGATGCAAGGAGGGCCAGAGGGAAAGGACTCAAGTGAGGCAGAAGAAGAGGATCGTTGGATTTGAAGTGTTTGTTCCTTCTTGTCCTCTTCTCGGTTGGAAAACTTCTCATCCTCATGAAGAGCAAGATCGGGCGATATGAATGGAGATATGAACTTTACTTGCTCGAGTGGTGAATGATCAAGGTGAGGTTTCACCAAAGGATTTTCAGTGGTAGTGGTGGCGAAAGAAGTTTTCCAAGGGTTTTCTTTCGTGTCCTCCTTGAGAAATGGTTCTTTTGGAGGATCGGGAGGAGAAGGAGGTGGTTTCTTTACCCAAGTGTAATTCGAGGTATTCCCATAATCTTCAAAAATTATTTCCTCAAACATCGGATATTCAAAGGGTTCATCTTCTTCTTCCTCCTCCATCATTTGTGGTTTGGGGGGTGATGGAGAGGCTGGTGGTTTTTGATAGGAAGGATTCAAGGTGTTTCCATAGCCTCCAAAGATATCATCCCCAAACTTGGATGGGAACTCCAGAGGTTTTTCATCCTCTTTCATTGTTCGTGGCTTGGGTGAGGGCTCAACGGCCGAATGATATGATTTAGAAGTCAAAGGCTTGCATTCGGCAGTTGGAGTCTCCTCACAACTCGACTTGGGTTCTTCTGGCGGTTCGAAGGAAAAGGGAGTGTTTTCTACGATCCGTTCTAAAAGCTCTTTTCCTTCGGCTAAGGTTTTATGAAAGAAAGATCCGCCAGCAGCAGTGTCGAGATAAAGTGCGGTGTTTTTGCTCAACCCCGAATAAAAATGTTGCAATAAAACTGGTTCGGGGAGCAAAAGTTCTGGGCCGGAATCGGTCAATGAACAAAACCGAACCCAAGCCGCACTAAGGGTTTCTTCCTCTTCTTGGCGAAAGTTAATTATTTCCGCTCGTAGAGCAGTGATACGAGATACGGGGAAGAATGCTAGACAAAATTTGTCTCGCAGTTCTTTCCAATCGCCGTTCACTCTCTTAGCGGTGTAAGTGTACCATTGCTTCGCCTTCCCATTGAGGGAGAAGGAAAACAATGTCCACTTTAAGGTTTCATGTGTCATGCCATTGATCAATCGGCATGCACACAATTGCTCAAACTCTCGCAAGTGTTGAAAAGGATTTTCATTTTTAAGACCAGAGAAAGATAAACCTTTGATCAAGGCAATAAAACTGGGGCAAAGCTCATAGCTTGATGATAAAACTGGTTGTGATGATAAAGGTGGCTCTAAGAGCTCGCCCCGTGGAGCAGAGAATGATTGAATCATAGGTTGTGGCTCCATGGTAAATGTTTTTGGTATTTTTCTTTAAGTGGATAGGTGAAGGTGTGAAAAGGATGGAAAGGATAGATGGTGGAATTTTTTTTCTTTTAATGATGGTAAAGGAAAAATAAAAGGATACAGTACGAGGGCAAACCTGGTTCGCAGCAGAGATAGCAACCGTTCCCCGGCAACGGCGCCAGAAATGCTTGTTGGTATTTCTTACACCACGAATAAATCCGCAAGCGCACGGAATACCGTTGTAGCACTTCACCCGGGAGTATTCCAAGGTATCGTATTTGTTTTCCCCAAGGAACGGAGGTATCCTGCAGCAAGGTTAGTTTTACCCAAGGACACACAAGAACGATAGTAGTGTAGGATTGAGAGGATGAATAAAGATCTAGTTATCCCTTAGGATAGACGCACTCAAGGTCTACTTGTCTACTTCGGGCACTGGTATAGACCTGGTCTGCCAAGTCACGCCAGCCTGTAGCTCTACGACGAACCCGAACGTGGAGGATTACAAGGGACGGACAGGGCTGTCACCACCTGCCGCCTACCTCTACAAACCGTGGGGCACGCTGCAAACAAAGGTAACCTCTAGCCTAGACACCACGTCTATGCCGTCGATTACTACTCTAACCCCGGTCCTGGTACTGATTCAGAAGGCTAGAGCACTCCTTGCGGAGCGATGATCCCGCAAACAAGTATAACAAGAATAACGACTAGTAAACAATGCTCGCTAGATCAATATCACCACGAATACTAACTTATGAATAAGAACAACGAACGAACTATGAACGAACGACGAACGAAGAACGAACGACGAACGAAGAACGAACGACGAACGAACGAAGAACGAACGACGAACGAACGAAGAACGAACGATGAACTATAAATAAGATAATATCCGCCAAGGTACAAGATTTGGGCTAAGTCCTCACAAAGGGAGGACTACCCCTTTCTTCTCCCCTGCCCTCTCCTCTACTCTACTACTATACAAGAGGCCCTTGGCCTGGATGGGAGTGGAATGACTTGTGTCTTGTGTTGTGTGTTGAAAGGAGGGGGGGTACCCCTTTATTTATAGCCTTGGTAGGTCGGTTTGGGGGTCCTCCACCGCCTTTGGGCATTGATTGCTGGCTGAACCGACCTTGGTATGACGGTGGGAAACTTCCATAAAAAGATGAGCCTTAGAGGCTAAGCAATTGGGTCGGCCGACCTGCCCTGTGGGGTCGGCCGACCTGCCTTTGCCGCCTCTTGCTTTCCTTCTTCTCTGGCATATCCTCTGGCATATCCTTGATTTGATTCTAGATGCTATCCTCTGAGATATTCTTTATATGATTCTGATATGATCCTTGGATATGATTCTGATATGGATCCTCCGGAATATTCTTGATATGATTTGGGTTGATTTGGTGGGTCCATATATCTTTGCCATTATTGAGGATCTCCAGGAGAGGATATTTCTTCATGTCTCCTTGATATTGGGCTTTTGGGGAGATATCTTTATTCCGGGGAAAATCGGTGTTTCCAGAGTGGGCCTTTTATGCTTCCTTTTCCCCGTTTTCCTATGAAATGCAGCTGCACTCACAAATTCACCAAGACTCGTGGAATCCGTTAGTTTCAAGTCCTAAGTCTACCTTTGGTGTTTGATTTGAGGGTAAAAGGTGCAGCTAGTTGACGGTTTATTTTGGGTCTAAGAGCCGTCAACAGTTCCTCATTTTGTGTTATCGGAATGAAATGCTCATGGGGTAATGTAAAATCATGACTAGATGTGCTAGGTGCATTTTTGAAAGGAAATTCACTCTCAAAGAATGTAGCATCTCTGGACTCCAAAATTGTACCAACCAACATGTCAGGTACTCCAGATTTTACTACTAAAAATCTATAACCCACGCTGTTCATAGCATAACCCAGGAAGATACAATCAACAGTTTTAGGTCCGAGTTTGCGTTTCTTATTGATTGGCACATTCACCATGGCCAAACAACCCCAAGTACGCAAATATGAGAGATTTAATCTTTTCTTATGCCATTCCTCGAATGGTGTAATTTCTTTATCCTTTGTGGGAACTCTATTCAGGACATGACATGCTGTCAAGATCGCCTCACCCCACCATTCCTTAGAAAGGCCCGCTGTCTCTAACATGGCGTTAACCAAATCAGTTAGAGTTCGGTTCTTTCTCTCAGCAATCCCATTGGATTGAGGTGAGTAAGGCGGTGTCCTCTCATGAATAATACCATGTTCCACGCAGAATTCAGAAAAATCATTAGAAACGTATTCTCCACCACGATCAGACCTTAAACGTTTAATCTTCCTCTCTAGTTGGTTTTCTACTTCAGCTTTATAGATTTTAAAGTAATGCAAAGCTTCATCTTTGGATTTCAGCAGATACACATAGCAATATCTAGTACAATCATCTATGAGAGTCATGAAGTATCTTTTATCACCTCTAGTCAATTCGCCATTCATCTCGCATAGATCGGAATGAACAAGTTCTAATGCCTCTAAGTTCCTCGCCTCCGCAGCCTTGTGGGGCTTGCGAGGTTGTTTAGATTGCACACAAGCATGGCACTTAGAACTTTTGACCATGTCAAATTTCGGGATTAAATTCAGTTTTGCTAGCCGCGTCATACAACCAAAATTAATGTGACAAAGTCGTGAATGCCAAACATTCGACTCATTTGAAGTAAGAATATTATTCACAACCTTATTACAACCAATGTCAAGTAAAGAAAAGCGGAACAAGCCTCCGCAATCATAGCCTTTTCCAACAAATGTTCCATACTTAGAAAGTATACATTTATTAGACTCAAGAACTATTTTATAACCATCTCGACACAATTGAGAGCCACTAACAAGATTTCTTTTGATTGAGGGGACATGCTGCACGTGCTTCAATAGTACCGTCTTTCCCGAAGTAAACTTCAGAATGACCGTACCAACACCAAGAACACGAGCATGTGACCCATTTCCCATCAACAAGTCTCCTGTCACTCCGGCCTGATAAGAAGAAAACAAAGAGATATCAGCACACACATGTACATTAGCCCCAGTGTCAATCCACCACTCAGGTGTTTGACAGACAGAAAGGACAATGGGTGTTGGATTACCGTACCCAGGAGTCCCTCTAGTCTCGCTAATGACCACGTTTGCAGATTTCTTCTCCTGCTTAACTTTGCGGTCTGGGCACGCACTTGCCCAATGCTCAGTGCTCCCGCAAACAAAGCAGCCACTGTCTTTCTTTTTCTTCTTAAAAGTGGTTGTTTGCTTAGGCTTCTCAGCCCCCTTCTTCTTCTTCTTTGATGAGGTAACCTTTCGCACCATATTGGCACTAGAAGGTTCTCCTACGCTCTTTCCACGTGTGTCTTTTGCTTTCGCCCTTTCCTCAACATCAAGAGTCCCAATGAGTTCAGACACGCTAAACTCCTGTCTCTTATGTTTCAGTTGGGTAGCAAAATCCCTCCAAGTAGGTGGCAACTTAGCGATAATACCGCCAGCCACAAACTTGTCAGGCAACACACATGGAAACGGTTCGAGTTCTTTTGCCAGAGCCTGAATCTCATGAGCTTGTTCAACTACAGAACGGTTCTCAACCATCTTGTAGTCAAAAAGCTACTCCATGATATACAGTTCACTACCGGCATCAGAAACACCGAACTTCGCGTCCAGAGCATCCCATAATTCTTTCGCAGAGGTGCACGTGATATATGAATCCTTATACTTATCAGCAAGAGCGCTAATCACGGCGCCTCTGAACAGATTATCAGCCATATTGAACCGTTCCTCCTCCTCTGGAGTGAACTGTTCTGGCTTTCCGTTCGCGGCGTGATAGCAGTTCATTGCTGTAAGCCACAGGACCATCTGAGCACGCCATCTCTTGTAGGATGACCCATCAAAAGCATTTGGTTTCAGTGCAGCAGCAAAACCGCTAACAGAAAATTGCCTAATATCAGGTTTTTGGATTGTTAAGAAATTAGGCAAATTCCTAAGTAATTTAATCCAGAAAATCCCCAAAGTTGTGATAGCGATGAACAAACTGAACAGTAATTCAGGAACGTACCCAGAGGAAGATCCAGCGCCCGAAGCGCTAGAAGATCTATTCCCAAGAACCATCGTTCTTGAGTCTGTTCGACGTAGTCGATCTCAGTCGATGCAGGACGTTGTACGCAGTGCAGAACCACCGCGCACCGGGAAGTAGTCGTCGATCGAGCAGTCGCGTAGTCGCTCCCCAAAAACCTGATCGCCCGCACACCCGGCAGATGTCTCTTGCGGATCGGGGGTTTCGGAGGCCTGCTCTCCCAGATTCTGTGCGCGCAGAAGTCCGGGACGGAGATGTCTTTGACAGCAACGGCGAGCGGAAGATGGAACGCCACGCCCGCACGCACCGCACCGCACCCCCCCGCCCGCCAGCCACGCCTCGGCTCGGCTCGGCGGCGGCGGCGGCGGCGCGCGCGCGCGCGCGTGTGGTTCACTACTAGCCTCTCTCAACTTCTCTAGGGGATCAACCGGAAATCCACCTAATAAGTCGAGTCTATCTATGGTAGGAATCCCATATGGGACTAAACCATTAATGCACTAATTATGGGCCTAGACTAAATAGAATTATTGCTCCATTATGGGCTTAATAAAAGGCCCAATAATTCAACAGCACCTGCTCACCTTTGTGACACGAAACTGAGCATCATTGGAGAGTCGGGAGTCCTTGAGAAATGTGGCAGCCGTCTAGCTCTGCTGCTACCGTTTTGCTTAAGAGCACCACGTAAGCACCATGTGTATGGGTTACACAATTGCAAGCCATACCGACATGGGGCTCCCGAACCATGCGTACGTGTTGAATCGGAGGGCAGAGAGACCCAGGTTGGTCATTATTTCATATTACTCCGATCGGTTGTCACTTACACAACACTGCTGAGGACGGAGAGAGAGCTCGGGTGGCTTGCAGCACGGGTGTGCGTGCAACTGGCATGGGTTCTATTCCTAAGAATTGCACTCACGTCTCTCACGGAGAAAAAATCCTCTCGTCCTCCTCAGGCTAAAGCATAGGTAAAAAAACTCGCGTCACAGCTCACACGGCTAGCTGAGTCCCTGCGTATGGTTGGAGAAAGGTTCGGAGATTTTCTTGACCTGCCTGATAAGGTCTTCTTCTTAACAAAGAGATGTTCATTCACGGTTTGATCAACACATCAGCGAAACTAAGCCGTCGGATGATGAGCCGTGGGTACTGTTCATTGGTAGGTGTTTAGAGAATTTACAAAGTTCTTGGTTTGGGCTGCCGGTTTATTGGAACCGGCAGGGAACAGCCCCACCGGCACCTGTTCAAGGCAATGCGCTGGGGCTCCTAGACCATCAGCCGCGCGTGTGGTTGAGGCGCCATGCCACACGACCACGTGCTGCATCATGTATATATTCCGCATGGTGTTCGGTGACACACAGTCGGGGATTCAAAAAAAAAAAAAAAAGATGACACACAGTCGAGAGATCTGGGGTTGTCGTTGTTTCAAATACAGTCCACCCCAACCCCGGCAGGTGACTCCTCTGCTTCGTTCTTTGCAGCTCAAACTGGATATATGTGTATATACTTCTACTGCGTCTACAGAAATTTCTGAGGACAGAGTAGAAGTACACTTACATATATATTCGCATGCTTGGTTATATTATGTCTGCTATCGCTCACGTGCGACACAATCATTGCAGAACTTCTTAGTTACATTGGTGCTCTACTCACGTGTTATGACATCGATAGTCAACTTCTACGAGACTACGACTATTGAGTATATAAATACTCTTCACATGCTTCTACACTGATCACACGCAAGGAAGAGTGCGTGGGACTTGTCAGACCCTATTTCTGGAATCTACTGTGCATCACGTATCAGTCCCTGGATCAGTAGCTGATACGCACAAGAACACAGATATGATAATCAAAAGCATACTTCGAATGGATAAATAAGTAAGATACCTGATATACGACCCTTAGTGGCGGTATGACAAGGATTCAAAACTATCCAAGTCCATCCGACCGACTAACGGTGAAGCAGACAGCGGAAACCATGGCCCAATGCTACAAGCAAACTTGAGAAGCAGAACCGAAAACCCAATCGTCGTCGTTCTCTACGAAGTCTTCTCCTACTAAACCAACAATTGCAAACACGTGAGTACATAAGGTACTCAGCAAGCCCTGCACTACACAAGGGTATATATACATGCATATTTGGTCTTAGCAAAGACAGGCTGTATGGTTCATTTGCAGCAAGCAATTTTATGCAAGGTTCACTAAAGCATGTGAAGGAATTCTTAGGTAAAACAGAAGTAACTGTCAATATTTTAGTTGGTTGGCCCTGAGGGAGTATGAAGCATTCCCGTCAGTTCCCAAGTTTTAGTTGAGCCTTCTGACCTCAATGGTCATACCGACCCGGCACACTTGCTATCACTTCCAAAACACGAGCAGACTACTGCTCATTCACACTTCAAGGAATGAGAGGTGGCTAATCATATCGAACTTAACATAGATGCGTCATACGCCATGACAACGTCCATCCGGATGAATTTTACACTCTGCAGAGGTTGTACATCTTTTCCCACGGGCTATGTACTCTTGTACGGAGAGTAACATAACGCTCAATCCATCTTCTCCAAGTACCACACACAATGCCACTTACGAACCTTTAAAGACCCAGGGGCTTTTCATGAGACTATAATAGTCATCATGCAGACCCTCTGCACATTGATGTGGGGATCACAGGTCAGAACTCCTAAGCAATACAAACTCCAGAGTCTTCTCCTGGTTGCTCGTTTGCGCTACTGCCCTCCAGGTGGATCAAAGTGGTAGGCACCAAGAAGGTAGGGTAAGTCCTGCCCATATCAGGTTTCGTGGTTGTACGGGAATCATCTTGTTAAAGGTTGAATGAACCGGTCCTTATGTGGCCGGGCAAGCACCATGTCTCCCGCACTAGGAGACTATCACACTATCCTTCACGCCATCATTCACTTACTAATGGCCTTGCCCGCAATCCAAACATCCCATCACTGTCTCCATCATCTTCACTTAACACAGTTTTGCTACTTCCAACCCTAAGTATTACGCACACTACCAAACTCATTTTTACGCATTTGTAAAAGTACATATGTGAGTAAGGTGTGGCAATGTAGAAACATTGCGAGGGGCCCTAAGCAATTTAGTAACAAAGTGAACGTGCCATCATTGAAATGATGGAACTATCCTAAGGTTATCAAGGTAACAGGTAATCAAGGGTAAACAAGGATCCATGTATTAATGCCGAAATAATGGCATTAATAGCAGTAAGCAAATAGGACCTTAACTATACAAGCAGTAAAATAACAAGTAATGCATAATACGAGAATAGGCAATATAGGTGCATTGCGAAAACAGTAGGTTCAATCATGATCAAGGAGAAGTAGAGATTGCCTGAAGAACGCTATCTTGATCTTTCAATTCTGGATCTTCAAGCTCTTCCGTCGAAGTTGATGTCTTCAAATCCTATCTCGAAGCTTGTATCTTCCGACTTGTCCTTCGGCTTGGATTCTTCGGCTCATCCTTGAGGATTGATCTTCCTTGAATTCTTCTGGCTCTTCCTCGAATTTCGTGTAAGCTAGCGCATGGAAACATTACGTATAAACAACTACCGCAAAAGAAATAAAGATCGAAAAGAGCCAATAAGATCCAATTAACTCCAATAAGAATCGATAAAACTCCAAGAAAACGACTATGTTTATGCAATGCACATTTATTTATGAAAGGTTATTTATTTACAGGTTATGTTCATGGCCTTATAAGGGCCATATTCACCTAGACAAACTATTGATTATCTAATTTCTCTTAAAAGCAGCAAAGGTGCTGGGTTTTGCATGAAACTTTATTCGATGAAACATTAGGGTGAGGATGATGAGATGCATATGCTGTATTGATGGTGATTGCGTGCATATCTATTATAAAAAACTTAAGTTATTTCCATTAAAGAACATGGATGGTTCGGGGAAGGATGTGCAGATGCAGAGGCGTATAGAATCTAGGCATGCATGCATGATATGAATGCATGGTTGCAATTGAAATAGCAATGAGCGACAATAAGATCCAATGAGAGACTGCATAACAAGAAGACTGATAAGTCATTAAAGTTAGGTGGCAGCTGATGGCAATATGGGTTTAGGTTCGATTGAGCGATGGCTGAGCGAGGTTAAGGTTGAAGCTAGGCCGTGATGAAAAGAGGTTACTATACTTTGGTGGGGAATGACACGGCGAGATTGATCAGGCTCAACATCAAAAGGTGAAGGAACATTTGTGTTATGCGAGATTGGCGACGAATGATTTAACGATATGGGATTTGTCGGACGAGAGGGAAACTTAGGGTATCGATGACTTGTAGATCTGGTGTGGAGCTCTAAAAGCAGTACCAAAAAGTACTACGCGTTGCTAGGAACGCGTGAGCGCAAGAATCGCTCAAAACGGAGCTCGGATGGAAAAGATGTAGGTGTTTAAAGATTCTAGGGGCTTGTTTGCAATTACAGAAAGATTATAGGGACCATCTGCAAGAACAGAAGAGTTCTAGGGACTTATGTGTATTATGGAAAAGTTGAGGGACCTTGATGTAAAAAGGTAGGGACTAAAAGGTAATTATAGAAAAAATATAGGGGTGTTTATGTAATATTGTAGGACCTAAACAGAAATCAGATAAACTAGAGGGGCTTATTGTAAAATGTACCAGGCTGGGAATTTCTGGATTTCTAGAATTATTTTTCTACTGGAAAATCTATGCACTGGGTCCACAGGCTCGTGGACCGGCAGAGGGCCCGCGGTCCACTGGTCCACGGTAGACCGGTTACACATACCGAAGAGGTACCTAATCTGGGCCGTGGATCGCAAGATGGATGGATAGGGTTGGTTGGGGCGGATTAACGGTGGCCGGCAGCGACTGGCGGCGCGGGAGGCGGTGGAGGATCGCCGGAGAAGGCCGAGACGGCGCCCTGATGACCCTAGATGACGAGAGGGGGTTCGGGAGAGAGAGAGAGCAGTGGGGAGCTCACCACGGTGGCTTGTTGACGACGAGGCGCGGCGGAGGAGGCTAGTGACGAGAAGGGGGCCGAGCTCGACGGCGGAGCTCGATGGAGCTCTGCTCCGGTGCTCTTCGCGCGGCGCTGAGCAGTGTGAGAGGGGCGCGGGAGTGTGGCGGAGCCAGTGGGGGACAGAGGAGGGTGAGCGCGTCGACGAGGCGACGAAGCAGCTGGGTCGAGCTCCTCTCGGCTCTAATGGCGACGACGGCGCGAGACTTAGGGTTAGGGTTCGGGCGGCTCGATTTATAGGGGAGCAGAGGCGTGCGAGGCACGGTGGTGTGGAGAAGGCTTCGAGGGGAAGGCTCGGTCGAAGTAAATGCGGTACGGCGGCGACCTTATCCATTGCGGTCAAAAATTGCGGCGCCACACTGCACTCTTGGATAGGAACGGACGAGCTGGCAGGTATGACGTCGAGGCGGCATGGCTACAGTGGTCGGGGAGCCAAGGTGGAAGGGAGAAGGAGAGAGCAATCGGCGACGACTGCGCGTGAGAGGTCGAGAGAGAGAGAGAGAGAGACGGTGGCACGGGCAGAAGAGTGGTGCGGCGATGTGTGAACGCGATGCGCGGACTGCGGCGCTGCGGCTGCTCTCGTCGCGACTTGGTTGGCGTTGGCGCTGAGCTGGAGGAGACGGCGGCCACATCGGCGGCGCTCCGTCGGGAGAGAGAAGAGGGACGGCGGTGAGTTGAGCTGGAGGTAGGGGATGAGGTGGCTCGGGCCGGGCCGGGCTGAAACAGGCCGCTGGGCCGGAGAGAAAAGAAGGGAAGGAGGCGGCCTGCTTGTTGGTGCTTTCTAGGTGCACATTTTATGTGACAAATATGGTGTTTTTAATACTTTATTATGTCATAATTGCTAACAATTAACCCCCATTATCATATATATGCGTAGTTTCTGTGTATTCGGAAGATTTGCAGGAAACAGGTGAAAATTAAGAGACTACGAGTAAAGAGCTGCCGGAGGCCCGAAGAACGAGGAAATTGGAGTCCGTGCCGGTCGGCACGGCCTGTGTGCCGACCGGCACCATGGGGGTCGGGCTCCAAACTTGAAGCCCACTCGGAGAATATGAAGCCCAGAAGAAATATCAGAGTCGGAGTCGGTGAAATCGAGCCCACAACCAAAAGAGACTATAAAGAGGAGATCTTGGTCGCGAAGTAAAGGGGGACAGACAGATACAGAGGTTTTGACCTAGGTTGAAGGTTGTGGCGGCGAAGACGGCGATCACCGATCATCACCACCAAAAAGGAAGACTGTGCCGACCGGCACACCTCCGTGCCGATCGGCACCTGTGGGACCACGCCAAAATCCTGCATCCTACTGTACCCATGTTCATGTGTTGCAGTATGATGCGTGAGTAGATCTCATATTCTCTCCGTGGCGAGGGGAATCTGGTTATGTAACTCTCACGCTTACAACACTCTTTTGATGTGTTTGGTCTATGTGATGCTTTGAACTCGTATCCGATCAATGCTTGTTTATCACATAGTGCAAGAAACCAGTGGGGAGCTATTAGTACCTTGTCGTGACAGGACCGGGGCGAACGAAACCATCATGTCTTGTAGAATACTAAACCTATCAATTGAACCATGACCTGAGTTGCATGCCAGTACCCCAAACCATAGGAGAGAATCCTTTTCATAACCTTGATACAACCGCAGGCCCTTTCATCTCTAGCTGTTAACCACCCTTTCCACACACACCTTTGCCATATTAATTTAGTAGTTTAAATAATAGTTTAAGTCCCGCTTGTTCTCTGTGGTTCGATATTAAACCTTGGAATACTCTAAGGGAAAAAGTGCTACAACTGTACACCGTCCTCTTGCGGTATATAAGTGGGTGCGTACAAACGACCAACAAGCACGTTTTCTGGCGCCGTTGCCGGGGAACAAGCCAGTTCTTTTACTATTTATTTATTCTACTAACCTCTAATCCTCTCTTTTCTAGTTTGTTTTTGTGTTTTCTTTCTGTGTTTTCAGGATGGGTACTCCTGAACCGGCTCATACGGTTAGGGAGCATTCACTACCGTCTCCGGGATTGCTGATTCCACAAACTTCCGATGAGAAAGTCACTGCTTCGTCATACGTTCTCAACCCGACCATCATCAAAATGGTCGAGAACAGCAAATTCTCTGGGACGAAGGACGAGAACCCGTACACACATCTGCAAGATCTAGAAGTTCTCTGTCAGACCTTTAAGCATGAGGGAGTGCCTCAGAATTGGTACAAATGGTTGCTATTTCCATTTTCTCTAGATGGAAGAGCCAAAGATTGGTATAAATCTGCAGCCCGTGAAGCTAAGGGAAACTGGGATAAGCTTGTAGGAAATTTCTGTTTGCATTTCTTCCCGCTTCCGAAGGTGCAGAAACTGAGAAGAGAAGTGGTTAACTTCGAGCAAATGAAAGAAGAGACCCTCACGCAAGCATGGTTACGCTTCAAATCTTTATTGAAGCAAGGCCCCGATTTGGGCATGGATGATAACTTGACTGCTCAGACATTCTACATGTCTCTTGATGGAACCTCCAGGATGCATTTGGATAGTTCAGCTGGAGGGAGTTTCCTCGACTTGACTGCTACTGCAGGTCTGGATCTTTTGAGTAAGATATCAAAGACTGAAGCTATGCATAGGCATTGGGAAGAGTTCCAAGAAGATCCAATTCCCCCTGAAGGGTCGACGCTAGCAAAAGGTTCTTTGGATTTGAGAGCTGAAGCGGAAAGCTGCACAGTATCTGAAGTGGGATTAATAGTAAGAACAGAAGAACCAGCGCAAGGCGATCTGAAAAGACCCAGATTGGAGGAAGTGCCGACCGGCACGGCATCTGTGCCGACCGGCACACTGAAGCCCTTCGTGCCGACCGGCACATCTCTCGTGCCGACCGGCACGTTGCCTGCTGTTAAAGGGATTTCCAAGACTGAAGCCGCAATATTAGAGGAGCACGAGAACAGCTTCGTGAACAAATTTCCAAGACCAGTAGGAGATCCAACCTTGAGCAACGCTAGACCGTTGGACGAGTTTGAACCATTGGATTGGATCCCTATAGATTTTAGCTCAAATCTGCTAAGTATGAGGAGAACATATGATCCAAGGTATGCCTCTTCTACAGGAGTTCAGTATAACTTCCCTAAAGACACTAGAACTTCGGAAATACTGGATAATGTCGTCATTGGAGAAGTATTGGGGAAGTTATATAAGGACGATATGGAAATTGATCAGATGGAGGTTCAACAAGCAAAGAAGCTATTTGATAGTTGTTTTGTCCCATCGCCGTATGAAGGATTGTGCGGAGTATATGCAGTTGGCCTTACGGAACGAACGGAAGTTGATCCTTACATACCGTGCGAGATTGGATATAGAAGCTTTCCTAAAGCATTATGTGATTTTGGTTCCCGCGTCAGTTTGATGACGTATGAAGCATTCATGGACATGCCTTATGACATAAAAGGAAGATTGCTAGGAACCGAGCTTGAGCTAATCATGGCGGATGGAAGGAGAACCAAACCACTGGGAGTTATCAAAGATCTGAACATCGAGGTAAAAAAGAATACTATTCCGGTGGATATTTTTGTTCTTGATAAAGGTGAAGTTGGAGTCGAAGATATTATCTTGGGAAGGCCTTTCTTAAAGCTTGTACGAGCCGTAATAGATGCTGGAAAAGGTCACCTCAAATTGACTCTGGGCGGAGAGGAAGTCCTCTTTGAATTTGAAGACCCACCCGTCGTTCAAGAAAGTGACGACCCACCCTCTCTCCAAGAATTCTTCACAGAAAAAGACGAAGAAATTAGTACAGGATACTCAGACCCGTTAAACAAACTGTTTGCGGAGTCAGATAAAGAAGAGGCCGAGATTCAGGACTGTGCCGACCGGCACGACCCTTGTGCCGATCGGCACAGCGCTGGTGCCGACCGGCACGGAGGTGAAAATCCTCAATTTGAGCCTTTGGGTAATCTGGGTCCTGGTGCAGCACCAGAAGTAGAACAGAAGCCACTTCCTGACGGTCTGAGGTACGAATACTTAGGCAAAGATAAAACTTACCCCGTCATCATCAATAGTGCTTTGAATGAAGAAGAGACAAAACGATTGCTTGCTGTTCCGAGAAAATACAAGAAGGCGATCGGATATTGTCTTGATGATATCAAAGGAATAAGCCCTGCTTTTTGCACACGTAAGATCAATCTTGAGGAATCAGCCAAGCCAGTCGTCGAAGGCATGCGGAGATTGAAAGAGGGCATGAAGGAAGTTGTGAAGAAAGAAGTGCTGAGACTTCTTAATGCAGGAATGATTTATCCGGTTGCTGATAGTGAATGGGTGAGTCCGGTGCATTGCGTGCCAAAGAAAGGAGGACTCACAGTCGTGCCCAATGAGAATAATGAGTTGATCCCTCAACGGACAGTTACAGGATGGCGAATGTGCATTGATTACAGGAAACTGAATACCGCTACAAAGAAAGACCATTATCCATTACCGTTCATCGATGAGATGCTTGAAAGGTTAGCCAAGAACTCTTATTTTTGCTATCTCAACGGTTATAGTGGTTTCTTTCAAATCCCTGTTAGACCTGAAGATCAGCATAAGACCACTTTCACTTGTCCTTATGGAACTTATGCTTATCGACGAATGCCATTCGGTCTTTGCAACGCACCAGCCACATTTCAGAGATGCATGAATGCTATATTTGCTGAATTCATTGAAGACATTATGGAGGTATTTATGGACGATTTCTCTGTTCATGGTACTGATTTTGATCACTGCTTAGCAAATTTAGAGAAAGTACTAAAGAGGTGCGTAGAAGTTGATTTGGTTCTTAATTGGGAGAAATGTCACTTCATGGTAACCGAAGGGATTGTCTTGGGGCATGTTATTTCTAACCGAGGCATTGAAGTAGACAAAGCTAAAATATACACAGTTGAAAGGTTGCCACCACCTACTGATATTAAGACACTGCGCAGTTTTCTTGGACATTGTTGGCGGTTCTTATGCGATAAAATTAAATTCATTAATTCCGCAAGCGCACGGATCACCATTGTAGCATTTCACCTTGGAGTATTCCAGGGTTATCGTATTTATATTTCCGCAGGGAAGTAGAGCAAAAGAAAGCTGAATAATAGCTATGCATTGGATAATTTGGAGAAAGAAATAATGTATCAACTATACTTGAGACGGGGGTAAGATAGGCATGATAGATATGGGTGGCACACACATCCTCAAATCCAAGGTAATAAAATAAATCGTAGTATACATTTGGGAGAGCAACGAGATAGAGTTAAGGCTACCTGTATGTTTATCTATTATTTACTTTTCTAGCAGTCAAGTCTACAAAGGTTATTTACTCTAGCTAAGCTCATACACATACAAGTCATGTCGTTTCGGGGCACACACGTGCTAGGTTAACCGATGAAGCTAGTTCAAACCTAGGGATCCGTATGCTATAATTAAGACCCTGCTGAGTCCAACCCGGACGTGGTGGATTACAGAGACCGGTGCAGCTGTCACATACACTCGCGGCTACCATCCTCCGTGGGGCTGGGTGCCAAACGTGCATAGGCCAAGTTCTAAGCGCCATGCTTACAACCCGCCTAGAGGAGCTACTCTTGATCAACGGAGCAGTCCTATCTAAGAATGAACAAGCACAGATTTCACACGACGTCATCTCCGACGACGGCATTCTCTCGTACTCGCTATTCCAACAATCACGAATCCCACAACAAGACTTCTACAAGCACTTACTTAACGAATAAATAAACTAAATAGAAAAGAACTACTAAAATAAATAAATAAAGATAAAACTAATTATATAATAAATAAAATAATATCTCAAGAGTAAGATACAAAGAACTATACCGAACTCCGAGAATACTCCGGAAGCCCGAGAGAGCTCTCACTCTACTCTACTCTACTCTAACTCCCAAAGCTACTACTCAACTAAACTAATGAACACTTGGATGAAGTGTGATGGTGCGCTTTGATTCGGAGGCCGAGGGGTCCCTTTTATAGCTTGTGAAGGCGGTGGAAGCACCCTGGCCGACTTTGGAGAGGCGGCGCCGACAAAGTCGGCCGCCGGCCTAGGCGGGTGGCCGGCCGGCCGTCCCTTCGGTCGGTTCGCCACCGTCTTTTGCCTGAACGCTCCAGATCATCTCCTGATGGCGGTCCGAAGGTCGGCTACTTCGTGGGGTCGGCAGAATTGGATTGAGGGCCAAGTAAAGGCCCAAATAGCCCACCTTCTAGAATGTCGGTGGAATTCTGCCGAGCTGGGCTTGAATTGTGCGTTGAAGATTATTTTTCCAGCCCACTGGAGGAAGCCTGGGGCCTGTGGCCACCAGGTGGGGCCGGCCGGCCTAGGGTGGGGCCGGCCGGCCAGGGAATTTCCCTGGCTGGGCCTACTTTTCTCCATTATTCACTCCTGCATCCAAATATCCACCAAAACTTGTGGAGTAGCATTATTCCTAACTACTATGCACAAAATCTTGGTGTTATGTATTTATTTACCGGTAGGGTGGCGGTCAAAACATGGTTTAACGACCGCCAACAACCTCCCCAAGCTTAAACTTTGCTCGTCCCGAGCAAACTCAACTCAGGGTACCGGCGGATCAGGAGTTACAAAGAAGCGCCCCATGGGTAATAAAGATGCAACAACATACTCCCTAAACAGCGGTAAGTTTACGAGAGCACAAAATATTCATGAGTGTTGCAAAAATCGTGGGGCTTATATGTCACACCTTGTCATGCAGCATTGAAGACTAGAACGGCATTTTCGGACAAGTACACAATTCTAGCAGGTATGCATCCAGAGTGTTTATGTGCTGCAAGGTAAGGTGCAAAAAATTCTCCTTCGTTTTGGTAGGCACTTCTCTTACCTACCAATGTGAGTTCTATTCCTACAAGCTTCACTCATCCTACCTTCTACCAAATGAGGCTTTGTATGTGGAGCTTGGTAAGGAATGCACAATTGTCATGCATATATTGTAAAGCTAAAGAATGAGTCTCAATCAACATAGCAACTCCATTTATTTTGGTCATAGGAAATGATGTGATGGAGGGGGAGAAAATGAACTCACACTTATGGAAGGGGGTTTTGAAAAACATTGGTCCTTTATTTTGCTCAAGATGTTTATGATAAGAACCATATAGCCTTTGACTTTTGTCATGCTACCATAGAGTTTTTTTTTTTTTTTACTACTCCATGGTGCAAGGGGCCATGAATTTTGAATGGTTCAATGAAATATTTTGAAATATTCTTGAGTATTTTGGATGGACCAAAAGTTTTGCAAACTCTGAAAAATGTTTGGTTGATTTATCCAACCATTCTCCTTTTTATTTGGTGGAGAGAAATTTTCGAAAACACACGCGAAGGAGTTATGACCAAAATTAGGAGTGCTTAGTTTCAAGAGTACATCAAACCTTAACAAAACTCAATGCACAAACAAATGGCTATGAGCGGGGCTGTTTCGAATATTACGATATGGCTCTGGTAGGTAAATAAATCCTCACACTAAGAGAAGTGTGCCAAAACAGAAGGGTTTTAGGTACTTGCAGCAATTCAAGATAAACATCTCTGGATGAAACCATACTAAAAAATTACAACAAGTCCTAATCATGCCATATCACAATCCACAATGCTCAGACTTGGTGTAACAAATGCAACCCACGGAAAATAAGCAAGACTTATGATGTGATCATGCTCAAGTAAAAATAACACATATGTCAGGAGTAGAGGTTGCATCTATGCGACACATGGGAAGCTAATTTGTAACTCGATCATCTTAAGCATAACAACAAGATTCTAGCATTTATTTGAAACAGGGAGTTTATTTATTTATTAAGAAAATTAAGGATACTTACCTGGGGGTCCTCCCCAAGCTTGAGTCTTTGCAAGACTCGAGCTTGTATTGAACTCCTTCTTACCTGGGGGGCCCTCCCCAAGCTTGAGTCTTTGTAAGACTTAAGCTTGATTCAGGCTCTTCCTCCTCCTTCTTTATCTGCAAAAAAGAGTGAGGATGATACAAGTGGCTAGCCCCTAATGAGCATTGCCGGGAATCCTATTATTTTTGTTGTTTTTTAAATTTTTCAAATTTTTATTTTGTTTTTATGATTTATGAAAAGAAAAACAAGTGCTAGGCCTAGCTAGGATAACGATTGGGATGGCCTCCCCAATCGGAGGGCTCTCATTTTTACGTCTTTGAGCTAGACGTTCTCCATGTCTTTTCAACTCGTTTGGACCTCGCTCGCTGGAGAATCTTGCGAGGTAGAGGTTCCTTCTTTCTTCCGCCACACCTTGGTTGTCTTCTTTGTGTTGGTGGCGGCGACCTTTTCTTCAATAGGCGCCTTTGTTGTACTCTCATCGGTCGATACCGTAGCTGCCTTCTTCTTTCTTGAGCGCCTCGCTCTCCTCTTCTTGGGCGATTGTGACTCGCCTACTCCTTCTTGCGGAGGAGTAAGAGGGGCTTGAGGTGTAATTGGCGGCTGAGGCATCCTCCTTGGAGTCCTCCAATACTTTGCTAGCCTTCTTGCATTCTCTCTTTCCAGACAGTCTCTCATGTATGCAATGAGCTTGTCTGGCTGTGGCATGGGTGGAGTAATCTCAATCTTCTCCACTCTCCTTGGGTCCTTTCCATATATGACCCGTACTTGCTTGCATTGCTCAACTCTAGGCTTGAAGTTGAACGTTTCTTCCCTGCCGTTGAAATCCAAGTGGATCTCTCCTGCCCCCACGTCAATGTTGGCGTTGGTGGTGCTCAAGAACGGCCTTCCAAGGATGAGAGGAGCCTTGTCATCCACCTCCATATCCAGCACAACAAAGTCAACGGGGACGAAGAGATTTCTGATCTGCACGGGAACTTCTTCGACAATCCCCAAGGGCAGGCGCAGTGACCCGTCTGCAAGCTGGAGCTTCATGGTCGTTGGGGATAATGGATGGTTTAACCCATCGTACATCGCCTTCGGCATGATGCTCACGCTCGCTCCTAAGTCACATAGTGCCCGAGCGAAACAACGGTCGTTGACCAAACACGGAATGGTTGGCCATCCGGGATCTTTTCTGATCACATCCTTGGGGAGTGCGGCATCCAAGTCGCTCTCTTCACACCTGATGGTTATTGCATTCACACTCTCCTTGGGATTAACTTCCGGTTGCCCAGGAAGTTTACCCGCACGAGGAGACTGCACAGCTGAAGCTATTTGCGCAATTTGCGTTTCTAGCGTCTTGTTATGGCTTAGCTGATTCTGCAGAGCAGTGCTGAACGACTCTAGCTTGGCATCTATGCTCTCTAAAGCTTTATCGGTAGTAAGAAATTTCTTACTAATACTGTCATTGATTTTGACCTGGCCGAGAACTAGATCCTTGATAGAGGGCTCATAACGGGAAAGATTACCATTGTTACCTCCCTGATTCTTGTTGAAGGAGAGGTCGGGCCTTGAGTTCCAGCCGTAGTTGTTCTGGGAGCGGAACCCATTGCCATTGTTGAGGAAATTGCATTCCTCTCTCGCATTTGGGCAGTTGATGCCCATATGCCCAACGCTGCCGCATTCCTCACATGTCATGCGGGAATCCGCAACTTGCAGGTCCTGTGGAGACTCCACCTTGCGGAGTAGCTGATCGAGCTTGATGGCGAGCATGTCCATCGTCTCCACTTGGTGCACTCCACGGGTCTTGGTGCTCGCCGCTTGGCGTTCACCATGAGTCTGATTGGCCGCCACCTTCTCAATCAACTTCTTAGCGTTCTTCACGCTAAGGGAGAAGAAGGAGCCGCCTGCTGCGGCGTCGAGGTGCTCTCGAGCGGACGGCCTCAAACCGTGGTAGAAACTCTGTATGAGGAGCCATTCCTCCATGCCATGGTGTGGGCATGAGAGAACGTACTCCTGCATCCTGTCCCAGGCTTCCGCGGTCGACTCATCTGCGAGCTGTTGGAAGCCCGATATCTTGTTCCGCAGGGCAGTCGTCTTGCCCGGCGGGAAGAACTTGGCGAGGAAGGCATTGGAGCATGCCGTCCACGTGTCGAGGGACTCTTGGTTCGCGTAGAACCACTGGAGAGCCTTCCCCAATAGAGAGAATGGGAAAAGCTGTAGTCGGATAGCGTCCTGAGGTGCATCCTTTATGACGAAGGTGTTGCACGTCATCAGGAACCTTTGGAGGTGAGCATTTGCATCCTCCGACGGCTTCCCACAGAAAGGACTGGCCACGATCATGTTGATCAAGGTTGGCTTGAGCTCGTAGTCCTTGTTGGTGATGCGCGGGTTGGGGCCCACGCGGATGTTCTCCGTAGTTGGCGCGGAGAAGTCATTGATCGTCTTCTCGACTGGATCACCCATGTTGTTGTTCGTTTATGAAGATGTGGGGTGCTCGACAGTCGTCGGGAGGGATCCTTCAAGAGCCAGAACTTTCGATCGAGCGTGGGTGGGAGGAGGGGTAAGCCTGGCCCTCACCCTTCTCAAGAACTGTTCCGGATCTGGGTGGAAGTTTTCTGGTAGGTCGAAACCAGTCATGCACAGTCCTGTTTCAAATTTCCACAACAAAGAAAGACAGGACAAGGGTAAGCCCGCAAAAGTAAGTGATAATTATTCTTCTCACAAACTTCAATGCATTTATTCAGTTCCTAGCTGCTACTTCCCCGGCAACGGCGCCAGAAATGCTTGTTGGCGGTTCTTATGCGATAAAATTAAATTCATTAATTCCGCAAGCGCACGGATCACCATTGTAGCATTTCACCTTGGAGTATTCCAGGGTTATCGTATTTATATTTCCGCAGGGAAGTAGAGCAAAAGAAAGCTGAATAATAGCTATGCATTGGATAATTTGGAGAAAGAAATAATGTATCAACTATACTTGAGACGGGGGTAAGATAGGCATGATAGATATGGGTGGCACACACATCCTCAAATCCAAGGTAATAAAATAAATCGTAGTATACATTTGGGAGAGCAACGAGATAGAGTTAAGGCTACCTGTATGTTTATCTATTATTTACTTTTCTAGCAGTCAAGTCTACAAAGGTTATTTACTCTAGCTAAGCTCATACACATACAAGTCATGTCGTTTCGGGGCACACACGTGCTAGGTTAACCGATGAAGCTAGTTCAAACCTAGGGATCCGTATGCTATAATTAAGACCCTGCTGAGTCCAACCCGGACGTGGTGGATTATAGAGACCGGTGCAGCTGTCACATACACTCGCGGCTACCATCCTCCGTGGGGCTGGGTGCCAAATGTGCATAGGCCAAGTTCTAAGCGCCATGCTTACAACCCGCCTAGAGGAGCTACTCTTGATCAACGGAGCAGTCCTATCTAAGAATGAACAAGCACAGATTTCACACGACGTCATCTCCGACGACGGCACTCTCTCGTACTCGCTATTCCAACAATCACGAATCCCACAACAAGACTTCTACGAGCACTTACTTAACGAATAAATAAACTAAATAGAAAAGAACTACTAAAATAAATAAATAAAGATAAAACTAATTATATAATAAATAAAATAATATCTCAAGAGTAAGATACAAAGAACTATACCGAACTCCGAGAATACTCCGGAAGCCCGAGAGAGCTCTCACTCTACTCTACTCTACTCTAACTCCCAAAGCTACTATTCAACTAAACTAATGAACACTTGGATGAAGTGTGATGGTGCGCTTTGATTCGGAGGCTGAGGGGTCCCTTTTATAGCTTGTGAAGGCGGTGGAAGCACCCTGGCCGACTTTGGAGAGGCGGCGCCGACAAAGTCGGCCGGCCGGCCTAGGGGGGTGGCCGGCCGGCCGTCCCTTCGGTCGGTTCGCCACCGTCTTTTGCCTGAACGCTCCAGATCATCTCCTGATAGCGGTCCGAAGGTCGGCTACTTCGTGGGGTCGGCAGAATTGGATTGAGGGCCAAGTAAAGGCCCAAATAGCCCACCTTCTAGAATGTCGGTGGAATTCTGCCGAGCTGGGCTTGAATTGTGCGTTGAAGATTATTTTTCCAGCCCACTGGAGGAAGCCTGGGGCCTGTGGCCACCAGGTGGGGCCGGCCGGCCTAGGGTGGGGCCGGCCGGCCAGGGAATTTCCCTGGCTGGGCCCACTTTTCTCCATTATTCACTCCTGCATCCAAATATCCACCAAAACTTGTGGAGTAGCATTATTCCTAACTACTATGCACAAAATCTTGGTGTTATGTATTTATTTACCGGTAGGGTGGCGGTCAAAACATGGTTTAACGACCGCCAACAGACATGCAAATTTTTATCGCAGATTTGTGAAGGATTATTCAAAGATTGCTAAGCCATTAACAGAATTGCTGCAAAAGGATGTTGAATTTGAGATGAATGATGAAAGGCTTACTGCTTTCCGGAAGTTGAAAGAAGCATTATGTTCTGCACCTGTTATGCAACCTCCGGATTGGAATTTACCTTTTGAGATTATGTGCGATGCAAGTGATTATGCAGTAGGAGCGGTTCTTGGACAACGAAAAGAAGGTAAAGTGCATGCTATCTACTATGCTAGTAAAACTCTTAATGAAGCCCAGATTAATTATACAACAACAGAGAAAGAGATGCTAGCTGTTATATTTGCTTTTGAGAAATTTAGATCCTACATCCTCAATTCTAAGGTCATTGTTTATACGGATCATGCTGCTATTAGATATCTTGTCTCTAAAAAAGAATCGAAACCTAGATTGCTTCGTTGGGTTTTGATGTTACAAGAATTTGATTTGGAGATTAGAGACAAGAAAGGGGTTGAGAATTCAGTAGCAGATCATCTGTCTCGTTTGACGCTTGAGAACAAGGAGGGATGCATTGGTGATGCCATGGCGCAAGAGCAGCTATTTCGAGTTAAGGATCATCGAGAATCATGGATGCAAGACATCATAAATCGATTCAAAGGGAAGCTAGATGATTGTAACAAGAATTCAAGAAAGAAGATTGTCAGTGAGATGAGAAAATTCATATGGGATGATCCTTATTTATACAGATATTGTGAAGATGGAGCTGTTCGAAGGTGCGTACCTCGCGACGAACGCGAAAGCATATTGGAAAAGTGTCATTCATCGGAGTATGGTGGACATTATGGGCACTTTCGAACACAAGCAAAGGTATGGGCTAGTGGATTTTATTGGCCTTCGATGCATGAAGATGCGAAAAGGTATGTAGCTAGATGCCCTCAATGCCAAAGAATTGGAAACGTTAATGCTCGTAATGCGATGCCTTTGAAGTATAACTTGCAAGTTGATATATTCGATGTTTGGGGCATGGATTTCATGGGACCATTTGTTAATTCTCATGGTTATGAATATATTTTGGTTGCTGTGGATTATGTCTCAAAGTGGGTAGAAGCAATACCATGCCGAGTCAGTACAACTCGTGAATCCAAGCAGATGTTGAATGAGTGCATATTTCCGAGATATGGTGTTCCTAGAGTCATTATCACAGATGGTGGAACTCATTTTACCGGACATGAGTTTACTAAAGCTTTGAAGAAGATGGGTATTGAGCATCGAATTGGGACAGCCTATCATCCACAGACCAACGGCCAAGCAGAAACTTCTAATAAACAGTTGAAAGGAATTCTGCAGAAAATTGTTACAAGAGAAGGAAAGGATTGGTCAAACAAGTTGAATGGCGCACTTTGGGCTTATCGCACAGCATTCAAGACACCAATAGGTACGACACCCTATCAATTCGTCTATAGAAAGACTTGTCATTTGCCTGTAGAGTTAGAACATAGAGCATATTGGGCAATCAAAGAGATGAATTTGGATTTAGATGCTGCTGCGGTAAAAAGAAAGATTCAAATTAGTGAACTCGAGGAAATGCGCTTAAAGGCTTATGAGAGTGCAGCAATCTATAAAGAAAAAACAAAGAAGTGGTATGATAAGAAGCTTTTGAAAAAGGAATTTCATGAAGGAGATAGAGTACTACTATTCAATTCAAGATTTCGGTTATTCGGTAAAGGCAAATTGAAAAGCAAATGGGATGGACCGTATCTTGTTCATAAAATTCTCCCTTCCGGAGCTGTTGTCATCATGGATGGAAAGCAAAATACATACACGGCGAATGGCCAACGACTAAAGGTATATCTTGAACCCGACACTTTTGAATTAAAGTCATTTGATATATATTATGTGAATTGAGTGATTGGGTGGTCGAGCTTAACGACGTAAAACAAAAGCACTGTTGTATTTACTGTTTTTCTGTGTGTTTTGTGTTTCTTTGATTTTATTGAGTCGTTCGAGGCAACTTTGCCCCCGTGCCGACCGGCACAGCATGTGCCGATCGGCACGGGAGAGTCCGTGTCGTTTTGAGTCGAGTTTTTGCCCTTCCTCCAAGACATGCTTCGGTGACTTCCAAATTTAAGAGATAGAGTCCGGTTCGACCAAGAGAATTATGGATCTATATACGAAGGAGTTGTCTCGGATCTCATCATCAAAAATCGAGCGCCGCCGGAGTTCCCACCAAACCCTAGAGCAGAAAACAATGCAAGGCGGCGAAACCGGAAGCGGAGGCGACGGTGCCGACCGGCACGCTGACGGTGCCGACCGGCACGGCGCCGTACTTTCGCCAATGAGCCCAACTCTGCCATGGGAGAGCAACAGGAGCCTCAACCCCACCGAGGACGATCCAATCGTCTGGTCGCACCTGAAGCAACGATGGATGATGAAGAGTGAAGCGGACGCGTTCAATAGAGAGAAAAAGGAGATGGATGAAGCCTTCGGAAGAAGGTTAGAGAAGTGCTAGTACGCAAAGGTAAATCCAAGGTTGATGATAGCACACCGGTCTCCGATAGGTATACAATGGATCGACTTCTCGCTATGGACCGTCCTTTGACATATGATGATCTTATCACCTTTGAATCGATCCTTACTGATAGTGAGAAGGAAGAGTTAGACAAAGACTGCTTTCTGACCATCCATAGGTCTAGGCTGAACGATGGAAGGAATCCTGATAGAGGTGCCGACCGGCACACGCAAGGTGCCGATCGGCACAGTACACTACCACGCGTCCTGACCGACTGGGAAGACCTCCAAGAGAAGATTCTGCACAAGAACACCAGAGGTTTTGGATGTAAGTGTTTTTACTGTATGAAAGACCATCGAGGCAGATTGAGAATTATCTAACAGATCCTGAATGCATCCCTGCGACTTTCGTCTTTGATGATAGCTTTCCCATTGCTAAAGGGCGCATGACCCCTAAAGAGATCAATGATGAAATTCAGAGGCGTATTGACAGGGACAATGCTGCAAAGAGGAGAGCACGCAACCTGGCAGATCTAGAAGCGTATTTTGCAAGGAACGATAGGCGTGCCGACCGGCACGGTCACTGTGCCGATCGGCACGACGTCAAGGTTGTGAATTTGGTTGAAATATCTGATGATTCCTCTGATGATGAGCCAGACCCTAAGCGATCAAAAGAAGTAGAGGAAGTTCGGCGTTCCGCTCGTCTTTCTTCAAAGCCTAGAGCAAGATATACCTCGGAATCAGTGAGCTATATAGAGGCATCCCCTGCACATGAACACCCATTAGCTAATCTTGTTGCAAAGGATGAAGAAGATCCCGAAGAGGATCCAGAAGAAGATCCCGAGGAGGAACCAATGGAAGATGAGCCAGAACCTACTAATTCCGAACCACCCAGTGCAGAAGGAGCTACAGGAGGCCTTGCAGGAGCTCAAGGAAGTGCAGGACCGCGTTATCAGGTGAATGGCGCCTCGTGCCGATCGGCACGGGCTCCGTGCCGACCGGCACCTCGGGGTTTTGACAGAAACTCGCCCCTGAGGGATGAGCGTCATGATCGTCCTGCCAATTGTTGCCCAATCTGCAGAAGAAACATCGAACGTCTCTATTATGATATGGAGAGATGCTATAGGCACCATCGGGACATTGATATAAGGATTGATGACATAGAGAGCATGGCCGCGGCGGATTACTCTTTTCTCATGAGGAACATTCGAAGCATCTTTAGCATGTTGAGGAGGCATGGCATTTCAGATTAGGTTGGTCTAGTCGTTTTTCTTTTGCAATAGGGACATTGCAAGGTTTGAGTGTGGGGGATTCGCCCTTACACTTCTTAAGGTCGTTTGCTTCGATTTAGTATGGTTTGAGTTATTGTGTGAAAGTGTGAGAGTTTTCTTAGAGAGATTTGAGATGGTGTGCTTAGTCAAGCTTCGAGGTCAAGAATTATTGCAATGTCTTGAATAAAGTTAGTGTTAGTTGTCGAATCGATGTGTTACCCCATATTCTTGATTTTGTTTTTGACGATCGTTTTGCCAATCTACTTGAGTTCATTGAATAATCGCTTGGCTTTATATACCCACTTTTCGAAAACCCCTTCTATCATCATAAGTTGAAGCATGTAGCTAAGGATTTGATATTATGCCTATTACACTAAGCCAAATGAGATGAGAGAAGCCTACACATAAACCTTTTGATAGGAAGACGTCTTTGTCAACTCTTTGCTCTTGATTACGACTAAGCTAGAAGGGAGAAGTTTCATTTGTTCATCTCAGTTTGCTAGCCATCTATCATCAAATTCTTTCTACCCAAAAACCGATATTTCATCGTTTCTCCCTCCTCCTTGATACAACCTACAAGCAAATGTGAAGTCTAAACAGATTTCGATCCAAAATATGCTCTGATAGCAGTCTGCAAGGAAATAAAAGAAGAAAAAGAAGGAAAAGAATTAAATTGGTCAGGTGCCGACCGGCACAGGTCTGTGCCGATCGGCACAAAAGGAAAAATAAAGGAAAATGGTCAAAAAGAAAGAGAATAATGAATATCAAAGGAAGCAGACTGCAGAAAGAGTTAAAATTCTAAAAAGATCTGTATATGCTTCAGGCTTGATCCCTTCTTAATTCTATTTCATTCATTCTCGATTGTTTCCTTTTCCCTTGATCCTTGTGCTTATACTCTGAAGTCCTATGATGAAAACCCCTTTTTAGAAGGCATGATTGAGCGAATTGTTGACTTAGTTGTTCTTTCGATTCAATTTGGTTATATTACTTTCCAAGATCCACAAAAGAGCCTTATATTGTAGAATAGGAGAGGGAAGGAAATACATTTGAGCGATTGAGTGAAGTCTGAAACTTTTGCGTTCTTCTTACTTGATATGAAGGGAGATAAAAATATTCGTTTGGTAAGCCTTGTGATTGATTTGGTCGACTCAAGTTTTGAGGTGAAATTGTTTTCAAAAATCGAGAGAAAGTCTTGTGGAGGGATACTAATTCGACGAGATGATTGACAATGGCTAAGTTGAAGACTTGTGAGAGTTTTTGCTTCTTGACATGACGAAAGCACGGTGATGATTTTCTTGATTCGTGTTGCTCGAGGACTAGCAATGATTTGAGTGTGGGGGAGCTGTTGGTGCTTTCTAGGTGCACATTTTATGTGACAAATATGGTGTTTTTAATACTTTATTATGTCATAATTGCTAACAATTAACCCCCATTATCATATATATGCGTAGTTTCTGTGTATTCGGAAGATTTGCAGGAAACAGGTGAAAATTAAGAGACTACGAGTAAAGAGCTGCCGGAGGCCCGAAGAACGAGGAAATTGGAGTCCGTGCCGTTCGGCACGGCCTGTGTGCCGACCGGCACCATGGGGGTCGGGCTCCAAACTTGAAGCCCACTCGGAGAATATGAAGCCCAGAAGAAATATCAGAGTCGGAGTCGGTGAAATCGAGCCCACAACCAAAAGAGACTATAAAGAGGAGATCTTGGTCGCGAAGTAAAGGGGGACAGACAGATACAGAGGTTTTGACCTAGGTTGAAGGTTGTGGCGGCGAAGACGGCGATCACCGATCATCACCACCAAAAAGGAAGACTGTGCCGACCGGTACACCTCCGTGCCGATCGGCACCTGTGGGACCACGCCAAAATCCTGCATCCTACTGTACCCATGTTCATGTGTTGCAGTATGATGCGTGAGTAGATCTCATATTCTCTCCGTGGCGAGGGGAATCTGGTTATGTAACTCTCACGCTTACAATACTCTTTTGATGTGTTTGGTCTATGTGATGCTTTGAACTCGTATCCGATCAATGCGTGTTTATCACATAGTGCAAGAAACCAGTGGGGAGCTATTAGTACCTTGTCGTGACAGGACCGGGGCGAACGAAACCATCATGTCTTGTAGAATACTAAACCTATCAATTGAACCATGACCTGAGTTGCATGCCAGTACCCCAAACCATAGGAGAGAATCCTTTTCATAACCTTGATACAACCGCAGGCCCTTTCATCTCTAGCTGTTAACCACCCTTTCCACACACACCTTTGCCATATTAATTTAGTAGTTTAAATAATAGTTTAAGTCCCGCTTGTTCTCTGTGGTTCGATATTAAACCTTGGAATACTCTAAGGGAAAAAGTGCTACAACTGTACACCGTCCTCTTGCGGTATATAAGTGGGTGCGTACAAACGACCAACACTGCTCAAGAAAGAGGAGAGGGGCGACTGGGCCGGGAAAGGAAGATTTCGGCCTAGGGAAAAAGAAATTGGTTTGCTATTTACCAAGATTTCAAGTCAAGTCAAATTTGAATGGATTTCAAATTTGAAAAAGAATTTCAACCTCGACAAACACTCCAAATAAAACAAGTAAATCCAAAAATGAATATGGTGATATTTATGCACATTTAAATTCAAGATTTTGAATTCGAGGTGAATTTTCTAAGGTTCAACATATAGTCATTTTAATTTGTTGTAAATTCAAAAGTTCAAATTTTTGGTGGTCTTTACATGAGATCAAACACTTGAGCACAATTTTATATTTCAGAATTTTCATATTCTAGTAAGTTCAACTTATTTTAGTTAATTTTATTTTGAACATTCATGACAAAATAAGATTTAGACAAAAATTTTAAATCAGAGTGATTTTTATTTCATTTTGATTTTGATTTGAAAATTGGGATGCTACAGGGATTATATATATACACGCAGAATTTTCGGATTGCATAAACAATAACCAACAAAGAAATATAGAAGGGGATATAAATCTTACACCAAAACAAATAAGAAATACCCATGGCAAGTGACCCCAAGCACTAGACATGCATATAGAATGGAACAACCCAATTTTAGCACTCGGTGTAGGCGGCATACCGAAACAGTGGTCTGCGAAAAGCTTTGATGGCCCATTCAAGGAATGGCACGGTAAATCTTACATTAGGATTGACCGTATTTAGGGTTGTGTTCAACATACAGAAACGGTGTATGTATGCATATACCTCAAATTTTCTTTTTGAGAGATCTAAAGTCTAAACAGCGCCAAATTCTTGCATGATGGAATGTGGCAAAAATTGGAACATAAACCGCCACATCAAGCATTCCCTTCGGTTTGTTGATGAGAGAAAGTACTCAATAATGGGATAGGAGGAGCCGGGAGTATAAGCGTCAAGCTTGAATAAGTAGCACAATGTGACTGGTGGCGAATTTTAGATGGAACAGTTACTACCCGGCATGTCTGACATATGAAGTCACGCGGGACAGTCGATCGACAGGACGCAGGGAAGCTCGCTATTTGAAATAGCGTCCACCACCTTGAGCCGGGCCGCGCCTCCTTTGTTTCGTTCTTTCTTGGTCCCTGGCCTCGCCAGTGCTTCGCCGCATCCTACCGCTCTGGTCTCCGATGGAGCCACTATTAATTGATTATGCCAAGCATGTGTAGACGAGAATACCATTTTCTTACGGCCAGGCGATTCATCTCGAGCTTCTAGACGACAGGGCGTACGTGTGATTGAGGAGAGACACCCGGTGTTTTGGCGCGAATGCACGTGGCAGTCTGTCCGCCTTCCTGCAGAACGTCAACTGCACGTGAAGAAGGCGGCGAGGACGTTGGCTGCGCCCTGGTAACGGTGGTCAGGGCCGTCAGGCTCGGGCCAAACGTCCTTTGCAACCGCGGGTTTCAACTTCCACTGTGCCAGATGATTTCATTTCAGAAAACATAGAGTCAGGGGTGCGCGTGCGTGTATATATGTGGCTACCAAGCCCACAAGCCTGGAGTTTAAGGTGTCTCTTGCCTGCTGCAAATTTATCCCAATGTTATTTGGAAGCTAATATATATACCGCTGCCTCATACTAATTTTCATGCACTGAAGATATATGCTTCAGGCATGAATCAAAATAATGTCCTCCCTCCTGGCTATATATTTGGATGTTTGCCATGCTGCCTCTGGATTAATGTACATCCGGTTCGTACACGCACTTCACTTCCCAGATGATATATAACTCATTCCTTGCGGCTGATACAAGAGAGAATTGTGGATGACTGTAGTGGTGGAACGCATGAGTGTTACTTGGAGTGGGAGGTGTTAGGAATCAAGCCTTCCCGATGATGGCCAGCTTTCTAAAACCAACTTTGATACTTGGGGAGGACGAGCAGTGGCTCGACTGGTCTGGCACTGGAGTTGGTAGCGATACCACCCGAGTTCGATCCTTCCATGGAACTCGAAGTCCTCACTTGGCATTGTCCCCATAAGAATCTTTCACTTGCAGGTACCTCTCACATGGAGTCACGAAGGGAATGCGACGCTCATCATCGCGCATCGGATCCGGTGGATGCTGATGACCTTTCGAAGGACACGATTTTTGAAGCTGTGTATAGTTATAGGCTAGTTGTATGCGTGGGTGTGTGTTGGTGTCTGCTGTTGGGTAAGTGATCAGTGATAATTGTACCCAGTTTGAGGGAGGGGCAATCCTAGCCGGGGGGGGGGGGGGGGGGGGGGGGGGGGGGGGGGGGCCCACCCCCCCCCCCCCCAGCTTCAGCCCAACATGTAATTCCCATACTGTAGAAGCATTGTCATACCCCAATTCTAGAGTATGATGTGCATTATGTATCAGTCCCTGGATCAGTAGCTGATACGCACAAGAACACAGATATGATAGCCAAAGCATACCTCGAATAGAGGAAGTATTACCTGCTACAGAGCCCTTAGTGGCGGCAGGACAAGGATTCGGACCATCCATATCCATCCGACCAACTAACGGCGAAGCAAACAGCGGAAACCAAGGCCCAAGCCACAAGCAGACTTGAGAAGCAGACCCGAAAACCAACACGTCGCAGCTTCCTACGAAGCCTTCTCTTCACTAAAAACAGCAGGCGCAAACGCGTGAGTACATAAGGTACTCAGCAAACCCTAACATAAGGGGTAAGCATATGCAAGGGTATATCAATGGTAAAGGCTGGGGTTCATTGTATTGGCGGATAAGCCAATTTTCATGCAAGGGTTGTTTTGCAAACAAAGCCAGTTCACAAACTACAGTCAAGATTATTATCATATAATGGGGTTGGTCGGCCCTGGGGGGAGATAATAGTTCAATCCCGCCAGTTCCTCACTTTTAATGCTGGCCGGAAACCAGCGCACGGCTCCACGCCGGTGTATTCCAAAAACACGCCAAGGGTAACACTCAGGAAGTCTAATCATAGTGTGGCCATTGCTTTCGCGTCGTCCAATACCGTGGAACACGGTTATCCGGATAGATTCATAACCTCGGCCGAGGGTGCACAAATTTCCCCACAAGGTAGTCCAGTCCTCCCCGGGGTCCCAGTTCGGACTATCCTACTAAAGGTCCCGTACCTACTTGGTACCACCACGGCATCCCCCACGGACATCACCAGGGGCTTCACAATCACATAATATGGCCAGATTCACAATAAATGCCGGACTCGCCGCCACCCTCGTCGAGTCTTCTCCTGGGATTCCGCTGCAATCTCCTGCCTCCGGGGGGTACCGGGTGAGTACTAGTAGGGTGTGGTTCCAATCCCGTACCCATATACGGCTTGTCGCTGCGTGTAAGGTGCTAGGCAAAGGCGGCACAAGAACCGGTCCTTATACGACCGAACCAGGCATCTTCAATAGCCAATCCTCGCGAGGAAGGGCGTCCCAGAGATAGCCTCCCCACTGAGGACTACCTCGCCTGATCCCGCCAAAACATCCCCCACTATGGGTTGCACTTTATCACTAATCCCACCCATTTTCACATTTACGCACACCACCAAGCACTCACACATTTTAACACAAAAGCATGTGAGCAAGATTAATTAAACACCTGGTGATAGTCCTAAGCAGCATACTAGCACATCATTAAGGAATTAATGATGCGGGATCCTAGGTTTAACAAGGAATCAGGATATAATCAAATCAAGGCAAGGCAATCAATTATTGCATAAGACCTAGCATTTAAATTACTTTTAAATACCATGCAATTTATTTGTAAACAGCTCTAAATAGGATAATTTTGCAATCATAGGATCAATATGATCAAAGGGAGTTAGGGCTTGCCTGATAACGTTACCCTAATCTTCAATTCTGGGTCTTCAGACTCTTCTGTCGAAGTTGATGTCTTCAAGTCTTTTCTCGAAGCTTGGATCTTCTGTATCTTCCTTGAATTCTTCTACTCTCTCGAATTCGTGTAATCTAGCGCATAGAAACACTAAGGATAAATAAACTACCATAAAAAAAATAAAAGACCGAAAAGAGGCAAATAAGATCCAATTAACTCCAAATAAGAACCGATAAAGTATCGATAAAGAATAAGAGGCTCGAATCATGCATGATGCAACAAGTTTTAATTTAAAAGAGGTTTTATTATAACTAAGAGGAATGCATCAAACACTAGGGCTTTAATGTGAATGATGGATGCTAAACACCATGAGGAGTGCATGCTTGCATGTGACGGTGGGAACAGCGGGTGTACGTGCAATTCATACACTTGCATCACTAGGACTTTATATAGGATGTAACCTATGTAAAGGCGCATGCAACAAGTGTACAAAGTGCAAGGTGTGCCACTTTAATTACTTTTATAAATTATAGCATTATCTATTGATGATTGGCTATTATCTATTAAGTTAGTTGTCATGCACTGAGTGCATGACAGTGGTACGTGTACGTGATCATGTATGGCATGAATGCACGGCTGCAGATAAAATACAGCGATAAATCAAGGACAGCTAGCAAATAAAACAACAACGAATGATAACTCCAATAAGATTCAAGGAGAGACCATATATAAAAGAGGATAACAATTCAATGAAGGTTGGTAATGATCGGGAGAATAATGGGTTAAGTTCGAATGAGCGAAGGTTGAATTGGGTTAGGTTTATAGTCGAGCTAAGATAGGAGGAGCTTGCTAAGATTTGCAGTGAGATGACTCGGAAGGACGGCTAGGTTTAATGCTAGCGGACGAAAGAGTTGGTGCGGGACACGAGGTTGGAGTGGGATGTGTTACAACGAGATTGGCACGGCGAAAAGGTATGGCATGATTGGTTTGGCTCATGAAAAGGTGAACCAGCATTTGAGACATGCGAGTTTGGCGTCGCATGATTTGCCGAAAAGGGATTTTATCGAAAGAGGATGGAACTTGGGGTATTGATGGCTCATAGATGCATTCTAGAGCATCATGATTAGTACCAAAGGGTACTACGCGTTTCTATGAACGCTTGGGTGCAAGAATCGCTCAAAACAGAGTTATGGTGGAAAAGATATGGAGATTTGAAGTTCTAGGGGCTTATGTGTGAGAAGAGAAAGGTTTTGAGGGCCTTTTTGTAATTACAGAAAGGATCGAGGGACCTAACCGTAATTATGGAAAAGTTTAGGGGCTTTACTGTGAAATGATAAGGGCTGAAAGGTAATTATGGAAAAGTATAGGGGTGTTTCTGTAAAAGGTCAGGACCTAAACATGATTACAGAACTTGAGGGCTTATCTGTAAAATATACAGGGCCCGGGGATTTTCTGGATATTCTGGAATTATTTTGTATAGGAAAAAGATTATGAACTGAGTCCACGGTGAACCAGAGTGCTCATGGGTCTTCGGTTTATGTGGACCGGGTGCACGGAAGAGAAGAGGGAGTGGGAGGCTGACTGGGTAGGGGACCGGGTCAAGCTGGGCCCACGGGCTGACGTGGCTTGCCACGTTGGCAGGCGGCGGGGCTGGGTCAACGCGGCCGGAGATAAGGGTGCGCGCGGCGGCGGTTCGCCGGGATGCTGGCCGGCGGCGGTTAGGGAGGCAGAACGGCGACGAGAGCACGTCGCCGAGGACTAGTGCGCGACTGCGGAGCGGTTGGTGGATGGTGTCGACGACGGCGCGCAGCACGGCGGCGGCACAAGCTCGCCGGAGATGGCGGCGGCAGTGGCTCGCGATGGGAAGAAAGGAAAAGGGTGCATGAAGCTCGAGTGTGTGCTCACAGTGATGTGCAGGGGAGTGTGGCGAATCGTTTCCCGAGCTCGGCTTAGCCGGGGAAAGCCCACGGTGGCCGGCGGCGAGAGGGAGAGCGACGGCGGTGATGGTGCTCGGTGCGGAGTGTGTACGAGTGGGAAAAGGAAAGGAAGGAGGGGCGCATGAGGGAGAGAGGGACTCGGGGAGTCTCACCGAGCGGTCAGCGAGGACGGGGAACGGTGGTGTCGTCGTCGACGGAGATGGCGGCGGTGCTTAGGGTTCACCGTCGATCTCCTCGCGTGGGGCGCGGCTGCGCGAGAAGAGGTGGTGCCAGGGTAGTGTACAGCTCGAGGAGGCTCGGTGAAGAAGAAGGGAGGAGGGGGAGAGCCTCTGCGGCGGTAGAAGAGGTCGCCGGAGAGCTCAACGGGGAGAGGAGAGAGGGAAGGGAAAAGAGAGAGAAGAGTGGCAGACGGGGAGGAAGGAGAGAAGCTCGAGTCCTTTAATAGGCGAGCAAAGGCGGTGCGCGGCGAGGCGGTGTGGCACTGGAAGGCGGCGGGGAGCCGGCAGGGCGGCATGGGCGGCGGCGCGTTTCGCGCTGGCCAGCCGGAGGATGACGAAGGGGTGGCCCCACGCATCAGTGAGAGAGAGAGGGAAAAGAGAGGCGGTTCGGGCGAGCTGGGCCGGGACAGGATGGCGCGGTTGCGGCCCAGGAGGGAGGGAAAGGAGAGGCTGGGCCTGCTGGGAGAGGAAAGAAGGTGGGCCGAGAAAGGAGAGAAAGAGATTAGGCGGCCCGACTAAGGGAAAAGGTTTTGAACAAATTCTAGAATTCGGATTTGAAGGAATTTCAAATTCGAACAAAAAGGGAAAACAAACAAACACTCAAAATAAATCCAATAAAATCTCAAAAGTGCATATGATGAGTTTTATGCAAGCTTAAATTTAAAATTTGAAAATTCAACTTGGAACTTAATCTACTTTGATTTTATATTTGTTGGAACTCAAAAAGGTTCAAATTTTAGTGAATTTTAAATGAGGACAAACATTTGAGCATTGATTTATATTCGAAAATTTCAAATTCAAACTAAGTTTGATTTATTTTAGTGAATTTTATTTTGGAAAATTCATGGCAAGGTAAGATTGAACAAAAATTTAAATTTGGAGTGATTTTTATTCCTTTTTATTTTGCTTCCAAATTTGGGGTGTCACAAGCATGAACAGTAGCATTTTTCTTTTTCTTTTTTCGTTTTTCCCTTCTTTCGGCCCACCCTAAGGCCCAACACTAGACTCGCCACTGGTTTGAGATGCCCGCCTCTTTACTGTTTCACCAAACTATTCTTCTGAGTCCAGTACAAATGGCTATAAAGTGCACAAGCCTGGAGTTCAAGGTGATCTCTTACCTGCTGCAAGCCTGCAACTTTATCCCAATGTTATTTGGGAGCAAATATACCGCTGCCCAAGGATTGCAATCCCACGGTAAACCGGACCGGATTTTGCGAAAACCGGAAAAACCTGGGAATCTGATTTTCGGTTTTTAAATTAAAAAATTGAAACTTTGAAACAAAAAATATGTAAAAAAAAACTAGATGAAATTTGCAGCGCATTGGTGGAAGAAGAACAGAGAAATCGATCGTTTGATGGGCGACAGAAATTGAGGAAGTTTTCTGTGTTGAAAAGGGAAGGGGAAAAAAAAGAAAAAACCCTTTTCTTTTTCTCTTTTTGAACCTGCAACATTCCTCGATTTTTTGACCAAGCAAACGATTGAGTTTTCGAGTTCTTGTTGCACTAGTGCACTGCAAATTGCATCTAGTTTTTTCTACATATTTTTGTTTCATTTTTTTGCTTTTTTTATATGGGAAAAATGTCCTCCCTCCTGGCTATAATAATTTCCATGCATTGAGGATGCATCAGGTACGAATGCAAATAATGTCCTCCCTCCTGGCTATATATCGGATGTTTTCCATGATGTCTCTGGATTGATTAATGTGCATCCTGCAAGTGCACTTCGCTTCCCAGCTGACGGATATATAACTCATACCTTGGCTGATACAAGAGAGAACTTTGGATGAGTGTAGTGGTGGAACACATGAGTGTTACTTGGAGTGGGAGGTGTTAGGAATAAAAATTTGACGAATACAGGACGGCGAAAATCCTGTAACCAACTTTATTTTCCTTCTCAGAATCCTCAAGCCTAGGCCAGAGATGCTGAAGGTTTCGGTTGATTCAGAGATTTAGGGTGAGAAAAAAAATCAGTGCGCTTCTTGAAGATGCAAGGAGTTAAACAGCAATGTGTGGATGTGACGGGGCATCTGAATGCTTGAGTGGAGCAGCTGCCAACAGAGCCGCCGAGGAGGTGTGTGGTTGGTGATGGTTGTCCTTTATTCCATCGAAGATAACTAATGCCACTGACATGGGTTGGAATTGTAATGATAAGGTCTACCTAGCCGAGATATTTGATGCGGCCTTTGGTTCTAAGCAGTTGTAACACTATGTTTGATTTACTTTCGTTGCCAAAAAAAAAAAAGAGTACAGTTTACTTGACTGTGAGTGTCCACGTTCATGATCGGCAGGAAGTTTGATGCTTCCTCTCTCTCCTATAGTCCTATGGCCTCTACATGTATAAGGTTCTCAAACCAAGTTATGTTTTGAAATTAATGTGTACTTTTTTACCTAATTAACAACTTCTCACTCGCAATTGACGCATCCGCACAAATCCAACGATTCGCATTTGATAGTTCATTGTTCTGGCCTTCTGAGGATATATTTCCCACGGCCTGATGTATCTTCCTTCCGCTTGACCAAGAACAGAGACAACAGATCGAACATAGAACAGAGGATTGGAAGTGTCTGCCGACCTTCTCAAGAGTGTTACATGGAGTGGGAGGTGTTAACAATCAAAACTTCTTCATGGGCTGGATGATCAGCTTCCTGAAACCAACTTCGATGCTTGGGACCCTGATGAAGCACGGTAGTAACAAAAAGGTTTTTAGCCTCTCAAAGTAAATGTTGGTGTTTTTAGACTTTCCAGCCATCTGGTCCAGTTGAAAACCAAGAAGTACACTGTACAACGGGCCTCCCGACCGTTAGCTCTGGCGACTCAACGGGCGACCCCGTCGTCGACGGCCGCCGCCGCGTTGCCGGCCGCCGTCAGCCGCCTCCCTGCCCAGATCGAGCCACACACCACCTTCCCCAGCCCAGCCCCAAACCAAGAAGTAGAATCCCCAACCCGCGAACCAGATCCAGCAATTTCCCCCCCTTCCCCTTCCTCAGATTTGGTGCTCTGGACTTCTGACGAGGAGGACGAGGAGGTGTCGCCCACGCCGGAATCGCCCTCGCAGCTGCCTGGAGGTGGCCCCAAGAGCCTGGATCTGAAAGGGGTGTGCGTTGTAGTCCCCTCCAATGACAGAGATTCGCCGGTTCGGGGTGAGGGGAGCCATGTTCGTCTGCGTCGACCCTTGAAGCTCAAATCGGTCATCACAGTCCCTGAAGAAGAGCCTCGTGGCTCGGTGGAAGGGCAACCTCGCACAGCTACCGTGCGCAGGCCGTCCTACAGGGATGTGCTAGTACAGAAGAGTTGCCATGGCGACCAACAGGAGTCCCGCTCGGTTCAACAGGGAGAACAGAGTGGGATGGGATGTATGGAGCGAGGCCGGCAACAAGACCGCTCTCCATGCCCGTGGTCAGATGAAAGCAATGCAGAGGGTGGATGGCAAGTGGTAAGGCCCCGTCGTGCTCGCCGCCGGCCATTCCCCTTTACCAGTGTCCGGCCTTCACGAGAAGCAGAACAAGAGAAGCAGCATCTACGGCGCATGACCTTTCTCAAAAGGATGAGAGGCAAGTGCTTCAATTGCCTTGCGGTGGATCACCAGGTTGCCAGCTGCCGTGACCCAACCAAGTGTTGGGTTTGCCAGGGCTCCGGCCACACTTCCTGGAGGTGCCCATCTCGCCGTGAAGGGGGCTGCCAATCCCAACCACGCAGGCCCAGCATCTTCCAACGGCTTCGCTGGCCGAACGAGAAGGGAAGGTTCAGGGAGTGCTTCCCGAGCAGGCGGTACGTTGAAAGGTCCACACTCCACGCTGGCTGGCGGAAGTTTCCCGCAAACCCGGAAACTCATCGCTCCCGAGAGCTCTCCCCGGAGCGTGAGGTGCACTGGCACTCCAAAAATGATAGGCATGGTTTCCATCCGTCCCGCCGTTGCCGCTGCGCTGATGGCAGTTCGGGGCGATACACCTGGGAACGCTCCACAGCCAATGCAGGTTGCGCTGGTGGTTGTCGCGACAAGATCATGGCAAAAGACCGAAGCCCGGGTATAGGAGCGGCTGCAACGCAGATTCTGGGTTTCGAACCTACTCTGTTCTTCGAGTGCGAAGTTCTGCTCCAAGGCAAGGAAAGATCAACGCTGGAGTCTCTGGGTGGCTGGAATGATCCAATGCTGGAGGAGGCTCTCATACAGCCTCGCACTGCCCATCACGTGGGGCATGATGTGGTACTGGAGGGTGGCCACAGTGCTGAGCAAGGCATACTAGAGGCGGTCCCTGACACAATCCAGGCAGTTGCCGGCCTGGATGCATCTGGGGGCACCACGGTGGATGGCATCGACATGGCTGTCGCGGGAGATGGAGGACCAGCCACCGGTGGCCGGGAACAAGGGGAATATGAGTCGCCAGAAGAGCACTCGTCCTTTGAAGCTCGCCTCGACTCCTTCCTCAATGCTGTGACAACCAAGCCACCAGCAGCCATCCTTGCCACCCCACCGAGGAAGGTACCCAAACAAGTGGAAGGAAACGACACCGTGAGGCGAAGTGGCAGGATTGCAGAGAAGATGAAGAAAAAAGGATACAAGAATTCGGAAGAGTTGGCCCAGGAACTGATAGCAAGGAAACTGGGAGCATTATCTCCGTCAAAGGAAATGACTGAAGATGCAAGGAAGAAGTATCTGGGCATGTTCGAGAGGCCTCTCACCAATGAAGAAATGGAGGCAATTGAAGATTTACTCAAAGTGATGAACCTGGATAAGAAAGCGAAGAAGGGTCGCAAGAAGCAAGTGGCCTCTGTCCAGGCGTGAAGAAAAGTAGCCGAGAATCAAAGCTAGTTGTTCCCACTATTTATCCCATGTGGTTTTCGGCTTTAAACCATAATATGTCTCTGGTTGTCAACCTGTGTTTTGTGTTGTTGCTCCATTGGCGCATATGTGCTGGTTGGTCATCTAAGAGCAGATCAGGTAGTGGTCCTCGCATTTACCAAATGAACTCCGGTGAATCATCTGTTGTTCCTGCCCTTGTGCTCGTGGGTTTTGGGAGAATTTGCCAGTTTAGAGTGGCTCAGACCTCACGCTGCTCCAGAAGCAAATATTGGGATGAACAAGGCATCAGTGGACTGTACACAAATCATGGCGTCCGCAACAATCAGGGCAGGAGATGGAAAAGCAATGAGTCTTTGGCATGACTGCTGGTTACCAAGTAGAGGCTGGGTGCACATTGTTTTGAGTTGGTTCGCTTTTTCAGGGTTCGATGCCACAGCAGGGCAAAATGAAGGCGTTTCAGATAAGTTAGCAAGACTGGCAGCACACATGAGCGAGAAAATAACTGGTCAATGACCGGAGTGATCCTTTGTTCATGGTGGAATATGTGAAAGAAAAAGAATATGAAGATTTTCGAAGGGCGGAGTCTGAACCAGTTGCAGGTGGCTTATATTGCAAAGGAGGAGATTGACTACTACAACCTGGCTTATGTTGCAGTTGGAGGAGAACAACATCCGGCATTGTCCTTGCGCGTCTTCTTTTGTGTTCTAGTTTCATTTCGCTTGTAATCCTGGGCCAGCTGTTTGGCTTTGTTTGTTTCTGTTTTTTTTAGGTTCATCTGGTTTTTATTTTCTTTGCTGAACCAGCCAAGGCTGGGTCCTCTTAATACTCTTGTGGACAACCTCTTATTTCTCTCTTAATGCAATGGCAGAGCACCTGCCAATTTTCGTCTAAAAAAAAAAAAAAAGCCATCTGGTCCAGTTCAGAAGAATCAAATATTACATCAGCGACAAAGTTAAGCAGGGCAACATCAGTAATCTTCGATCTTAAATGGTACGTACGTAAGCATCTCGCAGAAATGTTCTCCTTTTCCTCCTCGATCACGCTACATTAGTTGGGTATATATGGAGAACGGGATGCACTACGATTGATTGGTTGGTGGAAATTAAAATGTACGAGCTGTATTAGATCGTGCTTATGTCCAGACAGATACATAGACCCTAGTTCTGTGCCATCTCTGCTACAAAATTGTGTGCATGTATATGCTGGTATCTTTTTTCTTGCATATCTTCGCAGTACTAAATGATTGCCCAAGGAATGAGATGCACCAGGACTTCCGGCTACAGAAAGGGCGGACCAAGTAGCTTGGGTGTCGTGTTATCAACGTCCATGGTTGCTGATCAGACCTGTGCGGCTTATATGAAACTGAGACATAGATGAGAGATCCACCCAGACGACAAACGGCAGAGGACGGCTTCTCCGAGTTCGGCGGCAGGGCTATCCATTGGCATCCTGATCTGACTCGTCAGCTTCGCACGCCGGCGCATGAGCGAACAACTGCCGGACGTACACGGTGATGCTGCTCTCAGGGACACCGACGTTCGTGTCAAGCAATTCCAGCCGGAGGCTGCGATGACGAGCCGGCCATTGTGCAGGCCACGATGAAGTCAGGTTCATGGAGCTGCCGGTGGCTTGGATACACCTTATGCTCCACAAGACAGTGCTCGCGCACCTCGTCGATCGGCCTGATGCTCTCAGTTGTCGCCCCTAGCATGCATGGATGTAGGACAAATTTGGCCTAGGGGATTACATTGTCATGTGCAATTTAACGACATTACAGAATTTTTATCTTCCATATATTCATATACTTAACGACATTAGGAATCACTAAATCATGTGAACGTGATATGATTTGCTGCATCGTATCATACTCTAGACATGCGTGCGTACTTTTATTGGTTTTGCGTCATTCATTTAGAGGACCACAACTACACACCTCGGTGTGTATTTTGGCCGCTAGCTGCTCCTTCCCAATGCGCTCTGCTGCTCGATCACATCCATTTTGCCGTACCAGTCCTCGAGTCTTCAAGAAGCCCACTGGTTCCCCATAAGAGATGTTACCTGACCATGATTCTCTTGATCAACAGCAGTCTGCAACAAATATGTGCTAAATACAAGCTAGCCAACGGACAAAGTTACCTCCTTACCCTCAGTACTTAAGTACCTTTTGGTTGGTACCTTTCATTGTGGACCGGTCTGTATTAATCGCAAACACAGTAAAAGATGTTATCTTGAATATCATTCTTTTGGCTGAACATAATGGCCCTCCCCTTTACTGTTTCACCAAATTATACTTCTGAGTCCAGTACAAATGACTATTTTCAGAACCTTGCTTGGATGGATGGGTGGGGAACGTAAAATACTTTTCATACCATCCATCAGATACCATGTGTGTGTAAAAGAAATTTCTTCAGTGTTTCTATATAGCTGCAACCTATTTCTGTATTGATGAGAATAAATTTTGCAAAAACAAGAAGTAAACAATTGAGAGCATGCCATACATAACCTGGCCCCCGTGTATGTATGCATACCTCAAATTTTCTTTTTGAGAGATCTAAACAGTGCCAAATTAAGGCACCGAATGTGCCGTAGTAGGATAGCTGGGAAGTCCGAGGCATCCACAGTACTGTCTTTTCTCATTGCGAGGTATGCACAGACCCTATTGCGTTAACAACAACTCTGTTTTGAGCAGAAGTGAAATGCAGAAATAAGTTTTGAATTTGTCACGTTCAATAGATTGAGATGAAGGTGCCGCAACGAGCTGAGGAATACAACAGTTTGACTCCGAAAGTCCAGGAAGTCGTGAGCCAATTACTTCTGCTGTCGTGTTCCTATGTTATTAACTGTTGCCGTACAGACTACAGAGGAAACACAAACGGTTATAGAATTTTTATTTCCATATATTCATATATTTAACGACGTTAGGAATCATTAAATCATGCGAACGTGATATGATTTGCTGCATCGTATCATACTCTAGACATGCTTACTTTTATTGGTTTTGCGTCATCCAATTATAGAGGACCACAACTACACACCTAGGTGTTAGCCGCTAGCTGCTCCTTCCCGATGCGCTCTGCTGCTCGATCACACCCATTTTGCCGTACCAGTCCTCGAGTCTTCAAGAAGCCCACTGGTTCCCCATAAGAGATGTTACCTGAACATGATTCTCTTTCATGAACAGCAGTCTGCAACACATATGTGCTAAATACAAGCTAGCCAACGGACAAAGTTACCTCCTTACCCTCAGTACTTAAGTACCTTTTGGTTGGTACCTTTCATCGTGGACCGGTCTATATTAATCGCAAACACCGTAAAAGATGTTATCTTGAATATCATTCTTTTGGCCGAACATAATGACCCGTCCCTTTACTGTTTCACCGAATTATACTTCTGAGTCCAGTACAAATGACTATTTTCAGAACCTTGCTTGGATGGAAGGGATAAATGACGATCCACATGGATGTGTGGGGAACGTAAAATACGTTTCGAACCATCCAAACAGATACCATGTGTGCGTAAAAGAAAGTTCTTTAGCGTTTCTATATAGCTACAACCTATTTCTGTATTGATGAGAATATATTTTGCAAAAAAAAAAAAAGCGAAACAATTGAGAGCATGCCATACATAACCTGGCCCCCGTGTATGTATGCATACCTCAAATTTTCCTTTTGAGAGATCTAAACAGTGCCAAATTCTTGCATGATGGGATGCGGAATTGGAAGTCAAACCACCACATCAAGCATTCCCCTTGTTCGTTGATGAGAGAAAGTACTCAATATGGGATTTGGAGGACCCGGGAGTAAGCATCAAGCTTGAATAGGTAGCATAATGTGACTGGTGGGGAATGTTAGATCGAAGAGTCACTACCCGGCATGTCTGACATAGGAATTCACGCTGGACAGGGATGATCGACAGGACGCAATGAGGCTCGCTATTTGAAATAGCGTCGACCACCCTGAGCCGGGCAGCGCCTCTTTTGCTGCGTTCTTTCTTGGTCCCTGGCCTCGCCAGGGCTTCGCCGCATTTTACCACTCTGGTCCCTGATGGAGCACTATATTGGTTATGATAAGCATTCGTAGGCGAGAATACCATTTTTTTACGGCCAGGCGATTCATCTCGACCTCCTAGACGACAGGGCGTGTGGGTGAAAGACACCCGGCGTTCTCCCGCGGAACGTCAAGTGCACGTGAAGATTGCGGCGAGCTGTGGTAATGTATAGTCCGGTGGTCAGGGCCGTCAGGCTCGGCGCCGAATGTCCTTTGCAACTACGGTTTTCAACTTCCACTGTGCCAGATGATTTCACTTCAGAAAACATAGAGTCAGGGGTGCACGCGTTGTGTGTGTGTGTGTGTGTGTGTGTGTGTGTGGCTACCAAGGGCACAAGCCTGGAGTTTGTTAGATATCAGACGCGGAAGCGATTCCTCAAGAACACAAATGCCAAATCACAAGATCACAGAAAAGAGAACGACACAAGGCACGATGTTTTTTAACGAGGTTCAGCGATGTGCCTACATCCTCGGGGCATGACTACGGGCGCTCCTCCCCATCATAACCGTAGTAACACCAGCATCCAGGAGTACATGGCTTGGCTGCCCCTAGAGCACGCCGCCCTAGCCACCAACACCCCTTGCCTACTACATCTGTTGTCGTTGCGGTTGCACCGGTGGTGCCCTCATATTTATGGGCCCGGGAATACAAGTCCAACAGAAACTCTATCCCTAACACCTAATACAACTCAGGTCCTAATTGCAACCGACTTTTGTACACATATTCGACGCAAATATAACAAACTCCGCCTTGACGAATATGCACGCCACCTTGAAGTTGTCCATGCTCGAACCTCCGTGTACGCAGACTTGAGTTGTCTCCTCCACTGCTCACCTCGAACAGCCCGACGAGGCCATCTCGCCGTCAGGACTAAACATCGCAATACCTGCAGCTCCATCCTCTATGACTCCACCTTTTAGCTTATAGTGATGAATATCCGACCTCTCGCCTATCATCACAGTCTTGCCATTCTGCATCACCCTCAAGGTCTTTCTATCTGGCGCCGCCTGATACAACCAACCTTTCTCATGCAGAATTCCAAGCGAGATAAGATTCTTCCTTAGTTCCAGCACATGCCGCACATCCTCGAGTAGCACCTCCTGACAATCATACATTTTAAGCTTGATGTTGCCAACTCCTATGATACGATGTACTGTATCATCTCCCAAGTGAGCAAAACCAAAATCGCCCTCAACGTATGAAGAGAACCACTCCTTCCGAGATGTAGCATGATAAGAACTCGCAGAATCCAGCAACCACGCTTCTCCACAAGACTTCTCACTAGATAGAACAAGAACATCACCATCGCTGTCCGAGTCATCCTTCCTAGAAACCACAATATTTGCCACGTCCTTCTTCTTCAATTCCGGACAATCCCTCCTGACATGTCCCCACTCCTTGCACTTATAGCACTGCGGCCCCTTATTCTTCTTCTTCTCTGCCTCCCTTCCTCGATCACTCCTGACCACAAAAGCATCTCCAGCAGAAGTAGCATCACTAGAATTGTTCTTCCTCCTCTGATCCTGAGCAAGTAACTCCGTAGTGATATCAGCCACCTTAAGCTCGCTCTTGCCATACGTCAGTGTAGTGACCAAGTGTTCACAAGAACTAGGCAACGAACAAAGAAGAATAATCGCCTTGTCCTCATCATCGAGCTTCACATCCACCTTCACAAGGTCAGTCATAACTTGATTAAAGACATTGATGTGCTCAGCAATATCTGACCCCTCCTGCATCTTCAGCCCATATAACTTTTGCTTCAAATACAGCTTCTGAGTCAACGTCTTGGACATGAACTGATCGCCCAACTTATCCCAAATCTTCTTTGGTGACGTCTCATCCATGACATGGTACAAGATTTGATCAGAAAGACACAGCCTGATTGTCGCCGCTGCTTGCTCCTGCATGTCCTCCCACTTCTCATCATCTACCTTGGCCGGCTTTGCATCCTTGAGTGCCTTCAGGATCCCTTGCTGCGCCAACAAGTCCTTCACTCTTGTTTGCCAAAGCCCAAAATTGCCAGTACCGTCAAATTTTGTCACCTCAAATTTGGACGACATCGACGCCATCCGCCTGTTGCCACGGACCGCCGAACCACCGCACTTGCACACCGCTCGCCGAAGACCACGTACCTCCTGCACGCCCACGAGCACACAAGCACGTACCCGAATACGCCGCCGCGTACTCCCGCGTCTCGCCTAGACGCGTTGCCGCGTACGCGTGCCGCCGAGCCATGCGCGCCTCCTGCGCACACGCCTCCCCTGCCGCACGTACGCCTCGCCGTACACACTGCCGTGCACAGCCCGCTGTTCTCGAGCCCGTCAACCTTCCACGCCGCTTGCACACGACGAAGTCGACCCGCTCGACGCTACCCGCTGTTCGCCCGTCAACCGCAGCAAGCCTTCGGTTCACGAACAGCCGATTGCAGTCTGCAATCCCGTGGACTTCCCTTGTGTTTTTATCTGGAGCCAAACCGAGCAACGACAGAGTCCAATACAACACGGACTCCACCAGCCGTCCCTGCTCTTTCCGATCTTTGTTGCGCACGATCTCCGTGGTCGACTGCCGCAAGAAATCGAGTCCCAGACTCCCTGGAAGCTAACACTTTGAACGATAGAAGGAAACAAATCCAACCTGCATGCATGTATCCGGATTAAATCCATTAAACAAACATAGGGTGGCCCACCTTGTCTCCCATGCATCGTACACACATGCATGTATTGCAATGCACGCACGCCTTCACGAGTCTTCGCTTCTTGCACGCGTCGCACGCATCTGACTCCTGCTCTCACACGGCACAGCACGTATGCTCCACGGACTCTCAGCTGGCTCTCGCAACGTCGCGGCATCGCACCATGTACCCTAGGCACTCCATGCAGCCCGCCGCCACCAGCTCGTCGAGTCCAGCATGCACACCACGCGCCAACGCCGTCATCGCACAACACCAGAAACAAAACTGCTCCATCAACACGCCAAGTCCACCATGACTTACGTCATCGCCGTCGCTGCTCCACCTTGAGCACACAACAGCCGCTCCGATCATGATCGACCACCCGTCAATATGATCGCGAGTCGAAGCCGCCGCCATTGCCCGCGACGTCTTCCGGCCGCACCGTCGAACTTGGCCATCACATCTGATCGACTCCTATCGAACAGCAGCCCATCGGACGGTTCGAGCCACCACGCTCGAAGTGTCCAACTCCACCGATCGAGTCGTCGATCGCCGCCATGCTCCACCTTGCGCCATGTCCCTCCCCGGACATCTCATGCAAGCTTTACGCGGTGTGGAACATCTCCATCATGCCTCCCATGATCTTCTCCCGTGAATCTGGCTCTTGATACCACTTGTTAGATAATCAGACGCGGAAGCGATTGCCCAAGAACACAAATGCCAAATCACAAGATCACAGAAAAGAGAACGACACAAGGCACGATGTTTTTTAACGAGGTTCAGCGATGTGTCTACATCCTCGGGGCATGACTACGGGCGCTCCTCCCCATCATAACCGTAGTAACACCAGCATCCAGGAGTACATGGCTTGGCTGCCCCTAGAGCACGCCGCCCTAGCCACCAACACCCCTTGCCTACTACATCTGTTGTCGTTGCGGTTGCACCGGTGGTGCCCTCATATTTATGGGCCCGGGAATACAAGTCCAACAGAAACTCTATCCCTAACACCTAATACAACTCAAGTCCTAATTGCAACCGACTTTTGTACACATATTCGACACAAATATAACAGATATGCGTGTTTAAGGTGTTTCATGCCTGTTGCAAATTATATCCCAATCTTATTTGGGAGCAAATATATCACTGCCCCGTAATAATGTTCATGCATTGAAGATGCATCAGGTACGAATGCATATAATGTACTCCCTGCTGGATATACATCGGATGTTTTCCATGCTGTCTCTGGATTGATTAATGTATATCCTGTGAGTGGACTTCACTTCCCAGATGATCTTTTTTTTTTTAGAAAATGGAAACCAAGAGAGTTTCCGGCCTCTGCACAGCACGCAGCCCGGATTTTGTTTTGTTTCATTATTACAAAAAGGTCAATCTCCCGATTGACAAGAAAAGCTCAAAATAAAAAAAAACTCTAAGGAGGCTCCAGTTTATTATTAAATCCCAGACGATAGATAACTCATTCCTTGGCAGATACAAGAGAGAATTTTGGATGAGTGTTACTTGGAGCGGGAGGTGTTAATTAGGAATAAAAATTGACGAATACGGGACGGCGAAAATCCTGAAACCAACTTTATTTTCCTGTCCGTTCCCCTCACCAGCTACAGTTGAGAGCGGGCGACTCGGGCGATTCGGCGGCGACTCCGGCCCGGCGGCGGCTCCCTCTGCTCTCCCGTCCCTCCGGTGGCCCGCAGGGCTTCCGAGGGCCGGGAGATCGGCGGGGCTGCCGTCCGGCTCTCCTACTAGCTTTTTCCGTAGTAGTTTAGGTTTTGTCCCTAGGGTTAGGGTTAGGTCTCCGGTTAGCCGGAGTTTGTGTCTCCCTCGACGGATCCGGTGGTGGCAAGGTCGTCGACGGCTTCGTCCTGCTCGGTGAGTCCTTGTGGTGTTTGTCTGCCTCTGGTTCTTTTGCGAAAGGGTGGAGGTTGCTGTGCTTCCACTCGTCGCCGGTGTTGGTGATGGTGGAGGTCTTGTCCGAGTTGTCGGCATCGAGCTTTGTTGTCGATTTCTTCGGCCTTTTGCGGATCCTTGCTGCTGGTTCTTCGATGGTGGTGTCCTCGATCTTCTTCCTTCTTCTGGTGTCCTCGCGATGGCCGGCTTTGTACCTTCTTCGTTCGAATACAATCGGCTTCATCAACAACGCGTTGTGGTCGCGAGCCTGGAGCGAGGAGGAGCCTGGAGGTCGCCGTCGTTGTTCTCCGGTGGCGAGGATCTGGTGGTTCGGGAGGTTTCGAGAGAAGAGGGACTTCTTTGTAATTTCCTTTTCTTTCGAGGTCCTTTCTGTAAATGTGCCCAGGGGGCTCTCTGTAAAAGGTTGTGGGTTGTACTGTTCCTGAGTTTAATATAATTCCCACCCCCTTTCGCAAAAAAAAAAAACTTTATTTTCCTGTCTAGAATCCTCAAGCCTAGCCCAGAGACGCTGAAGATTTCGGTTGATTCAGAGATTTAGGGTGAGGAAGAGCTCTTGAGGAAAAAATCAGTGCGCTTCTTGAAGATGCAAGGAGTTAAACGGCAATGTGTGGATGTGATGGAGCATCTGCACGCTTGAGTGGAGCAGCTGCCAACAGAGCAGCCGAGGAGGCGTGCGGTTGATGGTTGTCCTTCCATTGAAAGTAACTAGCGCCGATTGAACTGGGCTAGAATTGTAATTATACATATCAGATCTACCTAGACAAGCCATTTGACGCTGCCTTTGGTTCTAAGCAATTGTAACACTAGTTAAGGTAGTACATGACTGTTGACGTTCATGATCCGCACGAAGATTGATGCATAGTCTCTCCTTATTAACAGCTATAGGGTTCTCAAACGAAGTTTTTTTTCTTTGAAATAAATGTGTGTTTTTTATACCTAATTAACAACTTCTCACAGACAATTGACGCATCCATACAAACCCAACTATTCGCGTTTGATAGTTCATTGTTCTGGTCTTCTAGGGAGACAGCTAATATATAGCTCCTGGTCAGTTGTACGGCGTACTGCTAGTTGGATGCTTGGGACCCTGATGAACCACACAGTAAAAAAAAAAAACTTCTAATACCTCATATGAAATCGTTGTCTCAATGAAAGGTAGGACCAGCCATGTCACTGACATGTGGACCAAGATGACATACTAGAGGTTTTAGTTTAAGCCAAGCGCGTACAAGGTTATTTTTTTATATAAAAAAAGACTCAAATGTTACATTAGCGACAAACTTAAGGAGGACAACAGCATTAAACTTCCATGTGTTCTTAGCGAATAGGTCTACTTCCATAATCGTAAATTAATTGTAAACAATCCGCACAAATCTTCACCTTTTCCTTCTCGATGAAACTGCAGTGCAGTAGTGGGGTATGGAGATCGAACTGATGCACCACGATTGCTTGGTTGGTGAAAAACGTACGGGCTGTATTAGAGTGTACCGCTTCCAGACAGATTTATAAACCCCAGTTCTATGCCTCCTCTGCTATGATACGCAGACTAGTGGTTTGAGTCTGTGAGCGAGACATATATAACACTAGCAGTGGCCTGGCGAAATTGTGTGCATGCATATGCTGGTTTCTCCTTTTGTATATCTTCACAGTACTAACTGATATCCGAAGGAATGGGATGCACCAGGAGTTTCAGCTGCAGGAAAAACGGACCAATTGGCTTGGGTGTCGTGTTATCAACGTCCATGGTTGCTTAACGGACCTGTGCGGCTTATATGAATCTGAGACATAGATGAGCCATCCGCCCGGATGGCAAACGGTAGAGGACAACTTCACCGGGTTCGGCGGCGAAGTTCGGCGGCATGGCTATCCATTGGCAGCCTTATCTGAGTCATCGGCTGCGCACGCCGGCGCATGAGCGTACAACGTGCCGAGCGTATCATGGTGGTGCTGCTCTTCTCTACGCCGACGTTCGTGTCAACCAATTCCAGGCAAAGGCCGCGATGACGATGGCAAGGTGCAGGCCGCTATGATGTCAGGTTTCTGCAGCTACCGGCGTCTTGTGTGCGCCACGAGCTCCACAAGACGCCGCTCGCTTGCCTCGTCTTCCTGATGCGCTCAGTCTCCGCCCCTAGTACGGGTGTCGGTAAAATTTGGCCTAGGGGATTACATTGTCACGTGGAGTTTCAGCACCGAATGCATGTGACGTAGTAGCAAGGAAGTATCTTTTTTTCTTTGCGGGGTATATATGAACACTCCATCTATCTAACGTTCAATAGATTGAGATGAAGGTGCCGCAACGAGCTGAGGAATACATAATTTTGACTTCTAAAGTACAGGAAGTCGTCAGCAAACTACTTCTGCAGTTGTGTTCATATGATATTACCTCCCACTCCAATTAAGAACACTCATTGATTGACCAGTAAAGTATTCCTCAGTTTGCTCTTAACTTAATTTTGGAACGAGTCATATTTTGGTGGGGAATATGTACACACACGGTGCCTCCTTTACCCTGTCCGTAAGTTTCATATGCATATCCTTGCCTTTTTAAAGGTTGTCCAAGAGTAAGACTATCATGTCCATTGTAATGGAGTACTGACAGTAAGTTGTAAACTCCCTGGACGTTGTTGTATTTCATCTACAACCTTGAGTCGTTTATCTATTATATATATAATTGACCATAAAACGGAGCCACCACGTTCGCTCTTAAGGCCTAGAAATTTCCACGTTGATCCGAGAAAATAAGAAGAGAAAAATTACCCCCCACTGCCATTATAAAAAAATTAGTAAAAAAACCCCCTACAAATATTTATAAAACAGCAAAATTCAAAATAATAAAAATAGCCAAAAATACCCCTAACACCTATCTCTAAATTACCCACCGTGCCATTATGAGTAAAAAATAGCTAAATTCGAAATAATAAAAAATAGTCAAAAATAGCCCCTCACACCTATTTTAAAATTACCCACACTACAAGAAAAACCCTCTGTAGATACGCTTTATTAGTAGATTAGCTACGCATATTGCGTCTCTATCAGGATGTAGAGACCTTTTCACAAAACGTGTCCGAGTTCAGTAGACACGATTTTTGAAAGCGTGCCTACAAAGGTTTCGATGCTCCATAGAGACGTTATTGCACGTACCTACATATATAGATATGTTTTCAAAAATACAATTACAATACGTATCTATTGAAGTAGACACGTTTCATAGTTATGGATTATTGTGTGTTAAGAAATGTAGACACGTTTTAGTGTTGTGAACGTTGCAAAAAAGAAACAACTCTGTTGCACCCCTCTTATCCTATTAGGAAGATTTCTGTATCAAACGCTGCTCTTAGGAATTGAACCTGTGACCTCTTTATCTCTGACGAAGTCAGTTAACCAACTCACCTCACACGCAATTATTACTAGAATTCAATATATATTTATTTTAACCCATGCTCACCAAATGTTTTAGCGTCTCTAACATTATCAATAGCATGTCAAATAGCGTTTTATATGAAACTAAGTACGGTTAAAGCGTATCTATCACTTCGATGCGTTCTCAAAAACGTCTCAATAAGTGTCTTTACGTGGGATACTAACGAATGAAGTGTGTCTAATATCGTGTTACTTTGAGACGTTCTCAATATCGTGTCAAGAAGTGTATTTAGAGGAGTAATCGCGGGTGAAAGCGTATCTAATACCGTATCATTTCTCAATAGCGTGTCAGGAAGCGTCTCTAAAGGGTTATTGATGGTCAAAAGCATGTCAAAAACATTTTTATTTGACTAATGATGTTTAAGCGTATCTAATAATGTATCAAAATGAAACGCTCTCAATATCGTGTCAAAAAGCATCATTAGGTGATGATGTATTGACGTTTACAAAAACGCGTCTACAAAAACGTGTCTAGAAGGCCTTTTTCTTGTAGTGCCACCATGCCATTATGAGTCAAAAAATAGAAAATTTGGAATAATAAAAAAATAACAAAAATACCCTTCACACCTATTTCTAAATTACCCATCATGCCATTATAAGTCCAAAATATAACTTACTTCGGATTATAAAATTAGCTAAAAATATCCCTAATTCTTATTTCTAATTTACCCACAATACCATGAGTCCAAAATAGTTAAATTTTGGAATAATAAAAATATCCAAAATATACTTAATTTCTATTTCTAAATACACCGTTACAAAAATACACTATCATATGTCTAGCTAGCATGGCACATTGTCTTATTTTTAGCATGGCAAGTTTTCTTCAAAAGATTTTTTTTGTAGCACGACCCATTCTTTTTACTACTATGACATATGTTAGTTGTTTGGCATGGCACGTTTGAACCGACCTCATTTCTAAAACAAAATCAAATACAATGGGTTAGCTAAGACACAATCTAAGATGAATGATGACTCTCATCTCACATCAAAATAGAGGGATGATGGGAAATTCTCAAATCTATTTCGACTATTTTATAAATATGGAATATAAAATAATAATAATAATAATAATAAATTATCTTAATTTTCTATATATATATAAACATTTTAAATAGTATAGTAAGTCTAGCCGCGCAAATGCGCGGGCAGCCATATATGAACTGTAGGTACTGCTATGATTGATTAATTCGCAAAAAAAAGGTACTATGATTGGTTGGTAGAAAACGTAAGATTTGTATTGTAGTGTGGGTTTTTCCACATAGCTATATAAACCCTAGTTATGTGCCTCTACGGCTACGACGAATGGGAAACAAGTGCTGTGAGACTTTTGCTGGTTTCGTTTCGTTTCTATACATCTTCACAGTACTAAATTAATGATGGCTGAAGGAATGGGATGCATAAGGAGTTTCAGCTGCAGAAAGGATGAAGCAAATGGCTTGGGTGTGACGTTGCCCACCACTGAGTTGCTGATCCGATCCGCGCGGCTTATATGAAGGTTAGATATAGGCGCCTTCCTAGTCAGCCTTTGATGCAGAAGGTAGTGGTGAGCGGCAGAGGACGGCTGCTCCTTGGTCACCGCGGTGAAGTTCGACTAGGGCTGTTGATTGGCAGATCCGAGTCATCAGCTGCGCACGCCCGAGAAAACTGCACGGGGTGCACGGTGGTGCTGCTTTCCACGACTTCGATGCTGACAACAAAACACGTTCGTGTGTGGCCCATATCCACCAAACCCAGCGGTAGGCGGCGATGACGAGCCGGGCACTGTGCAGGTCGCTCGCCCGGTTACTCTTGGCGCAAGTCCCCTGTCATCAGTTACCGGCGGCTTGTGTCCATCAAGTGATCCACACCTTGCGGCGCGCACCAGGTGCTGCTCGTCGGCCGGATACTTTCAGTCACTGGGATGGACGTAGGAAAATTTTGGCACTCAACCTGATTCATTGTAAGTTTGCAACTATATTACTTTTTCTGGGTTGGAGCTGATCATTTGCCTACGGGATTACATTTTCATGGGAAATTTCAGCAGTGCGGGGTAACAACAGCACTGTTGCTTCTGTTTCCAGAAGCAATGAGATGTGGCAACGAGTTGTGGCCTTGCCACTTTCAATAAATTGAGATGAAAATACAGCAACGAGCTGAGGAAAACATAATTTTGACTCAGAAAATGCAGGAAGTAATCAGGCAATTATTTTTGCAGTCCTGCTCTCTGTTATCTACAGAGGAAACATAAAACTGAATTCAGTATTTGGAGCTAGCATTTCAATTTCATATTCAACTGTTAGCTTTTATTTTCAAGATTTATTGACATTAAGAATCACTGAATCATACAAAACCACATGACATGATTTGTTGCATCCAATTTGCACTCTGGAACACACTATTGGTTTTGCTTCATCATTTCAAAGGATCACGGGCTCATGTAGCCCTCCTAACGCGGGGTCAAGGCCGGGACTCATGTTTTTCCCATTATCTTTTTTCTTTTTTGGAAAGGATCACACTACACACCTCAGCGCATTGTTTGGGCTGGCCGCTACTCTTTCTCAACGCATTGATGCTCCATCATATTCGTTTCACTGTTTCAGTCTAGCTTGTGTCTTAGACTGACTTCAATAACGTTATGCAAATGCATATATGCGTCGTTTCTGGTACTGTGCCTCACGGAAAGCTGTCCCAACAGGTAGCGCAAACACAGCAGCCACTTTGCGTTTGAGGAGAGAGACGGCGCAAAAATGAATCCTCTCTCTCCTCCAAACGCATTTGTGCGGGGCGTCCTCCTCCTCGTCGGGTCCCCCACGCCCCCAATCGAGCTCGCCGCAGAGGTCGATGCTGCGTTCTGGCTGCTCCCTCGCGCTGGTCCCGCGCCTGCTTCCGCGCGCCGCTCCCGCTCACTCTCCCTCTCCATGTGCTCCTCCTCGCCCGCAGGGAAGAAGCTCGTTCCGGCGAGCACCGCTGCATAATCGGGGAAGGGAAAGGTCAGGGAGGTGCGCGAGGTAATTCTTCAGCTTCCTCCGAAAGGAATTGAACTGATTCTCACCGTTCAAGAAGAAATCGACGGCGAGGTCACCGTCGCTCACCCGGCGGCCATTGGGTAATTTGGGCTTCGATATAGTGGCTCGCTGCGGTTGGAGGAAAATGGTGCTATGTGGGAGCTTCAGGGACTCCTTGCGCACACGTTTGCGGTGGTGGTCAGGTTCGGGAGGCAGGAGAGCAGCGGCACGACGTGATTTGGAGCTCGGCGGCAATGGCAGCGGGTTCTTGACGCGAACGCAGGGCGCGGCAGGGGCGGGCGCGCGGCGCAGGCGGCGCGTGCGCTGCGCGCGGCGGCACAGGCGAGCGCGGCAAGCGGCGGGGTCATTGGGCACGCGCAGAGGCGGCCGGGGCGAGCGGGGTCGCAGGGCGCGCGGCGGGGTCTCTGGGCGCGCGGCGGGGTCGCGGGGCGCGGTGTGCGGCGGGTGAGCGGGGTCGTGGGGCGCGCGGCGCGCGGCGGGGTCGCAGGGCGCGCAGGAGCCGTGGCGCGGACGAGCGCGGAGGCGAGTGCGCGCAGGCGCGCGGCGGCGCGGCAAGGGCGCGCAGGGCCGCGGCGGCGCGAGACGGCGCGGAGGCCAGGGCGCGGCGGCAACGTGGCTGGCGGGGACGCGGGACCAGGCGGCGGCGCGCGCATGACTTCCCCGTTTCGCTCGCCATGTCCGCCTCCGCGTCGCTGCGTCACTTTCGTTTCCGGCTCCCCTCTTTGCAATTGATGGGTTTTGGCTGGCAGGCGACAGCGATGCCGGGTTCGCCGCGAAGCGCGCGAGCTCTCTCCTGAAAGAGACGCCGGCCCCTCTCGCTCTCCATCACTCAGAGCAAATGCACTTGCTTGTTGGAGATGGGGTTGTGACAAGGAAAGAGAAACTACTGTAGAGGTGAGGCAAACCTGGTTTTGCATCTGAAAATTGAGTCTTATTGTTGGAGTCAGTCTTAGGAGAAGCTCACGGGTTTCCCTATATCCTGAATCTCCGGATCGATTGCAATATGCAGCATCTCTGATCTAGACAGAAGCAATCAGGTCAGGACTGGATAATGGCGACTGTGAGAAGTTTTGATTCCCGACACCTTTCATTCTAAGTAAAATTCCTGTAATATCGATGAAAAATTGGAGTCCACACTGGGTGCCTCCCTTACCCTTTCTACGTGTTCAAAGGTCTGTCAAGAGTAAGACTATCATAGCCATTGTAACGGAGTACTGATAGCGAGTCGTCACCTCTCTGGCGTGTTGCTATATGCCAGCTACAACCTAGAGTCGTTTATGAGTTATGACTCAGTATTTATCAACAGAACAAAAACCGACGAGTGTGTCAGTATCTCATTAGTGCCTACTTTGAACAATTTACCAACCCAGCTGCATGGCATGATATACAACTGTCACACTACGGAAAAAAAAATCTACTTTAGGTGTCTCAAATTTAATTTCTATAACAGATTTTCATGAAGGAACAATTGATGAAACCACAGTGTTTTAGTACCCCAATAAGGAACAGAATAAAAGTTAGCTACCTCTGTGTGGGAATGAACAAAAATTATAACATGATTCGTGAAGGGAAGCTATACTGAGAAAGAATTTGTTTTTCATCGATGTAAACCTGTATATAGTTGCCACTACATATAGGTTATATAAATTTATATAGTTGTGGTGACCTGTATATAGTTGCCACTACATATAGGTTGTTTTCCAAGATATATACAAGTCTGAAAATAAATTAGCCATACTATAGTTCTTGGTTTGTATGTATTGACGGGAAAACGACCCTTTCTGAATCATTGTATCGTTGCACTCTAGCTAATAACCAGCTTATTCTTTTATCCAAAAACGTGGCACTTCCAACTAGTTCTGTTACAATCAAATAGCTGTTACAACAGTATTGTTGAGACTAGATGCAAGTAGATACGCAGTGAGCATGCAATTGCCGCCTGGTCGTTGATCAATCGTTCTGGCACTTATGATGTGCTCATATACCCGTCCTCATTTTCATGGATAAATAGTGTGTCATGAACACCCCAATAGCCTTGTCTATATCTAACAAACAACGGCATGGCCCCGGCAGTGTGCTTAACTCACCAACTAGAGAGGTTAAAGTTACAATTATCCATTCCAATGGCCCAAGCTTAGCGTTACTTTTAGTGAACTGAACAAGAAAAAATACACCCTTTTGGGTGTAGGAGGCACCGGGAGTGTGCGTGGGGCGTGAGTTGGTGGTGCTCTCGGGAGGAAATAAAATTGGCTTGTAAGACTGCCAGGGTACTGCTGGAGATTTTTTTCGCCGTGCGTGTGTTTGGGTTTGCAGATGAGATTAGTCACATACCATTTGCTTGGTAGCAAAAAAGGTCTCACGAGTAAAGCAATCAAACGGCAGACTCAGTAGGCGATGCTCTCTATGCTTTTGTCACTTCCCAGGAAGTGATACGGTGGACCATGATCGTACGCACGCAAGGGATACGGTAGTTGCCTAAGAGGTGTCCGGTTCTTGCAAATATCAATTACTTGCCACTTGCCAGCCGGATGCCTGACCAGCTGCGCGCTTGACTAATCCTGACTAGCGCTCTGTACCAAGAATGTATATTATTACTTTTTTGCGGGTAATAATGTTTATTATTACATTGTTGCAAACTGACAGTCTCTTTTTCAACATATTGTCAGTGCATGCAACATTACCAAATATGAGTTATAAATGAGGTGTCATTTTTATCCATGTGTCGTACGGCTTGGAATGGCTTGTACATGTTATATAATTCGAATTATAGTGTTACGGCGATAGAGAGAGAGAGAGAGAGAGAGTCTCCACTTGATGGTGTACGTTTCCTCTAAAAGAACATATAAAACGCTCTCTAGCTGTTTTCTATACCATTTTAGACAAAGAACCTCCCTAATAAGAATTAGTATTCTAAGAGTGTCATCACAATTTTGATACTTCCCTTAATTACCCCCAACACATTGAGAGCTCGGTACGATTTTCGCGACGTTCTTTTTGTTACTACAGGCAAGATTCGAGACCAATAAATCTAGAGGAGTTTTATGATGTCCTATTTCCGTGGTATAATACTGGTGGTGTGATAAAGGATAACACTATCATTTTACTCAAATAAGCTCGTTTTCCGCCGCCTCTCCGCAACTAACTCGCTCCACTGATACATGTTTCTCCTGCATGGGAGAGGCAAACATTTAGCTTCTTCTTCAGCATTTAAATAAGAGTTAACAGATTGTCCACCAATGCTTTGGTTGGTACGTGAGTCATTCGTAAGTAGAGAGTTACATAGAAACAACATCCTAAAGTTTTGATAAATGGTACTCCATCTGTTCTTTATCAGAGAACTCCAACTTCTTACCCATATGAATACTCATATTTAAAATCAGTCTTTTAAGTAGTCAAATCTATTCCAACAAAGTACTCGTATGGCTACCTATACCTAAATTATTTTGGTACCTACCCAAATCTTTCTCTTCACTACCCAAAGAAAGGAAGCCACATCCGGCTACCTATCCATTGTTCATGTGGCACCAACGAAGTTTCCTCTCCCGCCATCTGGCCGGATTCCACACGTGATAAATCTATTTTCTTCCTCTCCTCTGGACGAGTCTGTGCATGTCGTTGCCTTCAACAAAAGCCGAACATTTTGCATTTTCTCGGAAAGAAAAGGCCATCCTTCTCGCCAAGAAAAAAAGAAAAAAAGGAAAAGAAAAGGCCGTGCGCTCTTCTCACATGTCCAATTTTTGTGCGTCCCCCAATGCAAGTGCAATAGAAAAAATGTAGTATCAGTTTTGTTCCACGTATAGTGTGACATCCCAAATTTCAAATCAAAAATGAAAAGGAATAAAAATCACTCAAAATTTAAATTTTTGTCTAAATCTTATCTTGCCATGAATTTTCAAAATAAAAATTCATTAAAATAAGTTGAACTTAGTAGGATATGAAATTTTTGAAATATAAAATTGTGCTCAAGTGTTTGCTCTCATGAAAAGAACACTAAAAATTTGAACTTTTCGAATTTACAACAAATTAAAATAATTAGATGTTGAACCCTAGAAAATTCACCTCGAATTCAAAATATTGAATTTAAATTTGCACAACTATCATCATATGCATTTCTGGATTTGCTGGTTTACTTGGAGTGCTTTCTGAGGTTAATTTTCTTTCCCAAATTTGAATTCCATTCAAATTTGAAGTCCATCAAAATCCCATTCAGATTTGAGTGTTTGAATCCTGGAAAAGAATAAACCTAATTCTAATTCCCTAAAACCTCTCTGGGCCGAACCTTCTTCTTTTCCCTCGCTGGCCCAGCCCACTTCCCCTTTTTCTCTCCTCTTTCTTCCGAGCAGGCCGCCCCTTTCTCTACTTTCCTCCCCGGCCCAGCTCGGCCTGCTCCGGCCCAGTCCGGCCCGTTCCCCTTTCTTCCACCTCCAGCTCAGCAGAGCTTTCGCGTGCCGTCGCCGCCGTTCCTCTCTCCCTCTCCTTTCCACCTCAGCTCCCCGGCCCCTGTAGCCATGCCGAGGTGACGCAAGCCGCCGCAACTCCCTGCCGCTTTCACACCAGCGCCGCAACCTTTTTCTCCGCATTCACACTCTCAGAGCTCGCCGCGACCTCCTCACCGCCGTCCAGCTGCCGGCCAACTAATCACCGCCGTTCAGCTTGCGGCGCCGACCTGACACGCTCCAGCTTGCCCACGTGAACGCAGTGAGGCGCCGCAACCTCGGATCGAGAAGATGAGGTCGTCGCCGCAGCCTTTGACTCCGGCCAGCTCCTTGTCCTCGAAGCCTCTCTCTCCTGGCTATAAAATCGGATACGCGCAGAGCCCCTTCATCCTCTACTAGCTCTCCTCTCCCTCTCCCGAGCTCCACCCAGCTCCAACCTCTTCTTTTCCCATCTTCTCCCCGAGCTCGCTACCGGTAGATCCGCCACCGGAGGCCGCCGCTCGCCCTCCTTCGCAGTGCGCTAGCCCCGCCTTCACTTCACGAAGCTCCCCGGCCAACAGCCGCTCGACGAGGCGCGCTGGAGCACCTCCCTCACCACGCGCTGCAGTCGAGCTCCACTCCCCTTCGTCGCCAGCCTCTTCCGCCGCCTCTCGGCCTCGCGCAACCGTGCAGGTGAACTCCCCATTTTCTCCGCTTCCTCCAGAACCTCCTCTCGACGTCTTTGGCCTACCGGAGTGTCGGATAGGCCATTCCGGCGAACCCTAGCCATGGCGCCGCCGTCCTTCTCCTCGCTGGCCGCCACCTCACCCGCCGGAGCAACTCCCGCAATCCATCTCGCGACGAACGGTCCAGATTACATACCCCTTTGGGGTATGTAACCGGTCCACCATGGACCGGTGGACCACAGCCCCTCGCCGGTCTACAGGACCCGTGGACCCGGTCCATAGAATTTCCAGTAGTAAAATAATTCCAGAAAACCTAGAAAATCCCAGGGCCTTGATCTTTTATAGATAAGCCCCTCTAGTTTATTCTATTTCTGTTTAGGTCCCTACCTCTTTACAGAAACACCCCTGTACTTTTCAGTAGTTACCTTTTAGTCCCTACCTTTTTACGCCAAGGCCACTAACCTTTTCCATAATTACAGATAGGTCCCTAGAACTTTCTGTTCTTACAGATGAGCCCGTAGAGTCTTCTCTGTAATTGCAAATAGGCCCTAGGCTCTTTAAAACTTCGTAACTTCGCAACCCTATCTCCGTTTTGAGCGATTCTTGCGCTCACGCGTTCGTAGAAACGCGTAGCATCTTTTGGTACTGTCCGTGGAGCTCCACCCCACATCCGCAAGCCATCAATACTCCATGTTTTCCCCTCGCCCGATAAGTCCTATCTCGACAAATCATTCTTCGCTGACCTCGCATAGCGCAACTGTTCTTTCACCTATTAGTGTTGAACCTAACCCCTCTTGTTGAACCATTCCACCTCTTCTCGTCGTATCGTGCCACCTCAAGTATAGTAACCTCTCTTCATCACCACTAGGGATGGCAACGGGTCGGGTTCGGGTCGGGTGGAGCAAACACCCACCCGCCGAAGAAAACGCCTCGGGTGGAATGTAACACCCGCACCCGCACCCGCAGGTGAAATTGCCATCCCTAATCACCACCTAGCTTTAACCCTAGCCTAGCTCAGTTATCGCTTAATCAGACCTAATCCAACGTTGTCCTCGCCATTTATCTAGTTTATTGGTTTAGTCACCTCCTTTATTTGATGTCAGTTATTTGAGAATTTTATTGGTATTTCATTCGTCGTTATTTGAAGCTATTCTTTATTATTTATTGCCTTCTTAGTGCATGTCATAACTGGATCATATAGCTAATCTTGCACCCTCATGCATTAGATCATATGCAAATCCTTTAAATAAACACCCTTTTGTTTCCATAAGCACATCAGCATCATAAAACAAAGTTTATTTGATAAATAATTCCTACCTGCTGCATGTTGCATACAACATTGCATGCATGTCTAAATTTATATACATATTTACATTTGCATATCCTCTCCTCAAACCATTCATGTTCTTTAATAGAAATAACTTAGAGTTCATATAATAGATATGCACGCAATCACTGTCATTAAAGCATATGCATCTCATCATCCTCACCATAAGGTTGCACCCTTGCTTCTTTTAAGAGAAAGTAGGTAATTGATAGTTTGTCTAGGTGAATATGGCCCTTATAAGGCCATGAATATAACTTATAATAAATAATCTTTTGTAAATAGAATGTGCTGCATCATACATAACTCATGCCCTGGTTCTTCATTGGTATTCTATCGATTCTTATTGGAGTTCATCGGATCTTATTGGTTCTTTTCGATCTTTATTTCTTTTACGGTAGTTGTTTATACGTAATGTTTCCATGCGCTAGCTTACGCAAGGTCCAAGGAAGAGCCAGACGAATTCAAGAAAGATCCAATCATCAAAGACGAGCCGAAGAATAGAAGCCAAGGACGACCGAAAGATACAAGCTTCGGTGCATGACTTGAAGATATCAACCTCGACCGAAGAGCTTGAAGATCCAGAATCGGAAGATTAGGATAGCGTTTTCAGGCAAGCTCTACTCCTCCTTGATCATGATTGAACCTACTGTTTTCGCAATGCACCTATATGACCTATTCTCGTATTATGCATTACTTGTTATTTTACTGATTGTGTAGTTATGGTCCTACTTGCTTATTGATATTGATGTCTGTTACTTAGGCATTGATATATGAATCCTTGTTTACCATTGTTTACCTGTTACCTTGATAACCTTAGGATAGTTCCGTCATTTCTATGATGGCATGTTCACCTTGTTACTAGATTGCTTAGGACCCCTCGCAATGTTTCTACATTGCCACACCTTATTCACTTATATACTTTTACAAATGTGTGAAATGAGTTTGGTGGTGTGCGTGATATATGGGATTGGGAATAGCACAACCGTGTTAGGTAATGATGATGGAGACAGTGATGGGATGGTTGGATTGCGGGCAAGGCCATTAGTAAGTGATTGATGACGTGATGGATTGTGTGATAGTCCCCTAGTGCGGGAGATATGGTGCTTGCCCGGCCACATAAGGACCGGTTCATTCAACCTTTAACAAGATGATTCTCGTACAACCACGGAACCTGTATGGGAAGGACTTACCCTACCTTCTTGGTGCCTACCACTTTGATCCACCTGGAGGGCAGTAGCGCAAACGAGCAACCAGGAGAAGACTCCGGAGTTTGTATTGCTTAGGAGATCTGGCCTGTGATCCGCACATCAATGTGCAGTGGGTCTGCATGATGACTATTGTAGTCTCATGAGAAGCCCCTGGGTTGGTTCGTAGGTGGCATTGTGTGTGGTACTCGGAGAAGATGGATTGAGCGTTATGTTACTCTCCGTACAAGAGTGCATAGCCCGTGGGAAAAGATGTACAACCTCTACAGAGTGTAAAATTCATCCGGATGGACGTTGTCACGGCATATGACACATCTATGTTGAGCTCGATATGATTAGCCACCTCTCCTTCCTTGAAGTGTGAGTGAGCAGTAGTCTGCTCGTGTTTTGGAAGTGATGGCCTGGATGCCGGGTCGGTATGACCATTGAGGTCAGAAGGCCCAACTAAAACTTGGGAACTGGCGGGAATGCTTCATACTCCCCCAGGGCCAACCAACTAAAATATTGACAATTACTTCTCTGTTTTATCTAAGTTTTCCTTCACATGCTTTAAGGAACCTTGCATAAAACTTGCTTGCTGCAAATGAACCATACAGCCTATTCCTTGCTAAGACCAAATATGCATGTACATATACCCTTGTGTAGTGTAGGGCTTGCTGAGTACCTTATGTAATTTAACTGTTAGCTTATTTAATTTTATCTTCACTATATCTAAGGACATAAGAATCACTGAATTATAAAAACCATGTGACATGATTTGTTGCATCGCGTCAGTTCTCTGGAACACACTTACGTTTACCACGGTGTCTATTTTGGCCGTTGCTGTGTCTCAATGCTCTCATACTCATGCTCCAACACATCCGTTTCGCCGTACTTTAGTCATCAAGAAGCCTACTGGGTCCCCCTTAAGAGATGTTCACTGACCCTGAATCAACAGCAGTATGCAACAAAGTTGTGCTAAACACAAGGTATGGTCAGGACCGTGGCTTGTTTGGTGAGAAGTTTTGATTCCTGACACCTCCCACTCCAATTAACACTCATGTATCGACTGACTGTCGTACCCCATTTCTAAAGTACTTAGTGTTTACCGTATCAGTCCCTGGATCAGTAGCTGATACGACACTTTCACAGAATGCTTCACAGCAAATACTTTATTTATATTACCGAGAGTCATTACAAGCCTTTTTATTACATAAAGGTCTTGATACAAAGGAGGCGAGCAGCCTCAGCACTCACAGGCATCACACCCAAAGGCTGACACAGCAGCCAGAGCTAACACTAAGTCTAGCGGAAGAAGACAGGGCTCCACTGCTACAGGCACCACTTGAGCGAAGGCCGATACTCACTCTTCATCACCATCAGCTTGAAAGTCATAGTCGGGCTCATCTTCTGAATGATTTAAGCAAGGATGAGTACTTAAGGTACTCAGCAAGCCTAACACGAGGGGTATGATTATGCAAGGAATTTTCAAGGATAGGCTGAGTTTCATCGACAAGGCGAGAAAGCCAAATTTATGTAGAGTTGTTTTGAAAACAAAGCATTTCGCAATTCTAATCAAATATCTGTAGAGATTAGTGGGGTTGGGCGGCCCTGGGGGAGATGCAATCCATCCCGCCAGTTCCTCAATTTTATCACTGGCCGACAACCAGCACACGGCTCCAAACCGGCGTTTTCCAAAAACACACCAAGGGAACTCACGCGGAAAATCTAATCATAGTGTGGCTGATGCTTTCGCGTTGTCCAATACCGTGGAACACGGCTTTCCGGAAAGTTTCTTAACCTTGGCCAAGGGTGCACAAATTTCCCCACAAGGTGGTCCAGTCCTCCCTATCGTCATAGTTTGGACTGTCCCACTAAAGGTTCCATACCTACTTTGTACCACCACGGCATCCCCCACGGACATCACCAGGGGCTTCACAATCATAATAATATGGCCAGTCATAAATGCCGGATCTCGAACACCCACCAACGAACGAGTCTTCTCCTGGGGTTCCGTTGCAATCTCCTGCCTCCGGGGGGTACCGGGTGAGTACTAGTAGGGTGTGGTTCCAATTCCGCGCCCATTCACGGCTTGTGGCTGCGCGGGAGGTGCTAGGCAAACGCGGCACAAGAACCGGTCCTTATACGACCGAACCAGGCATCATCAATAGCCAATCCACAAGTGGAGGGCGTCCCAGAGATAGCCTCCCCACTGAGGACTACCTCGCCTGATCCCGCCAGAACATCCCTCACTAGGGTTGCACTTATTATTATACCACCCAATTTCACATTTACACACACCACCAAGACACACGCATTTTATACGAAAATCATGTGAGCAATATTAATTAAGTATACATGTGAAAGTCCTAAGCAGTGAGCATATCAACATTTCATTAATTAATTAAATTAATGATGTTGATTCCTAGGGTTAACAAGGATACAGGATATAATCAAGTCAAGGCAGGCAATCAAATATTGCATGGGACCATTCTAGTATTTAAATATAATTAAATACCATGCAATTTATTTATAAACAGCTCTAATTAGGATATTTGCAAACATAGGGTCAATATGATCAAAGGGAGTTAGACTTGCCTTCTCCAAGCTCTTCTTCCTCTAAATCCTCGTAATCAGGATCCTCAGTTTCTTCGTCTTGATTATCTATTGAGTTAACAAAAGATAAATCTACTGCTTGCAAACAATTTAACAGGCAATAAATCAAAGAAGAACCAAATAAAACCAGAGAGGAGTTGATTTTGGTGGCACTGGATAGAATAGGATTTTAGATGAATTTTGGCGCAAGTTTCGCCAAAATTGGAGTTAAAATGGTGAAGATATTGATTTTTGAAGTAAAAGAAAGGAAATTGATTAGGATTTGATTATCTTAGGATTTGATTATCTTAATTAAGTATAACCATCATCCTAATTTTCTCGAGGGTAACAAGGGTTGCAAAATGGTTAAGAAGAAATATTGGATTTTTGGGAATTTTTCTGATATTGGAAAATGGTCGAAATAAGATTTTGTGTGCACTTTCGGTGTGACCGTAGCAATTTCTAGCGCGATTGAGAGACTGACAAATGGGCCAGATGGGGTCGGTGCACTGTGCGCGTACTGTAGTGTGAACTCAGTCCACGTGTGCTGCGGACCGGATGGAAGAGCGGCCGGTCCACCGTGCACCGGGTCTGCCACGTGGCGGTGGTGACCCGGTCGTCGCGGGCCCGCGCGCCGACGTGGCAGCCACGTCGGACGCCGGCGCGACCCGGTCATAACGCGGCGACGGAGGGGCGCGTGCGGCGGCGCATCGCCGGAGGGGTCGCCGGCGACGGCTGCCGGCGGCGGAGCGCGGCACGGAGCACACCTACGGAGCCTACACGACTCGGCGATCCTAATGGCACTGCAAGTCGACGAGGGGAGAGGCCGGAGCGGCGGCGCGACGTCGCCGGAGTAGGGTGGCGCGCCGGTGAGCGAGGGGGAAAGGCTTGTGCGCGGGTGTAGGGGCTCGTGCGAGTGGGTGCGAACGTGCGCGTGAGCGCGGCGACATCGGGGATGAGCTCGGCCTGGCCGGGGAGGGTCCACGGCGGCCGGCGGCGAGGTTGAGCGCGGCGGCCATGGCGGCACTCGGCGCGGAGGCGTGTGCAAGCGGAAAGGGACGACGGGGAGTGGCGCAAAAGAGAGAGGAGAGCTCGAGGAAGCTCACCTTGAGCTCGGTTGGACCGGAGAGAGACAGGGAATGGCCGGCGACGAGGAAGACGGCGGCTAGGGTTCGGCACGGATCTCCTCGCACGGGGCACGGCTGCGCAGACGAAGGGCACGGTGAGGTTTAGGTCGGAAAGGAGAAGCTAGAAGAGGGAGAAGTTGACGTCGGGACTCACCGGAGAGGAAAAGAGAGCTCGTCGGAGTTCTCGTCGGAATCAAGAGAGAAAGAGGAGAAGTGAGAGGGAGTGCTCGAGAGCAACTGCGGGAGGGGAATGAGAACAGAGAAGGGAAACGGGGGTCTGCCCCTTGCTTTATGGAGCTCAAAGGCGGTGCGGAGCAGTGCGCGAAGGCGGTTCTCCGGCGATATTTTCCTCGCCGGAGTTAATGCTCCGATGAGACGCGACGAGAGAGGAAAGACGGCGATGACGAGCGTGCGGAGTGGTGACAGTGCGAGGGAAAAGATGGGGAAAAGGGGAAGCGGCGCTGTGGCTGGCGTCACGGCATGGCGCTCGCCGGAGCTTCGAGGCGGTGGGATGCGCGGGTCAAAAAGACGACGTGGGCTGCCTCTGTTCGACGAGACGGGACGAAGGAGGGACGTGGCGTGCTCACGAGCTCCACGTGACTCTTCCTGGCGCTCGGAAGTGACAAGGGCGGTGGCCGGCAGGGAGGTATGGGCGGCGGCGGTATTTGCGTCGGCCGGAGGTAGAAGACGACGGGGCAGGGCCCACTCGTCGGCGAGTGAGGGAGAGAGAGCGGGCTGGCAGGCTGGGCCGGGGAAGACGGGCCGGAGTGGGGAGATGAGTTGCTGGGCCGGGAGAAGAGAGAAGAAGGTGGGCCGGCTGAGAAAAAGAAAAAGAAGACAGGGCGGCCCGATAGGAGAAAAGGCTTGATCTTTTCTGGGATTTGAATTTGAAAGGATTTCAAATTCAAACAAAAGCACAAATCAGACAAACACTCAAAATAAAGCCAATAAAATTCCAAAAATGCATATGATGAATTTTGTGCATGTTAAAATTCTAAAATTTTTTATTTCTAGCCCTAGGTGTAACTAAGCAAATTGATTTTAATTGAAAATTTTAAAAAGTTCAAATTTTCAGTGGTTTTTGATGATTACGAAAACACGGGTCGCTACACTGACGATTCCCCATTTTGCTCTGAACTTGATTTGCAACAGTATTGATTGTGAGTTGTAACCTCCCTGGTCGTATTGTATGCCAGCTGCAACCTTGAGTCTTTTACCACTCGGTATTTATCAAGGGAAAAGGACCAACGAGTGTGTGAATATGTGCCTGTCATGTTGCTACTGTGATCAATTTATCACCCAAGCTGCATTGCATGCTCACTGCAATCAGATCTACTTTAATTGTCAATAGAAAAAAAACAATCCGCTTCAATTATATGAAATTTAGTTGCCGTAACAGATACTCATAAAGGAAATAGTCATCAAACTGCAGTGTTTTAAAACCCAAATAAATAACAAAATAAAATGAAAGTTAGCTAGCTCTGTGTTGGAATGTACAGTGATATCATGATTAATAAAAATGAGGAATTAGTTTTCCATTTCCAGCAGACAAGAACTAGAAACTTGGAGGGAAGCAATACGAAGAGAATTCTTGCGACATATTTTAAATATAGTACAAGGAGTTGCAATATGCCAAAAAAAGACAGGTATTGTTTATAGCATATACATTGACATAGTAACACATGTTAACCTCGAACCGGGAGGAAGACAAACGAAATAATAATCTTGAATCAGATACGTTTTTCTAACCCGCCTTTTTTTTTTTGCTATCATACGAAGCTTCATTTTCAGAAAACACATTTTTTTTTTTGGCAAAAACCTGCTTGTAACTCAAAGGATTTTCATATACCCGCCTACAAGCTTTTTTTTTTGTTTTAGTCTTCCCCATTCCCCACGTGTTCATGTATTTTCGCATCCTTCCTTGTAGCTTTGTCCTGTGGCTATTCTTTGGCCTCTAGCTAATGTTCAGAGGCTTCACCAAAGCTCAGTTATCATTTAATTGGATGTTACACAACCAAATTTTGTTACATTATCAAAATAGGGTTAAACTTAGCTGGCACTATGAATAAAATAGAGGAAATTAAACTTACTGGTTCCAACATCTATCTTATTAGATGTCAACAAAGAGTAGCGATGTACAATAGACCATACGAAACACAATTTCTTGCAGGTGTGTATATGAAAACCTCCTGAATTTGCTAGTGGATTTTAACAATTAATCTTGCCCAAAAAAGATGTACTTGCATATATAGTTTATTATTAAAAGTTTTCGAAGATCACGAGCAATATACATGACAAATAAGAAAAAAGATAGAAACCCTGACTCAATCAGCTGCACGCCTAGTTGAGGAGCCATGTGTTTCACCACGCGACAACCATGTGCATGCACACTTCCTCACATTTTACACTAGGCAGAGCAGCATTCCGGAGACTCCACGTCCTGGAGCAATGTGGTAGCCGTAGAGCTCTGTTGCTGCAGTTCTGCCAAAGAGCACCGCGCATTCACCATGTGTTCTGCCATTGCAAGCCACCCGCCCAACATGGGGCTTCAAAACCAAGCATGCACGTTCAATCGAACAACAACAAGGGACCAGTAATTAAACTTATACCGCAATAGTTTTGTTGCACGCTACAATATTGCAAACAATGAAACACGATTTATTCAAGGGGTTCAATGGATAGCCATCTTTTAGTGATTTAGGGCTCAGTGCAAAAAACCTGTAAGTTTATCGTCCAAAATAATGACCATTAATTAGTAAGAGTGTCAGCCTCGTAGTAAGTAGTTTTGCTTTCATAAATAAAATCAAATTAGTAATAGGAGTAGACATATGTTGGTTAATATAATAAATAATGTGTTCATTATTATTAGTCTGATAGGGTTAAAATGGCTTGTAGGCTAATGGTTACAAATGACTCAGTAGCACCTCAGTTCCTAGGTTCGACTCATCGCGGGAGCGAATTCTCTAGGATTTAATGGCTTTTTGCTTTTAGTGGTAGGCGACACTCCCATCGACAGCGAGGCGCCAGTGGTGACTTTGTCAATCTCGAAGATTTGCCGGCTCGGTCTTCAAAGATAATCATAGGGGTAGGGTTTGCGTACTTGTGTTCGTAGGGGTGGGTGGGTTCAGTTCGATCAACTGGGTGACTGTACGTGCGTTGTGAATGTCTGAATTGCACTGTGTAATCGTAAAAAAAAAATTCTTTAAATTGATAGTGCAATTAAAAAACTACCTTTGATCTAATGACCATTAAGTTTTGAGAAATTTATTTTGCACAGTTAATCTGCTCACAAATAAATGCTTTAAAAGGTGTTTTCTACCTTTGGTTGGCGAAAAATTAATGTCCGAGGCAAGAACCATTTCTTATGCCCCACATCCATATTCATCATATATATAAACATCAGCTGGTGCGTTCTTAACCTGAAATTATTCCTGGCACAGTGCACCGAAGTCAAATGTTATCGAGTACAGAACACATCCAACCTATATATATCTCCCAGCTGCATGTGTTGCATATGTATATATGTTATTACTTTGAGATATTTTGTTAGCTAGTGAGAAAAGCTACGCATGGGATGCAGCGGGAATTACTGCTCAAGGCAGACGCTAAGAATCAGGATCGGCGTTGGGGCTCCCGTACCAGGACCATCAACTGTTCCTAATGCCGCTGCCAGTACCTGACACCGTTAGCTGCTCCTGGCCCTGTTCGTGGTCACGCGCTGGGTCTCCATGACCAACTACCGTGCACGTAGTGGCGGCGGCATGCGTTCCACTATGACCAGCCGTCCTGCTTTGCACTCGCTCACCTGCATTGCAATGGACGAAAATAGTTTACAGCACAGAGTTTTAGCATCCAGATCTCAACTCATTCAGGTTACACCAAACACTCCCCCACATTCTACTTAGCTATATTCCTTAGCATGTGGTGGCGATGACGGGCCGGGCATTGTGTAGGTAGGTCGCGCCCTGGTCTGGTTGTTCTTGACGTCGTTTCTGCTGACCGTCAGCGGCGTCATCAGCTACCGGCGAAGGGTGTCCACCACAGCAGGCCACGCCCTTTGGCCGTTCCTGATGACTGAGGCTGATACCAAGTCGAAGTCGCGGCCAAGCGTGCTGGGCAGGGGCGGAGTCAGGAATTGATCATGAGGGGGCCAAATGACAAAATTTAGCAAAATTTGACTCATAAGGGGGGGGGGGGGGGGGGGGGGGGGGGACCAAATTCATTTTTTTCTCTAATTTACATGGTGATTTTAAGTGTAGAAGGCAAGTGTGCATGAATCGCCCGCCCACCCCCCCCCCCCCCCCCTTCCCGGCTCCGCCCCTAGCTGTCGTACCCCATTTCTGGAGCACTAGCGCTTACCGTATCAGTCCCTGGATCAGACGCTGATACGATGCTTACACAGAATGACATCACAGTCTCATACTCTTTTTATAATATTACCAAGTCTCATACAAGCCCTTTTATTACACAAAAGGTCTTACATCGAAGGCCAGCGGCCCGACTACGAGAACGACAACACCCCGACAGGCTGGCACAGCAGACACACTAACAACTACTCCAGCGGAAGACGGAACGGCACCACTCCAACAGGCAGACTTGCGTGCAGGCTGAACCCTAATCTTCATCTTCAACAGCTTCAAACTCTGGCTCACCTTCTGAATGATTGAAGCAAGAGTGAGTACTTAAGGTACTCAGCAAGCCTAACACGAGGGGGGTAATTATGCAAGGGAGTTCATCAAAGGATGCCTTGTGGTTTATATCAACGAGGCAAGAAAGCCAAGGTTGTTTTGAAAACAAAGCAGTTCACAATCTAATCAAGTATCTGTAGAGATTAGTGGGGTTGGGCGGCCCTGGAGGAGTTACTGTTCATCCCGCCAGTGCCTCAAGTTTTATCACTGGCCGACAACCAGCACACGGCTCCAAACCGGTGTATTCCGAAAACACGCCAAGGATAACTCACACCGAAAAGTCTAATCGAGTGTGGTCTTTGCTTTCGCGTTGTCCAATACTGTGGTACACGGCTTTCCGGAAAGATTCATAACCTCGGCCGAGGGTGCACAAATTTCCCCACAAGGTAGATCAGTTCTCCACCGATTTCTCGGCTTGAACTTTGCTACTAAAGGTCCCGTACTTGCCGGTATCTCCACGGCATCCACCCACGGGCCAAACCAGGGGTCCATGAAAGCATGGCCCCAAAAAGAGTCTCCGACCGGACCTCGAAACCGCACTGGCCCGAGTCTTCTCCTGGTCCCCGTATACTCCGCAAACCGGGTGGGTACCGAGATCAACCGGAGGGTGTGGTTCCAATCCCCATCCCATACTGGGCTTGTGGCTGCGCGTATAGTGCTAGGCAAAGGCGGCACAAGAACCGGTCCTTATACGACCGAAACAGGCACTCCAATAGCTATCCTCCCCGAGGCATAGCGTCCCAGAGATATCCTCCCCACTGAGGACTACCTCGCCTGCTCCCGCCAAAACATCCCCCCACTATGGGTTGCACTTATCATTAATCCCACCATTTCACATTTACACACACCACCAAGACTCACGCATTTTACACGAAAATCATGTAAGCAGGATTAATTAAACACATATGGTGAAAGTCCTAAGCGGCAAAGCAATCCAACATATCATTAAGGAATTTAATGACGTTGGTTCCTAGGGTTAACAAGGGATCAGGATATATTCAAGTCAAGGCATGGCAAACAATTATTGCATAGGACCTTCTAGCATTTAAATCCATTTAAATACCATGCACATTTATTTGTAAACAGCTCTAAATAGGATACTCTGCAAACATAGATCGACATGATCAAAGGGAGTTAGACTTGCCTTCACAAAAGTCTTCTTCTTCTAAGTCCTCGTATTCCAAATCCTCAGGCTCTTCTTCAAAGACTTGATTATCTAGCAATAAAAGAAAATAAATCTACCGCTCAAGCAATCAAGCAATAAATCAAATAAAACCAAATAGAGACCAAGGTTAGATTGGATCTGGTGGCAATGAATAGAGGATGATTTTAGATGAATTTTGGCGAAAGAATCGCCAAAATCAGAGCTGAAACGGAGGAGATATCGATTATTCAATTTTTGAGAAAGAAAATTAATCTGGATTAAGCCAACTTAATAAGGCATTGCCATAATCCTAATTAATCTGGAGTGATCAAGGGTTGAAAAATGTTTAGAAGGGTGTAAAGTATTTTTAGGAATTTTCTGAGATCTTTCTGATATTGGAAATTGCTCGGAATAGAAATGTGTGTGCACGTTCTGTGTGGACTTAGCATTTGCAGCACGTGTAAGAGATTGACATGTGGGTCAGTGTGCGGGAGTCCAAGGATAGTGCCAAAATGCACTATGTCGAGGCGGCACAGTGTGCTGAAATTAATTAGGTGCAGCACAGGGGTTTGAATAAATGTGCACGACGTGCGGAGTCATGATTATAAGATTTATCGTGATGGGGTTTTATTGAAAAAGGATAGGAATTTAGAGGGTTGATAGCTCAAGGAAATATTCCAGAGTTCAAAGCTAGTACCAAAAGGTACTACGCGTTTATACGAACGCGTGAGTGCAAGAATCGCTCGAAACGGAGTTAAAACGAAAAAGATATGAAGGTTTGAAGGTTAAAGGGCTTATTTGCAAGAATAGAAATATTATGAGGGCTTATTGGTAAAAACAAAAAGTCAACAGGGACCTATCTATAATTTTGGAAAAGTTCAGGGGTCTTGGTGTAAAAAGATAGCGGCCAAATTGTTATTACAGAAAAGTATAGGGACTTTTCTGCAAAAAGATAGGACTAAGACCAAATTACTGGAAAGGTCAGGGGTTTATCTACAAAAATACAGGGCCCGGGAATTTTCTGGATTCTCAGAATTATTTTTGTATTGGAAAAGATCAAGAGAGGCTTACATGTGGGACCGAGATGCACAGTGTACCGGGCGCACTGTTCTGTGAACTTGGTGTATGAGCGTGTGGAACGGAGAGTGGGTGTGCGTGATCCACGGTGCACCGGGTTTGTGGACCGGGCGTGCTGACTGGGCGCGGTGACCGGGTCGTGTGGGTCCCGCGTGCCGACGTGGCGTGCACGTCGGACGGCGGCGCGACCGGGTCAGACACGGCGGGGGAGGGCTGCGCGCGGCGGCGGCTCGCCGGGAAGCTCGCCGGCGGCGGCTAGGAGGGCGGAACGGCGATGGGAGCACGTCGCCGAGGACGAGCGCGCGACGGAGAAGCTGTGCGGGCTAGACGTCGACGACGGGAAGCGGTGGTGCGATGGCGAGAGCTCGCCGGAGTTGGCGATGGCGGCGGCGAGCGACGGGGAAAGGCGAGGGAGAGGGATGCGGCGACACTGGCGGGCACGAAAGGGTGCGCGCGTGCGCGGCGGATGTGAAACGCGGCTCAGCTAGGTCGGGTGCGAGTAGGAAGGCTGCCGGCGACGATGTCGCACGTCGGTGGGCGGCGATGCTCGGTGCGGATGCTCGCGCGAGAGGGAAGGAGAAGGAAGAAGGGCGCAGAAGGGAGAGAGAAGCTAGGGGAAGCTCACCGAGGTCTCGACGGCGGCGGAGGAGATCAGGAACCCGACATTGACGGAGATGGCCGGAACCCTAGCTCGAGGAAAGGGAGAGAGGGAGAGAGAGAGAGAGAGAGAGAGAGAGAGAGAGAGTGATGATTGGAGCTTGGGTTTGTGCGGAGGAGAAAGGGAGGGCACGGCGACCTTTATAGACGACGAAGGCGGTGCGGTAAGGCGGTTCGGCCAAAGGCGGCGCGGCCGGAAATATCTCGCTCCGGCGAGATATTATCCCCGCTTGATGGGACGCGACGGCGAGGGAGAGACGGGCGCCCATGCTGGTGACGTGCGCAATGGGATGGTTACAGACTTACAGGGGAACAGACGCGACGAGTCGGCGAGCTCCACGTGCTTCACGCGGCGGCGGTATGGGCGGCGGCGGGATTTCCGCCGGCGCGGTCGGAGGAGGAAGAAGAGAGAAGGGAGGCGGGCTGCGCTGGTGAGCTGGGCCGGGAAGGAGAAGAGAAAAGGAGAAGTGCGGCCCGAGAAGAAAGAAAAAGGTTTAAACATTTTGGGGATTTCGAATTTGAAGGAATTTCAAACTCGAGCCAAAAGGAAAAACAAACAATCACACAAAATAAATCCAATAAAATCTCAAAGTGCATATGATGAGTTTTGTGCAAGTTTTCAAAAAGAAAAGTTTTAAAATTGGGGTGGTTTGGCTAACTTAAACGCGCACTTGTTTTTTTAATTTGTTTTTAAAATTCAAAAAATTCAAATTCTTAGTAGATTTCAAATGGAGGCAAAAGCACGGGACGTGACACTAGCGCTGGGGCTCCTCGACCCTAGTGATGAAACTAATCGTAACAAACCTATGATAATTTTTAAAATATTTTGAACAAGACGAATGGTCAAATTAACTTGACTCAAACATGGTCAAACGTCAAGAATTTAGAACCGGAGGATTACTTTTTTTTTTTGATGCGGAGCCATTTGACGTGGAGCTTGCCATCGCATCTTCGCCCACTTCTCGAAGATCCGATGGCAGGCTTCTTAAAACTAACCTCGATGAGGGCCTGCACAAATATTTCCCACCGCCTGATGTATTTTCTGCTGCGTTACATGGAGTGGGAGGTGTTAAGAATGAAGAATCAAAACTTCTTGAAGATCGGCCGGATGACCAGCTTCCTGAAACCAACTTCGATGCTTGGGACCCTCATGAGAAGCACGGTAAAAAGGACTCTTTTTTTTTTTTAATAACAAAAAGTTTTTTAGCCTCTACAAAGTAAATGTTGGTGCTTTTAGACTTTATAGCCATCTGGTCCAGTTCAGAAGAATCAAATATTACATCAGCGACAAAGTTAAGCAGGGAAAAATCAGTAATCTTCAATCTTAAATGGTAAGCAACTCGCAGAAATGTTCTCCTTTTCCTCCTCGATCACGCTACATTAGTTGGGTATATATGGAGAACGGGATGCACTACGATTGATTGGTTGGTGGAAATTCAAACGTACGAGCTGTATTAGATCGTGCTTATGTCCAGACAGATATATAGACCCTAGTTCTGTGCCATCTCTGCTACAAAATTGTGTGCATGTATATGCTGGTATCTTTTTTCTTGCATATCTTCGCAGTACTAAATGATTGCCCAAGGAATGAGCTGCACCAGTACTTCCGGCTACAGAAAGGGCGGACCAAGTAGCTTGGGTGTCGTGTTATCAACGTCCATGGTTGCTGATCAGACCTGTGCGGCTTATATGAAACTGAGACATAGATGAGAGATCCACCCAGACGACAAACGGCAGAGGACGGCTTCTCCGAGTTCGGCGGCAGGGCTATCCATTGGCATCCTGATCTGACTCGTCAGCTGCGCACGCCGGCGCATGAGCGAACAACTGCCGGACGTACACGGTGATGCTGCTCTCAGGGACACCGACGTTCGTGTCAAGCAATTCCAGCCGGAGGCTGCTATGACGAGCCGGCCATTGTGCAGGCCACGATGAAGTCAGGTTCATGGAGCTACCGGTGGCTTGGATGCACCTTATGCTCCACAAGACAGTGCTCGTGCACCTCGTCGATCGGCCTGATGCTCTCAGTCGTCGCCCCTAGCATGCATGGATGTAGGACAAATTTGGCCTAGGGGATTACATTGTCTCATGTGCAATTTAAGCACCGAATGTGCCGTCAGTACTCTGTCTTTTCTCATTAATTGCGAGGGGTGCACAGACCCTATTGCGTTAACAACAACTTGTTTCGAACAGAAGTGAAATGCAGAATTACGTTGTTAACATGTCAGTTCGTCATGTTCAATGGATTGAGATTAACGTACATCAAAGATCGAGCCGAGGAATACATGATTTTGACTCCGAAAGTACAATAAGTCGTCAGCCAATTACTTCTGCAATCGTGCTCATATGTTATTAACTGTTGTCGTAGAGGAAACACAAACAGTTGTGGCATTTTTATCTTCCATATATTTAACGACATTAGGAATCACTAAATCAACCACGCGACATGATTTGCTGCATCGTATCATACAACTGGACATGCTTACTTCTATTGGTTTTGCATCAACTAATTAGAGGACCACAACTACACACCTCCGTGTACATTTTATTTAGAGTAAAATGCATGATCGATCCATAAACTTATCCGGATGTGTCACTTAGGTCACTATACTCTTAAATTACAGTTTCAACTCCCTAAATAGCTTCGGGTGTCATTTAGGTCACTATACTATCAAAATGCAAACCTAGCTCTCTAAACTTGGATTCGGGTGTTATCTAGGTTCTATACTTGGTTTTTTTATTATTTGGATTATGGCAATTATCAATAATCATAAGAACTGTGCATCATTTCATTAAGAAACAAAGTAATTATCCCTTCGCACGCAACAGAGAAACACGTACAACATGTAAAGAAAACAAATGCAGAAAACGTCCAAAACTCAAACAGGACATGACTAACTAATAATTATGTAACACCACGAAGCTAACGAATGAGCAGCTCTCGCAGCTGCAAGTCCCCTGCCATGCGCCCTAGCACGAGAAAATTTAGTTTATATGCACATTTGAGCTGAAAATTCACGTTTATTTAACTACAATTAAATGATATCTACAAAAATAAAACATTTAGTTGAAATAATGTTGTATTTTGAAAGTATAGGAGCTAGATGCACTCCGAAGCCAAGTTTGTGGAGCTAGATTTATATTTTGAGAGTATAAGGACCTAAATGGCACTCCGAAGCCAAAAATATAATATTCAGTTGAAATAATGATGTATTTCAGACAACCTTGACGCATTGATCAGCTAGATTTACATATTTTGAGAGTATCGAGAGTATAGGAGCTAGATGCACGTTCCGAGGCTAAGTTTAGAGTGTCAAAACTGCAATTTGAGAATATGAAGACCTAATGACACGGCCAGACAAGTTTAAAAACCCGCTATGCATTTTACTTTTTTTTATTATTTTTGGCCGCTGCTGTGTCTCGATGCGCTCTGCTGCTCCATCACATCCATTTCGCGGCACCAGTCCCTGAGTCTTCAAGAAGCCCACGGGTTCCCCTTAAGGGCTGTTATCTGACCTTGATTCTCTTGATCAACATCAATCTGCAATCAATATGTGCTAAACGAAAGCCATGGCCAGGACCTTAGTTGGTTCATGATGTTCTTTCGGGTGTCACAGAGAAGTTTCGATTCCCAACACCTCCCACTCCATGTAACACTCATTCATTGACTAGTACAATAATCCCCAGTTTGCTCTCTTGAGGTCAAGACCGGGTATTGTTTTTTTCTCATTATCTAAAAAATTTGCAAAGTTTCCTACAGGATTCGTAATCCTACAAAATTCTCATGTGTTCCAAATGGGTCTTTAAAATATGTTATTCTCGAGTAGGATAAATAAAGGCTCAATTGGCTACACCTCACGTGCACGTTGATATATATAAGCATCAGCTGGTGCTTATTTGACCCCTCATCTATTTCGTAGCACGGAAGTAGAAAGAATCGAGTACAAAACACAACCAATCCGCCCGCACATATGCATATGCATACTATTAGCTTTGAGATATTTGTTAGCAAGAAATGCTTGGCATGAGACGCAGCGGGAATTCCAGCTCAAGCAACATAATGGGAGGCTGCAGGATATCCAAGCATATAAGGGGCAGAAACCATGGAAAGCCGGAGTATGTCGGGCCTCCAACGAGCCACGGAGCAAAGAAGCTGATCAACGCGTCGAGGTTGGCTGAAATACCTAGATCCCGTCCTACCAGCCAAACTGGTGCCGGTTTCAGCCTGTATGCAGCATGTGCTGTCCAGAAGCAACTAGGCTGAAATGCTGCAAAGAGTACGAACTGTTCCAACACACGTTTCTGGGAGTTATTTGGAGCATGCAGTGTGAGGAAGGTGAAAATATGTAGTGAGTTTCCATGAGATGCTTGCCTGTACCCATGATTTATAGTTTCTAGAGATGAGGATAAATATGAGCACTTGCTATCGTGAGTGAAGAATGAAGGTGGACTGGAGAAATCACCAAGTCAGCTTTGAATGTGTAAAAGCCTGAACTTCAAGAGTAAAATATAGATGGTAGGCTGCATGTTTTATCGGTTTTTATTGGGTGCGCAGTAATTTGGCCAAAAATCCAATTCAGTATATTTCGCCGATTGAGTGTGATTGAAATGTATTCGATTTTCTAGTGCACAGCACCCAGGTCAGAAGAAAGTGCAACAAGGAAGAGCTGGAGGCTGGCTGCTGCGGGGGTCGGGGACTGTACCAGTGCTCAATGGTGTCCGCTTGGCTCTTGCTGAGGGGAGGGGACTCCATCGCCGCGGCCAAGCGGGACACCACCTTTGAGCAGGTGAAGGCGTACCTGAGAGCCGCATTCTCGCAGGTGGCGCGCGAGCTCCACGCCGAGGGCGACGGGCTCGTGATCAGCAGCGTGCGCGACGGCCAGGACGTCTCCGATGAGTTCCGGGGATGGCGTGCGTGATGCAAGAAGAGAAGGCCCAGCTGGCCCCTGGGTGCGTGCCTTGGACAACAAAGAAGAGAAGGCGCCGGACGGTGGCCTGGCCTCCCGGAGCAACGACGCGCGCCACGGTCTGCAGCGACGGAGGCGGTTTTGGTTCTCCCAATCATTCTTGTGGGTGGTCGAGATTGATTGAAATAGCGACCGAATGGTGTTTGTTGTGCAGGCGGTTCTCTTGCGGTTCTCTTACTCGCCGTACGCCCAGTCTTTTTGACCTCCTATTACGGCGGCCAGAAGCTCTCACACGCCATACCCAGTATGACTGTGGCATGTGGGACAAAAATGGCACTGAAGCTGATTGATCAAATTTTGGCTGCTGCTGATACTTGGTCTACAGGATTTGCAAGGTGCCTTTCAGAAGTACCGAATTTACTGTAGTTATTGGGCTAGCCAGAAAGAAAAACCCTTGATATTATTTTAATAAACTTATTAATGTTATTTATGCAGCCATAGTATATTTATTACTGTAGTGTGAAGCAAGGAAGTCCCATGCGTCAGTACGTACGCAGCTGCAGTTCTGAGTCCCAGGAGTCAGTAGTCACTACTGTAGAAAGTTTCTTTAAATTGTCACAATGCATTTTCTTTTCAAATTTAAGGCAAGATCTTTTCATTTGAAGTTACATGCACGAAGATAATGTTAGGAAGTATGCATTAAATATTTTTACTTTCTAAAATCATACGAGCTGTTTGGTTCAGCGATTTGTATCGTATTAGGATTACAGAGGGTAATCCAAACCGTTACATCGGTTTGGTTGGGTGTGGTCCGTAATCCGTTACGATGTAATCGGATACCACGCTATACAAATTCGATTCCCCTCCTCTCCGACCGGTATCAGATCGATACCGCTCTCCTTCTCCGCATCGTCTTCATATTTCATCCGCGCGGTAGTGGGGTTCAATTTGAGCTCACAAGTGATATATCTGTGATCCACGGTCCCACTTTATTCATAACTAACCGAAGTTACCGAATCCTATATATATGAAACTAAAATGATAATGAATTGCATCAATATTGGCCCTGTTCGGCAGGCTGATAGCACTGTAGCGGCTGCTGAAGAAATAACTGCGAACACTGTAGCGACTGCTGAAGAAATAACTGGAACACTGTAGCTGCTGCAAAGAAGCTGGCTGCGAATCAAGCAGCCGAACAGGCTGAATTATGCTAATATCTTCTAGGAGGATATTTTCTAGGACACCTTGTAGCCCCCACAAGATACTATCTTTATTCTCTTGATTAACTGCACGCATGCCTCACTAGCTAATCACTCGCATTCCCAGTGGCTGATAGATTCATGGTGCTACATGCACCTCAGAACTGCGTGTGTCAGGGGCCATGTAACGCACAGTGTCATATAAGTAGCCACACGAAAGAATTAATAAAAAATAAAAGGTGACGAAAAAAGGAAATCCTGCATCCTATGATATACTACATGATATCCATGAGGAAGAGCTCAAGCTTTAGGCCATCATGTAGGCACGTAGTCCAATTTGAAGCAATAGGAGTAGGAGGCATTGGAAATCCGGGATGGACCTTTTCTCATCGTGCGTCGGATGAATCTTCGATCTCCACTAGTTGAGGCCATGGTGTGCATAACTATGTCAATGCAAAGATGTCTGGAAGAAACCTTTCAAGTCCAACAAGCTTTATAGATTGAGAAGTTTAGCCTGTGAAGCTGTTCTTATTTCTGTACTTCAGTAGTAAGTTGTACTGTAGTAAGTAGCTGGAGCATGAATTACAAGCGAGTAGCTAATTAGGCCGTTCATGTACATAGTATTAGGAGGGCGACTTCTGGAACGTTCCATTATATATGACATCTCTGCGACACGAGACCGAGCGGCATTGGAGAGCGGCGTGTATCGCTGACGCCTAGGGCAAAACAAAATCACGCCCCCCCCCCCCCCCCCCCCCCCCCCCCCCCGGTAGCCCGTGCCTCTTCTTCTCCGATGAGCCGGAGCTCGCGCGGCGCAGCCACCGACGCCATCGGCCGTAGAATCCCTTAGCCGCGTGGGTTTGTACCTCGAGAATCCTCTTCCTCCTCCGCCGGACATAGAGGAGGTTCGGGAGGCGGCGACGGCGCCGCCGTGGCCGCGGACGGCAGGCAGGCGGTGGGCGGGGTCGGCGGGGGTGTCGTGGCCCGACGCGTTAGCGTGGCGGCGGCGAGGCGCCGCCGGCCGCCAGAGGAGGTTGCGTGCGGGGGAAGGGAGGGTGCGGCGGGCGGCGACGACGTCGGGAGGCGGAGGAGCGGCTGGGGTGGTGGTGGTTTGGTCGGCGGGGGAGGAGCTCGGCGCGAGGAGGAAGAAGGGAGTGGGTGGGCGGCGCTCAATTTGTTTTAGCCCAGGGCGGTAGCGACGGGGCTCCATTGGAGAGCCACCCAACGTCCTCGAGAAGCATGCATGGCAGCCGTCGAGCTCCGCTTCCGCAACCAACAAAAGCCAACGCAGGTCCGCCGAAAAGCGTCCCGCAGGCACCATGGGTTCTGCACGACGTTCACTCCTGACCCCGGCTTCGCTCTTGCTCTTTCGTTAGCTCAAACAAGCCCATCGCGCTTCCGCACCCACCAGACATGGTCGACCCCTATTCGCTGCCAGGACCGCGCTCCCGGCGACGGATCGCCATTCACCCCAATCGTCAACCCCTAACTCGGAGCTGGCGCTCGCCAGCTCCGAGCTCCCCAATCCCCAATAGGAAAACAATTTCGGTGAAATTTCACCGAAATTTCCGAAATGTCGTGTCTATCGGTGAGTACCCAAAAAAATATGTTTCGGCCAAAATTTTTTGGCCAAATTTGGTAGCGCGCGCAGCAGCCCACCATCGGGCCGAATTTCCCGCCGAGCAGGCCAGCACCGCCTAATATGGTATCAATATGCAAAGCTGGGCAGAAAAATAGTTGGGACATTGCATTCATGACGTTAATTTTGTGTTTGGCACCATGAACATGCCTAACGTGCTATAAAGTTCTGAAATATTTATCATTCATTTTATATAAAATTGTGATGATGATTTATGACAGTTTTTAGTGAATTTCTGACAATTTTTTTAAAAAATTTAAATTTGTATGAATTTGATTCTGAAATTTCCGAAATTCCCGAAATTTCATGTTTATCGGTGATCTCCGAAATTTTTTGTCTTCCGAAATTGTTTTCCTAGATCCCCATTTGTTTTCGTCCGTGCTCTGCTTACCAGCCGCGCAGGCAGGCGAGGACGATGCCACGGCGCCACGCGCAAGTCCTAGGCTCAGGCGAGGCCAAGGCAGCGCAGCGAAAGCCGCGACACGGCTGACAACTCCGGGGCACCCCATCCGGTCTTCACAACTCTGATCGTTCGCTCACACATGCTCTACAGCTATAAAAGGAAGAATAAATCAATTTATTTATGCCAAGCGTGGAGCTGCACATCCGTGCGACGGAGCCGCGCATCCGGATTCAGGATTAGTTGAGCAGTTCCCAGTGTAGCTCTTTGCTCTGTTTGCACACACTAGCCAATCAACCCGTGCGTCTGCACGGGCTAGCAATGTTAGATTGTACATATGTTTATCGAACATTTGTCTGTTTGTATAAAAGGATGTTTATGGTTTGCAAATGAAATTACTTAGGGCCCCTTTGGAACGCAGGATTTTCACAGGAATTGTGCAGGAATTTCACAGGAATCAGTTGACTGTTCACAGAAAAAACGCAGGAATAGGAAAAAATTCCGCATTCCAAAGGGGGCCTTAAATTCTTCAAAGTATGGCACATGCCTTGTCGAACAATAATGCAGGTAACGGTTTTTATAATAGTGTAAAGGTTGTTTGCAATGGTAATGCATTGAAGGGCCACTTAGACGTCATAATCGTATAAAGTAAAGACTAAGCTTCACATTTTTGTTAATTAGAAATTGCTTGGTCCCTCTATGTCCCGTCACCTTCCCTCTTTTCAGCACATTATATTTATACCTACAGATGATTATCAAAATTTACTATCTTCACATTGCATATAGACTATTCTATTCAATATATCCGGCCAGCTTCTAAATTAATTGATTTTGAAGAGTATTATGGGAGTACTAAAATAATAGCAAAATGAAGAAGTTATAGCTATACTTTTTAAATTTCTAAATACTCTATCAGTTCACAATTACATGCCATTCTAGACTTCTGAAATTTTCTCAAATTACATGTCATTCTCACTTCCCAATGCATCTTTCTCTCTTCCCAATACACCTTTCTCTTTTCCTATTACACCTCTATCTCTATCTCTTTCTTCCTTGTTTTATGTGCATCCACTTTTTTCACATCTGGAGGTAGTACACAATATGCGAGATTAATAATAGTATAATGTCTATGTCTATTTATTGGCTCCTTTCTTTTATAATACTAAATTTAAAAATTGATAAGCAGCTCTATATCATGTCTCTATTTACGCTAAACAGCGTAGTGTTTACTTAGACTGCACGGTCACCCCAGTACCTCTGGTTATCTTACTGATTTCTCACAAACATCATGCATTATTATATTCTTCCATATGCTCACTTTCATCGGCATGTTTGACTGCATCTCAAATTTTGGTTATAGATAAATGAAGACAGTATAGAGCACAAATTATGTGTACAATAGAAAGAGGGCTGATTTGACTCATGTCTGCTCAGAAGGTGTTCTTTTTTTTTTTTTTACCTTTCCACTTTCTTGTTAAATATCATGGGTAATGAAAGTCACATATTGTTGTGAGCAACACCATGGTAAGCGTTGTTTAAAGCTTGGAAGCAGTTTTATCCTAGTAAATAATTCTAGATCCCCATCATCAATTTTTTGAACATTTATACTACAGTGTTGCTTAAATTTGCTAGTTTTTAAATTCATATCAAACAATTATTAATGTCTCTAAAAATTCCATACTTAGCCTTATTGTGAATGTAGTTCACCTATCAACAAACTCCATATTTTGGTGCATAGGCACCGCTTAGTTCAGACTCTACTCGCTCCAGTAACAGATTCGTAGGACGTTTCCCTTTTTATCCGTACACATATGCATCATATAATCATTATAAAATTGAAAGATAAATATTGTTGTTGAAACTTGATCACATTTAATTTGATCCAGTGGCTTAGTGGGATCTGGAGGAATCAATTGAATTTAAGAATTCTTATCTGCCCTTGCTTGCTAACATAATTCCAAGAATAAAAGCTAAAAGCCTCTTGCTGCGCATTTACTAAATGAAGATTGTATTGGATGAATTAAACCTATGAAAAAGACAAAGTTATGCACCTCGTTCGAACCTTGATATACTTTGGCCAAAGCCAATAGAAATTGTAATGTACTATTATTTTTACATCAGATAGATAATGGTCAGAAGACATATACCTGGCAATGGAAGTGATCAAGGAATGCTACCATTGGTTCTTCGAGCTTGATTTATCCTGGATGTCCTGATCTGCTACGTAGAGGTTTATGTGTAGACTAATCACGTGCTTCTTCTCATGACCATTGAACTTGCAATTGCAGGGAACATATATAGACATCAGCATCAATTGCACAACTAACTCATAGCAGCCAGGAAGCTATGTCATTACAGACCTTGATCCGAATTCACTTTCTTGCACTATCAAACATTATTTATCCTTTTTTTTCCCTTGATGCCACGGATGCATCTCATCATGGCAGCTTTTCAAGATCTGCATGGTGTCCACGCTGATCTTCAGAGGCTCAATTTGCATGAGACCAAGGTGCACATGCACGGTGACTCCTAGAACTACAGATTAAACTGATCTGTACTCACGTTCCGAGGATGTCAGGTTGGACCACGTCGGAAAAGCGGCTCGTCGCGCCCTCGTGCCATGGTCGCAATCGGAGCTGCCGCAAGGAAGGGGTAGTACCGTGCACCGCACGCGTCTCCGCGGTCAAGTCTGCTAGCGGTGTTTGTCCGGCAGCCGCAACTGGTGTCGAAGGATACATACGTAGAACATGGAATCGAAGCTCCCGTTCGTCCAGCAGCCGCAACTGGCGTAAAAGGAGACGCAGGATCACGGTAGGGTTTGTTGGACGATAGTCTGATGTTAAAAATAGGCATATGATTTTTTTTTTTTGCTATTGTTTTTTCATCATGACGTGGTAGAGTGGGTAATTTAAAGTTTTATATTAGGGGTAGTTTGGGTCTTTATTTATAATGGCAGTGGTGGGTAATTTATAGAGTTTTCTTTAAGATCCATTGGTTACAATTTTATAACCATCAAAATAGACGGCTAGATGTTTTGCTTTTTTCTCAGAATTTCTAGAATTTTCCTTCGATTAACGTGAGAGCTCCAAAAGAAGCCTCCAATTAGTAAATATAAGACTGAATGTACTAAATGTTTATATATACTTTTACTGCGTCTACGTACAGAAACACCAAGTTCAAACGATATAACTATCTCAGCTATTACGTGCCACAAATTTTTTTGTAGAGCTTCTTAGTTATATTAGTGCTCACCTTCTATGACGTCGAAAAGCAACTTCTAGCAGACTACGTACGACTACTGTGTATACATCAATACACTTCACATGCTTGGTCGGTGACTCGGTGTGAAACACTTGCAGGAGCCAGAGAGCGCACAGATATACATACTACATGTTGTTTGCACAGTGATGACATGCAACCAAGAGTGTGCAGAGAATACCATCAGAATTCCGGAGTTGCATGCACTATAAAAAAAGAACGAAACAGATAGCGATGTGAATCTCGCGCCAAAAGAAATCAGAAAACATACTCCTGGTGCCATGGCAAAGTGACCCTAAGCACTAGACATGCATGTAGAAAATGGAACCAACAATTTTAGCACTCGGTGTAGGATCGAGGCATTGGGAATCATTGTTCAACTTGCAGGAATAGTGATCCGGGTAAAGCATTGGTTGCCCACTCGAGGAATGGCTCGGTAACTGTGGAGATCACTAAAGTAAGTAGTATCAAAATTTCCTGCCCTTCAATCAGGATCTTTGCTTCTCAATTGTTACACATTGACAAGACAAAAGACACTATTAGGGCTCTGTTTACGGTTGTTGTGTTGTACTGTGATATGCTGTGTGACGTGGAATTTAGTTATACTACTCTAGCGTGATTTTTGTCGTAACAGTTCCTAAAAAGATGCTCTCAAATAAAAATAACTACATAAATGAAAAATAAATAAGCACTTTTGAAAAGCCACTGCAATGTCAAATGGAGCAAGTGTTCGAGGAATGCTAGCGTTGCCGTAGAGATTACTAAAAGAGACCTCTTTTGCTTGTTGATGACACGTTTCTTTGCGAGTCATTTGTTAGCCTGATTGCTGATCACCAATCATAAGTTGCAGTGTGGTTGAAGCAAGCCAAGCCAGTTGGTTACCTATTATGGAACGTTAACAAGATATATAGTTAAATCAACTCATTTGTTAGAAGAGGGAGGCTTCCAGAACCTTCCATCGGTAAAGAACCCCTACTGCAACACTGCGCAGTGACTCCGACAAAAGTGGAAGAATTTTTTTACTTTTATATTTCATTGTTTCTGTACTATAAATGTATTACAAAATTTCTATATCAAAAGGGATAAAAAGTACGGAAAACTACTGATGTAGCTGTTGGAATTGCAAGTGGTTTGAGCAGAGGCTGAAGTAACTTTTAAGCTTCACGTGCCCCGGGAGATTAATTCACGTTCTGAGGCCTGATTGTTTCAACTAATGTCAACATGTCGCACAACTATTAGAAAACGGCTACTGAGATGAACCATCTTTATTGTCTTGACAAACAGCGTTTCGGGAAAATAGAAAAACTATGCACATTATCGTGTAATTTGTTGGTAAAATCGACTACTTACTGCAATTAATCTTTACATTAGGATTGACGATATGAAGCGTTGTGTTGCAGTGTGGGAAGTGGAGAACTGAAAACACTAATTGTTTTCTTATATGAATGGTTTTGGATATGTGTACTCCTACTTTGATTGGTTGGTGAAACACAGAAGCGCTATATTCAAGTGTGCCTGTTTCTACGCATACATAAAACCTAAGCCCCTTGCCTCCTCTGTTATTACTAGCGCGCAAGTGTTGGGAGACATAAGACTCGCAGCGGCAAAATTGTGTGCAAGCTTATGCTGCTTTCATTTTTGCATGTCTACACAGTTCTAAGTGACTCGTGAAGGAATGGGATGCACCAGGAGTTTAAGGCGAAGGATGAAAGATGGCTTTAGTGTCATGCGGTCCACTATCATGGATGCTGAGAGCTGTGGGATAGTACTAGTGAGGCTCATAAGCCTCATATGAAACTGAGATTGGTGTCGTTGTGCTTTGGCGCGGGAGGTCGTGGTGAGCGGTCCAGAATCGGGATGAAGACGGTTGCTCGTTTTGCCGGTGATGTTTGGTGTCCTTGGCTCTGCTCATATGGTGAAGCTGTCATCAGCTGCGTGCGCCGGCTAGTGGGTGTAAAACCTGCCTGGTTTACACGGTTTCCTCTTGGCTAAGTGAAGCTTCATAACCTAGCAACCTTATGGCTGGAGCAAAAACAGAGAGCTGATTCAAGATTATTCTTGCTTTTTTCTTGCTCCCAGTACGTTCAAGGTCAGCATGTATTACTAAGTCAATGTGTATGCTGTAAACAGTACTAACTTTATTTGTCATAGTTTATCATTAGCATTTTTGAAAATGATCGCAAAGGAATATACATTAAAATTAATACAACATACAGCAACCTGACACAATCAGCTAGTACACTCCTGGTTGAGTCACGATATGTTCTAGGCCGCGACAACCTCGTGCTGCTTCGCACTTTCTCACCTCGGGACATGAAACTGAGCATCATTAATTGGAGAGTCGTGAGTCCTTGAGAAATGTGGCAGCCGTCGAGCTCTGCTGCTACAGTTCTGCCAAAGAGCTCCATTTTTTTTTATAATGGGAAGATTGTCTTAATCCGGGTCTTGGCTTTTAGAGAAGCTACAGCCGTAGTGGCCTTGACTTCTAAAAAAAGTTACAGCCAAATACAATCATCGACAATAGTCGGCCATAATCAGAAGTGCATAAAAGCTACACTGATGAAACAAAACAAAACAGAAAGAAAAGAAAAAGTCTCCTGCCTGGAGCTTTTGTTGTCTTCCGGTCCTATTTCTTGAGTACGGTCAACTCTATATATATGTCTGTTCTTCCACCATCTTAGATAGAACAAACTCGAGCAACTGCCAATCCAATGATGAACACCATCCTTGATTGAAGCAAAGACCACCTAAACGGTAACCGATGAACAAAGAAATTGATAACCGCCGGAGACACCCAAGCATACACAAGGACAGTGATATGAGGAACCAATCCGTCGAAGCAGCCACAAGTGCAAATGACTCCAAAAACGATGGCTTCATGAAGGTCACGACATCCGAGATGCCGCCATCGTAACAGCTTTTCACCAGCAGTCATAGGATCTGATGTCAATGGGGCACCACAACGACACCTTCAACAAGGCATGTTGGTCGTTGGCACTATAGCAATCAGCTTAGGAAGAGTTTTCACCCTGGTACCCCAAAGTACAGATCGGACTTCCATACTTAGCGACGCAGCACATAAGCAATCCCTCCAAGTTGAAGATCAGGATCTGCACATTGTAGACCACCACCAACTCCAAGTGAATTACAATATCGAATCAGAAATCAATCTCTTGATAGCCTTCCTTGTGCGAACGTAGCAAAGATGTCTAAATTCCTCCTTGAATCGCAAGGAAAACATGACCGCACGCTGCTCGTCGGGATGGCACTGAGATCAATCTGAGAACGCCGGCAACTCATCCACTAGGATCAGAGCGACGGAGATCGGGCCTCAAGAAGCGTGGATCGGCAGTGGATGATGAAGGACCAAACTGCAGACGCCACCGCGAGATCGCCATAGTCCACGCTGCCGACGCCACGATCGCGACAGATCACGCGGCCGCCACCGCAAGATCGCGATGGTCCATGCTGCCAACACCGCGACCTCGACGGATCACGCCGCCGACGCCTCTGCACGACAGCGCCGCCGTCTCATACCAGCTCCGCCAGTGCCGCTGCCCCGGGTAAGCAAGCCTTCCGGCGACGATGATCGGCTGCCCTCAACCACCCTTAGGATCTGCTGGGAAAACAATTGGAGATCGAATCGACAGCCCGCCGCCACCATCATTGCCGTTCGCCAGGTTGTGCCGGCTTGCGAGCTCCGGCGGCGGCAGGGGCCAAAGAGCTCCACTAGGCGCCATGTGTTCCACCATTGCAAGCTACGAGCCTGACAGTGACATGGGGCTCCCAACCCATGCATGTTGAATCGGACGGCATCGAAAGATCCGGAGTGGTCATTATTTCATATTACCCCTATGCACGGTTGTAACTTACACCACACTATCATTATAAAAAATCCTACAGGCTTTTGTACTTGATGCTTCATTATAATGGTGATCAAATTTCATCTTGAGATAATGGCAAATTGCCTGATTCCAGGAAGAAGGGATCCTTCTGGTGGAGGGATATCCTAAAATTACTGCCCATGTTTAAAGGTATGTCAGCTGCCACAGTTGGGGATGGACGTACTATTTCTTTTTGGGATGATCTGTGGGCTCATATTGTACCAAAACAGAATTTCCCAGAACTATATTCCTTCACGACCAGGAAGCAGTCTAGCCTTCAACAAATGGCAGCTCTCAATCATCTACACCAGGTGTTCCAGTTGCCATTGTCAGAAGTGGCATATGCACAATATCAGAATTTGGAAAACTCTTTACAAGCACTGAATTTCAGTAATGATAGGGATATTTGGACATACATTTGGGGTTCTCCCCTTTATTCAAGTGCGAGAGCTTATAAACAACTAATGGGTCATATAGAGGTTCCTGCACCAATTAAATGGATTTGGAAGTCATCGTGCCAAATGAAACACAAAATTTTCTGCTGGCTGTTGTTGAAGGATAGGGTGAATACAAGAGGTATGTTGCGAAGAAGAAACATGGTGCTTGATTCATACACCTGTGAATTATGTATTCTGCAGAGAGAAGAAACTTTGAGACATTTATTCATGAGATGCAACTTCGCGAGAGCATGTTGGGATTCCATTGGGCTGAATATCCCGGTGGCAGCAACAACCTTAGTCACATTCAAAAGACTGAAGCGACAGTTAAATGTTCCTTTCTATATGGAAATCATTATCTTAATGTTTTGGAGTATTTGGACAACAAGGAATGACTGGATCTTCAATAACAAAGACCCAACTGTTGAGGGATGCCGACAAGCTTTCAAGAAGGAGATGCAGATGCTAGTTCATCGTGCTAAAAGAAGCTTTCTCCCAGCTCTTATCCAATGGATAGACAACCTTTAGCTTTGATTCTCCTCTTGTTTCTGCTTTCAATTTTTTTCCCTCCTTGATTTCTTTGTATGATACTTTTAATCTTTTTTTTAATATAATATAATCAGTAGGGGTGCAAACCCCTCCGGTTCCCTCAAAAAAAAAATTTCATCTTGAGTACAGATTGCTACGCAGGTACATCACAGTTAGTACGCGGGGGTGCCGGGTGCCGTACATATTCGGCTCCCCTGCTCCGCGTCCGCGACATTGGCTCCGACAAGACAACACGTTGGCCACACAACCCAACTGAAGGCAGCGATGAGGAGCCGGGCACCGTCCACGAAATCTAGCGGCGATCATCAGCTACGGGCGAAGGGTGTCCGGCCTCCACGCGTTCCACCTCACGTTCTTCACGGCACCCTTCGCCGGAGATGCCGACACCTGTTCGCGGCCATACGCATGTGGTTCAGGCGCTATGCGACGATCCCATGCTGCTAGCTAGCTAGCTTCACACTCGTTCACCTCTGCGACAGCGGCATTGGAGGAGCGTCATCGAGAAGCATGGCAGCCGTCGAGCTCCGCCTCTGCAACTCAGCTTGCCAATGCACTGTTTCAAATAGCGTTGGGGACCCAGGGTCACTATTTCAAATAGCGTCCACCCTCTATACCGGCAGGCTCCTCCCCTCGTTCGTTCTTGGTCCTTGATTAGCTCAAACAAAATATATACTTCTACTGCGTGTACAGAAATTTCAAGTTCAGAAGATATAACTATGTCTTCTACTGTTCACGTGCGACACAATGTTTGCAGAGTTTCTTAGTGCTCATGCGTTTATGACATCGAAAAGCATGACTTCGAACTCCCTGGGCACATCAATACTCTTCACATGCTTGGTCGGTGAAGCACTTCTAGAAGCCAGCACACACACACACATATATATAACACGCAAGAAATTAAGAAACAGAGAGTGATTGAATCTTGAACCAAGAGAAATAAGAAAACGTACTCAAGGCAATTGGCCCCAAGCACTAGACATGCATGTAGAATATGGAACACCCAATTTTGGGACTTGGTCTAGGAGGCATTAGGAATCAGTGTGCAACAACGATGAATTGTGGACTAGGTAAAGCTTCGATTGCCCATTCGAGGAATGACATGGTAACTGCAGATATCACTAAAAGAGGTCTCACAATTTGCTCGTGGACATCCTTTAGTCGGGGTATTTGCTGCTCAAGCGATACGCCTTGACAAAATTAAAGAAGCTATTACGGCAACGTTTGTGGTTTTTGTGTCATGCTGCGATGTCATATCATATGTGAAATCTAGTTGTTCCATTACTATCGTGACTTTTGTTGTAACAAATGATCTTAAATAAAATACCTACACAAATATAAATAAATATGCACTTCGGAATGTTTACGTTTTTTGTCCTTTTTTCTTTCTCAACTATTTATATAACATTTACACAATTTCTTTATCAAAGGAGATCGACAGTAGAAAAGAGTGATGATGTTGTTATTGAAATTGTAAACATGGTTTGAGCAGAGGCTGAAGCAATATTAATGCATAATTTTTTTTTACATTTAACGGCCCAAGGAGGTCAATTCATGTTCTGAGACCTGATTATTTCAACCACTGTCAACATGTGACATGTAATAACTATCTAAACATGACTACTAAGATGAATGATCTTTATTGTTTTACCGCCGGACTATGTGCTTTATCGTGTAAAATTTGGTGGTAAAGTCGACGAATTCTCCACATTAGGATTAAATGTATTTAGCTTTGTGTGGCAGTATGGGATATGGAGAAGTGGATACGCCAAGTTTCTTACAAGATTGTTGGTACCTGTACTATGATCGCTTGGTTGGTGAAACACATAAGAGTTGTACTAGAGTGTGCCTTGTTTCACACATATATACAAACTATTTAAGCTGGGAGTCTCCTCTGTTATGCCTTATGTGAATAGCACTCAAGTGCTGGCTTGTTGTGAGACAACACTGTGCGGCGAAATTGTTTGCACGCATATGCTGGTTTCAATTCTGTATGTCTGCGCCATGCTAGTTAGTGCTTGCCAAAAGAATGGGATGCACCAGGAGTTTCGGCCGCAGAAAGATCATGGGGTCTGGCTTGGTGGGTGTCACGCGGCCAACGCTCTTGAATGGATTGCCGAGAGCTTGTCGGACCAGACTTGTGAGGCTCAGTCACATCAAAGTATGAAACTGACACAGGTGCCTTCCAAGTCAAGCTTTGACGCGGGAGGTCGTGGTTGCCCAGATGGAATCCGAAATGGCTGAGGATCAGCATGAACGCGTGTGTTCTTCAGTAACGCCATCGTCAACTGAGAAATTTGCCCACGTCGACCACGAATTGGCGACTCATTGCTCCCTAATCTACTGCATGTGGCCACTGCGTGACTCTCTGTCCGTCCTTTCTGCTCATCGTCGAATTGGCTAAGCCGTGGCAGCAGATCTATGACCGAGGAAAGCGCAACGATATTTCATTTCAAGACACGTTTGTCTCTATAAATGAGGAATCATGCATGCATTTAATATGAAGTTCTGCTGGTCCATGTGTCCATATAAGAGCTCGGCTCATCTTCTATTTTCGTAGATACTCAGTCTTGTGTGCCCAATTCATTTCCAAATGTGCCACTGGCATACATGAGTATTAGCTAGGCAAGAGAAAATTAAGCACTGCTGCCGCATCAGCATGTTCACGTCTAGTAGGAACAAGGAACCGGAGGCACCGGAAATTTTTGTTTCAAAGTCAAGATGGCCCTGTGTCATTCTGCGCTTCCAACCTGAAGGTCAAGGTGCTGTTGATGTGATTCGGTGCCCTGCTTCCAACGTGAAGTCCAACTTGATAGTGCAGGCCCGCGAGTTAGTTCCGTCATAGAAAAAGGAAAGGCCAAGGGTTAGCCTGCGAATGCATCTGCAACGTGCCTCCTGCCTGCACCATTCTGAACCTAGATAAAATACCCAATAACAGTGTAAGAGTTAATTCTTTTGAGCTAATTCTTTCACTTATATCAGACTCACTCATTTTGCTGTGCAAGCGGAAGAATGTTAACTTTTCTTTTTCCTTGTTTATTCCTCAACTAGATATATAAAACAGTAACACTATCGAAAGAGATCGAGAGTATGAAAGGCTAAGATTAGTTGTCGTAATTGCAACAGCGGTTTGAGCAGAGTCGAAGCAATAGTTAAGGCCAAATTAAACCTTTTAAGTTTTATTGCGCAAGGAGATTAATTCGCGTTCTGAGACCTTCATTTGGGGTGTCTACATGTGGCACAAGTATCTAAAAAAAGAGAGTATAAGTGATATTTATTGTTTTGCTGTACAGTTGTTTGGACAAGGGGAAAACCGTGCACTTTATATATCGTTAACTTTTGTAGTAAAATCGACCATTGTACTGCAAACCTGCACATAAAGACTAAAATTTTTATTTTGCACTATGGGGGCAGTGTAGGGGTATGGGGAACTAGATACACATAAATTAATTTTCTTTCATGAATGAGTTTTTGGTACGTGTACTATGATTGATTATATCGGTTGGTGAAACACGTAAAAGCTCTATTAGAGTGTGCCTATTTCCACACAGAGATATAAAACCTTAATTAGCTCCCTGCCCTCCTCCACTGCTGAATCGCACGATAGTGTGTTGGGAGGCATAACACACACACACACCGGCGAAATTGTGTGCAAGCTCATGCTGATTCTCTTCACTTTTGCATGATTGGTGAAGGAATGTGATGCATTAGGAGTTTCAGCCGCAGGAAGAGTTCGAAACACGGCTCGGGTATCATCATGCTGTGACATCTTGGCCCAGGACTTAATAGGATTGATAAGAATACTCTTCAATAAGTTGCAACTTCTTTTCCGGAAGCTTATCTCGAAAGAACTTTGAGGTCAAGCGTGCTTGGCCTGGAGCAATTTCTGGATGGGTGACCGACCGGGAAGTTCTTTCCGAGTGCGTACGAGTGAGCACAAAGTGCGCAGAAAAGACTTGTGTTGGATTGTGAGGGCAGTCTTGAGATCCTACAAAGCTGCCAGGTGTGAGCGGGCCCGGCTCGGGGAGCGGGACGTTACAGTAGTATCAGAGCCGACTCTCGCGGTTTCACGGGCGCGTGTGGACGCAGTTGCGCAGGCATGGGGCGCATGGCTGTTGTGGACCCGGAGTGGTCACACAGCATGGCACATGCGCTGGCACACGGACGTGGCCAAGGAGGACGTTCCTGAACTGGGATTGACCGACGAGGACGTCGGTCTTCTAAGGGGGTAGGATGTGACATCCTGGCGCAGGGCTTAATAGGATTGATAAGAATACTTATATCAACAAGTTGTAACTTCTTTTCCAGAAGCTCATCTCGAAAGAACTTTGAGGTTAAGCGTGCTTGGCATGGAGTAATTTCTGGATGGGTGACCGACCGGAAAGTTCTTCCCGAGTGCGTACGAGTGAGGACAAAGTGCGCAGAAAAGACTTGTGTTGGTTTGTGAAGGCAGTCTTGAGATCCTAGAGAGCTGCCAGGTGTGAGCGGGCCCGGTTCAGGGAGCGGGACGTTACACATGCTGTCCACTGCCTTGGTTGCTTTGAGCTGTGAGGTCAGACCTGTGAGGCTCACATGAAACTGAGATAGGTGTCTGCCAAGATGGAATCGGGATCGAACGAAGAGAGTCGCTTGTTGGTTGTCGGTGAAGTTTGGTGGCCACGTCGGTACTCGTAACGGGGTTATCGATTGGCCTGCTCATTCATGTCATCAGCCACACGGGGGTTCCGCCGCCCCTCCGCCTTCGCGATGTTGACGCCTACAACAATGTTTGTGTCCATGAAACCAAGCTGAAAGCGGCGATGACGAGCCAGGCATTCAGTACTACGGTTTTTTTTTTTTTTTTCGCTCTACAGGGTGCGCTCACACTGTTGCGTTAACAGCAACTCTGTTTCCGGCAGAATTGAAATACAGAAAGCCAAGCTTTCTGATTGGAGTTGTGAATTAGTCACGTTCAATGGGTTGAGATGAAAATACAGCACCAAGCTGAGCAATAAATAATTTTGCCCCCGAAAATACTGGAAGCCGTCAGCTAATTACGTCTGCACATGCCGCTTAAAAAAATTACATCTGCACATATGCTATCACTGTGGTAATACAGTGAGACCACAAAACCGAACATATAATTCCAATTTAATCTTCAACTGTTAACATATTTTGTCTTCTAGGAAAATTAACAACATAATAATATCTGAATGATACGAACCACAAGACATGCAGCCTGTTCGTTTAGCTGTTGCTACGGCTGTTTACTGTAGCTGCTGCAGGAGAAATAACTGCGAACACTGTAGCTGCTGCAAGAGAAATAACTGCAGACACTGTAGCTGCTGCTGCAGCCGGCTGCAAAAGCAGCCAGCCGAACGCAGCCCATATTGTTGCATCGTATTAGCACTCTGGAACATGCTTTACTTTACTGATTTTGCGTCAACCAATTAGAGGAGCACAACCACTAATCTCGGCGTCTATTTTGGCCACCCTTAAACTCGCAGGATAGTTCGGAGCGATCCTTGCACTCACATCTGTTTTGCCCATTGGTTCCCTCAAGAGCTGTTCCCTGACCCTGAATCTCTTGACCAACAGTAATTTGCTGTCTGCAACAAATTTGTGCAAAACGCAAGCTATGGGCAGGGCCATAGTTGTCAGTTTCAGGATGTTCTTGTTCCTTGTGATGGTGAGAAGTTTTGATTCCCGACACCTTCCACTCCAAGTTACACATGTATCGACCAGTAAACTAATCCCCAGTTACACATCTATCGACTGTCTGTGGTCGTGCTCCTATATGTCAGCTACAACCTTGAGTCATTTATCACTCAGTATTCGTCAACAAAAGATAATGATGGGTGTGACAGTATATCATTAGTGCGCCATGTTTTTTTTTTTTTTTTTGCAAGGAAGTGCGCCATGTTGCTACTGTGAAACAATTTACCAACCAAGTTGCATTGCATGTTCACTGCATTCACATCCACTTAAATTGTCACTCGGCGAAAATAAACTTAAGAAAAAGCGGTCCGGTGGAGCTTTTCTCAAAATAGGCTCGAATCTCAAAGTCTCCTGTTTAATTAGACGTTTAAATTTAATTAAATCCTTAGGCCTAGCCCCGTCCTAGATGCTCTTTGCGGCAGGTCCGTTGTTGTATATGAATGGTTTGTTGGTACTTGAACATTGATTGATTGGTTGGTGAAACACGTGACCACTCTGTTAGAGGGTGCCTGTTTCCACAGAGATATGTACTATAAAACCTAAGCCCCCTTCCTCCTCCTCTGTTATGAGTTGCACATCTGTTGGGAGACAACACACACACACACCGGCGAAGTCTTGTGAGAGCATATGCTGGTTTCATTTTTGCATGTCCGCACAGTTCTTAATGATTGGTGAAAGGAATGTGATGCACCAGGAGTTTCAGCCGCAGCATGAGTAGGAGATTTAGCTTGGCTGTTATGCGGTCCACTCCCTTGGTTGCCGAGAGCTGTCGGATCGGACCTGTGAGGCTTACATGAAACCGAGATATGTGTCTTCCTAGTCGGGCTTTGACGTCGGAGGTCGTGGTGGGCGGTTCACCCAGATGGAACCGGGATCCTACAAAGATGTCAGTTAGTTGGTCGATGCTGATACCCAGCAGCTGTGTCACCACACATCGTGCGTCTGTCGATTGACGGGCTCATCCCTGTCAGCCGCGCATGCCGGCCGAGAGTACAACAACGCCATTCACTTTCGTGTCCATGAAACCAAGCTCAATGCGGCGAAGACAACCCAGGCATCCAGTACTCTGCATTGTGTATTCTGTACGGGGTACGCACGCACTCTGTTGCCTTTACAAGGACTATGTATCCGGCAGAACTGATATGCAGCAATGAGTTCACGTTCCGTGAATCGTGATTAAAATACAGGTTCAAAATAATGGCTACTAGTTTTGAGTTTAAAGGTAGTTTTGGAATTGCACTCAATTAAGAAAATTACGTTTATGCCATAGAAAACGAGAGAGAAGAACCCTAACCCTACTGGACTAATAATAATGAAGGCATCATTACTTACTACTAGATCAACAAACATCATGAATTCATCATATTACTAATTTGAATTTATTTATGAAAACAAAACTATTTATTACAAGTCAATCACTCTTACTTTTTTTTCAATATTACCTTCAATTTGATAAAATAACAATAATTAGTAGTGAATTTTCGTTATCATATCTACACCGTCGGATCAAACCAATGCCCATTAGTTTTGGTGAACTAATAGAGATTTTTTTTTTGGGACAGTAAAACTGCTCAAAAAAATTATAATAAAGACCTATAGATAACAATACATTCTTGAACGGAATGAAGAAATTAACCTGAAAGTGATACGCGTGCCCTTCTTATCTCTCGCATTCACGTGCCGCCTTTCTTGTTTGGTGAGCGAAATATTAATATGCCCGAGCCCAAAAACTTTGCCTAGCCTCGCGTCCACATTGATATACATAAAAATCAGCTAGTGTGCTTTGTTAGACTGTGCACACAAATCGAAAGTATCGAGCAACACGCAAGACTAGCCTGCAAGTATTGAGATGCATGCTAGTATTACTTTTTAGAGATTTCACTAGCTAGAAATGCTTGGCATGGGATGCAGCGGGCGGGTATTACAGCTCAAGCTACATACGGAAAAACAGGATCGGCGCCGGGGCTCCTGAACCAATGCCGCCACGTGTTGCTAGCCCATCAGACGTATATGGATTCGATTTTTGATGTACCAGTATGATGATGTCAACGATCTGCTTGGCTCCTGGACCATCTCAGCCGTCATCGTAGTCAAGGTACCATGCGTGAAGGTGACGGAACTCTGCTACTTCGCACTCGCTCACCTCCCCGAGTAGCGATGTAGCGATTAGCCTCCCGCGCGGCAACATGCTCCTGCACGCCAACGGACATGGGACTCCTGAACAAAACCAGAGTCCATCCTGTTGCGATGTGCCAAATACGGGCCTCAATTCTTTGATCCTCTTCGAGTTGACGGTGCAGGAACCGGCACGAAGTTGGTGGTGCACTGTTGTTCTTTCTGCTCTGCCTAGATGTTGAATGATTTTTATTTTCGGTCGGTTGCTGGAAATAATACGATTATGCGATTGCCCGTATCTTTGCAGTACATTGGCTAAACCGTGGCAGCAGATCTATGTCCGAGGAAAGCGCAACGATGTTTCATTTCAAGACACGTTTGTCTCTATAAATGAGGAATATATCATGCATGCATTTAATATAAATATGTTTCAATTCTTCTGCTGGTCACCATGCGTCCATATAAGAGCTCGGCTCAGTCTTTTGTGCCCAATTCATTTTCAAATGTGCCACTTGCATACATGAGTAGTATTAGCTTGGCAAGAGAAAAGCACTGCTTCGGCATCAAGAAGGAACCGGAAATTTTGGTTTCAAAGTCAAGATGGCCCTATGTACCATTATGTGCTTCCAACCTGAAGGTCAACGTGTAGTTGATTTGATTCGGTGCTCTGCTTCCGATGATCGAGAGTACGAAAGGCCGGCTAAGATTAGTTGTCGTAATTGCAACAGCAATTTGAGCGGAGTCGAAGCACTAGTTAAGGCCAAATTAAACTTTTAAGTTTCATGGCGCAAGGAGATTAATTCGTGTTCTGAGACCTGATATTTCATTTGGGGTGTCAACATGTGGCACAAGTATCTTAAAAAAGAGAGTAGATGAGTGATATTTACTCCCTCCAGTGTCAAAAAAGTTGTCGTTTTGGACATCGACACGGTCTTCAAAACATAGCTTTGACTAATACTTTTTGCTATAAAAATTAATAAAATATAGTTGAAGTGTAATTTTATGAAATAATATTTCAATATGTCATTCTAACATTTCAAAACTTAACATATAAAAAATTATTTACAGTCAAAGTTTAAAAAATTTGACTTAGGATAACTTCAAAACGACAACTATTTTGAAACTAGAGGGAGTATTGCTTTGCTTTACTGTTTGGAGAAAAGGCAAATCATGCACTTTGTATATCGTAACTTTTGTTTTGCAAAAAATTGTTATTTTGCACTATGAGGGCAGTGTGGGGGTACGGGGAACTAATACACATAAATTAATTTTTTTTTCATGAATGAGTTTTTGGTACATGTACTATGATTGATTATATCGGTCCGTGAAACACGGAAGCGCTCTATTAAAGTGTGCCTGTTTCTTCACAGAGATATAAAACCTTAGCTCCCTGCCCTCCTCCACTGCTGTGAATCGCACACTAGTGTGTTGGGAGACATAATTAACACACACCGGCGAAATCGTGTGCAAGCTCATGCTGGTTTCATTTTTGCATGATTGGTGAAGGAATGTGATGCATCAGAAATTTCAGCCGCAGGAAGAGTTCGAAAGAAAGGCTCGGGTGTCATCATGCTGTCCACTCTCTTCGTTGCTTTGAGCTGTGAGATCATACCTCTGAGGCTACCTGAAACTAAGATAGGTGTATTGAGTTGTATGCACCAACCTGCAACCCACCCAAAAGATTAAGCTAATAGAGAAAGATATCTATTATATATATAATTGACTACGAAAAGAAGCTTCCACGTTCGCTCTCAAAAGCATAGAAATACCATGTTAATTCTAAAATACTAGAAATTCCCACGCTAATCCGAGAAAATAAGAAAAGAAAATTATCCACCACTGCAATTATGAAACAATTAGTCAGAAAACCTCCTAAAAATATTTATAAAATAGCTAAATTCGAAATAATAAAAATAGCCAAAAATATACCTCACACCTATTTCTAAATTACCCACCATGCCATTATGAGTCAGAAAAATAGCTAAATTCAGAATAATAAAAAATAACAAAAAATATCCTTAACACCTATTTCTAAATTACCCTCCATACCCTTACAAGTAAAAAACCAAATTTGGATTATAAAAAATAGCTACAAAATATCCATAATTCTTTTTTTAAAAAAATTTACCAACCATACCATATTGAGCAAATAGCTAAATTTTAGAATAATAAAAATATCCAATAAACACTTAATCCCAATTTCTAAATACACCGTTATAAAAATACACCGTGATATATGTCTAGCTAGAATGGCACATTATCTTATTTTTAGCATGACACATTTCCTTTGAAAGATTTATTTGTAGCACGACACATTCTTTTTTCTTCCTACCATGAGACATGTTAGTTGTTTAGCATGCCACGTTTATACAAGTCTCACTTCTAAAATAAAATCAAATATATTGTTAGAGAAATGATGACTCATCTCACACTCAAATTGAGGAACGGTGAGAAATTCTACAATCTATTTTCTACCATTTTATAAGTATAGATTATAAAATAAGTAATAACAATAAAATATGTTAAACTTCTACAATAGTATTAAAATATTTTAAATAGTATAATATGTCTAGCTGCATAATTACGCGGGTAGCCATACTAGTTCACCTGTACTCCAACAAGGTATCTGCCAAGATGGAATCGGAAAAGAACGAAGAGAGCTGCTTGTTGGGTGTCGGTGAAGTTTGGTGGCCAGTGGCCATGGCGGTACTCATAACGGGGTTATCCATTGGCCGACTCATCCATGTCATCAGCCACACGGGGGTTCCACCGCCCCTCCGCCTTCGCGATGTTGACGCCTACAGCAATGTTTGTGTCCATGAAACCAAGCTGAAATTGGCGATGACGAGACAGACATTCTGTACTAAGTTTTTTTTCTCTACAGGGTGCGCTCAACTCTGTTGCCTTAACAGCAACTCTGTTTCCGGCATAATTGAAATACAGAAAGCCAGAAATGAGTTGTGAATTTGTCACGTTCAATGGATTCAGATGAAAATACAGCACCAAGGTGAGCAATAAATAATTTTATCTCCAAAAATACTGGAAGCCGTCAGCCAATTACGTCTGTACATACCGCTTAAAAAAAAATTACATCTGCACATATGCTATCACTGTTGTAATACAGTGAGATCACAAAACTGAATTCAGCATGTATATAATTCCAATTTCATCTTCAACTGTTAACACATTTTGTCTCAAGTAAAATTAACGACATAATAATATCTGAATGATACGAACCACATCACATGATTTGTTGCATCGTATTAGTACCCTGGAACATGCTTACTTTATTGATGCTGCGTGCCTGCGTCAACCAATTAGAGGAGCACAACCACTAATCTCGGCGTCTATTTTGGCCACCTTTGAACCCACAGGATAGTTCGGAGCACTCTTATGTTTTGCCCATTGGTTCCCTCAAGAGCTGTTCCCTGACCCTGAATCTCTTGACTAACAGTAATTTGCTGTCAGCAACAAATTTGTGCAAAACACAAGCTATGGGCAGGGCCATAGTTGTCAGTTTCAGGATGGTCTTGTTCCTTGTGATGGCGAGAAGTTTTGATTCCCGACACCTCCCACTCCAAGTTACACATATATCGACCACTAAAGAACTAATCCCCAGTTTGCTCTTATCTTAATTTGCAACAGTATAACGAGTTATCTATCGGTGGAAAATTTGAGTGCAGACCCCGGTGCCTTCCTTATCCTGTCTGTAAGTTTCATATATATCATTGCCTGCTCAAAGCTAGGTTTGCCAAGAGAAAGACTATCGTGGCAATTGCAGTGGAGTACTGATTGTAAGTTATGACTCATTATCTATCAACAAAAAGTACCGATGTGTGTGTTAATATATCCCATAAGATTGTCTGTGGTCGTGCTCCTATATGTCAGCTTACAACCTTGAGTCATTTATCACTCAGTATTCGTCAACAAAACATAACGATGGCTGTGACAGTATATCATTAGTGCGCCATGTTTTTTTTTTTTTTGCGAGGAAGTGCGCCATGTTGCTACTGTGAACAATTTACCAACCAAGTTGCATTGCATGTTCACTGCATTCACATCCACTTAAATTGTCACTCGGTGAAAATAAACTTAAGCGGTCCGGTGGACCTTTTCTCAAAATAGGCTCGAATCTCAAAGTCTCCTGTTTAATTAAACTTTAAATTTAATTAAATCCTTAGGCCCAGCCCCGTCCTAGATGCTGTTTGCGGCCGGTCCGTTGTTGTATATGAATGGTTTGTTGGTACTTGAACATTGATTGATTGATTGGTGAAACACGTGACCACTCTGTTAGAGGGTGCCTGTTTCCACAGAGATATGTACTATAAAACCTAAGCCCCCTGCCTCCTCCTCCGTTATGAGTTGCACATCTGTGTTGGGAGACAACACACACACACACACCGGCGAATTCTTGTGCAAGCATATGCTGGTTTCATTTTTGCATGTCTGCACAGTTCTTAATGATTGGTGAAAGGAATGTGATGCACCAGGAGTTTCAGCCGCACGATGAGCGGGAGATTTGGCTTGGCTGTTATGCGGTCCACTCCCTTGGTTGCCGAGAGCTGTCGGATCGGACCTGTGAGGCTCACATGAAACCGAGATATGTGTCTTCCTAGTCGGGCTTTGACGTGGGAGGTCGTGGTGAGCGGTTCACCCAAATGGAAGCGGGATCCTACAAAGACGTCTGCTCGCCGGTCGTTGCTGATACCCAGCAGCTGTGTCACCACATGAGGTGCGTTTGTCGATTGACAGACCCATCCCTGTCATCAGCTGCGCATGCCGGCCCAGAGTACATGGGGTGCCGCCGCCCATCCACTTTCGCGACGTTGACGCCGACAGCATCAAGTGTTCGTGTCCATGAAACCAAGCTCAACGCGGCGATGACAAGCCGGGCATCCAGTGCTCTGCATTTTGTTTTCTGTACGGGGTACGCGCGAACTCTGTTGCCGTTACAGAAACAATGTATCCTGCAGAACTGATACGCAGCAATGAGTTCACGTTCAGTGGATCACGATCAAAATACAGGAACGCGCAGAGAAATTCAGAATTTCGACTCAGAAATAAAAGACCTTATATGACAATACATTCTTGAGTAGAATGAAGAAAACCCGAAAGTGATATGAGTGCCCCTTGTACCTCTCACACTCGCTTGCTGCCTTTCTTGTTTGGTGGGCGAAACATTAATACGCTTGAGCCACCTTTGCTAGCCTCGCGTCCATATTGATATACATAAGAATCAGCTAGTGCGCCTTTGATAAACTGTTCACTGAAATCAAAAGTGTCAATGAACACGTAATAAGAGCGTGCCCAACAAAAGAGCCAGCAGCTGGCTCTTGTGAGACGTGTTTTCCTGCGCGTAAAGGGGTGCCAGTCTCACATAATTGCTTAAGCGCTAGCTCATGTGGAAGAGTCACCACCTCTCTCTCTTCCCTTTTGCCAATAAACAAATATTAAAGTGATTATTAAGGAAGCCGTTGGGGACGCTCTACGACTTGCCTGCATGTATTCATATGCATGCTATAATTTTTTTGATAGTATTTCATTAGCTAGAAATGCTTGGCATGGGATGCAGCGGGAATTACAGCTCGAGCTACATACCGATGAAACAGGATCGGCGCTGGGGCTCCTGAACTATCACCCATTCTTGATGCCGCCACCGCGCCACGGTTGCTGGCCCTGTTCCCCTGTCAAAGCCCTCCGGCGCGGCAAGATGCTCCTGCACGCCAATGGACATGGGACTCCTGAACAAATCAGACCCCATTCCGTTTGCTATCTGCTAAATACTGGCCTCAATTCTTTGATCATCTGCTAGTTGTCGCCTGTTGGTGTAGGAACCGTAGACGGTCAGTCCAGGAAGTTGGCGGTGCATTGTTGTCCTAATTCTGCTCTTCCTAGATGTTGAATGATTTTATTTCTGTCGGTTGCTGGAAATAATACGATTGGGCGATTAGCCCTGCGTCAGCTGTATCTTTCCAGTACACTGATTTGCGTTGGTGCGGCAAAGCTCGGTACCGTCTGAAGAAAATAGCACTTTAGGATATTGACGTAAAGCTAAGATAAGCACATGCATGTCTATGTTCTTCGATACTCTCTCTGTTCCCAAATACATGACATTAATTAGAAAACATGAGCTAAATCATTTATTTTAGTGCGAACAATTTGAGACGTATCGCTCGAAAAAAAAAAACAATTTGAGACGTGAGAGGGAATGTCTTGATGCCATCGTCCTCATCAACCATTGACTAGCCAGCCATGTGCTGCCTGATCTACTGCATGTGGGCACTGTGAATTTTCCATCTGTACTTTCAGGTAAGCGCCAAAATTGGCTATGCCGTGGCATAGCGAGATGCGAGATGCTTCATTTGAAGACGCCTTTGGCTCTAATGTGAAATATATAGTCCGTGCTGCAGCTGTACCTTCCTCCTAGGCTTGACACGTGCACCCCCACCTCGATTCCGGAACCACACGAAGCAGCAGAACCAGAATGCATACGGTGGGGTCCACGTACACATACGGGCCCGCCACCAAATAAATCAATCGACTCGTCCCTCGCGTTCCAGAATCTCTCCTGCCGACTCTCTCTCTCTACCCGCTCCGGCGATCTCGCCGCTCCGGCGGCCGGGACGGGTCGCCCGGGCCAGATCTGCCCCGGCTGTGCCCGGATCTCATGGTGGCGAGCAGCGCGGTGGCCGCAAGCTGTAGGGGGAGGCGGCGATGGCGCACGCACGACGACGACGCCGCGCCCTCATGCTTCCAGATCCCGGCGCGGACGAGCACCGCGACGGTCGACGGAGTGGTACGACGGCGGCCCCTCCTTCCGGATCCGAGCGGGGTAGAGCGGCGCGACGACGGCGGGGACGAGGCGGCGGCGGCGGCGGCGAGGGCACAATGCGGACCGCGGTGCTGTACCACGCTATGAGATTTTCCTTCTCCAAGTACTGGTCCGTTCCTCTCCCTCTCTTCCCCCTTCCGTGATTCGGGAACTGGTTTGGGCTCGGAATACGGGATTTTTTAGGAAATTTGCGGCGGATTCCTCGGCTTTGCTGGTTGTTTAGGTGATTGGGTAATCGGAAATAAGGAATAGGCCGTCGAGCTGCAATCGTTACTAGGGGTTCTTGTGTTTGCTCTTCTTGCTGAAGCCCGAATTTGGGCACTCTCTGTAGTAGTAATATTTTTCAGCATTGGCCCGAGAATTTTTTTTATCAGCGTGAACACTTCAGGCCAAGATCTTGTTGCTGAATTTCTGAAGAGGCACTGGTTTCTGGGCTCGCAGTTTGCATTTGAGTAGGACGATCTTTGATTTTATTTTTCCCTGGTGATTTTTTTCCCCTTTGAGTGGGATCCTGACATTTGGTGTCGATGATTAGTAGAACTAATTCAAGGGGATCAGTGGATGTACTTCAAGAGATCAATCTGGGCATATAGGTGGTCTGTTCATGGTTGTCCAAAATTTCAATAAATTTGTTTGACATGTTCCTCTATTTTTGTTTGAATGCAAAATACAAGATCAGTGGAAATATTCAAAATTTGATGATTGGTAATGAAACGGTGCAGCTTTTTTGGGGTACAGTGAGGACCAGAAATGAAATAGTACCCTTGTTAGCCTCTGTTGCACATGTTCTTGTTGATCTTAGTTATATGTTAGTACAGCAGTCAGAAATCTTGATTGAGGTTACTAGTTCAAGTGTAGTACATATATTTGTGGGATCATAAAAGATTTTTGAATAAATGTGAAGAAGGAATATGTTGAGAACAGCTAGTTACCCAAGATCTATTAGTACAACATAGATTTTCTTAGGGTTTAGGGTTTAGGCAATCTGTACAAATAGGCAGATGGTCATCTGTAGATAATGTGTACAAATAGGCAGATGGTCATCTGTTTTTTTGCTTCAATGTACAAGTATTTTTTTTCCATGGAAGCCATCATGATCAGCCCTGGCTTCCAGGCAAGCACATGCCTGTTTTTTTTTTAATTCTCTTAAATGCGTGATGTGTATGGATGCGTCCTGGGCTGGTGCATAGCTGATGTGCATATGGTTGTGTTCTTTCCTTATATCTACATGTTCGTGTATGGCTGGTGTTCTGCATCGTCTCTGGAGGTTCATGTATAGCAGATGCTCTGGATATGTTCTTTCTTCAAGGTTCAATGTATATATCAATTTTGGGATCATCATTTTTCTGGTCTGAATATTAGGTGATTGACATGTGATTGAAATTGAATATTAGGTGTACAGGAATATTAGGTGATTGACATGTTCATGTTGCTTTGTAGATTGCTGGAATAGACATACATGTACAATGCATATTTTCGAAGCTTGGTGCCCTAGAAATTTCTTTTAGCTTTGGGCTTAATATTTCATCATTTTTTGTTGGTTTATGCAACACGTGCAAAATTTGAAGTACAATTCTTGATATGATGAGTCTGTCGCTCGTTACTCTAGCTCGATCCACGTCTGCCGTCCAGGTTCACTACGTCTGGAGCTTCACGTCCTCTCTTTGGACGGCGGCGTCCTCCGTGTTACGTGCGTGCTGCTCCCCATTTCTCTCTCTGATTATCTTAAACCTGGCCTCATGATGTGATATTCTAATTCCTGGCCTGTATGTGCATGCATCAGCCTCGCAACTGCCTGTGCATGTTTGTGTGTTATTTTTTTTTGTCAAATTACTAATTGATACTCCAGTGTTGATGAAGACAGCTGAATTGTGTGTTGAGATTCAGACAATATTATTTTGTCATCCGCTTGATGCTCTTTTCATCAAACTAAAATCTTCTCTGCTGATTCATGTGGTATGCAGTGGCCGTTTTGATTTGTCGTAGTGATTGTTGAGGTGGCTGTATTGAAAATATGCTGGTTTATGAGGCGTACAAAATTTGCTAGATCATGCGACGCACGACAAGCTCTTTTGTTTGTACATGTTCATCATTGGCAATCATTTGATATTTTTATTGTTTGTTACACCAAATGTAGTCAGACCTATTAGTTCAGAATTACAGGAGATGTTATGTTCACTGAGAAAATATGAATTTTTCTTCCACCAGCAGGACCAGCATTATAACAAGTCGCACTCATTCTCTTATTTTCTGTGAATTACTAAATTCTGATCGCTACATATAGAAATTTTGTGTTATGTTCTTTATCTTTCGAGTACAGGGTCTGTTCTTCTGAACTTGTATTGCTCAGGTCATTTTTTTTTTTGGGGTTCTGAACTGAATCACACTCTTCTGAACTTGTATTGCTTAGGTCATAATCAATGGCCTGACATGGAACAAGTCATCATGGAGCTGCTCCGCCTTAGCAGCTTGGAGGTCGGCGTCCCTGCTAATGGTGAGCGCTAGGCGACTGGGAGGCGGTCATGGTGAACTCCGACGGCCGAGTGGTGGTCCCCATCGATGATTCTCTCGACTGCAGGCGATGTCGTCCTGTTCTCCTCGGACGTCGGCATGAAGCGGTGGCAAGACGAGACGTGGCTGGACCCGCAAGCTCCATTTTTGTTTTCGGTTCTGGTGGTCGTCGGAGGTACGAACTTGTAGCTGTACACATGGTGGATCAAACAGTAGCAGCTCCCATTTTTTTCTATGTTTGTGTGATCACTTGCCTTTGTGCTCGTCATGTTCGGATTTGATGTTTAATCTGCTTGTACAAGAATGGATTCAAGTGGATTAGTGCATGATTTTTTTCAACAGTTCGGTTCTTAGCCATACAATTTTTTCCTGTTTGTCTGCTTTGATTAGTACATTCTGAAATCAGTTTGGTTGATGCATCCATGATTATGAGTTTTTCTTTTCAAGAGGTTTATTATAGCAGGTTGTCATTCTATTCAAAATTATGAGTATATTGCATTGCAATTCCTGAGCAATTTGCACATGTTCATTCTTGAGTTAACAATTTGCACATGTTCATTCTTGAGTTAACGATTTGCAATTCCTGTGCAATGCTTTACAGAATTCAGTGGGAATTATGTTGGTTGATAATTTCGTTGAGATTGATAAGTACTTTGTTAGTACATGATCTTTGGTTCAGGTGCCAATTATGAGTTTTCTTTTGTTTATAAAATTGTTAAGGAGGTCTTGAGGATCAAATTTTTTTATTAGTTGATCAGATTTCAATTTCTATGATAGTGGTGCGCAATATGTAGTCCTTTTTCCGCTTAAAATTTTTCTAGTGTTTCAGCTGTTCCTCTTTTTCAATTTCAGGCACAAGGTGATCATGGTGGCCCCAAGAAAGTAATTTTCAGAATAGAAATGAGCATTAGGTGTACAGGTAAATTTTGGTGAGCTTTTGCTCTTCTTTTTTCTTGGGAAAAAAATTCGTGACCTAGGTCTGTATAACAAGTGTGCCTTTGAGTTTTTGTGTATTCATCTGGAGACCCCCAAAAATTATACGGGAACAACATGCATAGCAGATTATTTGCATTGTTCATGGTGTGCTGCATATGCTCCTAAAAAATGCTTGTAGAAGTGGGTGATGTATAAGTGTTGTACAGACCTCATTTGTCTAGTGTTTGTACGGAGTATAATAAAATAATGAAGTGGTAACCTGTGTTCAAAATTAGAAAGTGGGGAACTTGTGTGTTCAAGGATGTGGCCAGGGTGTTCCAGGATTTATTGGGTTCAGCAGCTTCTTTTTTTATTGGGTTCAGCTTGGGTACAGCTTGTGTGGTTGATCCTGGATTCGATACGTACAGCTCATGTGGCAGATTTTGTAATTAAAAAAATATAAATTGTACTTCATTTAAACTGATATGCTGAAATGGAGCCAACAGGATTCAAAATTTGAATGCTCAGAGCGCCGGGTGGTTTAAAATTTTGGAACGTTGTGTCCATATGTTGCTATAAAAAATTGTTGAAGTTACACCGTTGCCTGTGCAAAGAAAGCCAGCATTTGTCTGTAGTGCGTTGTCTTGTACTGGTGACATTAGTGCTCCTTGGAATCAGGTGCAATCAATGGCTGTCCTTACTGCCAACCCAGTCTCGATACATTAGTGTTCCAGGATTTATTGGGTTCAGCAGCTTCTTTTTTTATTGGGTTCAGCTTGGGAACAGCTTGTGTGGTTGATCCTAGATTCGATACGTACAGCTCATGTGGCAGATTTTGTAATTAAAAAAATATAAATTGTACTTCATTTAAACTGATATGCTGAAATGGAGCCAACAGGATTCAAAATTTGAATGCTCAGGGCGCCGGGTGGTTTAAAATTTTGGAACGTTGTGTCCATATGTTGCTATAAAAAATTGTTGAAGTTACACCGTTGCCTGTGGAAAGAAAGCCAGCATTTGTCTGTAGTGCGTTGTCTTGTACTGGTGACATTAGTGCTCCTTGGAATCAGGTGCAATCAATGGCTGTTCTTACTGCCAACCCAGTCTCTACATTTTGATCTGAACAGTTAGAAAATCTAAGGGTCCATATGGAAGTTACAGCTAGTGCAAGGAACATAATATATTTTTCGCCTTTGGCTCTATATATATATGAATGATGAGTCACGCTATTCCTATTTATAAAGATACTTCATTTCTTCTGATGTTCATCCTATTAGTTTTACTAGTCCTTCAGCCCGTGCGCCTGCACGGGCTAGTTAATTAAGTTTGTTAAAAATTAATGTGGCTTCATGATTTTTGACCTTGGCAAGGAGTGAATGTATTTATTTCTTAATTACAATACTACATTTTATAAAGGTGACTAAGAAATTTTTTTTTTCTATAATATGGAAATGTGTTCTTCAGAACAAAAACTCGATGCCTTGGTAGGATCCTGAAAGTGCTATAGACATCATACTACCCCCCTGTTCGGCATGGCTGGTTGGAAGTGGCTGAAAGTACTGTAGCAGCTGATTGAATAGTATTTTGTGAGAGGATTCGAGCACTGTAGCGGCCGATTAGGCACTGTAGAGACTGGTTACTGTAGCGGCTGGTTACTGTAGCGGCTGGTAGCTGTATAGACCCAAATACCTGTATTTCGACATAATACGTCTAGCTATATCACTTTTGCTAATCCGGCGACTATGACAAAGTTCTTCTATTGTATCTACCAACTTCCTCATTCTGATTACGTACCTGTCTCCACTCTGTTGATTATTAGTTGAGATCCTAGTTTGGGCTATACCAATATATTCCCACAGCCCTGTTTTTGGACTTCACTAAAACCCTCTATTATGGTTCTCTGTACCTCTGGTAGCTACACTATGATAGTGGCACACCAAGATGCTAGGTTACTGAAATTCCTAGGAGAAGTAGTTTTCCTTGTTCTTGGGTATAGCGATAACAGTTGTGAGTTGTGACATATCTCCTATTACTAATTGTGTGTCACTATCTGGTTCTCTTCTCAGACTTATAATAAAATGGTTAGAAATTTTCATAGTTTCAAAAAGGAAAAAGTCTATTTTACTCCCCCGAACAATTCATTTTGTCCGTTTCACACCCTAAAATAAATGATGGCTCACTTTACTCCCCTAAACAATTCCGTTTGGCGCAGAATACACCTTATTGATGTTTGTCTTTTTTGTTTCTCGGCCTACAGGCAGAATTTGAAGCTTAAATTTTTTGCATGATGACAACTCTCATGACAACCTATGTTAAAATGATTATGCCATATTTTTTATACCGTTTACATAGTTTAATTGCAATAACCTATATATGCCTACAAATAATATAAAAAAATAGTTAAAAATTATTTTAACATAGGCTATTGTGGGGAGTATCATCATGCAAAATTTGAACTTCAAATTCCACTTGTAGGCCGAGAAACAAAAAAAGACAAACGTCAATAAGGTGTATGTTGCACCGATTGAAATTGTTTTGGGGAGTAAAGTGAGCCATCATTTTGTTTAGGGTGTGAAATGGACAAACTGAATTGTTTAGGGGAGTAAAACAGACTTTTTTTCCTTTCAAAAATAGACCTAATCCAATTCTTGGGAAATATACCTTCTCTAGCAAAACCTCAACTATGTCAGTAGATAGATAGTATGCATACGTAAAGTATCATATAAACTTTAGTATACACTTCACTTATTAATCGAAGGCTCGTATGCCAAAGATGTCACACAGTTTTACAGACGAAATGCATCTTAGTTTATTTCCCACTAAATATCAGAATTTGAACAACTGTCATCGACCATGTGCATTTGCAAAATATAGGTTATAATACATAACAATCAAACCAATAAGAATCGCATACGAATATTGTTGTTAATGTAAAATGATAGTGAAATATAACTATAATTCAATGTATTTGACTGCCATAATTATTGATTTGGTTATTGATTTGGCTTTGGTAAGTGCACGACAGATGAGATTATCTGCAATTCTTCATGTGTATCCTTAAGATCTGCTCATTCTGCCAGATGTACAATATTAATGTTAGTTGCATATCCTCCTAGCAGAAAAGTGTGAAATAATTTGACTGGTTTGTTGCTTTTGCTTTGGCATGTGTATGAAAGATGAGATTCTCTGTGACTTCAAAAAAAAAAAGGAAGATGAGATTCTCTGCAAATTCCATGCATCTCAAACCTCTTATTTACTTTTATGACTTGTATCTCTAACGTGATCAAAGTGGCCGCTCATTAGCAATTCTTTTATACTAAACTGACATAATGTCTCTTTATGATCACTAACACTAAGGTAACTGCATGTACGTAGTAGCAAAGGGGGGACAAAATACTAAAAACCACATTAACATCACCTGCATGCATGAATGTGTTCATTAAATATTAGATCTCGATAGTGTTCTGTACCTTCTCTTTTTTCTTCTCTTCTGCCTTCTGATCTTCGTAATTTGCCTTCTTGCCTCAGCTTTCACGTAGCCAGTAGTAGGAGATTGACCAACTGCAGCGCAAAATAAAGATCCTACTCTAGATTAGCGGTCGGAGGGGCTGCAGATTGGCGTTGGGAGGGCCGCCGCTAGGGCACTCCCGCTGCGGCGGCAAGGAGACGGCGTCACGCATAACGGCGTCGGTAGGGTGCATTAGTTCTGCATGTGGTAGTTTTTAGGTCTCTTGGTTCTATACACGTACACATCAAGGACACCAAATACAACGTGGGGGCTCCAGATTAATTAGATCCAACGGTAATTGTTGTCAATGACAATTAAAAACTAACGAATTGATGGCCGGATGTTTTGCTTTTTTATGGGAATTTCTAGGATTTTCTTCCGATTAACGTAGAAGTCTCAAAAGGAGCCTCCAATTAGTAAATATAAGATATGCACGTAGTCCCGTGTGCTCAAATTTTCATGCATGAATACTAGGCTAGGCAGAAACCTGGTGCTCTTAAGCATGGTCACGTCTAGTAGGGTCAGGAGGCACTGGAAAGTTTGTTTTCAAAATCAATGTGGATATCTGTGATTCGGTGCTTCCAACTTGAAGATCGAGGCGGCGGGAATGTGCTTTCTTGTGGTGGTATGCTAGTTTAAGTAGGGTGGTGCACGGAGATAGAAAGTTTCACCACTCCTTGTTGAAAGAAGAACTAGCTGGGCATCGTCAAAAGAAATTCATAGTGATTGTAACATTTTACTTTAAAAATAATGATGTTCTTGATTATTTATATGTGAATATTCCTTCTTTCAGTAAAATGTGATGGCCTGCTCCTGTACCAATTCACCGAAGTACATTTTCACATATAATACTTGTGAGTCCAGTACATTCGAAATGACTTTCGGAGCCTTGCTTGGATGGAGAAGATTAATCTCGATCTACAAGAATGGGCAGGGAACTTATTTTCGTTTTTATTCCATTTGGAATGGAAGAGATCATGCCCATCGAAACAGGGCCCCTGTGAGTTCGAAAAAAAAAAGGAAACAGGGGCCCTGTGCATTAAAAACACCATACCCACGCTATGACGCTAGCTTGCTTCAGTGTTTCTATATCCCCTGTTTCTAGCTTCTTCCTATAATGCTGACCCATCTGTCCTGGACCTGTTTCAGAAATTCAGGATCAATCCGTTCCCAACAAACGGAAAATTCAGCAACCAAGCTCGTGGATCGTCCATAACTATTTGTGCAACGACGAGTTGGATAGATTGGCGTCTGTCTGATGATCTGGCCTGAGCGAGTTAAAATGTAAAATAGCCCATCGTTTGAGACAAGGCTCTGCACAGAGGAATTTCAAAAATGAGTTTGACACGACGTTCACACATATGCAAGCAGATGCAGGCTTGCTTTCAGCTGACGCAAGTAAACGATAATGGAAGCGGCTGAAGGCCGGAATCCATGCCGCACAGCAGTGCTCTGCTTCGGCGAGCCGCTGGATGGCGTGTGTGATGCAGCGGAGTGAGAGCTATTCGCGATCGAGTCTCCATTGAGCTTGGGTCAGTTTGGTTGACACCTTCACCCAGGCTGCCTGAGTCAGGCGCGAGCGACAGGCGCAGGCGTCCGAAATCGGACGCCTGAGGATGCTGCCTGGCTCAGGCGCGATTCTCACGCCGCCAACCCGCGCGCCATGTAAGAAGCGAAGGCCCTGATCTGTTGCTTCGACGGAGAAGAGAAGACGCCGGACGGTGGCCTCTGGGACGCTTCGACGAGCCACGGCCTGCAGCATTGAAAGCGGAGGCGGCCGCTCCAAAAATGCATACTCGAAATGTATACTCCAAAATACGGAGGTAGCCTTTGTGTATTTGCTACTTGCATGAAAAATGGTTGGCATCTGTACATACCTATTTTTTTCTTTGTGATTACTGTACATACCTCTTTGATCCTGATTCAAACATTGATTGATGCAAATTATAGTGTTCCCTCTCAAGTATACTCCAGTGTGACTGATATTCACGGATGACGTACATGCTTGTGTGGAATGATACATTCATTTTTCATGTTACCATCTCAGTGATATAAAAAAGATTTTATGAAATGGTTCCGTACGTGCAGATAAGTTTCAAATGCATTCTGTTTCATAGTTCTTTTTATAATATATTTTGGAAAAATAATGTATACAGTACTCCCTCCTTCCCAGAATAGCTGTCGTTCTGGGAGGAGGTAGTGGAAACTAAGGCAGATGGAAAATGACGCTTTTGCCCTCATTTAATTATTGATCCCCACGCCGCTCTTCCTCATCACAGTGATATCGGACCACGCCTTGACACCACCGGCGATCGAGCCGCCGTGCTTGCTGGCCGACCCTCCTGCCGCTCTTCCAAGACGACGCGATGCCGACCCTCCCGCCGCCATCTGATCCTCCACCATGAGCTCCCGCCGCCATCTGATCCTCCACCATGAGCTCACGCCGCAGAATCGAAGGGGCAGCTCCGTCGCGGAATCGAAGGCGGTGCTGCTCCCGGCCGCGCATCTGGCGACGCAAGGTGGCAAGGCTCGCTCGGACCCCGCGCAGCTCGCTGCCGTACCCGCACCGGTCGGGAAGGCCTCCGAGCTCCTCGCCGCCGCGCGGCTCTCCCCAGCGCAGGTCGCCGACACGCGGCTCCATGCCGCCGCTGGCACGAGCTGCGCGCCGCCGGCCGGAGCTTCGCGCGGCTCGATTTGGGACGATGAGCTCGAGGCCCGATGCGGCTTGACTCGGGGAAGGGTTGCTGCGCCACCGCTGCTGGCTCCTCACCGCACGCCTCCGCGCGGCCGCCGCCCAGTGCCGCCAACCAGAGCCATGAGGGACCTTCGGGGAGTGAGGAGGCAAAGATGGCCTGGAGAGAGAGACCGATTTTTCTTTTCGTTTTTGTTTGGAGGACGACGACGCGGTGACTGTGAGGATAAGACGTGTGGGGCATGGAGCGACAGCGCGACAGCTATTGTGGGAAAATTTTTTTGCTCCGGAACGACAGCTATTGCGGGAAGGAGGGAGTATAAACTAGTATGGCTGCCCGCGCATTTGCGCGGCTAGACTTACTATACTATTTAAAATATTTTTATATTATTATAAAAATTTAACATAGTTTATTGTTATTATTTATTTTATATTCTATATTTATAAAATAGTAGAAAATAGATTGGAGAATTTCTCACCATCACTCAGTTTGAGAGTGAGATGAGTCATCATATATTTATCTTGGATTGTGCCTTATCTTAATATGTTGATTCAAACGTGTCATGCTAAACAACTAACATATGTCGTGGTAGGAAAAAATATGTCGTGCTACAAAAAAATATTTTAAAGAAAAATATGACATGGTAAAAAAAAACATGCCCTTTTCTAACGATTATGTAGAAATCAGAACTGAGTGTATATTGGATATTTTATTATTCCAAAATTTAGCTATTTTCGGCTCATAATGGTATGGTGGTAAATTAAAAATAAGAATTAGGTTGGGCTCATAATGATATGGTGGGTAAATTAAAAATAAGAATTAGTGATATTTTTAGCTATTCTTTATAATCTGAATTTAGTTTGTTTTACTTATAATGGCATGGAGGGTTAATTTAGAAATAGGTGCAAGGTGTATTTTTGGTTATTTTTTTATTATTCCTAATTTAGCTATTTTTTAACTCATAATGGCATGGTGGGTAACTTAGGAATAGGTGCCAGGGGTATTTTTGGTTATTTTTTATTATTCTGAATTTAGTTATTTTTTAATTCATAATGGCATGGTGGGTAATTTAGAAATAGTGCGAGGGGTATTTTTTGGCTATTTTTTATTATTCCGAATTTCACAATTTTATAAATATTTTTAAGGGGTTTTGTGACTAATTTTCGTAATGGCAGTGGTGGGTAATTTTCTCTTCTTTTTTCTTTTTTCTCCGATTAACGTGAAAATTTCTAGCATTTTAGAGCGAACGTGGTGGCTCCTTTCCATCGTCAAATATATATATATATATATATATATATATAATAGATAGATTTTTATCTAAGAAGACCTAGAGAATGTTTCACAGTTTTTTCGAGACCATTTCTGGCGAAGGACCTCCCTGATAATTAGTACTCTGTGTACAACTGCAATTTTATCCCCTCCCTTACCCAACGCATTGAAAACTTGGGGTATTTTCATAATGTTCTTTTTTTTACAGGCAAGAGTTGAGGCAAACAAATCTAGTAGACGTGCATGTATTTAAAATAAAAGCAGGGGTATGGTCGGTATATCATTCACAACTGTGGCCATTTCGTTATCATCTGGTCACGCACATGTGAGAATAGGTTGAGAAGTTGAAACATCGATCTCTAACTCAGAATTCAGGCAGAGCTCTTCCCTACTCTCAGGGGCGATGACTCGATCGAGGAGACAACATACACATACGCGATTTGGAATTAGGAGGCACCAGGAATGAGAGGGGATGTTTGAAAGCATTCTGTGCCCCTTGGGAAGTTCATTCTGGTCCAAAGACGACTGCTCGGTGCGCCATGACCCTGGTCCGTGCTTCAATAATCTGGAAATAGATGCCCAGGATAACATGAGGTTGTTGCGTAGGAAGCCGTGCTGCACGCTCAACCATGCTCCATCGATCTAGTTTGAAGCACTTGGCAGATGTACGGACATAACAAGCGCTTTAGTTGGCAAACATGTAAAGTTGTTAAGTGGAGTGACCGTAGCCCCTCACGTTGATTATCCTCTCAGCTTGTACACGAAGCTACTCATGTTAATTAATTCTCTCCTTGGTTATTGGGATTTGTGAGGTTCTTCTTTACTTCAATAGGATAATAGTGCTGTTAGAATTAAACATGGAAATAGCAGCATCAGCGTAATTGCAAGAACGTACACAGAGGCTTTAAAGCACAATTGGATGAACTTGACACTGATTGAACGGCCGCAATCTTATGACAACTTTTCCTTTGAGTAGTAATCTGATATTTAACACTGGAAAGCACATTTTACTATAACGCCTTATAGCTACAAGTATTATTGGTGGGACGCAAGCATATAAAGTAACTGATATTTAAACGCACACACCTAGTCCACATTGTCTCGTTGATAAATAAATAGGCAACAACCTGATGCCCTTTTTGCATCCCTTTCGCCACAAATAAACTTGGTGGTGTACACTCAAGAATTGAGGACTATGCACGCTAGACAGTTATGGTGAAAGATCTTCATGTTCGTATGCGAGGCACAGGGAAATCAGCTTCAAGTAACAGGTCGGGACACTGCATGCTTCATATGACAACAATATATTGATGTGTGGTTATCAGTTCATCCCCCAGATTCTACAAATGAATATACCTTGCAGTGGTAGGAAAGGCGTTTCAATTTCGTTTGCATGCAACCAACATGTTGATTTTTTTTTTTTGTATAGTAAACAAGACTAAAGAACATGAACAACTCAAATTAATTGAATATAGCGAGCCTCCCTCTATTGTAGGAAGTGGAGGCAAAAAAAAAAGGTTCAGGGGCATAAGCACATATCATGAGCTAATTTCGATAGCCCGGACTAGTTACACAAACAAGGGGAAGGTTAAGAAATTCAATTTTAGGGCTACCAGAACCAGATATCAGAGTAATTGTCATCGCAAAAAATGGGAAATCGTAGTAATTGGCAAATCATTCATCTGATGCTGAGTTATGGTCCCTCATTTCTTTTATTCTTTTTTAGACTGTCCTATGGTTTCTTGAGTAAATGTTGTAATAGTTCAAGGAATGGAGACTGGGACAACAGGTTTGCAACGACAGTGAACATGGAACCTTTGACATAAATCATTGAATGTCCTTTTTAGCTTGTTGCTTTATCGTTTACTTGTGAAACGTAACATTGTGCGTATAAGTATTCGAGTCAAGCGCATCAATGTTTGCAGCTGACATATAACAACAAGGCCGCATGCAGGCACTACAACTTATCAGCATCCGACCAGCTAGCAAGCCAGGTAAACAACTAATAAAAACTCTATTCCAGCAGCCTGTACTATTGTGCTTAACCATGAACGAGAGACACAACTTACCTAAACACCTGCATTGGGTATGGAAGGCGCCGGGAGTGTATGTCGGGCATGAATTGACGGTTCTTTTTGGTAGGCAACCTTTGACCTCCACAGGTATGGTGCATGCAGCACGGCGCCTCTATTGGATGAAGCAGGGCTGTCATCACGTGCTTTCCTTGGGAAGCATGCATTAGGGTTCTAGGCTGAATACTAAGATAGTCCGTGCAAACCCACGTCACAGTAGTCACTGTTGACATAGTCCTCTACTGCATACTGCTTTGATGCTGGAAATGCCTTGCTACTGCTCATGCAGTCAATTCGCGGACTGTGTCTGTCGTGAAAGCTCAATGGGACCTCTCGTTGCGGCTGCAAGCGCCTGCGTCGATCCTTTGAGTGAAAGTTTGATGTGGACGGTCAGTTCTTGCCGCGTTTGATTACCAGCAGCCAGATTGATGATCTGCTGCGGCAGTCAGTTCAAGCATCCAACACTACCAGAGTACGAATTTGGTGCATGCAAAAGTCGTAGCGCGCACAGCCTGGTTAGCTGACTATTATTTGTTACACAGTATGTAATGAGTTTGGAACATGGTGGCTAAATAATATGTTGTCAATTATTTCTAAAAAATAATATGTTGTCAATTTTTTTCACGTGTTTTCATGGCTTGGAACGATCCAAAAGAATAAGCTTGATGAGTCATAAACCACTAATATGCTTTCCTTGGACACCCATTGCTTGTTTATAACACCTTGCTTTACGAGTCATTGTTAGCCCGATTGCTCATCATTATCATAAGTTTCAATAGTTGAAGCAAGCCAAGCCAGTTTGTTACCTGTTGGTGGTTGGTAACTAGATAGTTCACTCAACTCATTTCTTAGGTCAGGGAAGCTTCCACAATCATGGTTATGAAAACCCTACTGCAACACTGCACAGTGACTTCAACATAAGTGGAAAAACGCTCACTTTTATTTGTCCTTGTTTCTGTACTATATATGTATATATTACATAGTTTCTGTATCAATAGAGATTGACATTACAAAGACTAATTAGTTTTTTGTTGGAACTGTAACAGTAGTTTGAGCAGAGGCTGAAGCATGATTAAGGAAAAAATTAAACTTCTAAGCTTCACGTCGCAGAGGAGATTAATTCATTTTCCAAGACCTGATTGTTTCAACTAATGTCAACATGTGGCATAACATTTGAAAAAGGACTGCTGAGATGAATGATCTATATTGTCTTGATAAACTTTGTCTGGGAAAAGAGCAAAGTCCTGCAATTAATCTCTACAATACGGTTAATACTATTTCACATTGTGCGGCACTATGGAAAATGGAGAACTGGATACACTAACTGTTTTCTTATATGAACGGTTTGTTGGTATGTGTACCATGCATGATTGATTGGTTGGTGAAACACGTAAGCCCTCTATTAGAGTGTGCCTGTTGTCACATATAGACATATAAAACCTAAGCTCCATGCCTCCTCCTCTGTTATGAATAGCACACGAGTGTGTGAGACTGAGACATAACTCGCAGCAGGGAAATCGTGTGGTAGCATATGCTGGTTCCATTTTTGCATGCCTGCACAGTTCTAATGATTGGTGAAGGAATGTGATGCATCAGGAGTTTCAGCCGCAGAAAGATGAGGAGATATGTCGTGGGTGTCATGCTGACCACTCTCTTGGTTGCTGAGTGCTGCCGGATCGGACCTGTGAGGCTCACATCAAACTGAGATGGGTGTCTTTCTAGTCGGGCTTTGATGCGGGAGGTAATGGTGAGCAGTCCTCCCTGATGGTATCGGGATGGGCCGAACAAGACTGCTCGTTGGTTTTCGCTGAAGTTCAGTGGCTTGGTACTCATGACGGCGCTGTCAATTGGCCGGCTCATCCCTGCCATGAGATCGCTCATGCAGAACGAGAGTACATTGGGTGCCGCCGCCACTCCCCGCCTTCGCAATGTTGACGCCAACAACACCGAACGTTCGGGTTCACGAAACCAAGCTGATTGCGGCGATGACGAGCCGTGCATTCAGTACTCTGTACCGGGTGTGCACACGCTAGATTGCCTTGACAGCAACTCTGTTTCTAGCAGAAGTGAAAAAGCAGCAAGCCATAAATGAGTTATGAATTTGACGCGTTCGATGGATTGATTTGAAAATACAACACCGAGTCACCTAAGTTTAGCAATAAATAATTTTGGCTCCAAAAATACTAGAAGCCGTCAGCCAATTACACTATTGTATCTTCGAAAAAAAAATTACACTGTTGTAGTACCGTGAGACCACAAAGTGTTTCAGCATTCATATATTGCAATTTCAACTTCAACTTTTAACATATTTTTTCTGTAAGGAAAACTAACGACGTTAATTATGATTGAATAAACATTGAGTTTTCCCTCAATCAATTAGAGAACTACCACACAAATATTAGCGCCTCCAATGGTAGAGCTAGCTAAGAGCTAGCAGTCAGCTTTTGCAAACGATTGATGAGGAGTGGGGTTCATAGTCTCTCATTTTTCTTAGAGACTAGCTTTTGAAAAAGAGCTAGCTAGCAGGCTTCTCTCTCTTTTTTTTCTCTAATAAAAAATTCTAAGAGCCAGCTTAGGGTCAGCCTTTGAGGACACTTCTCACATCCAATTCCCTCACTGATTCCCGCACTGATCAACAGCAGACAGCTGTCTGGCAAAAAATTGTGCGAAAAAACCAAGCTATGGTTAGGATGTTCTGCCTAATGATTATGGGAAGTTTAAATTCCCGACACCTCCCACTCCAAGTAACTTTCATGTATCGACCACTAATTTAGTCCCCAGTTTGCGCTTAGGTTGATTTGCAACAGTTAAACGAGTTATATATCGGTGGGAAATTTTGGTGCGCACCCCGGTGTCTCCCTTATCCTGTCTGTACCTAAGTATCATATATACCGTTGTCTGTTCAAAGGTTTGCCAAGAGAAAGACTATGACTCAGTATTGATTAACAAAATGTACCGATGGATGTGTCAGTATATCTTCTAAGACTATCATCTGTGGTCGTGTTCCTATATGTCAGCTACAACCTCGAGTCACCTATTCATGACTCAGTATTCATCAACAAAACATACAGATGGGTGTGACAATATCTCATAAGAGCATGTCATATTGCTACTGTGAACAATTTACCATCCAAGATGCAATGCATGTTCACTGCTGCATGCACATCCACTTTAATTGTCACTTGCAAAAAACAAAAACTTATGTCTGAAATTTAATCGCCAAACAATATATACATAAAATAGGAGGTCTATTGTGCAGTAAACCAAGGCAAAGCTAACAGCGTGAATAGATGGACAATTTTTTTTAAAAAAAATCAGTAACATCATGTCAGGTAGAAAGTATGCATCACGCAGTAATGAAAAAGAAAAAGGGAGGCAATGAGTTGATACAATTAAAAAAAGGCGCCATGGTCAATTTTTTTAGGAGTGACTTGGCATCTAGAAAATTTTGAAGGAATTAACTTTTGTGATGATGTGTACAAAATTAAATACATAAACTTTAGCTTGTATATGTATTTCGTGCGATGATCTGTAAAAAACTTCGTGTGATGAAGGGCTCCGACTTTAATTTTAGGAACATTGGTTTCCGAAGTTAATTGCATAAATAAAGTTCGCATATGGATCGCGCGAAGAATTGAGGCCCGTATTTTGCAGATAGCAAATGGAAAGGGTTCCTCGTTTTGTTCAGGAGTTTCATGTCCATAGACGTCGCTGCTCGAGGAGGTGAGCGAGCGAGTGCGAAGTACAGAGTTCGCCACGATTGAACGCATGGCGGCACCTCGAGTCCTTCACTACGTACGCTCACAGCGCGTGACCGGTAAATAGGGCCAGTAACACATGGCGGCTTCAGCACACACAGGTTCGGGATCCCCGACGCCGATCCTGTCGTTCTGTATGTAGCTAGCTTCAGCTACAATTCCCGCTGCATCCCATGTCAAGCATTTCTAGCTAACGAAATATCTCGAAAGTGATATCGTGCATGTGAATACTTGCAAGCTGGTTTGACGCGCGTGTTTTGAAATCGATCGATACTTCCAACTTCAGTGCACAGTTTAATAACAAATACACACCAGTTGATGTTTATGTATATCAACGTGGACGTGAGGTGTAGGAATAAAAGTTCTGCGCTCAGGCATTAATGTTTCGCCAATCTATCAAGAAAGGCAGCACGTGAGTGCGAGAGATAAGAAGGGTTTCTTTATTCTATTCAAGCAAATATTTTTATAGGTCTTTGTTTCTTGGCTCTAAATTATGAGAAAAGGCTATCGCTTGAACTGAACCTCTAACTTCAATTAAAATTACATATAAATATTATTGAATTGCAATATGTACCATGCAACTACACCGTTGGTGCTCCTAACAACAACAATATAAAAACCGATGAAGTGATTGCCGGTCGAATGAACTGCTCTACAAAAGGGATGCCCGTATTTTCCTGGTTTCCCATCCAAACCCAGTAGGAGATTGTGGGAGCTGAGAGCAGAAATTTAGGAAATATTCAATGGGGATGGGAGGCCTCAGGAATTCAAGCCATTTAAGCACAAACGGATTAACGACAGCTTCGGAAAAGTTCATCTGGTTGTCCGAGTACGTGAACGCGAGACGAGAGACACCCGCGTCCGCGAGCATCGCGGTCGCTGGTGAGTTCCGCCGCGGCAACTTTCTTCTCTGGCATTGCATCTGCTCGCTCGGTTCTTGGTCTCACAAGAACGCCGGTGCATTCCGCCGCACTGGCTGCCTATAGGCTGTTGCCATTTGTCAATGATGCAATGCATTGGCGTACAACGAGACCCTTTTCACCGCGACGCCCCGGCAGCTGGAGCTCCTTGACGACAGGGCCATCAGCTTGCCACGCGTGCGGTTGAGACACCCGCCGACCTCCGCGGCATCAACAGAGCGAGGAGGATGACGACATGGGGCTGGGCGCTTGCGATGCACGGCAACGGCAAAGGCTTCCACTGGTTTCCGCTGTTTGTGTTTCCCCATGTTGGGGGCGATCGTCCAAGAAAAAGGGAATTCATGATTTTTATCAACTGTATTTTTATCAATTGTATTTTTGGTGTACACGCCGGCATGAGGATAGCTAAATTACTTGATAGCATTTAGTTTATGTTATATATAAAAAACATTGTGCCAATAAGTATTGAGTCAAACGCCTCAATGTTTGCAGCTTACATATAACAACGAGGCCGCCGCAGCCACTACAACTTACCAGCATCCGACCAGCTAGCGAGGTAACACAACAAACATAACACTCCATTCCAGCAGCTAGCACTGGCAAACCGTACTCTTGTGCCGAAGCATGAACGAGAAGCATTGGGTATGGAAAGCGCCGGGACTGTACGCCAGGCATGAGGTTGTAGTTCTTCTTGGTAGGCAACCTTTGCTGCCAGGATTGGCGTGAGGCGCCTCTCCTGGAGGCAGACGACATGTGCTTTCCCAAGGAAGCATGCATTCGGGTTTCTAAGCTGAGATAGTCCGTGGCAAGCACACGTGACAGTGGTCACTCTTACCTGCAGCGTGCTGCTTAGATGCTGGAAATGTCTTGCGACTACTCATGCAGTCAATTGGCGGACTGTGTCGCGAAAGCTCACGACGACTCTCGTTGATCCTGCTTGCGTCGGGGTGAAGGGTTGATGTGGACGGTCAGTTCTAGCCAAGTTTGATTACCAGCCTGCAGCCAGATTGGCGGTCTGCTAAGACGGTCAGTTCAAGTGCAACACTACCAGAGCAGGAATTCGGTTCGTAGAACAGCCCGATTAGCTGACTATTTTTCTTTACACAGTACGTAATGAGTGTGGAACATGGTGGCTAAATATGTTGTCAAATTTTTTCACGTGTTTTATGACTTGGATTTAATATTCAGAACAAAGGAATAATCTTGATGAGTTCCATGAACCACTAATTAATATGCTTATTTCCTTGGACACTCCGAATGATAATATTCTGGCAAATATTGTGATCAACGCCCAGAAGGCTGTTGGTGTTCAACGGATTTTCTCTACAACTGCAAGTATGTTTGTCTCATATTTACTTGTATATTTTGCAAACATAATAAAAGTAAAGAAACCCGTAAAATATACTCTTAGTACTTTTTGATACAATTTTTGTATGACTTGCCCTTAACCGGATTCTGTTCGTTGCTGGCTTATAAACAACTAAGAGTTGAGACCACTAAACACCTAAGAGTTGAGACCAATAAATAATTAACGACTGTGGCCGTTAGATCTGGTTCTCTTCTCATGAGGCGGGTATGAGAGTCCCAATAAATAACCTCTACGTCAAGCTATTTGCCAACCATTGATTGAGAATTTGGGAAGAAAAAACCTCTCCCACTCGGAAGGCACTCGTGGTCGAGAATTAGGAGGCACCAGGAGCCAACATCGAACAATACCAACATAGTTTGCCTAGTGGAGGATACTGGGTCCAAGGATCACTACCAAATGCATCCCTCATTAATCTCCAGCAGGTATCCTTCGGAAAAAGATGCTCAGTGCTTCGTGAGACAGTTGCTCAGGGACCTATGCCGCATGCTGAACATCTCTGTATCCCGGCCACCTTTGTTCCTCCAAGTTGCATCTGGTTAGTTTGCTGTAGCCTCCAAGGAGGTCAAGGCCGGGATGCTAGCTCTTTCCCATTATCTAAAAAAAGTTGAATCTGATTACAGAGAGTAACATGAGGCTCCTTGAGGCTAACTTATGTTGCAAATAAGAAATATTATTTCTAGTTCTCGCCAAGTTTGATTACCAGCCTGCAGCTAGATTGGTCGTCTGCTAGCTAGGACGGACAGTTATAGCATGCAACACTACCAGAGTAGGAATTTGGTGCACGCTGAAGTCGTAGCACTGCCAGATTAGCTGACTATTTTTTTTTTTGTTACACGGTATGTAATGAGTTTGGAACATGCATGGTTGCTAAATATGTTGTCAATTGTTTTCACGTGTTTTATGGCTCGGAACAATCCACGCTTGTGGTTTAATATTCAGAACAAAAGAATAATCATGATGAGTTCATAAACCACTAATATGATACTATCCTGGCAAAAATATTGTTACACAGCTGCATGGTATCAACCCCAGAAAGGCATGTTAATTTTCTCTGCAACTGCAAGTATGGTTGTAGGATATTTACTTGTGTATTTTGCAGTACTAAATAAAAGTAAATAATACTGTACAATATATCTTAATGCCTTTCTGAAATTGTTATATGACTTGCCCTTAAGCCTTGCTAACTACACATGATGATTTAACCAGTTTCTGTTTGTTACTGGTTTAACAGTTGAGACCAATAAATAATTCACGACTGTGGCTGTCCTGGTTCTCTCTTCTGATGAGGGCCATGAGGCACGTATGAGTCTCAATAAAGGATAATCTTTTTGTTGATGATCTGGGCCAAATAGAAAGACAGGTAAATATATTTATTTGAATAGAATAAAGGAAATTGGAACGAGGTACCCATGCCTCTCTTTGTCTATCTCACTCTTTGTACTGAATCACTTGCTTGGTTGGTGAAACAATAGTGTCCAATCCAAGAACTTTAATTCGCCTACACCTGACGTCCACATTGATCTATATAAACATCAGTTGGTGATGTGTTGACCCTGCATCCATATATATCTTAGCACAGAAGTAGAAAGTATCGAGTGCAAAACAAAACCAACCTGCCCTCACGTATGTGCATACTTGTGACTGCAATTAGTTCTGAGCTATTTCGTTGGCGAGATGGAACTGCTTGGCATGGGATCCAGCGGGAATGTGAAGCCTAGAGAGGCGTCTTGCTCGTGGGGCTTTGACGTTGCATGCGAAGCCGCCGATCACCGTTGTGCTCCCTTTTGGTTAGCCCGTGAGATGTTATTGTCCGCTGCCACGGTGGCACACATGAACAACGTTGGTGGAAATCGGCTGCTCCCGATGAGGTACCGGAAAACCTTGTATGCGGTTGAACTGACTAGTACAGGTTTGGAGCTACCAAAGCGTCACTGTTGTTAGATAAACTAGTCCTTCAGCCCGTGCGCCTGCACGGGCTAGTGTCACGCCCCAAAATTCGGAAGCAAATCAAAAGGAATAAAAATCACTCCAAATTTAAATTTTTGTCCAATCTTATCTTGTCATGAATTTTTCCAAAATAAAATCCACTAAAAATAATTCAAACCTAGTTTGAAATTGAAAATTTTGAAACATAAAACCCATGCTCAAGTGTTTCTTCTCATATAAAAAGTTCACTAAAAATTTGAATCTTTCGAATTTCCAACAAATAAAATCAAAGTAGATTAATTTCAAAGTTGAATTTCAAAATTTTGAATTTAAACCTGCACCAAAACTCAACATATGCATTTCGGAATTTATTTGAATTTATTTGAATTGTTTGTTCGACCTTCGCTCTTGTTCGATTTGAATTTCATTCAAAATTCGGAATCCAGAAAAATGTCAAACCCTTTTTCCTCCTCCCTGGGCCGCAACTCTTCCTTCTCCCCCGGCCGGCCCAATCTCCCCCTTCCTTTTTCCTTTCTTTCCCTTTCCTTTCCGGGCCGCGCCCCAGCTTCTTCGGCCCAGCAACAGCCCAGTCCGGCCCTGCCTCTCCTCTCCCCTGTGCCACTGGCACGCGGGCCCCACCCGTCCTCTTCCTCCTCCGTTCCGTCGCGTCACCGCGTCGCCGCCCATACCACCGACGTCAGCCGCGCCGCCGCCCTACTGTGCCGCACCGCCTCTCGCTTCCGTGACGTGCCCGCCAAGTCTGGCAACTCCCACCGCCTTCGCCTCCTTTATCTAGCCCCGAGCTCCTCCCCATCTGCCACACTCGCTCTTCCCCTTTTCTCTCTCCCCTCTCCACGTCGAGCTCTCCGGCGAGCTCTTCTATCGTCGCAGAAGCTCACCCCCTCCTCCCTTCTTCTTCACCGAGCCTCTTCGAGCTGTGCGCTACCCTGGCATCCCTTCTTCTCGCGCAGCCGCGCCCCACGCGAGGAGATCGACGGTGAACCCTAAGCACCGCCGCCATCTCCGTCGACGCCGGCACCACCACTCCCCGGCCTCGATGACCGCTCGGTGAGACTCCCCAAGTCCCTCTCTCCCTTATGCGCCCCTCCTTCCTTTCCCTTTCCCACTCGTACTCACTCCGCATCGAGCACCATCACCGCCGTCGCTCTCCCTCTCGCCGCCGGCCACCATGGGCCCTTCCCCAGCCAAGCCGCGCGCCCAGAAAGACTCGCCGTTTCCTCGCGCACCTCCCAGGTAGCACGTACTCGAGCTTCACGCGCCCCTCCTCCTTCTCCCTTCGCTCGCCGCCGCACCGCCCATCTCCGGTGAGTTTTCACCGCCGCTCCGCTCGTCGCCGTCGACTAAATCTCCCACCATCACCTTCACCTACTCGTGCACATCCTCGGCGTGCCCTTCTCGTCGAGCCTCCGCACTCCTAGGCGCCGCCGGCGAGCGTTCCGGCGAACTGCCGCCGCGCGCCACCGCTTTCCGGCCGCGTTGACTCAGCCCGCCGCCTGCCAACGTGGCAAGCCACGTCTGCCCGTGGGCCCCGCTTGACCCGGTCTCCCCAGCCCAGTCAGCAGCCCCTCAACCTTTTCCTCCGTGCACTTGGTTCTTGTAGACCGATGGCTCATAGCCCTCTCCGGTTCACCATGAACCCAGTCCACGATCTTTTCCTATACAGAAATAATTCCGGAATAACCAGAAAATCCCCGGGCCCGGTACATTTTACAGATAAGCCCTCGAGCTTTCCTGTAATTATGTTTGGGTCCTGTCTTTTTACGATAAGCCCCTGAACTTTCAAATATTCTGTTTAGGTCCTGAACTTTTACAGAAACACCCCTATACTTTTCCATAATTATCTTTTAGCCCCTATCTTTTACAACGAGACCCCTGAACTTTCCCAAAATTACAGATAGGTCCCTGCCGACCTTCTGTATTTACCAATAAGCCCTCAGAATATTTCTATTCCTGCAAATAAGCCCTTTAATCTTTGAATCTCCATATCTTTTCCGTTCTAATTCCGTTTCGAGCGATTCTTGCGCTCTCGCGTTCGTATAAACGCGTAGTACCTTTTGGTACTAGTTTTGAAGCTCTGGAATATTTCCTTGAGTTATCAACCCTCTAAATTCCTATCCCTTTTTCAATAAAGCCCCGTCACGATAAATCTTATGATCGTGACTCCGCCCGTTGTGCACGTTTATTCAAACCCCTGTGCTGCACCTAAGTAATTCCAGTACACCGTACCGCCTCGACATAGTGCATTTTGGCACTATCCTTGGAATTCCGCACACTGACCCACATGTCAATCTCTTACACGTGCTGCAAATGCTAAGGCCACACAAGAACGTGCACACACATCTCTATTCCGAGCAATTTCTAATATCAGAAAGATCTTAGGAAATTCCTAAAAATACTTTACACCCTTCTAAACACTTTTCAACCCTTTATCACTCCAGATTAATTAGGATTATGGCTATACTTAATTTCATAGCTTAATCCTGATTAATTTCCTTTCTATAAATTTCCTAAATTCATATCAGCCTCACATCCGCGCCAGAATTGCTAAGCTCACCCGGCGAGTGTACACAGAATCTTTTACGACCAATTCCCAATACCAGAAAAATCCCAGAAAATTCCTGAAAATATTTTGAGCCGCTCTCAACATCTTCTACCATTATTCATCCCAAAATAATTAGGATTACATCAATGCTTAATTAAGCATGATCCTAACTAACTCCTTTTTCCGTAAAACTCCCAAAATTCATATCTTTTTCATTCGAGCTCCGATTTTGGCGATTCCTTCGCCAAAATTTATATAAAATCACGCTCTATTCATTGCCACCAGAATCAATCCCTTTTAATGATCTTTGTCACTCCCTCGCTTTTAATTGCCTTTTTAATTCCCCGTGTTTTTATTTGTATTCGTGCATTCATATTTTACATAAGCACGTGCACGTACCACCGTCATGCGCCCGTCGCGTGACAGATAAACTTATTAGATAATAAATCAATGATAATTAAGTAATACCATAATAGGTAATTAAAGTGACACACTTTGCACGCTGTATATGTGTTGCATAAGCCTTTATATAGATTTCAACCTATATAAAGACTTAGTGCCATAAATGTACAACAAACACGTACACCCGCCGTCTCCCACCTTCTCATGCACTCGTGCCTCCTTCATGGTGTTTAGCATCCCTCATCTACAATCAAAAGCCTTAGTGTTCGATGCATCACCCGTATTAGCTATAAAACAATATAAACGCTCTTAATGTAAAACTTGCTGCATCATAAATAATCTGTGTCTTTTGTCGTTCTTTGGTATTCCTTCGCCTTTCCAGTTGGAATTAATTGGATCTTAATTGGCTCTTTTCGATCTTTATTTCTTTTGCGGTAGTTTGTTTATCCGCGTTGTTTTATACGCTAGATTGCGTGAGCTTCGAGAAGAAGCCAGAGGAATTCGAGAAAGAATAGAGAAGGTCAAAGCTTCAAGAAAAGACTTGAAGACATCAACTTCGACAAAAGAGTCTTAAGACCCAGAACTTAAAGATTAGGATTGCGATTATCAGGCAAGCCCTAACTCCCATTGATCATATTGATCCTATGATTGCGAAATTATCCTATTTAGAGCTGTTTATAAATAAATGTGCATGGTATTTAAATGTGATTTAAATGCTAGAAGGTCCTAGTAATATTTGACTGCCATACCTTGATCTTGAAATATCCTGATTCCTTGTTGAACCTAGGAACCCGCATCATTAATTCATTAATGATGTGCTGGTATGCTGCTTAGGACTATCACCATGTGTTTAATTAATCTTGCTCACATGCTTTTGTGTTAAAATGCGTGAGTCTTGGTGGTGTGTGTAAATGTGAAAATGGGTGGAATTGGTAATAAGTGCAACCCCTAGTGAGGGAATGTTTTGGCGGGACCAGGCGAGGTAGTCCTCAGTGGGGAGGCTATCTCTGGGACGCCCTTCCCCGTGGGGATTGGCTATTGAAGATGCCTGGTTCGGTCGTATAAGGACCGGTTCTTGTGCCGCCTTTGCCTAGCACCTTACGTGCAGCCACAAGCCGTATATGGGTACGGGATTGGAACCACACCCTACTAGTACTCACCCGGTACCCCCCGGAGGCAGGAGATTGCAACGGAGTCCCAGGAGAAGACTCGACGAGGGTGGCGGCGAGTCCGGCATTTATTGACTCTGGCCATAGTATTGAATTGTGAAGCCCCTGGTGATGTCCGTGGGGGATGCCGTGGTGGTACCAAGTAGGTATGGAACCTTTAGTAGGACAGTCCGAACTGGGACCCCGGGGAGGACTGGACTACCTTGTGGGGAAATTTGTGCACCCTCGGCCGAGGTTATGAATCTTTCCGGAAAGCCGTGTTCCACGGTATTGGACAACGCGAAAGCAATGGCCACACTATGATTAGACTTTTCTGTGTGAGTTATCCTTGGCGTGTTTTCGGAATACACCGGCGTGGAGCCGTGCGCTGGTTTCCGGCCAGCATTAAAAGTGAGGAACTGGCGGGATTGAACCATTATCTCCCCCAGGGCCGACCAACCCCATTATATGATAATAATCTTGACTGTAGTTTGTGAACTGGCTTTGTTTGCAAAACAACCCTTGCAGAAAAATTGGCTTTTCCGCCAATACAATGAACCCCAGCCTTTACCATTGATATACCCTTGCATATGCTTACCCCTTGTGTTAGGGTTTGCTGAGTACCTTATGTACTCACGCGTTTGCGCCTGCTGTTTTAGTGAAGAGAAGGCTTCGTAGGAAGCGGCGACGTGTTGGTTTTCGGGTCTGCGTCTCAAGTCTGCTTGTGGCATGGGCCGTGGTTTCCGCTGTTTGCTTCGCCGTTAGTTGGTCGGATGGACATGGATGGTCTTAATCCTTGTCGAACCGCCACTAAGGGCTCTATAGCAGGTAATACTTCCTTTATTCGAAGTATGCTTTGGCTATCATATCTGTGTTCTTGTGCGTATCAGCTACTGATCCAGGGACTGATACATAATGCACATCATACTCTAGAGATGGGGTATGACAGAGTGGTATCAGAGCCATACTTGACCGTAGACCGAAAACCTAAGATTGTTACGCTCAGAAATGATTATTTTCAAAACTAGTTACAAAAGCCCTTCTGTATACCCTTTCTTTCTATTTAAAAATCCTTTCTCCTTCATCATCAAGAAAGAGTCTCACCCGAAAGCTTCTGTAGCAGCACCACAAGACTTTGACCCAGATGATAACCAGGACTATGTAACTGTTGAAGTGGAGAATCAATTGTTCCAAGTGTACCGCATGCCAGACTTTGTTCCTAGGCAGAAGAACAAGGACAAAGCAATTATGGGTGTCAGATCACGGATGACCTGTTTCAATTGTGGTGACCCCAGACACAAATTTCAAGATTGCCCTTCGTACCAACCAAGCGATGAAGAAGAAGCTGCAGCAATCGACGCGAAGGACGACATACTCGAACTTCCAGCGACTCTAGAAGAGATTGGATTTTCAGTACAGGAAGAGCATGAGAAACAAGGAACATGGAATAGCCTGCATGACGCATACCCGATGTCAAAGATACTTGAAAGGTTAAACAAATTGGAAAAGTCAACAAAGAAGATCAGTAAGGAACTCACCAAACTTACTAAAGCTCTGCAGCCCAAAAAGACCAACAAGAAACACAACAAGAAAAAGAAGAACAAAAGTCAAGCATCTGGTCAAGCTACATCTAAGAAGGCCAAGAAGCCAGGACTTTGTTTCTACTGTAGGGAACGTGGGCACATGATAGCCAGTTGTCCCTACAAGCAAGAAAATCAGGATGATAATATAGAAGACAAAGTTTACAACCCCTAAGCCGACGAAGCACCTCCAGCGCGCAGTTATGCTACTTATGCCAGAATCCCCCAGAGTGTGTTCTTCGGTCTTTTGTAACAGCAGAAGGATCGATAGTTTGTTTACCCTCAAAACTTGAGCCTCGTTTGTAGTACGCTCACATCTTGGACTACAACAAATAAATCGCGTTGTTTGTGTGATTTGGTGGTTTTCGTTGATCGTTGTATTTCTGTTTGAGTGCTCTTAATCAACCCAAACAATATAATAATTTAAACAGCAGCTTCAGAATAGCTTAATGCCCATCCCAACCTAAACCCGAACCCTTACCTAAGAAGTCTGCTACCAAGAAGCGCTCTGCTCAGAATCAAGTCAGTCAAATGAATAACACAACGATGGTCAAAGATCACAACCCAACTGGAAAGTTTTCAAGAGGCAATGCTGAAAGTCAAGGCATCAGTTGTTTGACAGCCAACAAACATCTAAAGAAATAAAGGAAGTTTGTCAATGACTTGGATTTAAAATGAAATGTGAACCCGGAAAGCAAAGGCTACCCTCATGGCAAAACAATCCAGAAATCACAACCTTGGAAGTGGTAACAGTAACCTGTGAACATCCTGCACAAGTTCTGGAATATCATCTGACCAAGACAGAGAACTCATTGTTAAGCTCCTCTCCTGCACAAAATCCTGATGGCTGAGAGATTCTATCAGATGACAGCCAATGAACTAGCAGAGTTAAAGGAATTGTTAGCAGTGTTACATGAAAGATGTTCCATCAGATGGAAGATCTCCTCTGTGGGATCGTTTGTTCTGTATGTCAGCAAGAAAGATGGCAGATTCGGAGTGTCACCATCAAAGACTGGCATCCACAGCCCAGGATCGGTGTGTTGATGACCAGTAAATGAGAGTCAAACTTGTCTCCAAGTTTGACATAAAAGATTGAGAACTGCCATTAATTGAGGATATGAGATGGAGTTATACTGGAGACAGTGACGCCACCTGTTATGAATAATACAAATACACAGTACAAATGTAAGCTAAAAAGGTCAGAAGTACCAATTTACAGATGGCAACCACAACCTTAATCAGAGACATATGGTATTGGAACTAAGGTACCACGGTCTACAATGACAAGAGTTGATAAGACCCTATGTTATGAGAATAACAGTAGGAGAAATAGTGATGACATAAAAGATTTCTTAATCCTGACATGGACAGATTAAGAAAAAGTTGTTGGAAAAAAGGCCACTTGTGAAACAATAAAGAAAGTTTTAAAGTTTCCTGGAGAGGCTATTACCACAGTAAATGCAGTAGATCATGAGAATGGAAAACTAAGCTACCGTCATAAATTCAAGCAGTTAAGCATCAGCCAGTCAAGCCAGGCTAGACAAATATTTCATGTGCTGAGCCAGTTTTGGACAGTCAGATCCAGATAAGTCTAAAGAAGGTTTTAAGGCATAAACGTCTGGTTCATGATCTAAAAGATCGCAGAAGTCTGTTTCACATAAGCAGACCAAACCGACCCCTGGAAAGGCGTCGTGTCAGTAATGTTAAGTCAGAACAAGCAAATGGTGCAGTTATGACAACAAGATCCATCCGAGGTCAAGGACCTTAAGTGGGGTAGGTACCCCACCCTAAAGCAACAAGAAATGGAAAATCCTTCCAACAACAGACTTAGTATGTTGATTATGGAAGCCCTTAAACCGCTTATAATGGAATATGAAGAATATATTCCGTCATGGTAAATAGAGAAAAGCATCAGCCTAACCAAAAGAGTAACCGTGGTCAGTTCACATGAGAAGCTGATAAAGTCAATCAGCCTACTATACCTGGGAACCAGAAAGTTTCAGAATCATCATCCAACCCGCAAGAATAAGTTACAAAGTAATCTAACAGTCTTACAGATCGGAATGCCTCAAGACAGCCAGAAACCGAAGCAACAGCCGAGCATCAACCAGAATACCAAGTGAAAATCCTTTTTAAGTGGGGTAGGTTTTTCTGTCAGCTAGCCTAACAACCCTTGAAACCAAAACCTTAGGCCAACCCCTCCTCTGTTAAATCAGCTAACATCGAAGGTCCTCAGAAGCAAGAAATTCTGCCTTGTCTCTCCACAAGCTTCAAGCACCTCCGACAATAAAGAGAATCTCACGACAAAGCTCACTACGTCAACAAAGCTCCGACAAGATTTTGGGTGTTATCACCGTCAAGAAAGAAGACACAAGAGAAGTTCTACATCAACCCTGAAGTCCCTTCGAATCTCGAGGACGAGATTCCTTTTAAGTGGGGTAGATCTGTCACGCCCCAAAATTCGGAAGCAAATCAAAAGGAATAAAAATCACTCCAAATTTAAATTTTTGTCCAATCTTATCTTGTCATGAATTTTTCCAAAATAAAATCCACTAAAAATAATTCAAACCTAGTTTGAAATTGAAAATTTTGAAACATAAAACCCATGCTCAAGTGTTTCTTCTCATATAAAAAGTTCACTAAAAATTTGAATCTTTCGAATTTCCAACAAATAAAATCAAAGTAGATTAATTTCAAAGTTGAATTTCAAAATTTTGAATTTAAACCTGCACCAAAACTCAACATATGCATTTCGGAATTTATTTGAATTTATTTGAATTGTTTGTTCGACCTTCGCTCTTGTTCGATTTGAATTTCATTCAAAATTCGAAATCCAGAAAAATGTCAAACCCTTTTTCCTCCTCCCTGGGCCGCAACTCTTCCTTCTCCCCCGGCCGGCCCAATCTCCCCCTTCCTTTTTCCTTTCTTTCCCTTTCCTTTCCGGGCCGCGCCCCAGCTTCTTCGGCCCAGCAACAGCCCAGTCCGGCCCTGCCTCTCCTCTCCCCTGTGCCACTGGCACGCGGGCCCCACCCGTCCTCTTCCTCCTCCGTTCCGTCGCGTCACCGCGTCGCCGCCCATACCACCGACGTCAGCCGCGCCGCCGCCCTACTGTGCCGCACCGCCTCTCGCTTCCGTGACGTGCCCGCCAAGTCTGGCAACTCCCACCGCCTTCGCCTCCTTTATCTAGCCCCGAGCTCCTCCCCATCTGCCACACTCGCTCTTCCCCTTTTCTCTCTCCCCTCTCCACGTCGAGCTCTCCGGCGAGCTCTTCTATCGTCGCAGAAGCTCACCCCCTCCTCCCTTCTTCTTCACCGAGCCTCTTCGAGCTGTGCGCTACCCTGGCATCCCTTCTTCTCGCGCAGCCGCGCCCCACGCGAGGAGATCGACGGTGAACCCTAAGCACCGCCGCCATCTCCGTCGACGCCGGCACCACCACTCCCCGGCCTCGATGACCGCTCGGTGAGACTCCCCAAGTCCCTCTCTCCCTTATGCGCCCCTCCTTCCTTTCCCTTTCCCACTCGTACTCACTCCGCATCGAGCACCATCACCGCCGTCGCTCTCCCTCTCGCCGCCGGCCACCATGGGCCCTTCCCCAGCCAAGCCGCGCGCCCAGAAAGACTCGCCGTTTCCTCGCGCACCTCCCAGGTAGCACGTACTCGAGCTTCACGCGCCCCTCCTCCTTCTCCCTTCGCTCGCCGCCGCACCGCCCATCTCCGGTGAGTTTTCACCGCCGCTCCGCTCGTCGCCGTCGACTAAATCTCCCACCATCACCTTCACCTACTCGTGCACATCCTCGGCGTGCCCTTCTCGTCGAGCCTCCGCACTCCTAGGCGCCGCCGGCGAGCGTTCCGGCGAACTGCCGCCGCGCGCCACCGCTTTCTGGCCGCGTTGACTCAGCCCGCCGCCTGCCAACGTGGCAAGCCACGTCTGCCCGTGGGCCCCGCTTGACCCGGTCTCCCCAGCCCAGTCAGCAGCCCCTCAACCTTTTCCTCCGTGCACTTGGTTCTTGTAGACCGATGGCTCATAGCCCTCTCCGGTTCACCATGAACCCAGTCCACGATCTTTTCCTATACAGAAATAATTCCGGAATAACCAGAAAATCCCCGGGCCCGGTACATTTTACAGATAAGCCCTCGAGCTTTCCTGTAATTATGTTTGGGTCCTGTCTTTTTACAGATAAGCCCCTGAACTTTCAAATATTCTGTTTAGGTCCTGAACTTTTACAGAAACACCCCTATACTTTTCCATAATTATCTTTTAGCCCCTATCTTTTACAACGAGACCCCTGAACTTTCCCAAAATTACAGATAGGTCCCTGCCGACCTTCTGTATTTACCAATAAGCCCTCAGAATATTTCTATTCCTGCAAATAAGCCCTTTAATCTTTGAATCTCCATATCTTTTCCGTTCTAATTCCGTTTCGAGCGATTCTTGCGCTCTCGCGTTCGTATAAACGCGTAGTACCTTTTGGTACTAGTTTTGAAGCTCTGGAATATTTCCTTGAGTTATCAACCCTCTAAATTCCTATCCCTTTTTCAATAAAGCCCCGTCACGATAAATCTTATGATCGTGACTCCGCCCGTTGTGCACGTTTATTCAAACCCCTGTGCTGCACCTAAGTAATTCCAGCACACCGTACCGCCTCGACATAGTGCATTTTGGCACTATCCTTGGAATTCCGCACACTGACCCACATGTCAATCTCTTACACGTGCTGCAAATGCTAAGGCCACACAAGAACGTGCACACACATCTCTATTCCGAGCAATTTCTAATATCAGAAAGATCTTAGGAAATTCCTAAAAATACTTTACACCCTTCTAAACACTTTTCAACCCTTTATCACTCCAGATTAATTAGGATTATGGCTATACTTAATTTCATAGCTTAATCCTGATTAATTTCCTTTCTATAAATTTCCTAAATTCATATCAGCCTCACATCCGCGCCAGAATTGCTAAGCTCACCCGGCGAGTGTACACAGAATCTTTTACGACCAATTCCCAATACCAGAAAAATCCCAGAAAATTCCTGAAAATATTTTGAGCCGCTCTCAACATCTTCTACCATTATTCATCCCAAAATAATTAGGATTACATCAATGCTTAATTAAGCATGATCCTAACTAACTCCTTTTTCCGTAAAACTCCCAAAATTCATATCTTTTTCATTCGAGCTCCGATTTTGGCGATTCCTTCGCCAAAATTTATATAAAATCACGCTCTATTCATTGCCACCAGAATCAATCCCTTTTAATGATCTTTGTCACTCCCTCGCTTTTAATTGCCTTTTTAATTCCCCGTGTTTTTATTTGTATTCGTGCATTCATATTTTACATAAGCACGTGCACGTACCACCGTCATGCGCCCGTCGCGTGACAGATAAACTTATTAGATAATAAATCAATGATAATTAAGTAATACCATAATAGGTAATTAAAGTGACACACTTTGCACGCTGTATATGTGTTGCATAAGCCTTTATATAGATTTCAACCTATATAAAGACTTAGTGCCATAAATGTACAACAAACACGTACACCCGCCGTCTCCCACCTTCTCATGCACTCGTGCCTCCTTCATGGTGTTTAGCATCCCTCATCTACAATCAAAAGCCTTAGTGTTCGATGCATCACCCATATTAGCTATAAAACAATATAAACGCTCTTAATGTAAAACTTGCTGCATCATAAATAATCTGTGTCTTTTGTCGTTCTTTGGTATTCCTTCGCCTTTCCAGTTGGAATTAATTGGATCTTAATTGGCTCTTTTCGATCTTTATTTTTTTTTTTTTGCGGTAGTTTGTTTATCCGCATTGTTTTATACGCTAGATTGCGTGAGCTTCGAGAAGAAGCCAGAGGAATTCGAGAAAGAATAGAGAAGGTCAAAGCTTCAAGAAAAGACTTGAAGACATCAACTTCGACAAAAGAGTCTTAAGACCCAGAACTTAAAGATTAGGATTGCGATTATCAGGCAAGCCCTAACTCCCATTGATCATATTGATCCTATGATTGCGAAATTATCCTATTTAGAGCTGTTTATAAATAAATGTGCATGGTATTTAAATGTGATTTAAATGCTAGAAGGTCCTAGTAATATTTGACTGCCATACCTTGATCTTGAAATATCCTGATTCCTTGTTGAACCTAGGAACCCGCATCATTAATTCATTAATGATGTGCTGGTATGCTGCTTAGGACTATCACCATGTGTTTAATTAATCTTGCTCACATGCTTTTGTGTTAAAATGCGTGAGTCTTGGTGGTGTGTGTAAATGTGAAAATGGGTGGAATTGGTAATAAGTGCAACCCCTAGTGAGGGAATGTTTTGGCGGGACCAGGCGAGGTAGTCCTCAGTGGGGAGGCTATCTCTGGGACGCCCTTCCCCGTGGGGATTGGCTATTGAAGATGCCTGGTTCGGTCGTATAAGGACCGGTTCTTGTGCCGCCTTTGCCTAGCACCTTACGCGCAGCCACAAGCCGTATATGGGTACGGGATTGGAACCACACCCTACTAGTACTCACCCGGTACCCCCCGGAGGCAGGAGATTGCAACGGAGTCCCAGGAGAAGACTCGACGAGGGTGGCGGCGAGTCCGGCATTTATTGACTCTGGCCATAGTATTGAATTGTGAAGCCCCTGGTGATGTCCGTGGGGGATGCCGTGGTGGTACCAAGTAGGTATGGAACCTTTAGTAGGACAGTCCGAACTGGGACCCCGGGGAGGACTGGACTACCTTGTGGGGAAATTTGTGCACCCTCGGCCGAGGTTATGAATCTTTCCGGAAAGCCGTGTTCCACGGTATTGGACAACGCGAAAGCAATGGCCACACTATGATTAGACTTTTCTGTGTGAGTTATCCTTGGCGTGTTTTCGGAATACACCGGCGTGGAGCCGTGCGCTGGTTTCCGGCCAGCATTAAAAGTGAGGAACTGGCGGGATTGAACCATTATCTCCCCCAGGGCCGACCAACCCCATTATATGATAATAATCTTGACTGTAGTTTGTGAACTGGCTTTGTTTGCAAAACAACCCTTGCATAAAAATTGGCTTTTCCGCCAATACAATGAACCCCAGCCTTTACCATTGATATACCCTTGCATATGCTTACCCCTTGTGTTAGGGTTTGCTGAGTACCTTATGTACTCACGCGTTTGCGCCTGCTGTTTTAGTGAAGAGAAGGCTTCGTAGGAAGCGGCGACGTGTTGGTTTTCGGGTCTGCGTCTCAAGTCTGCTTGTGGCATGGGCCGTGGTTTCCGCTGTTTGCTTCGCCGTTAGTTGGTCGGATGGACATGGATGGTCTTAATCCTTGTCGAACCGCCACTAAGGGCTCTATAGCAGGTAATACTTCCTTTATTCGAAGTATGCTTTGGCTATCATATCTGTGTTCTTGTGCGTATCAGCTACTGATCCAGGGACTGATACATAATGCACATCATACTCTAGAGATGGGGTATGACAAGCAACGCCATCATGCTAGTTAATTAAGTTTGTTAAAAATTAATGTGGCTTCATGATTTTTGACCTTGGCAAGGAGTGAATGTATTTATTTCTTAGTTACAATACTACATTTTATAAAGGTGACTAAGAATTTTTTTTTCTATAATATGGAAATGTGTTCTTCAGAACAAAAACTCGATGCCTTGGTAGGATCCTGAAAGTGCTATAGACATCATACTACATAGCCAAGATATCTGCCTTATAATTTGTGATATTTATTTTTTAGCCTTCAAACTCTGAAATATGAAACATACAAAATAAGAAATGTTTCGTTTATGTATTGTTCTCACTCGTGTAAATGTCTAGCTATATCACTTTTGCTAATCCGGCGACTATGACAAAGTTCTTCTATTGTATCTACCAACTTCCTCATTCTGATTACGTACCTGTCTCCACTCTGTTGATTATTAGTTGAGATCCTAGTTTGGGCTATACCAATATATTCCCACAGCCCTGTTTTTGGACTTCACTAAAACCCTCTATTATGGTTCTCTGTACCTCTGGTAGCTACACTATGATAGTGGCACCAAGATGCTAGGTTACTGAAATTCCTAGGAGAAGTAGTTTTCCTTTGTTCTTGGGTATAGCGATAACAGTTGTGAGTTGTGACATATCTCCTATTACTAATTGTGTGTCACTATCTGGTTCTCTTCTCAGACTTATAATAAAATGGTTAGAAATTTTCATAGTTTCAAAAAGGAAAAAGTCTATTTTACTCCCCCAAACAATTCATTTTGTCCGTTTCACACCCTAAAATAAATGATGGCTCACTTTACTCCCCTAAACAATTCCGTTTGGTGCAGAATACACCTTATTGATGTTTGTCTTTTTTGTTTCTCGGCCTACAGGCAGAATTTGAAGCTTAAATTTTTTGCATGATGACAACTCTCATGACAACCTATGTTAAAATGATTATGCCATATTTTTTATACCGTTTACATAGTTTAATTGCAATAACCTATATATGCCTACAAATAATATAAAAAATAGTTAAAAATTATTTTAACATAGGCTATTGTGGGGAGTATCATCATGCAAAATTTGAACTTCAAATTCCACTTGTAGGCCGAGAAACAAAAAGACAAACGTCAATAAGGTGTATATTGCACCGATTGAAATTGTTTTGGGGAGTAAAGTGAGCCATCATTTTGTTTAGGGTGTGAAATGGACAAACTGAATTGTTTAGGGGAGTAAAACAGACTTTTTTTCCTTTCAAAAATAGACCTAATCCAATTCTTGGGAAATATACCTTCTCTAGCAAAACCTCAACTATGTCAGTAGATAGATAGTATGCATACGTAAAGTATCATATAAACTTTAGTATACACTTCACTTATTAATCGAAGGCTCATATGCCAAAGATGTCACACAGTTTTACAGACGAAATGCATATTAGTTTATTTCCCCACTAAATATCAGAATTTGAACAACTGTCATCGACCATGTGCATTTGCAAAATATAGGTTATAATACATAACAATCAAACCAACAAGAATCGCATACGAATATTGTTGTTAATGTAAAATGATAGTGAAATATAACTATAATTCAATGTATTTGACTGCCATAATTATTCATTGATGGAACAACAGATTAAATGCTTGGTAAAACTTGTAGCTATTATACGAATGCTCGAAGTTACCTTCCTAGAGTATACACACCCTTCAGTATCTATGTTCCACTTGGAGGTGTAATTCTTTTTAGCACCACAGGTTTGGAGCTACCAAAGCGTCACTGTTGTTAGATAAATTACCTGCATTTCCCGTGTCCTAGTTTCCATCCGGGTCAAGTAGCGCTGTAGCTGTCAGTTAGACCCATGACATGACTGATCTCTCTCGTGGGCAGTTCAACTCGAAGCGCACAGAGTTCTCGCGGGAACGGCAGTGGCGGAGCCACCTTGATGCCGGAATACCCAACTTTTTTTTTTTTGCAAAAAATCAAGTATATATACAGAGTGTTTGTACACATATACAGCTATATTGGACGGATTTGAGTTACAAACTTAACGTATTGAGTTGTAATCCAGGACTCCGGCTCTCCTCCAGGCCGTCCTCCTACCAGGCCAACCCACAACCGGCCCATAGCTATAAACAATGTGTATCTTCAATTATCTCTATCGGATTGCGCATTTTCTTATTGTATATGCACTTGGTTTCATTAGATGGGAATACCCAACTCTCAAATCCTGACTCCGCCACTGCGGGTCAAGGGGCGTGCCACGCACGATCACTCGTGGCGCATTAGTCAACCACTCGGGCCACTCTAGCTCAGTGTTATATTCTGCGATAAAACTTACAAAACGCCGTTGTCTTAGCATGCAGCACCAAAAGCCACAAACGTCTCGGCCAGGGACGATGAAGCACGAACAGCAGGCCGCCGATGAGGTTTCCGTTCCCGATGCCAGCACCTGTTACAGGCTCTGTTTCCCGGCCACACGCTGGGACTTCTGGACCATCAGAACAACTCAATTCACTGATAGAAAGGATTAAGAATATCCACGTCTTCAACTCACTGACATATCCAGACAGGATGATCGATGTTGTTCATAGCTGGCTTCAGCACTTTGGAACACAACGGAAAATGGAATTGAGTAACCCATATTATCCGACTTCTGCATCTGGCTAAGCACTAATTTTTTATTTTTTATTTTTGCAAGGGGCTGGCTAAGCACTAATGTGTGGTACATGCTTCCTTGTTCTCGGATATCATGATCAGCAGAAAAAAAAATGCAAACAAAAAAAAAACCATGGAGAGTTAGCTCTCTGCATGCACGTGGAAGTCTGCTTTATAAAGGGGCACGTGCGCGTCTTTTGTTAGTATCTTATGTGTTATGAATTGCTCCATAAATGGGCCGCACGGCTTTCCTTAGTTTCGGATTCAGACTCAACAAGTTACAGCAGCTAGTAGGAGCAAATTAAAGGTTGTGGGAGCTCAGAGCAGAAACTTATCGATCAGCGGGAATGGGTGGCATCGGGAATTCAAGCTATGCAAGCTCGAACGGATTAACAACAACAAGTCATTTTGTATCTCAAAGAGGTCGTCACACGGTAGATTTTCCCATTTATGCCTGCTTACAATAGTCCAGGGACAGTCGTGGGGCTAACAAATATTGATCCTCTTGTATCCATCAGTCAGGTTGGTGCTTTGTCCTTAAGAGAAGGTTTTAGATTGGAAACCATACGCCGATCGATTGAACCATACAATCGGTGTGTGCACATTATTGCTTTGTCACCAACTTTGTATCCAGCCGAACTGATATACAACAATAAGTTACGATGCCCCGTGATATGTTTTACTCCTTATAGTCTGTCTAGAGTAGGGAGAAATAAGAAATTGGCTTCGCCGATGTGCTACTGTACATTTGCTGTGCACGTGACTCTAAATTAATTTCAAAACAATTAATTGTGGCTTGAAATATCCTATTGTTTTCGAAACGAATGCTCTCATCAAAGATTTTGAAGGAAATAAAAAACATTTTCTTGCTTTGCATGTTTCCTTCATCTTGACATCATTATATATTATTATTTGACCAATAAACGAAACCTATAGTTCACTATCAAGCGCTAGAAATTACAGAGTAAGTGAATAGAAAAAAAAACCATCAACCACCAACTGTCGTTACCGGAAAACAAGCCAAAAATACCCCTGTGTGGCTGTAAAACTACACAGAATTTCCATTATAAAAAAATAAAACAAAATACTCCCATAGTTTTGTTGCACGCTATATATTGCAGTTCAGTAGATATTTTATGTAACTTTAATTGGTAGAAATAAATAAAGGGTATAGCTAGGTTTATGCTAGAGGTTAAAACGATAGATTATTTGTTGTTGATTTGGGCCAAATTGAAATTGAAAACCAGTAAATATGTGTTGTTGAATAGAATAAAGAAAACCTTGAGGTACCGTCTCTCACTCTTTGTAGTGAGTGAATCTTTTGCTTGGTTGGTGAAACAATGTCCAATCCAAGAACTTTCGCCTACGCCTCACGTCCACATTGATCTACTCCTATATAAACATAAGCTGGTGCTGTGTTCACAGACCACAGACACTACATCTATGTCGTAGCACAGAGGTAGAAAGTGTCGAGTACAAAACGTAACCAGCCTGCCTGCACGTATGGGTGTGCATGCAATAAATTAGTTCTGAGATATTTCGTTGGCGAGAACTCCTTGGCATGGGATGCAGCGGGAATGTGAGCCCTAGAGAGGCGTCTTCCTCGTGAGGCTTTGACGTCACACGTGAAGAAGCCGAGCAGGGTGGTGTGCTCCCTTTTGGTTCCCCGTGAGGTGCTATTCTCCGCCGCCGTGGTAGCACGGATTTATGACGTTGGGGTAAATCAGCAACCCGCGATTCCCAAGAGGCCTCTACGCGGTTGAACGAGCACATGTTTGGAGCAACGAAAGCTTTTTGTCCAGGTCAAGTGATCTAGCTGGTAGCTAGTTACACCCATGACTCTATCTGTCTATTGTGGGCGATTCAGCTCGAGACGCGCAGAGTTCGCGTGGGAGTGGGTCAGGCGTGCCACGAATGCACAATCTCATGCGGTCACTCGGGCCACACTCTAGTTCAGCGTTATATTCCGTGATAAAATTTACAAAACGCTGCCGTCTTTTAGCAGCACCAAAAACCACTTGTGTTTGCGCTTTCGTCTTTTTATTATATATATCATCTTATTTTCCTCTCTCTTCTTTTTCTTTACTGTGTGATGCATACTTTCTAGCCGACAGAAAGTTGCGGAAATTTTTTTAAAAAAAAGGAATTGATCATGCATTCAAGTTGGAGGTAGACTTCCTATTTTATTGTGTGAACTAACATCCTACAAAATTTGAGCTTTATACTAAAGTTGCGCACTGAGAAACAAAAAGACAAACTTTGATAATAAGGAGTAGATTACATCGATTTGAATTGTTAGGGGGAATCAATGGATAAAGTGCATTGTTCGAGGGACTAAAATAAACCTTTTCCTGTAAGTGCCAATATGAAGTAATAGAGAACTGAATGTCAAAGTCACATTTGTGAGCTCATAATAAACAGAGCGCAAACAAAAATGAACCATTGAGAGTTAGGTCCATCCACACGTGGCTGTCTGCAGATACCTAAATATATAGACTTTTCCTATAAGTATCGATGTGAAGTTATTGTGTATCTTTGCCCTATAAAAGGCATGCAATTCTCAAACAGTTGTTGTTCTAACAACAACGTTTTTAAAACGGACGCAGTAGTTGCAGTTCAAATGAACTGCTCTACAAAAGGCATGCACGTATTTTCCTGGTTGCCCATCCAAACTCAGCAAATTATACTCGCTAGTAGGAGCTTGTGGGTGCTGAGAGCATAAATTTAGGAACTAGTCAATGGGGATAGGAGGTCTCAGGAATTCAAGCCATTGAAGCTCAATCGGATTAACAACAGACTCCGAAAGTTCTGCTGCTCGTCCGAGTACATCAACGCAAGCAGAGAGACACCCGCGTCCTCGAGCATCGCGGTCGCTGTTGAGGTTTGCCGCAGCAACTTTCTGATTTGGCATTGCTTCTGCTCGCTTGGTGCTTGGTACATTCTGCCGCACTGGCTGTCAATGCTGCAATGCATTGGCGGACAACGAGACCCTTTTTCACCGCGACGCCACGGCAGCTGGAGCTCCTGGACGACAGGGCCAACAGCTAGCTGCGCGTCCGGCTGAGACACCTGCCGACCTACGCAGCATCAACAGCGCGAAAACGATGATGACGCGGGGCTGGGCTCTTGCGATGCACGGGAACGGTGGCCAGCGTGGCACTTTGAACGTCGACCATTATTGGCTATAATCGTTGTAGGAACTTGCGTGTCTCCGGTAGCGATGTTCTTTCCCGGAGACACGTAGTGCAGCCAGTGACCGCAGGGGTTTGTACTTCCACTGTTGCAAACTAGCTAGTAACAATTGTTATAGCGGTTTCATCACCTCCAATTCCGCCTGGAAGAAAATTAATTAACCATTGTTGTAGCGGAGCAATGAACTTTGAGAGAGAGAGCAAACAGTGGACTAGTGATACCGGAAAATTAAGAGCAGCTGGCAACCATTATGGAAGAAAAATAGTACTTTGAGAGAGAGCAAACAGTGGACTAGTGATACCAGAAAATGTTTGTCGATAGACAAGCTGCACGCAAATTATTGTGTTTGATCATTTCTACAAATTTAACCAAGTGATAAGCAGTAGACACACAACCGTGTTGAAAAACTAATTATAGAAATTAATTATGTGATTAATGGTGGCCTGTTGTACACAGAATCTGTGCTCACATAATATAAACCATCCATTGCACTAGTTCACCTGGACCCTGAAAAGTGAAAAACGTCATGGAAACACTATCTTTGCTGACCGTAAATATACTAGAGGACAAGGTGGTAAAGGATTGAACTCATTGAAGCATGTTCCAACTTCAGTCCTCTGTACGACCGATTGCAATATATAGTACGCTTCTACTTCTCCGCACACTGAAGAAATGTAGAGTACATCTAGCAACTGTAACACCCCAAAATTTCAAATCAAAATCAAAATGGAATAAAAATCACTCTGATTTTGAATTTTGTTTATTTCTTTCCTCCTCACCAAATTTTAGAAGTAAAACTAACAAAAGTAATTCAAACCTAGTGGAACCTGAAATTTTCGAAGTATAAAATCTATGCTCAAGTGTATGTTTACATTTAATATTTACTAAAAGTTTGAACTTTGGAATTTACGACAAATTAAAATAAATGTATGTTAGACAATTCATCTTGAATTTAAAATTTTGAATTTTGAAAATTTGCACAAATACCACCATGAGCATTTTTGGGTTCACTGGTTTTATTTGGAATATTGGTTGAAGTTAATTTCCTATCCCAAATTTGAATTCCATTCAAATTTGAAGTCCCTCAAAATCCCACAAAAGAATAAACATATTCTTTCCCTAAGTCACTCTGGGCCGAATACCATTTTTCTTTCAGCCCAGCCGGCCCTCCTCTCTTTTCTTTTCTCCCATCGGCCCAACTCCCATCGGCCCAACTCCCATCGGCCCGGCCTGGCCCATCTCTTCCTTCCCCTTCCTCCAGCTCACCTCTCCCTCTCTCTCGCCATCGCCGACGTGTTGCCCTTCCCCTCCAGCTCAGCGCCGCGTTGGCCGAACCGCCGCAACTCCAAGCCGCGACGAGCTCCGCATTCACACGAGCACCGCTCCCATTGACCTTGCGCTGACCGCAATGGATAAGGTCGCCGCCGCAAACCTTGACCGGGCGCAAGCTTCCCGGCCAAGGAACCGCCTCTGCACGCCGTACACGCGTGCCGCGCCACCATTGCTTCTCCTCCCAGCTCCATACCGTCGCCCATGCCGCCGTACAAGCACGCGCGACCGCCCATTCCCCCCCCCCCCCCCTGCAAGCTGTCACATCGGCCATTAATCCCGACGACCGAGCCTAGGTCTTGACCGCCGCTCCCGGCCTCCCCTCTCTCTTCCGCCTATAAAAACGAGTGCGCCTACGCCTCTTCTCCCTCCCCAACTCGCAGTTCCCCACCTCGATCGCCACCGAGCTCTAATCGAAGCTTTTCCCCAATTCCTTCCTCACCGCGCCACCGATCGATTCGCCTCACCGACGACGAGCTCGCCCTCCTTCCCTACGCTTCGGCTTCGCCGACCTCCCCCGCCTCACTCGCGCCACTCACAGCAGCCCGGGAAGCATCGGAGCAAGGCTCCCGCCAAACGCCGCCGCCAAGCTCCGCCCATCTCCGTCGCTCGGCTGCCACCACCTTCGTGCGACGACGACAAGTTCCCTTGGTGAGCACGCCTTTCTCTCCTCCCTCTCCCGGACCCTTCCTTTTCGTGTTTGGCCCACCGGAGCGCCGGAACGGCCAACTCCGGCGAGCCCAGCCATGGCGCCGCCGCCCCGTCGCCTCCGGCCGCCGTGCGCCGCCTCCCGGTCGTCCCTGGCCGTCCGTTTTCCTCAAACGGATGAGATCAGATCCTACGATACCCCTTCGATTTTATAAAATCCCAGCCGTTCATTCCCGATCCAACCGTCCAGATCGATCAGTCCACCATAAATCTCCGTGAACCACTCCCATAGATCCGGTCCATAGATCCATGGACCCGGTCCATATATTTTCCAGTACAAAAATAAATCCCAAATCCCCTCGAAAATTCCCAGATCTGGCAATTTTACAGATAAGCCCCTGACCTTTATGATAATTCTGTTTAGGTCCTGCCTTTTTACATAAACACCCCTGTACTTTTCTATAATTACCTTTAGTCCCTACCTTTTTACAACAAGGCCCCTCAACTTTTTGATAATTACACATAGGTCCCTAGAACTTTTTTGTTCTTGCAGATGGATCCCTATAACCTTTCTGTAATTGCAAATAAGCCCCTAGAATCTTTAAACACCTATATCTCTTCCATCCTAGCTCCGTTTTGAGCGATTCTTATGCTCACGGGTTCGTAGAAACGCGAGGTACCTCATGGTACTGTTCTTGAAGCCATAGAAGGTATCTACAAACCATCAATGCCCAGATTCCTCCTTCTTTCAATGTACATTCATCCCGGCCAATCAATTGCCACTGATCTCGTCGAGCACAAATATTCTTTCGCTTTATGGTGTTGAACCTAACCAATCTCGCCGTATCGTTCCAACATCGTTCAATCAAACCTAATCCCATGTTGCCACTAACCGCCACCTTACCTTATGGATTTATCAATCTTGTGTTTGTGAGGTCTTTCATTGGAACTTATTGGAATTATTGCTCATTGCTATTTCAAATGCAACCATGCATTCATATCATGCATGCATGCCTAGATTATAGACGCATCTGCATCTGCACATCCTTTCCCCGAACCACCCATGTTCTTTAATAGAAATAATTTAAGTTTTATATAATAGATATGCACGCAATCACCATCAATGAAGCATGTGCATCTCATCATCCTCACTCTAAGATTTCAGTAAATAAAGCTTCATGCCAAACCCTGCACCTTGCTTCTTTTAAGAGAAATTAGATAATTAATAGTTTGTCTAGGTGAATATGGCCCTTATAAGGCCATGATTAAAACTTGTAATAAATATCTTTCATAAATAAATATGCATTGCATAAACATAGCCGTTCTTCTTGGAGTTTTATCGATTCTTATTGGAGTTAATTGGATCTTATTCGGCTCTTTTCGTTCTTTATTTCCTTTGCGGTAGTTTATTTATACGTTATATTTCTATGCGCTAGCTTGCGTGAGGTCCGAGGACGAGCCAGGAGAATTCAAGGAAGATCTAGAAGATCCAAGCTTCGAGGATGAGTTAAAGAATCCAAGCCCAAGGACGAGTCGGAAGATACAAGCTTCGAGAAAGGATTTGAAGACATCAACTTCGACGAAAGAGCTTGAAGACCCAGAATTGAAGGATTAGGATAGCGTTCTTCAGGCAAGCTCTACTTCTCCTTGATCATGATTGAACCTACTGTTTTCGCAATGCACCTATATGGCCTATTCTCGTACTATGCATTACTTGTTATTTTACTACTTGTGTAGCTATGGTCCTACTTGCTTATTGATATTGATGTCTGTTACTTAGGCATTAATATCAGAATCCTTGTTTACCCTTGTTCACCTGTCACCTTGATAACCTTAGGATAGTTCCATCATTTCTATGATGGCACGTTCACCTTGCTACTAGATTGCTTAGGACCCCTCGCAATGTTTCTACATTGCCACACCTTACTCATATTTATACTTTTACAAATGTGTGAAATGAGTTTGGTGGTGTGCGTGATACTTCGGGTTGGGAGTAGCACAACCGTGTTAGGTGATGATGATGGAGACAGTGATGGGATGGTTGGATTGCGGGCAAGGCCATTAGTAAGTGATTGATGGCGTGATGGATTGTGTGATAGTCCCCTAGTGCGGGAGATATGGTGCTTGCCCGGCCACATAAGGACCGGTTCATTCAACCTTTAACAAGATGATTCTCGTACAACCACGGAACCTGTATGGGAAGGACTTACCCTACCTTCTTGGTGCCTACCACTTTGATCCACCTGGAGGGCAGTAGCGCAAACGAGCAACCAGGAGAAGACTCCGGAGTTTGTATTGCTTAGGAGCTCCGGCCCGAGATCCCCACATTAAATGTGCTGTGGTTCCACATGAAGACTATTGTAGTCTCATGAAAAGCCCCTGGGTTGGTTCGTAGGTGGCATTGTGCGTGGTACTCGGAGAAGATGGGCTAGGCGTTACGTATCCTCTAGCTAAGGGTGCGTAGCCCGTGGGGAAAGATGTACAACCTCTGCAGAGTGTAAAATTCATCCGGATAGACGTTGTCACGGCATATGACGCATCTTTGTTGAGCTTCGATATGATTAGCCACTGTTGGCGGTCGTTAAACCGTGTTTTGACCGCCACCCTACCGGTAAATAAAAGCATAACACCAAGATTTTGTGCATAGTAGATAGGAATAATGCTACTCCACAAGTTTTGATGAATATTTAGATGCAGGAGGAAATCCATTGCAAATGGGAGCAAAAGCCTACCGGCCGGCCCCATCATAGGCCGGCCGGCTTATGTTGGATCTCAACATGGTCCAGCAGCCCCAGGCATCTCCCAATGGGCTCAAACATCAAGGATCAAATGGCCAACAAATATTTCCCAGCCCGGAGTATCGACCACTGCGCAAGGCCCAACAAACAAGCCCATCAACCACTCAAAAAGGCGTCAAATCACCGAGCAAGACCGTGGATCTTAATGGGCACATCATGAGAGGCCAGCCCACAAAAATTCGAGGCATTCCGAGAGAAAAGCCCGCCGGCCGGCCTAGGCCTAGGCCGGCCGGCCTACTCTTTTCTCCGAATCGGCCCGTCTTTTTCCAGTCGGTTCCAGAGGCGGTTGCAAGCTAACTTGACGCACCGACCAAGTAAGAAGACGTCGGCAAGTGAGGAATATCCACAAGATTCTCCTAAGATGAAGGGACCTTCTCCACTCTCCCAAGGAAGCCTCACACTATAAATAGAGGACCTCCCCCTCACTTCCAACCAGCACCTCCACACTTGAGAAGAGAAGATCCAAAAGGGTCACGCTCATCTCATGGAAGATCATTCCACTTGTGTAGTTTAGAGTAGGCTAGTTGGTCATGGGAGTTAGAGTAGAAGTGAGAGCTTCGCTCGGAGCTCCGGAGTTCTCTTCGGAGTTTGGGTAAAGTTCTCGTGTATCTTTTCTTTTATAGTTTCTTTAATATAATTATTTTCTTATTTATTTAATTTAGTTTTCCTTTTAGTTTATATTTATTTATTTAAGTAATTGTTATAGAGAAATTCCTGTGTTGGTTCCACGTCTGTGTATGGTAGGTCTATCTGCATGGGTTGTTTGCACCGCAAATGCTTACACAATCCACATAGATTTGTTATGCATGGATGACTTGCTCTTTTAGCGAGGAGTAAGTTATTTAGGATAGTTGCTTGTGTGGTTCATGGAATTATTCTAGACGTGAGTTTGCTCTACACCCCACGGAGGATGGTAGCCGCGAGTACGTGTGACAGGCGTACCGGTCTCTGTAATTCACCACGTCCGGGTGATGGTTTTAGTAGGGAGGTCAATAGCACGTAGTTCCCTAAGGTAGTTGAACCTAATTCTCGGGTTGCTGCCTTGGCATGCGTGTGCCTAGATATGCAGGAACGTATCTGTAATGAAAGCTTAAGCAAGTAATTGTAGACTATCAGGAAATACTAAATGCTAACCCTTAGGCTGATACCCTTCTTCTCGTTGTCCTCCCAGTTGACTAGTTCTATCTCTTTATCTTCATATGGAATTCTTGCGTGTGTTTGGTTGCCACCCATCATATATGTATCCCTGCTCTGGTCTAGTTTGCAAGTTATAAATAATAGATGTTTCCTTGTTAATTCATGATATTCTTAGCCCTGCTTCCCTGAGGAAAATATAAATACGATACCCTTGGAATACTCCTGGGTGAAATGCTACAACGGTGTTCCGTGCGCTTGCGGAGTTGATATTTATCTCTGTGCGTAAGAAACGCCAACAAGCATTTCTGGCGCCGTTGCCGGGGAAGCAATGGTTTAAGATATCTTTGATTGACATCGATTATCTGTTATATTAATTTGCTGCTAGCTTAAGCATCCACCTGCATTTCGTTTGAGCATATCACCATCGCATTTGCATTGTTTTCTTTCAATACCATCTGCATGTTTGTTTTCCCCTCCATCCCACCCCGTTGTATTTTAAAAAAAAAAGAACCCGAGTGCCCAATCATAGGCCACGGGCAATAAAAAAAAAAGAAGAGAACCCGAGCGCCCAATCATAGGCGTGGGGATTTTGAAAAAAAAAAATCCGAGTGCCCAATCATAGGCCAGGGATTTTGCAAGAAAGGTTGGATTTTTTTTATGACAGGAGAAAGGAAACATATGTGGCGAATCCAAGATATTCAATGCAGAAATCTAAAAGCTTAGCCTTACATTCGATTGCAAAGGCTAAGCTTGGGGAGGAACCGCCAGGTAAGCATACGCAATTATTCCTTGTTTTTCTTGTCATATATCCTCTCCTTTCATTAAAAAAATAATAAAAAAATAATAATAATAATAAATAAATAAATAAATAAATAAAAAAATGCTGCCTGAATCTTCCATGCAAAAAAAATACATAGTTGCTCTCTGATAAAAATATGCTGCAAATCTTTTTGACCATACCCTTGCTTTTGAAATCCTTTTATTTGTATGGGTATTGGTTGAGTTGTTAGTCATAAATCAATCGCCTGCGTCTCTTTCTGTTGGTTGGGTGAAGATCACTTCTGTGCCTCTGTTCTCCATTGAGATTATGCCCGGTGGCCGTTCAACCAACAGAAAAACACATACCTCTATGATGCTTTCATGACAGAAGGAGAGTATAGCGTCCTCTGCTCTCCTCACATAGTTGATTGAATTAGACGTGGTGTCTAGGTTGATCAATAGAACTATAGAGATGTGTCGATTGTAGACGAATAGATTTGTACTAACCATTGCAGGGATCCTTGAGAGCAAACCAAGTACATCAGGCAACATGAAAGGCACATAATTCAAGAAGGAGATACCAACAAGGCGGACCCAGTGCTACCACATGAAAGATTTAATCGCTTAGCTTTGCACATAGTTGCAAGAGCTAAGCTTGGGGAGGGACCGCCAGATGAGTACTTCTGTATACGATATTATACTCTTCTTGAATTGTGCCCTTTCCTAAAAAAAAATATATATATATATACATATATATATATAAAAAATTATAAAAAAATATTAGGTTCTCGGCAAAGCCCAATAGGGGCTAGCCACCTGTATCACCCTCATTCTTTTTGCAGACACAAGAAGAATGGAGGAAGCGGCCTATTCAAGCTTAAGTCTTGCAAAGACTCAAGCTTGGGGAGGACCCCAGGTAAGTATTTCTAAACTTTCCTTGAATAAATAAACTCCCTGTTTCGAATAAATGCTAGAATCTTGGTGTTATGCTACGCATAAGAGAAATGATGATCGAGTTACAAATTAGCTTCCCATGTGTCGCATAGATGCAACCTCTACTCCTGACATATGTGTTATTTTTATTTGAGCATGATCACATCATGAGTCTTGCTTATTTCCGTGGGTTGCATTTGTTACACCAAGTCTGAGCATTGTGGATTGTGATATGGCATGATTAGGACTTGTTGCAATTTCTTAGTATGGTTTCATCCAGAGATGTTTTTCTTGAATTGCTGCAAGTACCTAAAACCCTTCCGTTTTGGCACACTTCTCTTAGTGTGAGGATTTATTTACCTACCAGAGCCATATCATGATATTCGAAACAGCCCCACTCATAGCCAATTGTTTATGTATTGAGTTTTGTTAAGGTTTGATGTACTCTTGAAACTAAGCACTCCTAATTTTGGTCATCATTCCTTCACGTGTGTTTTCGAAAATTTCTCTCCACCAAATAAAAAGGGGAATGTTTGGATAAATCAACCAAACATTTTTCAGAGTTTGCAAAACTTTTGGTCCATCCAAAACGCTCAAGAATATTTCAAAATGTTTCTTTTGAACCATGCAAAATTTATGGCCCCTTGCACCATGGAGTAGTAAAAATAAAAAAACTCCATGGTTGCATGACAAAAGTCAATGGCCATATGGTTCTTATCATAAACATCTTGAGCAAAGTAAAGGACCAATGTTTTTCAAAACCTCCTTCCACAAGTGTGAGTCCATTTTCTCCCCGTCCTCTTATAACCAAAATAAATGGAGTTGCTATGTTGATTGAGACTCATTCTTTAGCTTTACAATATATGCATGACATTTGTGCATTCCTTACCAAGCTCCACATACAAAGCCTCATTTGGTAGAAGGTAGGATGAGTGAAGCTTGTAGGAATAGACTCACTTTGGTAGGTAAGAGAAGTGCGTGCCAAAACGAAGGAGAATTTTTGCACCTTACCTTGCAGCACATAAAAACTCTGGATGCATACCTGCTAGAATTGATTACTTGTCCAAAAGTGTCGTTCTAGTCTTCAATGCTGCATGACAAGGTGTATCATATAAGCCCCACGATTTTTTGCAACACTCATGAATATTTTGTGCTCTCGTAAACTTACCACTGTTTAGGGAGTATGTTGTTGCATCTTTATTACCCATGGGGCGCTTCTTTGTAACTCCTGATCCGCCGGTACTCTGAGTTGAGTTTGCTCGGGACGAGCAAAGTTTAAGCTTGGGGAGGTTGTTGGCGGTCGTTAAACCGTGTTTTGACCGCCACCCTACCGGTAAATAAAAGCATAACACCAAGATTTTGTGCATAGTAGATAGGAATAATGCTACTCCACAAGTTTTGGTGAATATTTGGATACAGGAGGAAATCCATTGCAAATGGGAGCAAAAGCCTACCGGCCGGCCCCATCATAGGCCGGCCGGCTTATGTTGGATCTCAACATGGTCCAGCAGCCCCAGGCATCTCCCAATGGGCTCAAACATCAAGGATCAAATGGCCAACAAATATTTCCCAGCCCGGAGTATCGACCACTGCGCAAGGCCCAACAAACAAGCCCATCAACCACTCAAAAAGGCGTCAAATCACCGAGCAAGACCGTGGATCTTAATGGGCACATCATGAGAGGCCAGCCCACAAAAATTCGAGGCATTCCGAGAGAAAAGCCCGCCGGCCGGCCTACTCTTTTCTCCGAATCGGCCCGTCTTTTTCCAGTCGGTTCCAGAGGCGGTTGCAAGCTAACTTGACGCACCGACCAAGTAAGAAGACGTCGGCAAGTGAGGAATATCCACAAGATTCTCCTAAGATGAAGGGACCTTCTCCACTCTCCCAAGGAAGCCTCACACTATAAATAGAGGACCTCCCTCTCACTTCCAACCTGCACCTCCACACTTGAGAAGAGAAGATCCAAAAGGGTCACGCTCATCTCATGGAAGATCATTCCACTTGTGTAGTTTAGAGTAGGCTAGTTGGTCATGGGAGTTAGAGTAGAAGTGAGAGCTTCGCTCGGAGCTCCGGAGTTCTCTTCGGAGTTTGGGTAAAGTTCTCGTGTATCTTTTCTTTTATACTTTCTTTAATATAATTATTTTCTTATTTATTTAATTTAGTTTTCCTTTTAGTTTATATTTATTTATTTAAGTAATTGTTATAGAGAAATTCCTGTGTTGGTTCCACGTCTGTGTATGGTAGGACTATCTGCATGGGTTGTTTGCACCGCAAATGCTTACACAATCCACACAGATTTGTTATGCATGGATGACTTGCTCTTTTAGCGAGGAGTAAGTTATTTAGGATAGTTACTTGTGTGGTTCAAGGAATTATTCTAGACGTGAGTTTGCTCTACACCCCACGGAGGATGGTAGCCGCGAGTACGTGTGATAGGCGTACCGGTCTCTGTAATCCACCACGTCCGGGTGATGGTTTTAGTAGGGAGGTCAATAGCGTAGTTCCCTAAGGTAGTTGAACCTAATTCTCGGGTTGCTGCCTTGGCATGCGTGTGCCCTGATATGCAGGAACGTATCTGTAATGAAAGCTTAAGCAAGTAATTGTAGACTATCAGGAAATACTAAATGCTAACCCCTAGGCTGATACCCTTCTTCTCGTTGTCCTCCCAGTTCACTAGTTCTATCTCTTTATCTTCATATGGAATTCTTGCGTGTGTTTGGTTGCCACCCATCATATATGTATCTCTGCTCTGGTCTAGTTTGCAAGTTATAAATAATAGATGTTTCCTTGTTAATTCATGATATTCTTAGCCCTGCTTCCCTGAGGAAAATATAAATACGATACCCTTGGAATACTCCTGGGTGAAATGCTACAACGGTGTTCCGTGCGCTTGCGGAGTTGATATTTATCTCTGTGCGTAAGAAACGCCAACAGCTACCTCTCATTCCTTGAAGTGTGAGTGAGCAGTAGTCTGCTCGTGTTTTGGAAGTGATGGCAAATGTGCCGGGTCGGTATGACCATTGAGGTCAGAAGGCCCAACTAAAACTTGGGAACTGGCGGGAATGCCTCATACTCCCCCAGGGCCAACCAACTAAAATATTGACAGTACTTCTCTGTTTTATCTATGAATTCCTTCATATGCTTTAGTGAACCTTGCATAAAAGTTGCTTGCTGCAAATGAACCATACGCCTATTCCTTGCTAAGACCAAATATGCATGTATATATACCCTTTTGTAGTGTAGGGCTTGCTGAGTACCTTATGTACTCACGTGTTTGCAATTGTTGGTTTAGTAGGAGAAGACTTCGTAGAGAACGACGACGATTGGGTTTTCAGTTCTGCTTCTCAAGTTTGCTTGTGGCGTTGGGCCATAGTTTCCGCTGTCTGCTTCACCGTTAGTTGGCCGTATTGACCTGGATAGTTTTGAATCCTTGTCGTACCGCCACTAAGGGTCTTATATCAGGTATCTTACTTATTTACCTATTCGAAGTATGCTTTTGATTATCATATCTGTGTTCTTGTGCGTATCAGCTACTGATCCAGGGACTGATAAAGGATGCACAGTAGATTCCAGAAATGGAGTCTGACAGCAACACAGGCAAAAAAGGTTGTATGAGAGTAGGTCTGCTAGTAACGGTTTGAAAAGAGTTGACGGACGGAAAGAGTACGTAGGAAATAGCATGATCACGAACCCGCCATTGCCATGTATCGGGTACCTGTGATAGTGTTCTATAGATTGGAATGGGAGACTTCAGGAAAAGAAGCTAAATGCAAGTTGATCGTGTGTCATTGGGGAGGAAAGCCATCACCACGTTCTTCGACAAGCGCAATTGCCCTTGAGGCCTAGCTGATCACTAGTGTGAGGCTACAAACTTGGATGATGGATTCGCCAGCGTTGCTGTGTTACAGGGAAAATTCGTCAAGAGTAATCGTATAATTTTGTAAGAGTGAAATGCACCATGGGTCCTTAAACTATTTAAGGATTCTCATCTAGGTCCATCAACTTTCAAATCGTCTATTTAGGTCCATGATCAATTTAAGTAGGTTCATTTGGGTCTAAAACCCTTCAACTCAAATGAAACAGCTGACTTGGTACTTCCAGCATGGACAAAAGGTCATGTCGATTCATATTTATAGTAAACCCCTATAATTTTGTCTTATTCCTATTCAGAAGTTCCTGGTCCACATTCCCGGCTCGATGTCCCAGCTTACAGGCCATATGAAACTCGCCATTGATTTCTCCCTCTAGGGTTAGCTAGAGTCTAATACGTTTCTTCTATCCTAGCTCTTCTCCATACGCTCCTCTCTTGCCAATTTTTCGCGAGTAATCTCTGCCAAGCCCATCAAATTTTAGATTTTTCCACCGTCATCTTCACCCGAGCCTATCCGTTCAGAGCCCCGCAGCACGTCGCAGGTTTTGTGTGCATGGGAATGAATGAGCTGGGACTCATCTCGAGGCGGTGTGCCGTGGGGATTGCATGTGCGATTCAGGCATGCGGAATAGAGATCGTCGCCACACACATCCGGTGTTTGTCAAATCAATAGTTATCGCCCCCAGGAAGTCAAGGACATGATAGCGAGAATGAGAGAAAGCTCGAGAAGCTGCCTGTAAAATTATGTCATGTTGTCATTGGCACGACAGCACAACTTAGCTATACGTAGACAGGTATGGACCCAAGTGAACACACTTAAATAGATCATGGACCCAGATGGACGATTTAAGAGTTGATGGACCTAGATGAGAATCCTTAAATAGTTTAAGGACCCACGGCGCATTTCACTCATTTTGTAAACTAAATTAAGCATGACAACCATTGGTGGAAAAAATGCCATTCCTAGAATCTTTTACCAGTGTTAATTAGTTGCTTCTTTCAATATAGAAGAACATACTATTGCTTCCTAGTCTTCAAGGTTTAATAATAAAGACTGTATACAAGTTAATTCTGTTGCTTATTCCACTGGTTTTCGCTCTTTGCGTTTCCCAATGTTGGGGGCGGTCATCCAACAAAAGGGAATTCATGAATTTTATTAAATGTATTTTTATTGTACACGCCGACATAGGGATAGCTAAATAACTTGTTAGCTCTTAGTTTATGTTTTACATATGAAACACTGTGCCAATAAGTATTGAGTCAAACGCCTCCTCAATGTTTGCGGCTTACATATAACAACAGGGCCGCCGCAGCCACAACAACGTACCAGCATCCGACCAGCTAGCGAGGTAACACAACTAAAAAAACACTCCGTTCCAGTAGCCTAGGCAAACCGTACTCTTGTGCCGAAGCATGAATGAGAGGCAAAAGTTGCCTAAACACCTGCATTGGGTATGGAAGGCACCGGGAGTGTACGCCAGGCATGAGGTAGTGGTTCTTCTCGGTAGGCAACCTTTACTGCCAGGATTGCCGTGAGGCGCCTCTCCTGGAGGCAGACGACATGTGCTTTCCCACGGAAGCATGCATTCGGGTTTCTAAGCTGAGCTAGTGCGTGGCAAGCACACGTGACAGTGGTCACTCTTGGCATAGTCACCTGCTGCTTGCTGATTAGATGCTGGAAATATCTTGCGACTACTCATGCAGTCCATTGGCGGACTGTGTCGCGAAAGGTCACCGTGACTCTTGCTGCTCCTGCTTGTGTCCATCTTTCGGGTGAAGGGTTGATGTGGACGGTCAGTTCTAGCCAAAGTTTGATTACCAGCCTGCAGCCAGATTGGCGGTCTGCTAGGAAGGTCAGTTCAAGCATGCAACACTACCAGAATCTGGTATTCGGTTAGTAGAACAGCCCGATTAGGTGACTATTTTTTTGTTACACAGTATGTAATAAGTATGGAACATGGCGGTCTGCTAGGCAAATATTGTGATCAACGCCCAGAAGGCTGTTGGTGTTCAACGGATTTTGTCTGCAACTGCAAGTATGTTTGTCGGATATTTATGTGTATATATTGCAAAAATAATAAAAGTAAATAAACCCGTAAAATATATCTTAGTACCTTTTTTTATACAAATTTTATATGACTTGCCCTTTAACCAGATTCTGCTCGTTGCTGGCTTATAAGGAACTAAGAGTTGAGACCAATAAATAGTTCATGACTGTGGCCCTTCTGGTTCTCTTCTGATAAGGCACGAATGAGAGTCCCAATAAATAACCTCTACATCAAGTTATTGCCAAGCATTGAGTGAGAATTTGGGAAGAAAAAAACTCTCCCACTCAGAAGGCACAATTAATCCTTCCATACTCTTGTTTGTGGACGAGGATTAGGTGGCACCGGGAGCCAACATCGAACAATACCAACATAGTTTGCCTAGTGGAGGATACTGGGTCCAAGAATCACTGCCAAATTCATCCCACATAAATCTCGAGCAAGTGTCCTTCAGAAAAAGATGCTCACTGCTTCGTGAGGAAGTTGCTCAGGGACCTATGCCGCATGCACGCTTAACATCGGTGCAACAGCTGATTCCAGACCTTTATTTTCCTCCAAGTTGCATCTGGTTGGTTGGCTGTAACCTCCTAGGAGGTCAAGGCCGGGATGCTCTTTCTCATTACCCAAAGAGAGTTGAATCTGATTACAGAGGGTAAACAAAGGTTACTTGAGGCTAACTTATGTTGCAAATTAGAAATATTATTTCTAATTCTTGCCAAGTTTGAATATACCAACCTGCAGCTACATTGGTGGTCTGCTAGGACGGTCAGTTCTAGCATGCAACACTACCAGAGTAGGAATTTGGTGCACGCGGAAGTCGTAGCACTGCCAGATTAGCTGAATACTTTTTTGGTGTACGGTATGTAATGAGTTTGGAACATGCATGGTGGCTAAATATGTTGATAATTTTTTTCACGTGTTTTATATGCTTCGGAAAGATATCCACACTTGTGGTTTAATATTCAGAACAAAAGAATAATCATGATGAGTTCATAAACCACTAATATGCTTTCCTTGGACACCCGGAATGTCGGATGAACTACAGAAGGCATGTGTTCGACGGATTTTCTCTGCAACTGCAAGTATGGTTGTCGGATAGTTACTTGTATGTTTTGCAATAATAAATTGAAGTAAATAATACTGTACAATATATCTTAGTGCTTTTCTGATACAATTGTGTTATATGACTTGCCCTTTAAGCCTTTGCTAACTAGACATGATGATTCAACCATTTTCTGTTTGTTACTGGCTTATAAAGAACTAAGAGTTGAGACCAATAAATTAAATAATTCACGACTGTGGCCGTTCTGGTTCTCTTCTGATCGAGGAGGGCCATGAGGCACCTATGAGTCTCAATAAAGGATAGTCTTTTTAATGATGATTTGGGTCAAATAGAAAGACCGGCACTAAATATATTTCTTTGAATAGAATAAAGGACATTGGAACGAGGTACCCAGGCCTCTCTCTCACTCTTTGTAGTGAATCTCTAGCTTGGTTGGTGAAACAATAGTGTCTGTCCAATCCAAGAAGCTAGCTTCGCCTACGCCTCACGTCCACATTGGTCTACATAAACATCAGTTGGTGATGATGTGTTGACCCTGCATCTATATATATCTTAGCACAAAGGTAACAAGTATTGAGTGCAAAACAAAACCAGCAGCCTGCCGGCACGTATGCGTACTTGTGACCGCAATTAGTTCTGAGCTATTTCGTTGGCGAGATCGAACTGCTTGGCATGGGATGCAGTGGGAGCCTAGAGAGGCGTCTTGCTCGTGGGGCTTTGACGTTGCACGCGAAGCCGCCGATCACTGTTGTGCTCCCTTTTGGTTGCCCGTGAGATGTTATTGTCCGCTGCCACGGTGGCACACATGAACAACGTTGGTGGAAATCGACTGCTCCCAATGCCGTATCTGAAAAGCTTGTATGCGGTCCAACTGAGTACAGGTTTGGAGCCACGAAAGCGTCACTGCCGTTGTTAGATAAACCTGCATGTATTGTGTCTAGTTTTCGTCCAGGTCAAGTAACACTGTAACGGTTACTTAGACCCATTACTGAGCGGGCTGTTCAACGGCGGGTTTGCCGAACCGCCGACGGAACCGGTGGGCAGTTGCAGTACTGTGGGTTACTGTTCATTGCATTAATATACTGTTCACCCACAGGTCTAGGAACAGTAACCGGTTCCTTAGCTGGTTTTTGGCAAACCGGAGTGAACGGCCCTCGTGGGCAGTTCAGCCCGAAGCGTGCAGAGTTCGCGCGGGAGCGGGTCAGGCGTGCCACGTACAAACACTACAAGATTTCTACGAATCCCCGACAGTTTTAGTACAAGTGATCGATAGTATTAGCTTTTTAGTGTAATTTTTTCGAATGGCCAACAGTTTTGTAGTACAAATTTCTATATTTCCCAACAGTTTTAGCAAATTCTCTACAGACTCATTCCCTACAACCTCAATCCCTACAGTTTTCACCTCTACTATAATTATACTTAAAACTGTCACCCATTTGTGCACAAAAACTATTGGGGACTTTTACAAATCTTGTAGTGAAATGCACGATCCCTCGTGGCGCATTAGGCCCTATTTGAAACCTCTAAAAATAATTGCTAGCTACTAAAATTAGTACTAGAGGTTTCAAACACCCCAGCTAATAGCCCAGCTAATTGTTAGCTACCACCCTAACTAACAACTATCCTATTAGCTCCTCAACCAAGCTAATACTAGCTAATAGGTGACTAATAGTTAGAGGTTTCAAACACCTGCAGATAATAGTTAGCTAGCTAATAGCTAACAGCTGAAATTAACTAGCTAATAATTATGTCTAAAGATTTCAAACAGGGTCTTAGTCAACCACTCAGGCCACTCTAATTAATTTCAGCGTTATATTCTGCGATAAAACTTACAAAACGCTGTCGTCTTTAGCAGCACCAAAAGCCACGAACGTCGCGGACACCCGGCGGGTAAATGGGACTAGTTGACGCATCAAGGCCGCTCGTGGACGTGGGGCGCGTCGGCCAGGGATGAAGCGCGAACAAGGCCCTACAGAGGTGACCGAGCGTTCAGCGCACAGCAGGCCGCCGATTAGGTTTCCCGTTCCCGATGCACTTTCTGCTTTGGCATTGCTTCTGCTCTCTTGGCTCTTGGTCTCACCAAAACGCTGGCGCATTCCGGCGCACTGGCTGCCTATAGGCCGTTGTCATATGTCAATGCTGGGCGTGTTCGGCTGGCTGCTGCTGCTCCTGCTGCTACAGTCAACTGAATTGCTACAGTGCGCGAATCCTCCGCTACAGTGTTCTCTCTCACTATTCAAACTGCAACTGCAACTGCATCCTCCAACCGAACACCCCGATCGTTTCTTGGCTAGATTCGTTGTTGGAACGCGCCTGCCTCCGCTTCCACTATGCCTGATGGTTTCATTTCTTACACCGAGTGCAGTGACCGCCATTCCTAGAATCTTTTACCAGTGTTAATTAGTTGCTTCTTTCAATATATAAGAACGTACTGTTGCTTGCTAGTCCTCAAGGTTTAATAATGAAGTCAGTATACAAGTTAATTCTGTTGCTCTCGATCTTTTGTTCTCTCGGTCGTAGTCTGATGTGTGCTCATTCCACTGGTTTTCGATGTTTTCTCTCAGTCGTAGCAAAAAGGGAATTCATTATCTATTATATATATATATATTTGACGACGAAAAGGAGGCACCACGTTCCCCCTAAATGCTAGAAATTCTTACGTTAATCCGAGAAAATAAGAAGAGAAAATTACTCACCACTGCCATTATGAAAAAATTAGCCACAAAACCCCTCAAAAATATTTATAAAATAGCTAAATTCGGAATAACAAAAAATAGCCCAAAATACCCTCGCACCTATTTCTAAATTACCCACCATGCCATTATGAGTAAAAAAATAGCTAAATTCGAAATAATAAAAAATAACCAAAAAATACCCTTTACACCTATTTCTAAATTACCCTCCATACCATTATAAGTAAAAAACTAAATTTAGATTATAAAAAATAGCTAAAAATATCCCTAATTATTATTTTTAACTTACCCACCATACCATTATGAGCCCAAAATAAAACAATAAAAATATCCAATATACACTTAATTCTGATTTCTAAATACACCGTGATATGTCTAGCTAGCACGGCACATTTTCTTATTTTTAGCATGAGACATTTTCTTCAAAATTTCTTTTAGTACTACACATTCTTTTTTCCTACCATGACATATGTTAGTTGTTGAGCAACACGTTTGAACCGACCTTACTTCTAAAACAAAATAAAATACATTGTTAGAGAAGACACAATTCAAAAAAAAAATAGATTCCTCTCACACTCGAATTGAGGTACGGTGTGAAATTCTCTAATCTATTTTCTACTATTTTATAAAGAGAGTATAAAATAATAATAACAATAAACTATGTTAAACTTCTACAATAATATAAAAATATTTTAAATAGTTTAGTAAGCTAGCCGCTCAAATGCACAGGCAGCAATTATGAGTTAAACAAATAGCTAAATTCGGAATAATAAAAAACCCTTCACAACTATTTCTAAATTGCCCGCCATGCCGTTATAAGTTCGAAAAATTAACTAAATTCAGATTAAAAATAGCTAAAAGTATTCTTAATTCTTATTAATTTACCCACCATACTATTATGAGTCTAAATACCTAAATTTTAGAATAATAAAAATATCCAAAACACATTTAGTTCTTATTTCTAAATACACCGTTATAAAAGACACCGCCATATGTCTAGCTAGCTACACATTCTCTTAATTTTAGTCTGACAATTTTCTTCATAAGATTTGTTTGTGGCACGACACGTTCTTCTCTATTTCGACCAGATATCTTTGTCTGTCAGTTACCACAATGATGATCTTTACACTTATAAAAGTTAAATATAGCATTTAGGTTATGATGACTCATCACACACTCAAATATCTCACCGAGTCTGTCAATTTGAGTGTGTGATGAGTCATCATAACCTAAACGCTATATTTAACCAAAATGATCTTTCGGGTGAAGGGTTGATGTGGACGGTCAGTTCTAGCCAAAGTTTGATTACCAGCCTGCAGCCAGATTGGTGGTATGCTAGGACGGTCACTTCAAGCATGCAGCACTACCAGAGTAGGAACTAGAAATATGGGGCAGCCTTGCCGCACTAAATTAATAACCCCGTCAGTAATTAACTACGTACATAAATGAACATTTCCGATAACCTATTAACACCTGTGTCAAAATTATAATTTGTAAGAGATCCATGCATATTTATGCTTGAATTAAGATCTTTTTTCTTAGGCCTGGGGTATATTGTCATGTATCCAAATTTTGTGATTATAAAATATGTGTATCATGTGTTTTTAGAGTTCTAGGACGTCAGAATGACGTCCCAGCCGGATATATTTCAACCAGGCAAAAACATCGTTTACAGCGCAGTTAAGAGAAATCACTTCATTACACAGCCCACTGGCTGACCATTTTCCAGCACGCACACCTACCTACATCGCTCACCCTTGCCACCCATCAGTTACTGTCTTGCTCCGATTGTTCGCACTTGATCATACGGCCATGGCTCATCCCATTCTTCAGCACCCAGACTGACCTTGTGCAGCTCCCATCAAGATTCTTCCAGGTCTCTTCCTCATCTCCCATAACCCAGCAATAAGATGACACATTTGATCCAGTTACCCAACTGGGCAGAGCACCTTCCAGTTTTCCACCATGGGGATGATCTTGTCCCAGATCATCCACATCCCCATCCAGGAGGCTCTCTGAAAACATAGGTCATTTCTTACTTTCCAAAGACCCCAAAGAGCAGCAGAAGTAATCATATTAACGACTCCATAACGCTTATCACATAACCAAAGGCACCCAACTGATTCAAAGTTGTCACCTAACTTCCTATTCAAAATTTCAGAGATATCTTCCCACATCTTTCTAGCAATAGCACAATCAAAAAACAAATGCCCTACAGTTTCTTTCTCACAGCAAAACAAACAATTTTTATCGTCTAATTTCTTTCTGATGCTTAGATTATCTCTTGTTAGCACTTTATTCTTGGATAAGAGCCACAGAAAGAAATGTACCCTGGGAGGTACCTGAATCCTCCAAACAGCAGGGGTATGCACAGGCTGAACTCCTCTAAAGTTAATAACCTTGTAAAGGGATTGAGAGGAGTATACTCCACTTGAACTAAATCTCCAGATGAGAGAATCTTCTTCCTCATTTAGACTAATTGTTGACACTAACTGAATTATCTCCAACCACATGTTAACTAACCTCTCCCCAACTGTCCTCCTAAAAGTGCACTTGAGTTCAGCCCCATCCCACAGTTCTGCCAAGGTTTTGGACTTTTCATTAACAATTATATACAACTCCCAAAATTGTACAGCTAAACTAGAGGAACCTAGCCAAATATCCTCCCAAAATTTCACTTTTTTACCATTTCCTACCTGCCATCTATACCCTACTTTTGCTGTCTGCACAGCCCACATGATACTTTTAAAGAACTGAGAAGCTCCATCAGATTTACTACTAAGAATATTAGGTCTACTAGTATCATATTTCAAGTCTATCACATTTTTCCAAAGCTTACCATCTCCATCTTGGTACCTTTTAATCCACGATGCTAAGAGGCAGAGATTTAGGTCTCTGAGGTCAGGAACCCCCAAACCCCCATACTCCTTTCTCATACACACACTCTCCCAATTAACTAAGTGGTAATTATGGTGCCCCTCATAGTTGTTCCATAAACAGTGAGACATTTGGCTATTCAAAAACTTAATAGCCCACTTAGGGAACTTTATGAAAGACATCAGATAAACAGGAATGCTTGCTAGACAAGACTTGACTAAAGTTACTCTAGCTTGATGAGACAACAGTTTTCCCCTCCATCCTGCAATTCTCTTCAGCATTTTATCTACTATTGGTTGTACATCTTCTCTCCTCAACTTTTCATAGTGCAGAGGAACTCCTAGATATTTGATGGGAAAACCCCCAACAGGACACCCAAACAGATGTGAAATAGCATGAATTTCATCATTATCTAGATTTAAAGGGATCAACTCACTTTTATGAAAATTTATGCGCATTCCTGACATCTATTCAAAACACATCAAGATACCTTTTAAATTCCTCAGTCTAACCAAGTCTACTGCTGAGAAAAGTATGGTGTCATCTGCATATTGCAGAGACACCAGACCCTCTTCTCTAAGCTCAGACAATAACCCCTTAATCAGCCCATTTTTTGATGCTTTCATTAACATCCTAGTAAGCACATCTCCAACTAGGTTAAAAAGCAAAGGGGAGATAGGATCCCCTTGTCGGAGTCCTTTACCTACTTTAAAGAAATGACTATCTTCTCCATTAATAGTGACCCCCACTGAGCCTGATTTCACTATCTGTTCTATCCATCTAATCCAGGTACTACAAAACCCCCTTGTTTTTAGAACTTCAAACAAGAACTCCCAGCTAACCCTATCATAGGCCTTTTCGTAATCTAATTTCAAAATAAGCCCAGGCTCCTTATTTTTATGAACTGTATGAACTATCTCATGAGCTACCACCACACTTTCCAAAATGTATCTACCTTTAATAAACGCACTTTGGTCACTAGCTATTAATCTATGGGAAACCTCCCCCAGCCTTAATGTAAGCAGCTTTGAAAAGATCTTAAAAGAGCAGTTCGGTAGGCTGATCGGCCTAAACTTTTTCAAGTTCCTAGCCTCTTCTTCTTTTGGTATCAGGGTTAAGAGGGCAAAGTTTAGTCTACTTAGATCAAGTTCCCCCTTCTGAAAATCCCCAAACAGCTTTACTACATCACTCCCTATTATATCCCAGAATTTATGAAAGAACAGGAAAGGGAGCCCATCAGGACCAGGGGCTCCCTCAGCATAACAACTATCCACAGCAGCCTTAATCTCTTCTGCAGTGAAATCTGCTTGAAGCAACCTATTTTCACAGTCTGTTACCTTCTCACATTCTTCCCAGAAATTCTCTTCTAACTGAAAACTACCCCTATCCTCTCTACCAAACAACTCCTTATAAAAAACTACAGCTACTTTCAACATATCCTTTGTTTCAGTAACTACACCATTTGGCCCTTCTAAAGAGTCAATTCTCTTTTTTCTACACCTTTGGTTTGCTACTGCCTGAAAGTAAGCAGTATTTCTATCCCCCTCCAAGATCTCCCTTTCCCTAGACCTTTGCCTTGCTTTTATTTCATCTAGAGCCCAAAGCTTTTCTAATTCTTTATCTAAAAACTTCAACCTGGCTAACTCATCATGAGACAGTTGCCTTGATTCAGATTCTAAATCTAACCAATTATACTCCTCTGCTATGTCTTTTTTACTCTTATTCAGTTCAGCTGTGATATTAGCAGCCCACCCCCTAGCAAGTCTTCTAAACGTCCTCACCCTGAACTGCCACACATCAATAGCCTTACTTTCCTTACAAACTGAGCCCCAAGCCTTAGCCACTATTCCTCTAAAATCTACTCGTTCCAGCCACCATTTTTCAAATCTAAACCTCTTCTTCCCAAAAGAAACATTATCCCCTGTATCAATATCTAGAGGGGTGTGATCGCTATTAGATTTATCCATAGCAGAAACCCTAGTCAGGGGGAAAGCAGCATCCCACTCAGTTGAAGCAAACACCCTATCAAGTCTAGCTAGGATCCTATTTTCCTGATTATTAGCCCAGGTGAACATTCTATTTGCAGGGTTAAGCTCTATTAAGGCCCATCTATTGGCCCAGTCATTAAAAGCATCAGCCCACTTGTGATTAACCTGTTGGTTACTTTTATCCTTAGCAAACCTTGACAAATTAAAATCTCCAGCTATCAGGGTTGGCCCCTTCCAAACCCCCATGACATGATTCAACTCATCTAAGAACTCTTGTTTACCCTCTTCATACGGTGATCCATAAACCACTATTAGCTTCCAATTAAAACCACTTTTCTTATCCTGAATTATGGCTGAAACAGAAAAAATAAGAACCTCTTTAAAAGTAACCACAAACTTATCAGCATTAACTCCTACTAGGATACCCCCTGCAGACCCAACTGCAGGCAGGTATTTCCAAAGAAACTTCATACTACCAGACAAGGATCTAAGGTATGACTCTGAAAACTCACTTTTTTTTGTCTCTTGTATCCCCACAAAATCTACTTGATTACATCTAATTTTAGACATTAACGAAGGTTTCCTACCGGTTTTTCCTAGACCCCTTATATTCCAAATGAGACCTTTCATTTTAACAACTTTTTCAGTTTTCTATTTTGGACCACTGTCTAATCTGCTAGAACTCTCTCCTCCAGAGAGGTTTTTGCAGAGCTACTGACTAGTTCAGGGTCCTCCCCCTGTCTAGTCTCACTTTTTCCTATCAAAAAAGAACCATCTTCTTCTACAGAAAGAACACAACCATCTATCTTACAACTATCAGTAAAACTATCCATTCTGCATTTATCTACTTGTTGAATATGACTAATCGAAAAAATTTTCTCCTCTTCAGTTCTACCTAACTTTACTCCTACTGTAGTAGCAATACTGGAAATCTCAGTATTAGATAACACTGCAAGGATATTAAATTTATTACCTCTTTCCACCTCCAGGTTCTGTCTTCTCTTGACGTCTTGGGCTTTCTCTGTGACTGTCCTTCCATCTTCTTGGTGTCTCTTCCCCCTTCTTACTGCTAACACTGGTCCCCATTTCTGTCTTCCCTCCTTCTTGTTTTCAGCTTCCATTTGCACACAGCTTCCCTCAGAGAACTTACCATTGTGATTGACTTCCCTATCTCCAGCTAGCCCCCTCTTTTCATCTTGGGGATCCCCCATGTCCATATTTTTCAACCTCTCAGTTTCATACACCCATTCTCTTGGCAGGTTTTCCATTTCTTCCTCCTCACAGTTGTTGCACTCCCCTTGTTCATCTATTTCTTCCTTCCCCTCATCCTCTCCTCCTTCTGATTCTGCTAACTCCATTTCCCTCAGCAGGTTTGTACATTTGATCCCACTACTTACTTCAGCAGCTGATACCTCTTCCTGTATCTCTCTGATGATGTTGGCCCATACTGACACTGTCTTAGCACCTTTGTCTGATTTCACCTCTTTGGCCCCCTGTGGGGTTTTCTTTTTGGGTTCAGCATTGGGTGGTGTTTGACTTTTATCAGTATCCATTCTACTGGTGTGGTCACTGCCTCCCATACCATTGTCATCCCCTAACAGGTCGTCTTCATCCAGATCATCAGGGTCATCTCCTCCTCCTTGTTCGGCCCCCTCAACTGTAAAGGTGATCAGGTAGAGTTTCTTCTTCATCTCTAGTAGTCTCTGTTTTGGAATCTTTGAAGGGTCCCTCACAGCTACTTGAAACCTGATTGTCTCAAACATACTGGTGAATAAGACATTCCAATCCAGGTCTTCCAACAAACCCAGGCTTGATGCTACTTGCTGTATTGCCTCCCAGTCACACCATTTTGGTGGTATCCCCTGCACCTTAACCCAAGTATCCACCAGCTCCTCTACTGGCTCTATATCTCCACTCCAAGCTTTTAGAGACACATACACCCCTTCCTTGTCCAGGTAGAAATATGTTGTGCCTCCAAAGACAATAGACTCCACTTTCTTGTCAGGAGGGAATCTGATCAAGAAACTGTACTCACCCATTGGTCTTACCACCCAAGCCCACTCTTTGTCAAAGACATTCTTCAGGTTCCTGACAATCTCTTCTTGACTGATGTCCCCTTCTTCAACAGTCAGCACACCACAATTGTCAAAATTTCCCCAGTGATTCACCCTATCAGCTCTTTCCTGCACATCTATATGTAAGAAACCCAGACCCTTGTTAGCACATCCATACATCTTAACCATCCTCTGTTGCTTTTGCCACTCTGGGCAGCTGTCCACCGCATGGTCCTTTCCTCTGCATATGAAGCATAATTTTGGTTTACTACACTTGTTACTGTAGTGCCCTGGGTCTGAACAATTGTAACACACAATCTTCTCCTTTCCCAACCCTTTACTGGAGCTTTCTGTCTTGGTTTCTTCTACTGCCTTTGATTCCATCTTCGCTCTGTTACTCGCTTGTGTCTGATTCTGAGATCCCCCTTGTCCCAGCAGCTCTTGCTTCCCTCTGAAACTTTGCCCGACTTCTCTCCCTCCACTCTGCTGTCTCTGAGGTCTCACTCCCGTTGGTGCCCTTGGCCTAAATTGCTGTTGTTGATGATACTGTTGATGCTGTTGATGTTGTGGTGGTCGGCCATGGAAGGCGGGAGGTCCCTGAGGTGGTGGTGGCCCCATCGGTGGAAAGTATCCAAACTGACCCATTCCCATGCCGATCTGCGGCGGCATCATGCCGGGGAAGAACCCCTGCTGACCATACTAAAATTGGCTCCATGCCGGTTCTCCCCACTCCCCCCACTCCTCCTCAGGCGAGGGCGGCCTCTGACCTCTTCCTTGACCTCTCGAAGCCATGGACTGCTTCACCGCTTGAACGAACGATTTCCTCTTCCCTTCACCCCAGATCTCCTCTGCAAAGTTCAATCTCAGCGGCTCCTTATCCCACTGATCGCTGAGGCTGACTGGATGACAATCCTCTGCACTGAACTTCTTCGCCTCCCACAACTCCTTCCGAATCCACACTAAGTTTCCTCCATCTCTCGCTCTCACCGGAACCCTAACCCTAGGTGAAGATGACGATCTGGGTGGGGAATGTGGGATATACCAAAGTTGCCCGTAAAGCTCCTCAAGTATTCCTCCTTCCTCGTCTGCCACTGTCCCTCGGGCCCCCCTGGGCATGGACCTCGGATCCGCCCGCCATGAGATCTGTGGTCGACGTCGCGCCACCTGCCCTCCTCCCCTACTGCCGCGTGTCCCTTCCTCGAATTTTCCTTTGGCGCTCGTAGCAGTCCGGGGAACCAGAGCCTTCTCCTTGATCCCTGGTGGTGGGGTACCGTGTCCTCTGACAGGGCTCGCCGACGGTAGCCGCCTCACCGGCGGCCGTCCTCGGTCGCGTCCACCGCCCTTTTTTTCTCTCATCATGATCATGCCACACTAGCTCAAGTACTTACAAATGTATCATGTGTGTCATGCCTAAAAAACTGAGCGTTTGGTTCGATAGGCCTAAATTTGATTTCAACTTAGTGATAACAATAATCTATGTGCTCTCTGAAGGAGCTGATGAAATTTCATGATATAATTACACATGCGTGCAAATGAGTCGAGAAACTTCCGGTGGCCGCACCACAAGAGGTCAGCAGCAGCCGTGTCAACCGAAAGAAACGCAAATGCATTGATAACGGGACCCAAGTTAAAAGTATCAGGAAATCCAATTCCCATCCCTCTCTTTTGCTAATGTTTAGGACCAATTAGAAGATTTTACAAAAGGGATTATCCCGACTTTCTGCTACATCGATCTATTACTGATCATGTAACCATTTTAAATAGTTTCATTAAAAACTATCAGTGCATTTACAGTTAAAGTTCAAACAAACTGTCAGCTTTTGAATATTCCAAAAACATTTACATGCACAATTAGTTCAAAGAATCTCGAAAGAAGTCACAAATATTCTTCTTACGTAGTTAGAATTTTGTCATGTCATTTACATGCACAATTTAGTTCAAAGAATCTCGAAAGAAGTCACAAATATTCTTCTTACACAGGCGCCACCTAGCCTTATCTTTCTGCTTCGCTTCTCTTCTCTTCTGGTTTCCCTCTCCCATTCTCTGATAGTTTTAGCTTTCTCTCCAGTTATCTGGTGACTCGACGACTGGGGCAGTGGCCAGATCGCCGCGCTGCTGGCTTCTTGATTGTTGCTTTTTGTGAAGACAAGGCAGTGCAGCGGAGGCTCCGCTCACTATCTCAGCGGCTCTTCCTCATAACCTAAAGATCTTTACGTAAGGAAGCGCAGCTGTTTCTGTGGCTGCGGCGTCTAGAAAATTTTCCTTCTTTTTTCATTTGCCAAGATTCACCGTTCGTGTTGATTGTGACGGTTGTGATTTTTTTACGGACGTGGACGCCATCTCACGTGACGAACGCGACCACGTTTGGATTGACAGGGATTCTTTTTGTAGCACAGCCCGATTAGAAGACTATTTTTTTTGTTACACAGTATATATGTAATGAGTTTGGAACATGGTGGCTAAATATATTGTCAAAAAAAAAATTCACATGCTTTAGGACTTGGAACGATCCACACATCGGTTTAATATTCAGAACAAAAGAATAATCATGATGAGTTTCATGGACCACTGATATGCTTATTTCCTTGGACACCCTGAATGATACTAGCTATATCCAGGCAAATATTGTGATCAACGCCCAGAAGGCTGTTGGTGTTCAACGGATTTTGTCTGCAACAGCAAGTATGTTTGTCGGATATTTACTTTATATATTGCAAAAATAATAACGAAAAATATATCTTAGTGCCTTTTTTATAAATTTTTATATGACTTGCCCTTTAACCAGATTCTGTCCGTTGCTGGCTTATAAAGAACTATAAGAGTTGAGACCAATAAATAGTTCATGACTAGCCGTTCTGGTTCTCTTCTGATGAGGCACGAATGAGAGTCCCAATAAATAACCTCTACGTCAAGTTATTCCAAGCATTGATTGAGAATTTAGGAAGAAAAAAACCTCTCCAACTTGGAAGGCACAATTAATCCTTACATACTCTTGTTTGTCGATGAGGATTAGGAGGCACCGGGAGCCAACATCGGACAATACCAACATAGTTTTCCTAGGGAAGGATACTGGGTCCAAGGATCACTGCCAAATTCATCCCACATAAATCTCGAGAAAGTGTCCTTCAGAAAAAGATGCTCACTGCTTCGTGAGGAAGTTCCTCAGGGACCTATGCCGCATGCACGCTTAACATCAGTGCAAGAGCTGATTCCAGACCTTTATTTTCCTCCAAGTTGCATCTGGTTGGTTGGCTGTAATCTCCTAAGAGGTCAAGGCCGGGATGCTCTTTCTCATTACCTAAAAAGAGGTAAATCTGATTACAGAGGGTAAATAAAAGTTACTTGAGGCTAACTTATGTTGCAAATTAGAAATATTATTTCTATTCTTGCCAAGTTTGAATATACCAGCCTGCAGCCAGATTGGCGGTCTGCTAGGACGGTCAGTTCAAGTGCAACACTACCAGAGCAGTAATTCGGTTCATAGCACAGCCCGATTAGCTGACTATTTTTCTGTTACACAGTACGTAATGAGTATGGAACATGGTGGCTAAATATATTGTCAAATTTTTTTCACGTGTTTTATGACTTGGAACGATCCACACTTGGATTTAATATTCAGAACAAAGGAATAATCATGATGAGTTCCATGAATCACTAATTTTCACAACTTTTTTGAATAAGACGAGCGGTCAAACGAGTTGGCTGAAAGTCAACAAATCCTTATATTTGTGGACGGAGGAAGTATATAAACATCAGTTGGTGATGTGTTGACCCTGTATCTATATATATCTTAGCATAGAGGTAGAAAGTATCAAGTGCAAAACAAAACGAGGCTGCCCGCACGTATGCATGTGCCTGCAGTTAGTTCTGAGCTATTTCGTCTGCGAGAACTGCTTGGCATGGGATGCAGCGGGAATGTGAAGCATAGAGAGGCGTCTTCCTCGTGGGGCTTTGACGTCGCACACGATGCCGCCGATCAGGGTTGTGCTCCCTTTTGGTTGCCCGTGAGGTGTTATTGCCCGCTGCCGTGGTGGCACAGATGGACAAGTTGGTGGAAATCGGCTGCTCCCGATGCCGCCGTACCTGAGCTTGTATGCGTTTTAACTGAATACAGGTTTGGAGCCACGAAAGTGTCACCGCCGTTGTTAAATAAACCTGCATGTATCCTGTCTAGTTTTCGTCCGGGCCAAGTAGCACTGTAGCTTGATCTAAAAAAAATAGCATTGTAACTGTTACTTAATTAGACCCATGACTCTCTCTCGTGGGCAGTTCACTCGAAGAGTCGAAGTGCGCAGAGTTCACGCGGGAGCGGGTCAGGCGTGCCACGTACAAATGCACGATCATCGCTCGTGGTGCATTAAGTCAACCACTCGGGCCACTCTAGCTCAGCATTATTTTCTAGTACGATAGTATAAAACTTACAAAACGATGTTGTCTTTAGCAACACCAAAAGCCACAAACGTCGCGGCCACCCGGCGGCCATAGGGATGGCAATAGGTTGGGTTAATCAGGGGTGGGTAGAGCAATTCCATGCCGCCCCGACATGTGCATCGGGTGAAAATCCCTACCCACCTCCGACCCTGCGGGTGAAAACTCCCACCCGCCTCATGCCCTTCGGGTTTCGGGTCGCATGCGGGTGCGTGTAGGTCTAGGTGCGTGCTACACCACTGCGCCGCCGGCCTCGCCGCGCCGGCTGGCGCTCAGCCGCACCCACCGGCCACGCCGCCTGCAGCGCCACCCGCAACGTGTGGTGGTAGTGGCGGTTGGGGCCTTGGAGGCTTGGAGGCACTTGGTGGCGTGAGTGGTGGGATGGTGGCGTGAGTGAATAAGGCTCGGGTTAGGCATGAGTGATGTTGGGCTTGGCTGGAATTTAGTATGCTTTAAGTTGGGCTGAAAATTTAGTACTACGCCTGGGTGGATAAGGTTTGGATAGGGACGGACTTTGGGCCGGGCTCAAACTTAATGCTGAGTCGGGCTAAAAGCGGTCATAGGTCTAATTCGGGTCCCTGTCGGGTCACCCGCGGGTAGGGAAAAAACCCACTTCGGCCCTGACTCGTTTCGGGTCAGGCACGGGTGCTACCCACAGGTAAAATGTCAGCCCCATGCCCAGCCCCATCGGGTCGGGTACCCAAAACCCGGCCCCGAATTGCCATCTAGGCGGCCGGGTAAATGGGAGGCCGCGGGGCGTGTCGGCCTGGGATGAAGCACGAACAAGGCCCTATCGAGGTGACCGAGCGTTCAGCGCACAGCAGGCCGCCGATTAGGTTTCCCGTTCCCGATGCACCTGTTACAGGATGTTCCTGGCCACGCCGAGTGGGAATGGGTGACATCAGGAATTCAAGCTATTGTAGCACGAACGGACTAACGACAGTGAGTGGTAGTGTACCTCCAAGTTCGTCAAGTCCTTGGTCAGTCGTGAGGCTAATAAATCTTGATCGATGCGGACGGGCCACTGGCCCGGTGGTTAAGACACCAGGAGAGTGTCTGGCCGACGGGGGTTCGAGCCCCCGTTCCCGCACCCGGCCAAGCTGCGATATCGCGCTGGCCTCTGGCGCCTGTGTGCGCTGCTCGCGTCACCCTGACGTGACCGAAGGGTGGGGTCCACCCAATCAAAAAAAAAAAAAGGTTGGTGCTTCCCAAACATGTGTCCTTATTGCCCAGTTGATCACTAGTGTGAGGCTACAAACAGAGATGACTAATTCGCCAGCATTAGCTCTTATACACACAAGTGAATACTTGAATGACGTGAAAATATCCCAGAGTTGTCGAATAATTTTGTAAACCATATTAGGCATGACAACCATTGCGGAAAAATGCAAAGTAGTATTAGTTGCAGGCACAGTAGAAATTATGATCCTGATGCAAGGTTTGATTTATAATTATCAAACAACGTAAAATGTGATATACAAAAGTGACGGTTAGTAAAGTTGGTGTCATCACTAGATATTGTGTAACAACAAAAACACCTTTCAGAAGATTCAAGAGGATCGTCTGCTGCTTCTCTGTTTATTTGAAATGAGACGGCAAATGCACATGTCCCGTTGGCACTGAATGCAGAGTGTAGGTGTAGCTGGTCAACCATTTGCATATATAAGAGGAGCTCGCTAGTCACTACTCCATAATGCACTGATAAGAAGGGAGGGAATAGGGATCGGCTAGAGCTCATGTCTAGGTAGTTCGTTCCAAATCCAAGAATAACTGTTTGGCAATAGAAGAAGTAAGATGACTATTATGTGGTGGAAGCTATTAGCAGCTTGTCTATTGGAAATCGGAGGCACCGGGAATAAAAAACATAGCCAATGAGAGCGCTATTGGAAAACAACAATCAAACCACGCGGCGTCAGAACGTACATAGTCTTATCAGCAAGAATAATCAGAACTAGCTTGAGTGATTCGCGAACTTGCACAGCACAAAATTGTAATCAAACTACTACTCTCTAATTAAAATGTCATATGCTTGAACTTCAGGTTTTGTCGACCACTATATAATGCAGCTTTTTTTTCGAGGCACTATATATGCAGCTGATCGGTTGGTACCTGAAATCATTGTTTAAATATACAAAACAGTGGGTAATAATAAGTTGTACATGCAGGACAAAGACCAATCAGTGACCAATACTAGTAGCCATTTGACTAAATCCACCTAATGATGGCTGAATGCCTAATTTACAAAGTCATTTAGTTTCCATATTTCCTTTTTACATGTTGGCACAAATTACCGCCGACACTACAGTGCTGAAGCAGAATTAGAAGCTTCCACTCCTTCCGCATGCAACCTAAGGATTCTATGTGAAGCTACAGTGTGTGTAGCCCCTGCATGCGCGCAACCGCCGCTCCCGTCTATCAATATTGTCGAGCATGAACAGAAGAGCGACACGGCAAGCACCCAACCAAGGCGTGTGGTAGCTGGCAGCGACAGAGCGGGACTGCAGACATCTCTGGTCCTAAGGAGAGCAGCCCGACCTTAGTATATGGAAACTGTTGTGATTGTAAATTGTTCACTAATAAAATTCAAGTTAAGAGTTCAGACATTCAGTATTCAAACTCATAATGGCATTTAGAAATAGGTGTGAAGGGTATTTTGGTTATTTTTTATTATTCCGAATTTAGCTAATTTTTAACTCATAATGGCATCTTGGGTAATTTAGAAATATGTGCGAGGGTATTTTTGGCTATTTTTTGTTATTCCGAATTTAGCTATTTTATAAATAATTTTAAGGGGTTTTGTGACTAACTTTTTCATAATGGCAGTAGTGGGTAATTTTTTCTTCTTATTCTCGAATTAACGTGGGAATTTCTAGTATTTTAGAGCGAACGTGGTGGCTACTTTTCGTCGTCAATTATATATAATAGATACGTGATTTACACATTCTTAAAAAAAACAGTGGTTGCAGTTTTGGACTAGAGAACAAGGTAATTTTAATGCAAAGCGTTGCTGATGGTTAGTAAAGTTGGTGTACGATGGCTACAGCAAGCTACAGCGAGTGCAAATGCACATGTTTATCTGTAGTGGTTGGTGAAATCAGCTCCACCATTCTCATGCTCATTATAAACAGTAGCACGTTTCGTGGCTCAGTTCTCCACATTGCAAAGCCAAGATCTGACCTGGTAAGTGAAGAGGAAAAAAGATGAGCCGTATCAACTGTTTAGACAAGCAGTACCATCTTCATGGAGTTGGAGACATCGGGAATGCAAAATAATGCTTCATAGAGGTGAGGACGACGAGACATCACAAACCGAAAAAAACATTCTCTGTTCTTCTCCCTATCTGTGACAGAAGAGGCACCATTTGTTAAAGACAAACTTAGTCTCTGTCAAAATGGAGCTTAACAGAGGTGAGGCGGGAAAGGTTCGATTAACCCCTGCGTGCGCCCATAGGCGAGCCGGGCCGCGAGCGAAAAGCAAAGCTGGCCCGTGGTATCTTTCAGCCTCTGTTTTTCCAGTTAAGCACCAAGTATCTGTCTGGCGGTGTTCCGGAAACTGCACCTGCACAAGGTGCTTCAAAGCTCATGAGTTCAGCAGCTTATTCATCAGAACCTGCTACATTCACCACCGGCGCGCAAATCTTCTTTCACGTTTACATTCCATTGTGTAGCTCGCTTGTGTGAACGTAAGAGACAAGTTGAAATCCTACTTCCTATCCTGATCTCAAAGTTCAGTTTAACGCTTCACAGATGCAACTCTCATGTCAGTGATGCTATTTCTTCAGAAAGCTATAGTTGTGGTGACTGAAAGTATAAGTGAGAGGACAAGATAATCGCAAATAACCAGAGTGCTTTGACACGGCTAAGATAACTTTTCAGTAGAGTTTTACATGTTAGAGTCTCCTCTTTTTGTCTGAAAGACTGCCTTCTGAGTACAGAAACACTAAAGCTAGGGGGTGAAAATTGTCGTGTGTCCCTTCAGGACTTATAAAAAACGAGTGGGTGGTTGGTAAATGGAGAAGAGCTATTGATGCACCATATTATTACCCACTGCCTCATACGCTGATAAAAGGGAGTCGTAATATATTTTTCCAAGCTCATTGTTGTCTTGACAGCTCGTATTGCAAAGCCAATCCCAATCTCTGGTGATATAGAACTAGGAGGAAGTTGAGATCATGAGAGTGTGTATGTGATGCCATTGAGTACCTATTTCAGCAGAAATGGGATCAACATGGAATTGAAGGTGTCAGGAAGTAAAAATAAAGGTAGAGTGGGCTGAGAAGGCGCGGGATGTCGGAAGCAAGTGTGCACTATGACTTTGCATGGGAAATTGTCCCTAACAGAGTAGATTTTTTGTTTGATTTAACAAGAAATTTAACGATTTTTTTTCACTGTAATGAGCCGCACTTGAGGACTCACACTCTTTTTTGAAGCGGGAAAAAAAAGAATATGAGTCCTCAAGTGCGCTTATTGGATTAGGAAAAGTGACGAAACTGAAAGGCGTCAGTACCATATGATGCCTGGAGTTCAAATTTACATACTTCCTCCATTTTTAAAAGTCGATTGTTCAGTGAGTGATATACAGTTTCTCGCAAAAAAAAAAGTGAGGCTGATACAGAAATCATCTGAACTGGAAAGGGAGTAATAACTGAAAACAATTCACTATCTGTTGCCTTGAAGACGATTTAAAAGAGCGTTAGGTTATTGTGCACGAGGACCTAGTGCTTGAATTTTTTTCAAATCAAATGTTCGGCTGGAGCGATTTCGACTGGGCTTTGTGCTTCCTCTCTTTGCGCGTACCACATGCTTGTGGTTCAGTGCTCTCCTGAATGCTGGGCAGCAAAATGTGCTGGGGAGCAAAATGTATGCCAGCAGCAGCTCCACTCAAGGACTAGAGCACCGTGATCCTCGTGTTTTAAGTAGGGAATCTGCTTGTGTCCGTCTATTTCTGTTTTGCTTGTGTCCGTCTATTTCTGTTTTGTCCAGAAATAACCGTAGGTATTTTACCGATTTAGTCTAACATCAAGCTGCACTTGGCATGATAGTTTTGAACCCCACTTGATTCATTACTGTAACATCCTAGGTTTCCAACATGACTGGACCTGCTCACACGCTGTGCGGACTCTACTCGCCTCACCAACCTTTTACGCTTTCGGCCTCGCTTCATGTAAAAGGGTTAACCCAAGGTGGTGGGTGTTAGACAACCTAGGCTTATATGTTGGCCTTTCTCCCACTAGACTAGCAAGGTGGGACTAAACTCCACCTTCTCATGCAACATGGGCCACTCGGACCTAATATCAATAGGCCGGATGTCACAAATACCCCCCCTCAAAGGACCGACGTCCTCGTCGGAGCACCGGCACAACATACCGTAGTGGGCAAAGGACCAGGAACGCTCCCCGCTTAGCACACACGTCCGTGTCCAGTGTCAGTCTATATGCCATACCGTGTCCCACTCTCGGGGCCCACACGCGTCATGCGCCATATGTCTGCACCCCTGGCCCACGCGTCCGTGCTGCCGCGAGGGTCGGCGCTGATACCATTTGTAACATCCCAGGTTCCCAACATGGCTGGACGTCCCACCAACCTTTTACACTTTCGGCTTCGCTTCACGTAAAAGGGTTAACCTAAGGTGGCGGGTGTTGGACAACCTAGGCTTATATGTTAGCCTTTCTCCCACTAGACTAGCAAGGTGGGACTAAACTTCCACCTCCTCATGCAACATAGCCACTCGGGCCTAATCTCAATGGGCCGGATGTCACAATTACTTATTCAAAACTAATCATGAATTCCCTTCTAGTGTGCAAACAATCAAAACTCAAAGCACGAACTCATATTTAGAAGGGAGTCAATTGCTGAGCGTTTTATGAACGACCCAGACAGAGCTTGAAAAAGTTGTATAGCCTATGTATGTTATTACAGGATTATAAGCATTCTAACGACCACTGTACTTGGCAATGTTACATTAACACCAATTTGAATTGTGGCCTCAATGATGACTTCTCTTAGCCATAATTCAACAATGAAGACGCTTGATGCAAAACACAAAGTCAATAACTGATATCACAATCAACACATGACCTAAATTTACCATACCAAGTTATGTGCAGAAAGCATTGGAATAATTTGTACAATTTCCAGGTTATGCAAGAAACTAGGAAGTCAATGTGTGAATCAACGGACAAAAAAGGAAGGCAACATGGTGACAGACTAACAATATATTTACCCCGCATATAATGTCATCTGAAACAGGAAGCTAAAATGAGCAACAGAAATATTTTGCATCAACCACAACACCATTTTAGCAGCATAGGCTATTATGACTAAACTATCTTCTAAGTATTACATACACATGAAGGCATGTTTATCAGCAGAATGAAGTCACTTGATTGCCGGAATTAGTCCTCCTGACGAGCCACCGGGAGATCCTTTTCCATGGAAAGCAGATTGCCTCTCCGGTTTGCCAATTGGTTTTGGAGGCAAGGGAGAAGCAGACATTCCACCATCTGCACTTGAGTCGCCCTTCAGGCTCAGCTCAGACATACTGTAAAGGTCACTATCATTTAGCGGAGGCTTTAAATGCACAGCAACAGGCTTGACAACCTCATGCGGTGCTTGTGCCGCACCTGGTGGTGCATAAAAAACAGGAACATAACCATAGTATGGTACTGGAACATATGCAGGGTGGTAGTACGGAGGAGGAAGCATCATGGGGTAAACACAGGAGTGTGTGTGCGTGCTCTAGATGAGAAAAGAGCTAGCGCAAAAGAAAGAGGAGAGGACGGAGGTGCTCATGGCGGGCTCGATGAAGGCGGAAAGGGGTCGGAGACAGCTCGTCGTCGTGCTCGCGGTGACCAGAACCCTAGCCCGTCGGCATCTCCATGCTCCGCGCTTCGGCTGCGGAAAAGAGAGGCAGGACAGGGTTAGGGATGCCACGACGATGCCAAGGAAGGAAGGAGAAGGGGCGGGGCTCCACTGTTTGCTCGCCGGGGAGTCGCCGAAGAGGTTGCCGGACTTGAAGAAGAGGCGGCGGGGAAAAGCTTGGATTTGAACTTGGCAAGCGCTGAAGTGGAGAATGGTGAGTGTGGAAGCGTGCGCGAGAAGGAGAGGGAGCTCGCCTCTTATAGGCGAGGCCGGGGACGAAGCTTCGCGGCAATTTCCTCCCCTCGCCGGAGTTAAGGCGGCCTGACACCGGTGCAGGTACGGCGCGGGGAGTTTAAGGCGCGGCAGGCGCGCGTGCTCGCCGTACTACGGCGACGGCGCACAGTTGCGCCCGGCGGTCCGAAGGAGGAGGATGACAAGTGGGGGCCACGCGTCAGTGGGAGAGGAAAGGGAAAGGGAAACAGGCTGACGCTGCTGGGCCGAATTAGATGGGCCTGAGGGAGAGAGGAGGAGGTTGGGCCGGTGCAGTCAACTTTTAAATGAGCATAAAACACCACCAATTGAACACACAAATAAAAACAGGAAAATCCAAATGTGCATATGGTGGTGTTTTATGCTCATTTAAAAGTTGAAATTCAAATTTGGGGTGACTATACTACTTTGATTGAGTTTGCTCTAAATTGAAAAAGTTCAAATTTTTAGTGATTTTTAAACATGGGCAAAACACAGGGTGTTACAACCTGTTACAGGCTCTGTTCGCGGCCACGCGCTGAGGCATCTGGACCACAGAACAACTCAATTCACTGATAGAAAGGATTAAGAATATCCACGTATTCAACTCATTGATATCCAAACAGGATGATGTTTGTTCATGGTTTTGTTCAGCACTTTGGAACGCAACGGAAAATGGAATTGGGTAATTAACCCATATTATCCGACTTTTGCATCTGGCTAAGCACTAATGTGTGGTACATGCTTCCTTGTTCTCGGATGTCATGATCAGCAGAAAAAAAAATTGCAAACAGAAAAGAACCATTGAGAGTTAGCTCTCTGCATGCACGTGTAAGTCTGCTTTATAAAAGGGCACACGCGCGTCTTTTGTTAGTATCTTATGTGTTATGAATTGCTCTATAAAAGGGCACGCACGGCTTTCCTTAGTTTCGGATTCAGACTCAGCAAGCTACAGTGGCTAGTAGAGTAGTAGTAGAGTAGTAGGAGAAAATAAAAGGTTGTGGGAGCTCGATCAGAGCAGAAACTTATCGAATAAGGATGGGTGACATCAGGAATTCAAGCTACGGAAGCTCCAACGGATTAACGACAATGCTAGTGGATGCATTGTGATTCGAACGTGACTTCCTAGAGAGCTCGTGAGACTTAAGTTTGTTATAGAGCTGCTCGCAGGTGAGTGTGCCAAAGTCAGGGGATTCCTCCAGTGCGGAGATCTTCACACCCCAAATGTTCTCATCTAGTGAGTATAGCAATTGCTTAGCACGCTCATTGTCAGTGTAAACAAGATCACCACAAGCTCTGAGATGACACACTATAGACTCGAATCTAGCAAACGTAGCATCTAGTGACTCGCCAGGCAGCTGTGCAAAGGTCTGGTATTGCCTGTTGTACGAATCCCTACGCATGGTCTTAACTTGGTTAGTGCCTTCATGATAGCAAAGCGTCTCCCATATGGCATGCGCGGTCTTAAGGTGTGCAATGCGATCGTACTCCTTTCTACCGATGGCGGAAAGCAAGATATTAACAGCCTTAGAGTTGTTATCGAATTGAGTGACCGCACCTTGTTGCGCCGTCTCCATGTTCTCCGGGATCTCGTAGTTGGTTTGCACAATGCTCCATATCCCAATGCGCTGACTCATGAGATAAGCTTGAGTGCGAGACTTCCAATAAGGAAAATCTTCTCCATCGAAGACCAAAAGCTTGATCGCAGCTTTCTCCATGTCGCCTTCGGACCACAAAGCCGGTTAAGCTCAACACGTGATCAAACTGGCTCTGATACCAATTGAAGGACCGAGAAGGCGACCAGAGAGGGAGTGAATGGGAGCCAATAAAAATTCTTGCAAAGAACTTAGCCTATATCCCAACTCACCTCAAGAGCAATCACCAAGATCACACACACACATGAAAAGCAATGTGTTGACCCTACGAATGATTGTAGATGAGATATAAGCACTTGCGGAAGCAAATCAAGCAAAGACACACTCAAAGAAATGAACCAAAATGATCCAGAACCGGACTAGTCTGGTCCAAGACGGACTAGTCTGGTCCGAGGCGGACTAGTCCGGCTTCGGGTCGGACTACAGAATTGGTTTTTCGGACTTGTCCGGCTCGGGGCGGACTAGTCTGGTCCGGGGCGGACTAGCCCGGCTTCGGGTCGAACTGCAGACTTGGTTTTTCAGACTTGTCTCGCTGGGGGCGGACTAGTCCGGCTGTCGGGGCGGACTAGTCCGTAGTCCCAAAAACAGCACGCGTGCAAGATCAAGAAAAATCTCGAAACCCGACCAAACGACCTCCAAAAATCACGAAATTTGAACCCTAGGTGCGTGACAAGATGGGGAACATCATCCAAGTGGATCCATACCAAAAACTTAACAAAATCTCCTCAGATTTTGGATCAAAGTGAATAACTAGGGTTTAGGTGTTCTTGGACAAAATCCACAAATTCGAAGTGCTCGTGGGGAGATCTTGTAGAAGATCAATTAAGGCATGTTCCCACACATCCTAGCACCGAATCCATCCAAGAAATCCACCCGGGAACGCAGCCAAAAAGGAGATCGAAAATTCGCACGAAAATAGCTCCGAAAATGAGGAAAAAGACAAATTCGGGAATTAGATGGGGAGGAAGAACAAGAGCACGAGATTGATTCAAACAAACTTCATTCCATTGATTCAATCACGAAATCCATAGGTACAAAGCTAGGGCGCCGCCCTCTTCCTCCCTCTCTTGTTGAAAGTTGAAGATACAAGCGCTCACCTTGTTCCCTCTCCTCTTATCTCTCTCTATAGCTCTCCCCTAGCTAGTCCTATCCCTAGATGCAAAAAGAATGGGTCAAGAGAGGCAGCCATCTCCTGCCCCTCTCCCTCCTTATCTCCTCTTTTCTTTCCCACAATGCCCTTAAGACATAACACACTCCCACCTACAACTAAGGGCAAAACCGTCCAACTATTTCTCCTTCGCCCGAACGCCATCGGGCCCTTCACGACTTCGCTTCGCCTCGACGCAACCTTCGCGATGGCGCCACGTGCACCACCATCCGCCGCCGCCGGTTTTGAGGCATAAACCGGGAAACCACCTCGATGTCGACGCGTGTCACCTCGTCCCGCGAACCTCGCCGTCAAGTCTTCTCGTCCCAGCCCGTCGGGACCCTTCACTTGACTCGGCCTCCCGTTGCGCCTCTTGACTTGGTCAACCCGCCATCTTCATCACCTCCACGGTTTTGAGGCCAAACCGCGAAACCCTCCGTGCTTCTTGTCCGCCACGTGTACGGTGTGGATCACCCTTGACCTCACCCGGCCTCTCGATCGCCCGGATCCAAGCCTCCCGCTTGTTCCTCCCGATCCTCTCGCCGTTGACCATCAAGTTGACTCCATTGACCTACACATCATTAGACAAGCAAACACATTTCTCCATCTCCTCCATTCTTCCCAACACCTTCACCAACTCCGGTTAGCCATAAACATAATCAATATACATGCTCATGCAACCTCAAAATCCCGCAATTCAAACCCGAACCTCAAGTTCAACTCAAACTCGTTCGTTGTCAATTACTCATCACATTATGAACCATGGCACATCTCAACATGGTTCCTCAATCTCCCCCTGTTGGCGGTCGTTAAACCCTGTTTTGACCGCCACAATACCGGTAAATAAAGGCATGTCACCAAAATTCTATGCATAATAGTTAGGATTAATGCTACTCCACAAGTTTTGGTGATATTTGGATGCAGGAAGGAATTATAGAGGAAAGTGGGCCCAGCTGGCACAAAGACTGGCCGGCTGGCCCCACCTATAGGCCGGCCGGCCCCACAAGGTGGCCCCAGGCCTCGGCCTTCCTCCAGCGAGCTACAAACAGGCCTACTACGCAGAATCAAAAGCCTGTTTAGAAGAATTCCACCGACGTTCTAGAAGGTGGGCTGTTTTGAGCCTCAACTTGGCCCTCACTCCTCTTCTACCGCCCCCACAGAGCCACCGACTGGACAACCGTCATCAGGAGCAAATCACGAGCGTCCAGCATCGAGGCGGTGGCAAACCGACGCAATGGGCGGCCGGCCGGCCTGGCTTGGCGGGCCCGGCACTCCAGCTTCGGCCATATAGCTCCCACCGCCATGGAGAAGCTATAAATACCCCTGGCCGGCTCCATTCCAACTCGCACCTCACACTTGAGAAGAGAAGATCCAATGTAGGATCACGCTCAGCTCAAGGAGTCACTTCCACTTGTGTAGTTTAGAGTAGGCTAGTTGGTCATGGGAGTTAGAGTAGAAGTGAGAGCTTCGCTCGGAGCTCCGGAGTTCTCTTCGGAGTTTGGGTAAAGTTCTCGTGTATCTTTTCTTTTATACTTTCTTTAATATAATTATTTTCTTATTTATTTTAGTTTTCCTTTTAGTTTACATTTATTTATTTAAGTAATAATTATAGAGAAATTTTTGTGTTGGTTCCACGTCTGTGTATGGTAGGTCTATCTGCATGAGTTGTTTGCACCGCAAATGCTTACACAATCCACATAGATTTGTTATGCATGGTTGGCTTGCTCTTACGTGCAAAGAGTAAGCTATCTAGGATATTTGCTTGTATGGCTCAAGGAACTATTCTAGACGTGAGTTTGCTCTACACCTCACGGAGGATGGTAGCCGTGAGTACGTGTGACAGGCGTACCGGTCTCTGTAATCCACCACGTCCGGGTGATGGTTTTAGTAGGGAGGTCAATAGCACGTAGTTCCCCAACGTAGTTGAACCTAATTCTCGGGTTGCTACTTTGGCATGCGTGTGCCTCGATATGCAGGAACGAATCTATAATGAAAGCTTAAGTAGATATTTGTAACCCCTAGGCTGATACCCTTCTTCTCGTTGTCCTCCCAGTTGACTAGTTCTATCTCTTTATCTTCATATGGAATCCTTGTGTGTGTTTGGTTGCCACTCATCATATCATATATGTACCCCTGCTTTGGTCTAGTTTGCAAGTTATAAATAATATATGATTCCTTGTTAATTAATGATATTCTTAGCGATGCTTCCCTGTGGAAATATAAATACGATACCCTTGGAATACTCCTGGGTGAAATGCTACAACGGTGTTCCGTGCGCTTGCGGAGTTGATATTTATCTTTGTGCGTAAGAAACGCCAACAAGCATTTCTGGCGCCGTTGCCGGGGAAGCAATGGTTTAAGATATCTTTGATTGACATTGAATATCTGTTATGTTAATTTGCTGCTAGACTAAGCATCCACCTGCATTTTGTTTGAGCATATCACCATCACATTTGCATTGTTCAATCCATCTGCATTTTTAATTCCCCTCCATCCCACCCCGCTGCATTTTAAAAAAAAAAAAGAACCCGAGCGCCCAATCATAGGCGTGGGGATTTTGAAAAAAAAATAATAATAAATAAATAAAATCCGAGTGCCCAATCATAGGCCCGGAATTTGTTTCAAAAAAAAATAAAAATTAAAAAAAAAATAGAGAAAGGTTGGATTTTTATGACAGGAAGAAGGAAACATACGTGGCGGAACCAAGACGTTCAATGAAGAGATCTAAGAGCTTAGTCTTGCATTTTAGTGCAAAGACTAAGCTTGGGGAGGAACCGCCAGGTACGAACACGCAATTATTCCCTGTTTTCTTTGTCATACCCTCTCCTTTCGAAGAAAAAAAAATTTAAAAAAAAAATGCTGCCTGAAACGTTCAATGCTTTATGAATGCAAAGATACTTTGAGTTGCTCTCTGATGAAAATATGCTGCATCTTTTTGACCATACCCCATGCTCTTAAAGTTTCTGTTCTTACATGGGTGTTGGTTGAGCTGTTAGTCATAAATCAATCGCCTGCGTCTCTTTCTGTTGGTTGGGTGAAGATCACTTCTGTGCCTCTGTTCTCCATTGAGATTATGCCCGGTGGCCGTTCAACCAACAGAAAAATACACATCTCTATGATGCTTTCATAACAGAAGAAGAGTACATTATCCTCTGCTCTCCTCACATAATTGATCGAATTAGACGTGGTGTCTAGGTTGATCAATGGAACTATAGAGATGTGTCGATTGTAGACGAATGGATTTGTACTAACCATTGCAGGGATCCTTTTGAGAGCAAACCAAGTACATCAGGCAACACGGAAGGCACATAATTCAAGAAGGAAAAACCAACCAGGCGGACCTAGTACCTTCAAATGAAGATTTAATCGCTTAGCTTTGCACATGGTTGCAAGAGCTAAGCTTGGGGAGGTACCGCCAGACACAAGAAGAATGGAGGAAGCGGCCTATTCAAGCTTAAGTCTTGCAAAGACTCAAGCTTGGGGAAGACCCCCAGGTAAGTATTTCTAAACTTTCCTTGAATAAATAAACTCCCTGTTTCGAATAAATGCTAGAATCTTGGTGTTATGCTACGCATAAGGGAAATGATGATCGAGTTACAAATTAGCTTCCCATGTATCGCATAGATGCAACCTCTACTCCTGACATATGTGTTATTTTTATTTGAGCATGATCACCTCATGAGTTTTGCTTATTTCCGTGGGTTGCATTTGTTACACCAAGTCTGAGCATTGTGGATTGTGATATGGCATGATTAGGACTTGTTGCAATTTCTTAGTATGGTTTCATCCAGAGATGTTTTTCTTGAATTGCTGCAAGTACCTAAAACCCTTCCATTTTGGCACACTTCTCTTAGTGTGAGGACTTATTTACCTACCAGAGCCATATCATAATATTCGAAACAGCCCCACTCATAGCCAATTGTTTATGTATTGAGTTTTGTTAAGGTTTGATGTACTCTTGAAACTAAGCACTCCTAATTTTGGTCATCATTCCTTCGCGTGTGTTTTCGAAAATTTCTCTCCACCAAATAAAAAGGGGAATGTTTGGATAAATCAACCAAACATTTTTCAGAGTTTGAAAAACTTTTGGTCCATCCAAAGCTCAAGAATATATCAAATGTTTCCTTTTGAACCACGCAAAATTTATGGCCCCTTGCACCATGGAGTAGTAAAAAAAAAAAAACTCCATGGTTGCATGACAATGGCCATATGGTTCTTATCATAAACATCTTGAGCAAAGTAAAGGACCAATGTTTTTCAAAACCCCCTTCCACAAGTGTGAGTCCATTTTCTCCCCCTCCATCACATCATTTCTTATGACCAAAATAAATGGAGTTGCTATGTTGATTGAGACTCATTCTTTAGCTTTACAATATTTGCATGACATTTGTGCATTCCTTACCAAGCTCCACATACAAAGCCTCATTTGGTAGAAGGTAGGATGAGTGAAGCTTGTAGGAATAGACTCACTTTGGTAGGTAAGAGAAGTGCCTGCCAAAACGAAGGAGAATTTTTGCACCTTACCTTGCAGCACATAAAAACTCTGGATGCATACCTGCTAGAATTAATTACTTGTCCAAAAGTGTCGTTCTAGTCTTCAATGCTGCATGACAAGGTGTACCATATAAGCCCCACGATTTTTTGCAACACTCATGAATATTTTGTGCTCTCGTAAACTTACCACTGTTTAGGGAGTATGTTGTTGCATCTTCATTACCCATGGGGCGCTTCTTTGTAACTCCTGATCCGCCGGTACCCTGAGTTGAGTTTGCTCGGGACGAGCAAAGTTTAAGCTTGGGGAGGTTGTTGGCGGTCGTTAAACCCTGTTTTGACCGCCACAATACCGGTAAATAAAGGCATGTCACCAAAATTCTATGCATAATAGTTAGGATTAATGCTACTCCACAAGTTTTGGTGATATTTGGATGCAGGAGGGAATTATAGAGGAAAGTGGGCCCAGCTGGCACAAAGACTGGCCGGCCGGCCCCACCTATAGGCCGGCCGGCCCCACAAGGTGGCCCCAGGCCTCGGCCTTCCTCCAGCGAGCTACAAACAGGCCTACAACGCAGAATCAAAAGCCTGTTTAGAAGAATTCCACCGACGTTCTAGAAGGTGGGCTGTTTTGGGCCTCAACTTGGCCCTCTCTCCTCTTCTACCGCCCCCACAGAGCCACCGACTGGACAACCGTCATCAGGAGCAAATCACGAGCGTCCAGCATCGAGGCGGTGGCAAACCGACGCAATGGGCGGCCGGCCGGCCCCCCTACTTGGCCGGCCGGCCTGGCTTGGCGGGCCCGGCACTCCAGCTTCGGCCATATAGCTCCCACCGCCATGGAGAAGCTATAAATACCCCTGGCCGGCTCCATTCCAACTCGCACCTCACACTTGAGAAGAGAAAATCCAATGTAGGATCACGCTCAGCTCAAGGAGTCACTTCCACTTGTGTAGTTTAGAGTAGGCTAGTTGGTCATGGGAGTTAGAGTAGAAGTGAGAGCTTCGCTCGGAGCTCCGGAGTTCTCTTCGGAGTTTGGGTAAAGTTCTCGTGTATCTTTTCTTTTATACTTTCTTTAATATAATTATTTTCTTATTTATTTTAGTTTTCCTTTTAGTTTACATTTATTTATTTAAGTAATAATTATAGAGAAATTTTTGTGTTGGTTCCACGTCTGTGTATGGTAGGTCTATCTGCATGAGTTGTTTGCACCGCAAATGCTTACACAATCCATATAGATTTGTTATGCATGGTTGGCTTGCTCTTACGTGCAAAGAGTAAGCTATCTAGGATATTTGCTTGTATGGCTCAAGGAACTATTCTAGACGTGAGTTTGCTCTACACCCTACGGAGGATGGTAGCCGCGAGTACGTGTGACAGGCGTACCGGTCTCTGTAATCCACCACGTCCGGGTGATGGTTTTAGTAGGGAGGTCAATAGCACGTAGTTCCCCAACGTAGTTGAACCTAATTCTCGGGTTGCTACTTTGGCATGCGTGTGCCCCGATATGCAGGAACGAATCTATAATGAAAGCTTAAGTAGATATTTGTAACCCCTAGGCTGATACCCTTCTTCTCGTTGTCCTCCCAGTTGACTAGTTCTATCTCTTTATCTTCATATGGAATCCTTGTGTGTGTTTGGTTGCCACTCATCATATCATATATGTACCCCTGCTTTGGTCTAGTTTGCAAGTTATAAATAATATATGATTCCTTGTTAATTAATGATATTCTTAGCGATGCTTCCCTGTGGAAATATAAATACGATACCCTTGGAATACTCCTGGGTGAAATGCTACAACGGTGTTCCGTGCGCTTGCGGAGTTGATATTTATCTCTGTGCGTAAAAAACGCCAACACCCCCTTGATGAGTACATTGACAACAACACTAATCTCAAGAATTCAAAGTTTGAATTGCGAAACCAAGAAAGCTAACTAGATGGTCCAAAACCAAGAAAAATGGAAGCAAATGACCATCAAGTAGCAAAGGATCACAAAAGCCAAGTGTTGGCAAAGAAAGCGGCACAAAGTAGCAAAGATCCACAAAACTCAGAAAAAAAAAGTCAGAACAAAAGGGTTTAAAGAAAAAAAACTCCCCCTTAAGTGGTGCAACTTCTCATGCAATGCGAAATGCCCGGATATCTATCTGAGATGCAAATTTATCGATATTTCTCCCCCTTTGGCAATGAACTCATCAAGAAAACAAGAGAGCCAAAAATGCAATGCATGAGGTGAGAATCCTACCAAGCTTAAAAATCCATGTCAACAAGCATTTATCATTGTTATGAACAAGCATAGAACCTTGAAGTGTAAAAGCATGAGCTCACAATTGCACGAAGGCCATAATAGAGAGCATAGCACAAAAGCAGAGAGCTAGACAAGCGAAGCATGAAGATTGAATTGAGCAAGATAGATTCAAAATTGCTATATCATGAAAAGCATTGCCACCTCATGTATGATCATCCCCATCCAAGGCAAAACAAGCATTAAGTGAATCTATGAAAACTAGCAAGTGTCAATCTCAACTCAAGCAACACACATTCGGAAAGATGTGCTTTGACAAACGCTCACATATGCAACAAAGACTCAATTTGATCAAGTGAAGATTGCAAGCTTTTGCTTGTCTTTTATTTTTCATCCTCAAGTAACCTCTTATCCAAGCGGAGGGTCGCACGACTGGTTACGGCAAAGACCCCGAGGCTTCAAGGCACCGCATTGGATTTTTAGCATTTTGCACAAAAGATCAAATTGATTTTAGAAATTAAGCACAAGAAGCAAATGAGTATGCCTTTTGGCAAAAGGACATTTGTCCCCCAAAGTCCCATCATGAGCTAAACATTTGCCAAGGTCCATCCCCCAAACAATAAGTTGCCGAAGTCAAGACATTTTCTAAAACTAGCCTTAAAACAAGTCTTGACAAGGATAAAAACAATCATACATATGGTGAGCAAACATAGGCATGCATAGATCATAAGCCTCACAAAAACCAATTTTCATCTCAAAGTTTAGCTAGCTTGCTCAAATGAGACTATGCCATACTATCTAAAAGAGCCTAAGTTTAAAAGCTTGCTACTAGCAATCACACAACTTAGCTCAATCTCAATCATAGCAACAATAAATACAAGGAGACATAAAGGTTGAAGCTTCTTCTAGAGATGCATATTATACATGATGCTTATCTTACAATGCAATGCAAATGCGAGAAAAGTAAGATACATATATACAAAGAAGCCAACTCCCCCTCAAACAATGCCATAAGGATAGCAAACACCAAGTTCCCCCCAAGAAATGCAAAGCGCTCGGCGTCTAGGGGCTTGGTGAGGATATCGGCCAATTGGTTGTGGGTATCAATGTATGTAAGCTCGATGTCCCCCTTTGCAACATGATCTCTCAAGAAGTGGAATCTCACCTCTATGTGTTTGACTCTCCCATGTAGGATTGGGTCTTTGGATAAGCATATGGCACTAGTGTTGTCACAGAAAAGTGGAACACTCTTATAGGTTAACCCATAGTCTCTCAAGGTGAAAGTCATCCATAGAATTTGGGATAAGCAACTAGCAGCAGCAACATACTCAGCTTCGGTTGTGGATTGAGCTACACCAGATTGCTTGCGAGAAGACCAACAAACAAGAGAAGATCCAAGAAAATGGCAAGTACCCGAAGTGCTCTTCCGATCAACTCGACACCCAGCAAAATCCGCATCCGAATAACCACAAAGGGAAAGAGTAGATGATGCAGAGTACCAAATGCCGAATTCAAGGGTGTACTTGAGATACCTGAAAATGCGCTTCACTGCTTGACGACGAGACTCCCTTGGTGAAGATTGGAAGCGAGCACAAAGACACACCGCGAAGTGTATGTCGGGCCTTGTCGCGGTGAGGTACAAGAGGGAGCCGATCATGCTCCGGTACTCCCGCTGGTCCACCGCTTCACCATCAAGATCCGGATCGAGCACGGTGGAGGTGGCCATCGGGGTCGACATGGGCTTGGCATCCGACATGTCGAACTTCTTCATCAAGTCCTTCGTGTACTTGGCTTGATGAATGAAGGTACCCTGCTTGCATTGCTTGATTTGAAGACCAAGGAAGTAGATCAGCTCGCCCATCATGGACATCATGAACTCATTTTCCATCATTGCCTGAAACTTAGACACAAGAGCATGAGATGAACCACCGAAGATGATATCATCCACGTATATCTGAACCAAAAGAAAGTCAGTGCCATGCTTGAGGGTAAACAAGGTTTTGTCCACACACCCCATCTCAAACCCGCGCTCTAGCAAGAAGGTTTTCAGCCTAGCATACCATGCCCTAGGTGCTTGCTTTAGCCCGTACAAAGCCTTCTGAAGCTTGTACATTCGGTTTGGATACTTGGGATTTTCAAAGCCTGGGGGTTGCCTGACATAAACCTCTTCCTCTATGTAGCCGTTTAGGAAAGCGCTTTTGACATCCATTTGGTAAAGCTTGAAGCCCTTAGACGCAGCAAAGGCTAGCAAGATTCTAATGGCTTCTAGACGCGCTACTGGAGCAAAGGTTTCCCCAAAGTCTAAGCCCTCAAGTTCTCTAGCTCCTCGTGCATGGCATTGACCCAATCGGAATCAGAAAGAGCGTGTCCAACATCTCGAGGTTCAAAGGAGGCAACAAATGCAGAATTTGTAAAGCATGTGAGATGAGCAGACCTCGACCTTGTTGTCCTTTCATTTAGATTACCGATCATTTGATGGGGAGGATGTCGACTTTGGATGTGTCGAGGGGCCTCTCTCTCGGAGTGTACCTCCCCCTCAACAACAGCTGGGGCTTGCTCGACGGCGGCTGGAGCTGGATCGACGGCCGCCGAAGAGGATGTAGATGCTACGGGACCCTCTGCTTGAACTGTGGAAGCAGGGACCGGCTCAGGAGCAGGCAAAGTAGTAGGAAGTAATAGTTCATCCTCATCTTCGCCTGGAGCCGGTAGATCACCGTCTACGAAGATGCTCTCCTCCAATTCCCTGTCACCTGCACACTCAACAACACCACTTGTACAAGGCATAGATTCATCAAAGGTTACATCGCAGGACTCCACGATGGTGTTAGATTCCAAGTTCAAAACTCTGTAAGCATGACCATGTGGGGTGTAACCAAGAAAAATGCCATCGAAAGATCTTGACTCAAACTTATCCAAATTACCACGCTTGAGGATAAACACTTGCAATCAAAAGGACGCAAATGAGAAACATTTGGCTTCCTCCCAAAACGTAGCTCATAAGAAGTCACATTAAGAATTGAGCGCAAGAAAACCCGATTGGAAACATAGCAAGCGGTGCTAATGGCTTCAGCCCAGAACCGCCTCGGAGTCCTATGCTCATCAAGCATCGTCCGGGCCATCTCAACAAGGGTTCTGTTCTTTCTTTCAACAATGCCATTTTGCTGTGGAACGCGAGGTGCAGAAAACTGATGCTCAAGGCCATGTTCTCGACAGAAAGCATCAAAGGAGGAGTTCTTGAACTCGGTGCCGTTATCACTGCGAATTGCTCGCATTGCACCAGGGTGTTCATTGAACAACCTCAAAGCCAAGCTCCGAAAGTGATGAAACACTTCATCCTTGCTCTCAAGAAAGAAGACCCAAGAGTAGCGAGAAAAGTCATCAACGACCACAAGAACATACCACTTCCCACCAGCTGAGCGAACCCGAGCAGGACCAATAGTGTCCATGTGAAGCAATTGCCCAGGCTGCTCAGTCATCACTAAGTTGATTGGTGGATGAGAAGCGGCAACCATTTTGCCATGACGACAAGGTGCACAAACAAGATTTTTCTCAAATTTGAGCTTAGGCAATCCTCGGATAAGGACTAGGCCACTTAAGCGACACAACAAGTCAAAGCTCATGTGGCCTAGTCTCCTATGCCATGTCCAAAGCTCAGAAGAGGGTTGAGCAAACAAACACTTGTGAGAGCCAGAGGAAGAAACAAAATCAGCGCGAAAAACTCTGTCAATTCGAGAAATATTGCAAACCAAAGCACCAGTCGAATCAACAACACGAGAAGCATTCCTCTTAAAGATCACTTTATTGCCATCATCCAACAATTGAGAAACAGAAAGCAGATTGTACTTGAGATGCTCTACTAGGGCTACTTCCTTAAGAGTGAAGGAGTCATTTACCTTGACGGCGCCAATCGCTTTTACTCTACCCTTTTTGTTGTCCCCGAATGTCACATAGTCAATTTGCTTCACGGGGGTGAGGCTGGAGAACCATCTAGTATCATCGATCATATGGCGCGAACAACCGGAGTCCATCAACCACTTGTCCTCCAAGCCTCCATCAACTACCTATATAGAACGTGAAGAAAAGATCGAGGGCTCAGTGCTGGGGTTAGAAAGACAAGCTTTAGGAATCCAGCACCTAACCACACGACCTGCAGAAGTAAAAACAGTTCTATGCACTTGATCATTGAAACGCATGGGACGAGTACCACGATAGGGACGACGTGGACCGTCAAAGCGTCTAGACTCACGCCACACGTCACGGGGATACAAGTCATATGAAGGATGACCATATCCACGCTGGGGATGGACACCACGGAGGGGAAAATGTGGGCCATCAAAGCGTCGTGACTCAAGTCCTCTGTTCCGTGAACCAAAGTCATATGAGCGATGACCAAGTCCACTGTAAGCACGAGAAGGAGTGTGAGGCGGATTGTCAACATAGGAATGATAGACTGCATTCCTAGCTAACTCAGCTTGCCTCCTTTCAATTCTCTTCCTTCTAAAGCAAAACTCATCCAAGTGACCATCCCTACCACAAAACATGCACGTAAACATATTTCTGGTTTTTGGTTTTGGTTGTGTAGGTGGTTTGGATTGTTGCTTTTGTTTCTTGACCTCTCTTGGGTTGAAGGATGGTTTTGGGTTTGATGGGTAGTAGGTGTCGGGGGGTTTAAGTTTCTCACTCTCATCTTGGAAGTTGGAGTTTGGTACAAACTTACCCACATTGTCACTCCTTCTCACACCTCTCATAACCCAAACCCAAGTTGTATCCTTGAGTTGAACCTTCCTTAACCCTCAGCAAGTCACTCTCAATTCTCTTTTCACTCTCCTTGGTTCTTGTGAGGCGAGTGGTGAGGTACTCAACTTCTTGGGAAAGCTTAAGGTTCTCATTTTTGGTGGTGACAAGATCACTCTTCAGAGAAACATACACAACACATGGTGGTGGTGTAGCACGAGAACCACTTAGCAATTTTGCCTCTAGCTCTTTGACTTTGGACAATTGACTATCCAAGTCCTGTGTGAGCTTAGGGCAAGTCTTGCAAGCACCCAAGAGCAGAGGTCGAGCCTTGAGCTCCTCTAGCTCTTTCAAAGCACTCTCAAGCTGACTGGCAACTTGAGCATGTACATCCTTCAAAGAGACTAGATCATTCATGACAACTTGGCAAGACTCACACTCTACCACCCTATCCTCATCAAGCTTAGACTTAAGTGAAGCAAGCTCGGCATTAGCAAATTCAAGATCAGATTTAAGCATTCGATTCAGACGCTTAGCTTCATGCATTTTCTGGTCTTGCCTGAACAAGGCATCACACAAGGACTCATTGTCATAGATGGGCTCATCGTGAGATTGCGATACCTTGGCTGTGTCGGAGTCGTAGTCGGAGTGGTGATCATCCCTCGCCATGAAGCAGAGCCCGGTGAAGTCAGTAGTCTTCATGTCCTTGGGCTTCTCCGTCTCTTCCTCAGCACCAGAGATGTCGTCGCTCGAGGAGTAGTCGACGTCGCTGAAAGACGCAACGAGAGCTCTTGAAAGCACCTTCCTCAAGTTCCTCCTGGCACTCTTACCCTTCTTGGAGAAGTGGGTCTTCTTCTTGGGTTCTTCTTCTTGGCGGTCGGTGTAGTCAAACTTCTTCTTCCGCTAGGGGCAGTCGGCGATGAAGTGACGAGGATCACCACACTCGTAGCAGCCACGTGGATCACCACCTCTCCTATCTCTTCTGTTGTTGAAGGAACGCTTGAACTTCCTGATCAGCAAGGCAAGATCCTCCTCTGGAAGGGACTCCACCTGTTCATCTGTAGCTGCAACCAAGGAAGAAAGTGCAAACTCCAAAGCAGACTTGTGGGAGGGGTTAGTCCCATAAGATGCATTACCATGAGAGTCAGTCATTAAGGCCATGCTAGTGGATGCATTGTGATTCGGACGTGACTTCCTAGAGAGCTCGTGAGACTTGAGCTTGCTATAGAGCTGCTCGCAGGTGAGTGTGCCAAAGTCGGGGGAATTCCTCCAGTGCGGAGATCTTCACACCCAAATGTTCTCATCTAGTGAGTATAGCAATTGCTTAGCACGCTTATTGTCAGTGTAAACAAGATCACCACAAGCTCTGAGATGACACACTATAGACTCGAATCTAGCAAACGTAGCATCTAGTGACTCGCCAGGCAGCTGTGCAAAGGTCTGGTATTGCCTGTTGTACGAATCCCTACGCATGGTCTTAACTTGGTTAGTGCCTTCATGATAGGAGCAAAGCGTCTCCCATATGGCATGCGCGGTCTTAAGGTGTGCAATGCGATCGTACTCCTTTCTACCGATGGCGGAAAGCAAGATGTTAACAGCCTTAGAGTTGTTATCGAATTGAGTGACCGCACCTTGTTGCGCCGTCTCCATGTTCTCCGGGATCTTGTAGTTGGTTTGCACAATGCTCTATATCCCAATGCCCGACTCATGAGATAAGCTTGAGTGCGAGACTTCCAATAGGGAAAATCTTCTCCATCGAAGACCAAAAGCTTGATCGCACCTTTCTCCATGTCGCCTTCTGATCACAAAGCCGGTTAAGCTCAACACGTGATCAAACCGGCTCTGATACCAATTGAAGGACCGAGAAGGCGACCAGAGGGGGGGTGAATGGGAGCCAATAAAAATTATTGCAAAGAACTTGGCCTATGTCCCAACTCACCTCAAGAGCAATCACCAAGATCACACACACATGAAAAGCAATGTGTTGACCCTACGAATGATTGTAGATGAGATATAAGCACTTGCGGAAGCAAATCAAGCAAAGACACACTCAAAGAAATGAACCAAAATGATCCAGAACCGGACTAGTCTGGTCCAAGACGGACTAGTCTGGTCCGAGGCGGACTAGTCCGGCTTCGGGTCGGACTACAGAATTGGTTTTTCGGACTTGTCCGGCTCGGGGCGGACTAGTCTGGTCCGGGGCGGACTAGCCCGGCTTCGGGTCGGACTACAAACTTGGTTTTTCGGACTTGTCCGGCTGGGGGCGGACTAGTCCGGCTGTCGGGGCGGACTAGTCCGCAGTCCCAAAAACAGCACGCGCGCAAGATCAAGAAAAATCTCGAAACCCGACCAAACGACCTCCAAAAATCACGAAATTTGAATCCTAGGTGCGTGACAAGATGGGGAACATCATCCAAGTGGATCCATACCAAAAACCCAACAAAATCTCCTCGGATTTTGGATCAAAGTGAAGAACTAGGGTTTAGGTGTTCTTGGACAAAATCCACAAATTCGAAGTGCTCGTGGGGAGATCTTGTAGAAGATCAATTAAGGCATGTTCCCACACATCCTAGCACCGAATCCATCCAAGAAATCCACCCGGAAACGCAGCCAAAAAGGAGATCGAAAATTTGCACGAAAATAGCTCCGAAAATAAGGAAAAAGACAAATTCGGGAATTAGATGGGGAGGAAGAACAAGAGCACGAGATTGATTCAAACAAACTTCATTCCATTGATTCAATCACGAAATCCATAGGTACAAAGCTAGGGCGCCGCCCTCTTCCTCCCTCTCTTGTTGAAAGTTGAAGATACAAGCTCTCACCTTGTTCCCTCTCCTCTCATCTCTCTCTATAGCTCTCCCCTAGCTAGTCCTATCCCTAGATGCAAAATGAATGGGTCAAGAGAGGCAGCCATCTCCTGCCCCCTCTCCCTCCTTATCTCCTATTTTCTTTCCCACAATGCCCTTAAGACATAACACACTCCCACCTACCACTAAGGGCAAAACCGTCCAACTATTTCTCCTTCGCCCGAACGCCATCGGGCCCTTCACGACTTCGCTTCGCCTCGACGCAACCTTCGCGATGGCGCCACGTGCACCACCATCCGCCGCCGCCGGTTTTGAGGCCCAAACCGGGAAACCGTCCGCCTGCCGGTTTTGAGGCATAAACCGGAAAACCACCTCGATGTCGACGCGTGTCACCTCGTCCCGCGAACCTCGCCGTCAAGTCTTCTCGTCCCAGCCGTCGGGACCCTTCACTTGACTCGGCCTCCCGTTCGCCTCTTGACTTTTTTTTTTTGACGAAAACTGTAGGGAAAATCCCCACAGTGCAAGCCTTTTTATATTAATCAGAGCATATTTACAAGAAGCCAGAAAGAGGAGGAGGCTAGGGGGGACACGAAACTAATCTAAGCTAAACTAACCTAAGCTCACACTGTACAACATACCTGAAAGAGACACTAATCTATCAAAAAGACATACATACATCACCATAAAGGTGCAGCCTAGAAAGGCAGAGAGAAGCAGGCTAAAAAAGTTGCAGCCAGTCCCGAATAGCTTGATGGTGTGACTCCTGAATCCTGTGTAGGTGTAGTAAAACTTCTTCTTTGAAAGCTCTCTTCCAACTAGCAACACTAGGCTGCTTGTTGTTAAAAATCTTTGCATTCCTTTGTTTCCAGATATTCCAAGCTGCTGTAGAAAAAATCTCTGTGAAGAACATGTACTGGAATTCCAATTTTGCCTTTTTAATTTTCTCATGAATCTCCAGATCTTCATCCCATAGAATTCCAATACTAAACCAGCAACTAACACTGTAGGGGCATTCAAAGAATAGATGCACTGCAGTTTCTTCTACAGCTCTATTGCACATAACACAATTGTAACCAGACTCCAGAAAATGATTTCTTCTTCTTAACATGTTTCTGGTACTTACCCTGTCAATCAATAGCTGCCAGACAAAGAATTTAATTTTTGGCATGCATTTACTTTTCCAGTTCTTTTGATGAAGTGGAGAATTTTCCAGACCATTAAATTGATGCTTGTAGAATTTACTGGAAGAGTATGATACAGATCCCCAAATGTAACTCCATATGTCATCGTCTTCGTAAGAGAGGTCCATATTATCGATTTCCAGTTGCATATCCAGAAGCTCTTCATATGCCTCATTTGAGAGTGGCAGATGGAAAATTTCTTCAAAAGATTCAGCATTCATTGCCTTATGAAGGGATCCATACTTGTCATTTGAGAAAGAATACAGTCTCGGATATTTCTGTGAAAGAATTGATCCATTAATCATATCATGCCATAGAGAAACTGTATCTCCTTTGCCAATCCTACAATTTGCTATACCTCTGTATTCAGTATTTAATCTGAACACATCCTTCCACCAGAAAGAGCCGACTTCGTTTGCATAATGAGGAACTTCATCTTCATAGTATGTTGACCATATTAAATTGACCCATGGGACATCACTTTTATTGTAGAATTTATCCAGGTGTTTCATTAGGAGTGCTTTGTTTTGTAATCTCAGATTAAGAACACCACAGCCCCCTTTATCTTTGGGTAACATCACTCGATCCCATGCAACCAGATTTGCACTTTTCTTTTCTCTATCATGACCTCTCCATAAACAGTCTTTCTCTGCTCTGATTATATATTCAATAACTTCCTCCGGAAATTTCAATATGCACATGAAGTACATAGGAAGAGAGGTGAGCACAGACTTAATAAGTTGCAGTCTTCCAGCATAATGTAAAAACCTTGAACTTGCACGGCCTCTTGACTTGGTCAACCCGCCGTCTTCATCACCTCCACGGTTTTGAGGCCAAACCGCAAAACCCTCCGTGCTTCTTGTCCGCCACGTGTACGGTGTGGATCACCCTTGACCTCACCCGGCCTCTCGATCGTCCGGACCCAAGCCTCCCGCTTGTTCCTCCCGATCCTCTCGCCGTTGACCATCAAGTTGACACTATTGACCTACACATCATTAGACAAGCAAACACATTTCTCCATCTCCTCCATTCTTCCCAACACCTTCACCAACTCCGGTTAGCCATAAACATAGTCAATATACATGCTCATGCAACCCTCAAAATCCCGCAATTCAAACCCGAACCTCAAATTCAACTCAAACTCGTTCGTTGTCAATTACTCATCACATTATGAACCATGGCACATCTCAACATGGTTCCTCAAAAACCATACGCCGATTGAACCACACAAAATTGTTCACTAGGCTAGCCAGCAGCATCAAGACTGTTTTATAGGATCCCTAGTGAAAGCAAAATGTAATCATTCACGTAATGGTATATATTTTTCTTGGACGCCGCCAATAGAAGTAGGAATTATTATGGCTTCAAACTAGAGGACTTTTACAGTCCATAATACAAGCTAGTATGTCACACCCCAAAATTTCAAATTTTAGAATGTGACCTAAATTTCACTAAATTTTAAACTTTTTAGAATAGATTAAAATTCCGCTTTATTATTTGAGTCTTATCACTTTTATTTAGGCAAAGGAATTATTTTCTAAATAATATAAATTGAAATAGGTTTTATAAATTTGTTTGTTGCATTCATGCTGGTTAGTTGCATTAGGCATTTCTTTGTGTGAACAAATGAATTTCAAAATTCGACAGTTTATATAGTTCGGATTAGTTATCGAATATCGATAATAATCCTATTCCTAACATAGGTCTATTCACTTTATTTATTTCTCCTTTTCTCTTCATTAGTGCAAATGAAGAGAAGCGCCGCCGCACCCCGTCGAATATCGATAATAATCCTATTCCTAACATAGGCCTATTCACTTTATTTATTTCTCCTCTTCTCTTCATTAGTGCAAATGAAGAGAAGCGCCGCCGCACCCCGTCGTCTCTGGCGACGTGGTCCACGGTGGACCCGTAGACCGGTGACTCCACCCGGTCCATGGGGCTCGCAAACTTAGTTCACCGAGTTTCTGGTTTAAATTTAAATCCTTTCTTCTTTTTTGCATCAGCACGACGTCATGCTTACGCAGTAACTCAATTTTTCAGTATAAAAATAATTTGAGAAATGCTAATCTTGCAGTTTAAACCTCCTAACTTCAAATGCTTATAACTTTTGACTCCTAACTCCGTTTCAAGCGATTCTTGCGCTCAAGCGACCGTAGAAACGAGATCTAGCTTTTTTACAGTTTTTGAAGTATTTTGGTACTGTTTGGTGTTCTGTTTCTTATTGCTTGTGCTATGTGTGCTTTGCATATTGCTGTTAAATAGAGAACGCGCAGTTTGAGAACTATCAAGAACAAGAGCGAGACTTTGAAGACTCCGAGCAGCAGCACTTCTATTGAGGCAAGTGTCCTTGACCATTTTGGACCTATTTCTTTCTCCCTCTAGTTTAATCTGCATGCGTAGCGTTTAATATGAATCCTATGTGTCTATATCCTGTTCTACACTATTTCCTTGTCGCCTGGTTGTGGTAGATGACAGTATGAGGATGGGTAGGTCTTGCTTAGCTTGCTGAACTGGGTTGGATGATAATTTGACTAATAATCTTGACTAATGGTTCACTTGAACATAATGATCAAGGACCGGTTAATTCTTTTTAGCAACCTGGACTTTAGGTATGCTGTAACTTGAGCAAGTGGTATGTTTGATGATGGTGCGGTCAGCACGAGACTTTGGTTTGGGTTGGTCTTGCTCAAGTTAGCTAAGGACCGGTTCGTGGAGCGGCAACCCAGGACAACAGCGCAAAGCACAGGGTTGATTATGGTAGACTTGGTCAAGTATTCTGCTGACTTCCCAGTTTTGCTGGTGTTCATGGAAAGGGGGAAGAAGGGTTACTTCCAAACTCAGGTGATTGAGGGGTACTCGTAGCCACGGTGCCAGAGGGGACTACTGTTGCAGGGGTACTGGCAGTAGTGGAACCTTAGCGACGATGTTGGCAGGCTGGGAAGCGCTTTGAAGGACCATGTGGTGTTCTCTTGGCGTCACACCTTGGTAGTGTGATTATGGCAACATGGAGACTTTAGTCGCTGAATAGTGACGGAATCACCATCCTGTGGGTAAAGTTGTGCACCTCTACAGAGAAGTAAAACTGTCATGACAGCCGTACTCACGGTCAGGAGCGGCCTGGATCCTCACATGATTAGAGATGGATGGATGGATGGTTGGTTCTGGTGGGTAACCAGTTTGATGCTGCAAGAGGGTATCTTGTAGTATGGTTTTGGGTGGGTAACCCGTTGCTACAGGTGGGTAACTTGTAGTGTGCTCTAGTAAATAGGTGCTTTAATAAGTGATTTAATTATAGTTGCTTTCTGCTATGAACCATATGTTAGCCTTTCTTTCATATTACCTTGCATGTCATATTTTCCCACACTTGCGGAGTACGACATGTACTCACACTTGCTATTTCCCCTACAATTATCAAATGCTGCTCAGAGATTGAAGATGGCCCACTTTGGAGATGTTGGTGAATGCTAAGCTTGTGGAGCCCCCGGTCGATTGCCTGTGGTGTTATGAAATCTTCCGCTAGCGTTTGTATTCTCTTATAGTCCTGTGAGACATTTATTATAATAATATTCGATGTAAATATGACATTGGTTACTCTGTTTTACTATACTTTGTCCTATATGTGTGAAATTTGATCCTGGGCACACATATAGATGAGCACTCGGTTTTGTTCTTAAAACCTGGTGTGACAGAGTGGTATCAGAGCCGTGTCGACCGTAGGACGCAAGCTTGGATAGAATGGTTGCCAGAAAGTCTTATTTTCAAAGCTATTTTTGAAGGACCAGTTGCTAGTGCAAATGGGTAGATATGTGTGTATGTTTTAATGTTTTGTCTTCACCCACCTATATGCCCTTCAATCTGACGCGTCTCAGAGCTCTATTGGAGCCGGATCGTACGTGTGTTGGGATACTTATCTTTGAGAGTGCTGTACGGGACAGAGTATCAAAAATAATGGTTCTTCTCTCGGATTTTGCACACTTTGAACCTAAACAACTAATGTTCTTTTAAAGCAAGGATGAAAACGAGAAGATACAACCGAGACACAAACCTCTTACATATGGACAATCCAAGAATTAGAAACTCATGAAACAGAAACCAGACACCAGAAACTAGAAACACTTTTTACGAGAAAATGCACTAGACTATAAAAAGGCTCCAATATGCAGCCTCACAAGGAGTCCGTCCAGCTTACTCGTGCACTTTACCTAAACCAACGTAACGTATCTTTTTAGAAAATCTGATTTGTATGCTCTCTTGATCTTTCTTTTCTCTTCTCAACTTGTCTATTCTATGACTATTTAAGTTTTAAATCTTTTCTATTTTGAAGGACCATCATTATTATCCACAGGAGTTTGCCCAAACCTTAACTACGTCATAGAACGTTGTTGTTTGAGTGTGGTATGCCATGATTTGATTTAAATCTTTGTTTGAGTGCTGGTGTGATGTGAAGCGTTTGCTTTACAATCACATCTTTGTTAATATAATATAGTTAGATTAGTTTTAGTTGGGTTCCTTCCTCTACAACCTCATTGCTCTCTCCTACTCTTCTGATCTTGACTTCACGACCAAATTTCAAGACAAAGTGAATAAGTATGGGAATCTCCTTGCCACCAACTAAATGCTTCAAGAAGGCGCCAACAACACAAAAAAAACAAGATGCTGAAAGAAGATGAATGGATCCTAAGTATCAACCTAAGGGGGGTAGAACTCAACGTACGGATAAAGGAATGAGTGCTTCCCTTGGAATGGATGGTGTATGAAAGCTCAAGAAAGGTCATCAAGTTCACGAATCAGAAGTTGAGTTATTTCTTCATTCTGTTTTCTTGTTAGCCACTGAATCTCGGGGCGAGATTCCTGTTAAAGGGGGTAGTCTTGTCACACCCCAAAATTTCAGATTTTGGAATGTGACCTAAATTTCACTAAATTTTAAAACTTTTTGGTATAGATTAAAATTCTGCTTTATTATTTGAGTATTATCACTTTTATTTAGGCAAAGGAATTATTTTCTAAATAATATAAATTGAAATAGGTTTTATAAATTTGTTTGTTGCATTCATGCTAGTTAGTTGCATTAGGTATTTCTTTGTGTGAATTAATGAATTTCAAAATTCGATAGTTTATATAGTTCGGATTAGTTATCAAATATCGATAATAATCCTATTCCTAACATAGGCATATTCACTTTATTTATTTCTCCTCTTCTCTTCATTAGTGCAAATGACCCAACTATCTGCCTGCATCAAAAGAGATGCAATTCGAATATCTTTGTTTGTCCTTTGTTTTACCTCCTTGCTTTCTTTTCTTTTCTTTTCTTCTCATCTTTCAACCACGAAGGATCAATGTCATCCCAGAGTTGTTTGCCTTTCTTTATTCCTTTTTCCTCCTATCGTGGTCTCTGTATTTGGCATAACCATGCAATGATACTATATTATTTTAATTACCAAATTTAGGTCTAAGCAATGGCAGGTGCACATGTCATTGATATGCAACATAAAGTTGGATGTTAAAATAATGCATATCACTTGTGTGTCTTGTGTCTTATACCTAGTCAATCGTTTGTATCGTTTGATCTAACTTCCTTGATCCCTTGTCATTTTGATCTTTGTTAAGTCGAACCAATGTTTCCCTCATAATTCATTTATTTGTCCAGACCTTGATCTATCGAACTGTGGCATTTTCTGTCCAGTCTACGGTTCCATAGCCCGTGCAGGGAATTTTCTTGTCTTATTTATTCCTTTCAGCATCGACACGAAACCCAGCTTCTGCAGCAAGATTTTATTGTGTGGAAAATGTAATTAAAATTCGACTAGAAATCGTTTTCGTTTGGAACAGAAATTAGGAGAGGAAATAGAGATAGAAAAGAAGAAATCGTCGCTCTTGGGCCGAAACGCTGCGGCCCAGTTCTCTTTTTCTTTTTCTTTCCCTCCTTTCCTCACCGCCTGGGCCGGCTTCTTTTCCTTCACCCCGCGGACCATCTCGCCCAGCGCCAGCCTGGGGTCGGTAGCCCACCGACCCGCCGTGGCCTCAACAGGCCCGCTCCGCCGAGCCGTACACCGCGCTGCCTCGGAACCGCACCTGGGCGTGCGTGCCCAGGGCTCCGCCCTCCCCCGAGCTCGTTATAAGCCGCGCCGCCGCCGCCTGCTCAACCTTTTCGCCGTATTCGCCGTCACCTACCGCGCCCGCAAACCCTAGCGCTGTCGCCGCCATTGACGCCGCCTCGAGCTCATGAGGCCGCCCGACGAAGCCGCCCCGGCCGACGAGGACTCCTCGCCGAGGATCTCCGTGACGAGCCGCCCCTAGCCCGCTTGATCTCGACGAGCTCCGAAGCCTGACGCCGCCGCCGAAGACCCGCCGTCTCTCTCGTCCGACGACCGCCGCCCTCGCGACGTCCCCGAGCCCGCGCATTCGTCTAGGTGAGTTCGCCGTCGTCGCCTCGTGCTCCCCGGCCTCTTGCAACAAGCTTCCTCGCACGGAACGCCGTTCCGGCCGTGCGCCGGCGAATCGCCGCCGCACCCCGTCGTCTCCGGCGACGTGGTCCACGGTTGCCCCGTAGACCGGTGACTCCGCCCGGTCCATGGGGCTGGTGAACTCAGTTCACCGAGTTTCTGGTTTAAATTTAAATCCTTTCTTCTTTTTTGCATCAGCACGACGTCATGCTTGCGTAGTAACTCGATTTTTCAGTATAAAAATAGTTCCAGAAATGCAAATCTTGCAGTTTAAACCTCCTAACTTCAAATGCTTATAACTTTTGACTCCTAACTCCGTTTTAAGCGACTCTTACGCTCACGCGACCGTAGAAACGAGATCTAGCTTTTGATACAGTTTGTGAAGTATTTTGGTATTGTTTGATGTGCTGTTTCTTATTGCTTGTGCTATGCGCGCTTTGCATGTTGCCGTTAAATAGAGAACGCGCAGTTTGAGAACTACCAAGAACAAGAGCGAGACTTTGAAGACTCTGAGCAGCAGCACTTCTATTGAGGCAAGTGTCCTTGACCATTTTGGACCTATTTCTTTCTCCCTCTAGTTTAATCTGCATGCATAGCGTTTAATATGAATCATATGTGTCTATATCATGTTCCATACTATTTCCTTGTCGCCTGTTGTGGTAGATGATAGTATGAGGATGGGTAGGTCTTGCTTAGCTTGCTGAACTAGGTTGGATGATAATTTGACTAATAATCTTGACTAATGGTTCACTTGAACATAATGATCATGGATCGGTTAATTCTTTTTAGCAACCTGGGCTTTAGGTATGCTGTAACTTGAGCAAGTGGTATGTTTGATGTTGGTGCGGTCAGCACGAGATGTGTTGGTCTTGCTCAAGTTAGCTAAGGACTGGTTCGTGGAGCGGCAACCCAGGACAACAGCGCAAAGCACAGGGTTGATTATGGTAGACTTGGTCAAGTATTCTGCTGACTTCCCAGTTTTGCTGGTGTTCAATGAAAGGGGGAAGAAGGGTTACTTCCAAACTCAGGTGATGGAGGGGTACTCCTAGCCACGGTGCCAAAGGGGACTACTGTTGCAGGGGTACTGGCAGTAGTGGAACCTTAGCGAGGATGTTGGCAGGCTGGGAAGCGCTTTGAAGGACCATGTGGTGTTCTCTTGGCCTCACACCTTAGTAGTGTGATTTTATATGGCAACATGGAGACTTTAGTCGCTGAATAGTGACGGAATCACCACCCTGTGGGTAAAGTTGTGCACCTCTACAGAGAAGTAAAACTGTCATGACAGCCGTGCTCACGGTCAGGAGCGGCCTGGATCCTCACATGATTAGAGATGGATGGATGGATGGATGGTTCTGGTGGGTAACCAGTTTGATGCTGCAAGAGGGTATCTTGTAGTATGGTTTTGGGTGGGTAACCTGTTGCTACAAGTGGGTAACTTGTAGTGTCCTCTTTCATGGTAATTTTTGGGTGGGTTCTACGTCACATAGTAAATAGGTGCTTTAATAAGTGATTTAATTATAGTTGCTTTCTGCTATGAACCATATGTTAGCCTTTCTTTCATATTACCTTGCATGTCATATTTTCCCACACTTGCGGAGTACGATATGTACTCACACTTGCTATTTCCCCTACAATTATCAAATGTTGCTCAGAGATTGAAGATGGCCCACTTTGGAGACGTTGGTGAATGCTAAGCTTGTGGAGCCCCCGGTCGATTGCCTGTGGTGTTATGGAGTCTTCTGTTAGCGTTTGTATTCTCTTATAGTCCTGTGAGACATTTATTATAATAATATTCGATGTAAATATGACATTGGTTACTCTGTTTTACTATACTTTGTCCTATATATGTGAAATTTGATCCTGGACACATATATAAATGAGCACTTGGTTTTGTTCTTAAAATCTGGTGTGGCATAGTAGTGGCTTTAATACTTGTGAAACGATCGAGATGCTTTTTTTTGGGGGGCTCCAAGAGTTACATGAGGTTATTTGAGGCTAACTTGCGTTGCAAATTAGAAATATTTTTACGTATTATACTCTGTTACAATGTTGTTAGAGACAAATCCAGTACATGACACAGAGAACACGCAATTAATATGCAAGGTGCTATTGGTAGGTTAATGATTCGTTTGATAAAAAAGGTAAGATGCAGAGACACTTAGCAACAGCCACTGTAAATGGTCACTACTCCAATCCGTGTTGTAGGGAAAACTTAAATATCCCTTCTCTAAAACTAGCATTCTATATTCAAGTTTTTAATTGATGTCGTTAGAACACCTTTTCAATGTAAGGGAGATATTTAGGCTTCAGGCAGCCTGCATAAGAGCACCAACCAAACTGATCTTTATATCTGCACTTTTGTTCGGTTTCGTCACCGCAATATCCCTGGAAGAAAATGAACCATTGTTGTTGGTGCCTGTGTTTCTTCAATTAATGATGTTAGGTACGCTTAGGTTGCTGATAACTAGCTTTACCGTGTTGGAAAACAATTAGTAATTTTGGAGCACAATTAATATAAAATCAAGATCTATCCATCCCATCCTGTTGCATAATTTTGGAGCACAATTAGTATTTTTCTCAATTTATTTATGTTGTTGGATCTTAAAATTTTGAATCTTTCCTATATTTACTCTCAAAACTCATAAAGGTAATAATAAATATTATAAAATCTGTTAATTCTTAAGAAAATATTTTCTCGTAGCAACGCACGGGTAATTTGCTAGTAAAAGTAAATAAGACTAAAGGTGGTAAAGGATACTAGAGGACAAGGTGGTAAAGGATTGAAGCATGCATGTTCCAACTTGGATCATAGTGCAACCGACTGCAACATATAGCAGGCTTCTACTTCTCCAGCGCACTACGAGATGTAGAGTGCGTCTAACAACACAGGTTGCATGAGAGTAGATCTGCAAATAACAGTTTCAAAAGAGTTGAGAGAGAGAGAGAGAGAGAGAGAGAGAGAGAGAGAGAGAGAGAGAGAGAGAGAGAGAGAGAGAGAGAGAGAGAGAGCGTAGGTAATAGCATGATCACGAACCTTCCGCATCCGGCACCTATGATAGTGTTCTAGATCGGAACGGGAGACATGAGGGAAAGGAGCTAAATGCAAGTTGATCTTGTGATTAGGGGAGGAAACTAATCACCGATTTTTTTTTATGCTTCCCGAGCATGCAATCTTATTGCCCGGCTGATTACTAGTGTGAGGTTACAAACAGGGATGATTAATTCGCCAGCCTTGGCTCTTTTACACCCAAGTGAATACTTGAATGACGTGAAAATATTGTCCTAGAGTATTCAAACAAGTTTGTAAACCATATTAGGCATGACAACCATAGGAGAAAATGCAAAGAAGCAGTAGTTACAGGCAAAGTAGAAAATATGATCCTGATGCAAGGTTGATTTATAATTACCAAACAATGTAAAATATTTTACTCAGTGATGATATGCGAATAAGTGATGGTTAGTAAAGTTGGTGCACTAGATATTGTGTAACAACAAAAACACCTTTCAGAATATTCAAGAGGATCGTCTGCTGCTTCTCTGTTTATTTGAAATGAGACAGGCAAATAACAGGCATATGCATATCTCCCTAGCTCGGGCACTGAATGCAGAGTGCAGGTGTAGTTGGTCAACCATTTGCATATAAGATAAGAAGGGAGGGAGTAGGGATCGGCCACGGCTCATGTCTAGCTAGGTAGTTCTGGCTTGTTCCAAATGCAAGAACAACTGTTTAATTAGCAATAGAAGAAGGAAGATGACTATGTTTTTTTCTCGAATATGTAGGAGAGCTGCGTATCTTTGTATTAAGAAGAAAAAGGTCGATGACCATTACACAACGCGAACGCTTTTTGTCGTTCGCCGGTAGCCTTACAAAAGGATTAGAGTGAAAGCAGGAAGATGACTATGTGGTGGAAGCTATTAAGCAACTTGTCTAGTGGAAATCGGAGGCACCGGGAATAAAAAATATAGCCAATGAGCATGCAGTGTCAGAACGTTACATGGTCTTACCAGCAAGAATAATCAGAATTAGTTTTAGTGATTAGCGCACTTGCACATCTCAATATTGTAATCAAATTACTCTCTAATTAAAATGCCATATGCATATGACATTTAAATATGCAGCTTTTAGCCATGATTAGGTGGATTTAAATATGCAGCTGATTGGTTAGTATCTGAAAATCATTGTTTAAACGTTGCGTGATAATAAGTTGTACATGCCGGACAAAGACAATACTAGTAGCCATTTAACTAAATCCACCTAATGATGGCTAAAAGCCTAATTTACAAAGTCATTTAGTTTCCATATTTCCTTTTTACATGTTGGTGCAAATTACCGCCCACACTACAGTGCTGAAGCAGAATTAGAAGCTCCCACTCCTTCCGCATGCAACCTAAGGATTCTAACACCCTGTAGATCGAGTGGCGGTCATGTAATAAAGGTACGGATTATCAAGGCTGTAGCGTGGTTGGGATCGCGCTCTTGAGCGCAAATTGCACCTGCAACTCGAGGTCATGTTAGGACACAGAGGGACATGACGGCACATCATTGACTGTTAATGCGCAACTCCCTCGAGGGCATGATCGTTTTGCTGTACCTCCAGCTGAACCAGGAAGCCAAGGGTCTGTGTAGCCCTCCCCTCCCAGAAAGTCATGGGAGTAGAACTATATGATCGGAGTGTAGTGGCGCTCTGGTGAGCTATGACAGGGTCACTGCAGCCCCTGCATGCGTGCAACGGCCGGTCCCGTCTATCGATATTATCAGCAGCCGAACACTGTCATAGCTCACCAGAGCGCTGGCCCTGTTCGGCTGCAGCCGAACACTGTAGCGGATGCTGAAGAATAACTGCGAATGGATGCTGAAGAAATAAATACGAACACTGTAGCTGTTGAATCGCAGCAGGCATGGCGAACAAGCTGATTCAGAAGAGCGACACGGCAAGCACCGAACCAACGCGTGTGGTAGCTGGCAGGGACAGAGCGGGACTGCAGACATCTCTGGTGCTAAGGAGAGCAGAACGACCTTAGTATATGGCAACTGTTTGATTGTAAATCGTCCACTAATAAAATTCAAGTTAAGAGTTCAAGCATTCAGTATTTCAAACTTAGCCGTGAACCATCGATCAGTAATGAATCTTGCTGCCTAACGTTGAACTGTAGATTGTTGAATTTAGTATGCCTAGTAGCTCGTGACTGGCGACTAGTACCCATGATAGTTTCGAAACCTAGAAATGTTGCCTGGAGAAGGAAGTACTAGTAACAACAACTAGGACTTGTGATGTCACTCAAGTTTAATTACTACCTAGCGTTCCTATATCAATTTTACATTTGGAGCCTCCCCGTTATATATGGATCCGACGTGCACAACAACTCACGTCCTCGTGCTCTAAAATCAGGTACCGCGCGTCCTTTACCAAGCTTATTATGTTATATATACCGTAGAACAATTGCTTTTGACGCCAGTGGAGGAAAGATGAGGTTCATGATCTACTTAGACAATCTGCAAGATGAACTGGGAATCGGAGGCACCAGGAATCTAAAACAAACTTGAGTGACATTACAATGTGCAGCAGTCAGATATCCATCAAGTTTCACTTTAAAGGCGGCCGACCAGCAGAGCTAGGCGACCCAGACAAGAAGTCACAGCACGGCTGCGGCGGTGGCCAACGCGCCGAGGCCCACAACGACGGCCTTCTCGAGCGACCCTTTACGGGCGATTGCTACTGCAGGGAGAATCTCCGTCGGGTACCCTCGCACTGAGTCTCTTGGTGTGCCCAGAGATCTGAAGTGGAAAAGCACAGAGCAGTAGAACGTTTCTGAGGAAGAGAGAACACTTGAGCTTCTAATCTTAACAAATCAACTATCAGTACCGTTTGTTAGGCCATTCCAGAGCGGCAAAACTCCTCCTGCAATCTAACTCGACCCCGGGTTTGCTTGGCGTAGTGGTGCAACGCCAGGGAGACGCTGCGGATGACGGTTAAGGGACGGGAAGTTTTTGGAAATTAGGAAATGTGGGAGTGATCAGTGAGCACACGGTGGTGCTCTGGTCCTCGTCAAGAGGAACGACTGCATTCTCTGTCTAATTCTATTCAGTCGTGCTGTGAGCGAAACAAGTTATTTTCACTTTTCGCTTCAATAGTTGACTGACTCAACTCGTGTGAATACTGCTGTTGCTTGAGAATTGAAGCTACAGGTACTGACTAATTAAAGGTGTGATCGTTGCAGAGTATAATTAGTTTGTTGAGTAATACTAGTGTATGTTTGTTTTCAGATTTCACTTTTCAGATTACTTTGCTGAGTAATACTAGCGTATATAGCTTATCTCTGCTTACTGAGTAATATCTCTGCTTGCAGTTTCCTAAGTATAATACACTAATGGGAATTGTATCTGCAGATGTACATGTGAGGACAACCTGGTAACTACAACTTTGTTGGTGATGTCCTATGCTACGCAAAAAGCAAGGATTTCAGAATTGAAGGTTGCTCCTTGCTGAACTAGATATGCTCTAAAGCTGCTAGTAAAATTTTTCATGACATGTATATGATCATATGGATTTTTAGAAGGTTTCCATGTACCAGATCATTAGAACTTACGACCTGTGCCGATGATTCTTGATTTGGCTGTATGTTAAACTCTGTTGTTTGGTAATTGTAATGGCTTGATGGCCGTATGTTGAAATCTGCTGGGCCGTATGTTGAATGTCTTTCTGTTTAAAAGGACCCAGCCGAGATTCCGCTTGCAGGAGTTTTGCTAAAAGGGCCATAAACCATAAAAATACACAGCCGAATACGAGAAATTGCTAAAAGGGCCATAAAAGAATCAGGCCTGTTAATAAAAATGCTAAAAAGGGTGATGTGTAAAATGAAAAAGGCCTGCAGTCAGTTGGGTTTAGCCCACAATAGGTTGGGCTGGGCCTTTGTTTAGCCCACAACAGGTTGGGCTTGGCCTTCTTGGGCCAGCATAGGTTATGACGAACTAAAAGGATCGTTGTGGAAATAATTACGACAAAAGCATAAATTTTCGTTATAAAACATGTTTAAACACATATGATAGGTAACGAACTGATTTTCGTCACTAGATCCTCACAAATTTTATTTTACGACATGTTTTACAGTTTTTGTGACATAAACAAAACGTTATCTATCATAAGATTTTTTTGTAGTGGCAATAGATGCAGTTCAAATGTTCAATGCAAACCCTTTTCCGAAAAAAAAAGGTACAATGCAAAGGCATGTGCACCTTCTGCAGGCGGGTGTATCATTCAAGTGAAAAGCTTCTTCATTTTTCTGATAAATGGTAGTTAGCTGCCGGCTTCGTTCCTCATTTCTCCATTTGTAATCCCAATAGCAATGTGCACCTGTGTGTGAGAGAGAAGGGAGAAAGATGAGAGCGCCTAGTGGACGCCGTAACAAACTTAGAAAAGCAAGTAGATACTAAATGGAATAGGAGATGTCAGGAACCCATAATACAGATAGGGATGGCAATGGTACCCGTTATCCGATACCCGATGGGTAAATACCCTATTTGGGGAAGGATATGGGACAAATTTGTACCCATGGGTATAGAAATGGGTATAGAGTTCTACCCATCGGGTATGGCGGGTGCGGATATAGGCAGCCTTAACCCATATCCGTTCCACCCGCAAACCCGGATTTATGGTTTGGCCCAACAAGGCCCAGCATGTCTTAGTTTTAACCCAGCCCAAGTTAGCCATCATATAAAATCTGGAAACCCTAATCACTGCCCCTCCCTGCCCGCACTCGCCCGCCCACCATCTCGCTCACCAGTCCACGACAGGAGCGAACGACCGCGTCGCGCCGCCGCCTCCAAGTCCACTGCGTCGCGCCGCCGCCTCCAAGTCCACCTCGTCGCGCCGCCGCATCCAAGTCCACCGTGTCGCCGCCGCCGCCCGTCCTCGACCGCGACTTGGCCGTCATCGACCGCGACTTGACGCGCACACACGAGCTGCCAGGCGCGCGCGACCGCGAGCGAGACGCGACGCCGCGCGCCGAGCCGCCAGCGCGCCGTGCACGACCGCGACTCCGCGAGCGGGACACGACGCTGCGCGCCCGCGCCGAGCCGCCGCTGACGCCGTCACGGCTTCGCCAAGGCCGCGAGGCGGCTGCGCGTCTGGCCTCGGGCTTGGGCGGCGCAGGCAGCGGACGAGCGCCGTCAACAGCAGGCTGGCCTGGCTGCTCGGCGTGAACGCCGCGAAGCGCCCAGGCTTGGGGCCTCGATTCAGATCTTCGGCGCCCAGGATTCAAATGGATTTGGTGGACGACACCATGGATTCCAGCAACTCTCCGGTCGACTTCATTGGTGAGGAAAGGTGAGAACCAAGCTCTTCTCTCTCAGTTGGGACTTCCCTCCTATTTGGATTAGATTTTTTCTGTATGCGTGTTGTCTTGCTCTAACGCGGCACGCCGAAGGGACGCTGGCCTGAACCAACTACCAAGAACTCCGACCGACACCGCCGCCGCCTCCGCTGCTGCTGCTACTGCTACTGCTACTGCAACCGTCGCCACCGCTGCTACTGCGAACGTCGCCGCGCCTTCTGCTCGACCGCCAACTGGTGCCGGTGTTGGAGCTTCCACTGGTGGTGTGGCAATCCGTCGACCTCCCAGTGGTGTTGCTGCCAAGAAAATTCGGCTCGCTGCTGCTGGAGCTAAGGACATGAGTATTCCGACGTCGAGTACACCGACCCCAAGTACTCCAGAAGCTACTTCCTCTGGCGCCCGTCTATTCAACTCCTTAGGGTTCGATTTCGAAGCTTGCTAACCCTATTTTTAGTTTGTTTGTCATAGATTTGTCAAACTGAATGTATCATGTATGGTTATTTGATTCCCATTAAATCTGATTTTGTAAGTTGTCTGGATGTAACATGCCATTAATTTACAATGCACAGCAATGTCACGTTTGAGTCTTTTTGCCTAGCACTTATTGTTGTTTTTGTTTTCTTCTTTTAGATTCACTACTACTGGGAGTAGCAGCCAACAAGAATCACAAGGGCAAAACTCACAGCCTATCCAAATTGATGATGATGCTGAGGAGACTGAGGATGGAGATGAGAACTTGGAAAGAAGAAGAAAGAAAAAGCGTACATCTGCTGTTTGGAAGGAGTTTAAAGAGGTAGAAGTCAGGGGTGAAACCAAGGCTCAATGTATTTATTGTCACAAATATATTGGTGCAAAAAGCTCGAATGGAACAAAGAGTCTTCATTATCACCTGCGCATTTGTACAATGAGGAAGATCAAGACGGGTGGGATGAAAGGAAAGACTTTAGCACAATCGTCTTTGAGGTTGAATTCCCAAGAGGGAGGACAAGTATCTGTGGAGCATTACACATTTGATCAAGATGTAACTAGAAAAGCCCTTGCTTCCATGATTGTGCTGCACGAATATCCTTTGTGCATTGTGGATCATGTTGGCTTTAGAAGATTTGTAAGTGCACTTCAGCCATTGTTCAAGATGGTGACTAGGAACACTATTAGGTAAAAAAGAGTATGCATGTATTGTTAATCATAGATACATTCATATGCTTCTCATGCATTTTTTAATATTGTTTTATGCAATTGTAGGAAGGACATAATAGATGCATATAAGGAGGAAAAGAAGAAGGCCTTGCAGTACATGGCTGGAGCAAAGTCTAGAGTGGCTATTACCACTGACTTGTGGACAGCTGAGAACCAAAAAAGAGGATATATGGCTGTCACAGCCCATTTCATTGACGATTCTTGGGCTCTTCGAAAAATCATTATGAGGTAATTGCATTTCTTGCTGCCATCAGTTTTAATTCAGAAACTTGTCTCCATTTCTTGCTGCCATCAGTTTTAATTCAAAAACTTGATTGCATTTCTTACTGCCATATACAGATTTATATATGTCCCGGCTCCGCACACCGCTGAAGCTATTTGTGAGCAGCTATATGAATCTTTGCTGGAGTGGAATCTGGATGAGAAGATCTCAACTGTGACGGTTGATAATTGCACTACCAATGATGCGGCAATTACTGAGCTTATTAAGAAGATTGGTAAGACAAAACTTTTGTTGGAGAGAAAGTTGTTGCATATGCGTTGTGCTGCCCATATTCTTAACTTGATAGTGAAGGATGGTTTAGAGGTCATACAGCCTGCCATTGCAAAAATTCGTTCGAGTATTGCCTTTTGGATAGCCACACCTAAAAGGATAGAAAAATTTGAGGAAATGGCCAAGTATTGCAAAGTCCCTATTGAACACAAGTTAGCTCTTGATTGCAAGACTAGGTGGAACTCTACATACAAGATGCTAGCTATTGCTATACCTTATATGGCTGTTTTTAACCGTGCAACCCGTGTTGAGAAACTTTTTGATTGTGCTCCGAGTAAGGAAGAATGGTCTTTTGCTAAAGATGTGGTTGAAAGGCTGAAAATGTTTAATGACATCACTGTTGTTTTTTCTGGAACTAATTATGTGACTGCAAATGTTCAACTCCTCAAAATTTGTGAGGCTAAAATGAAAATTAAGCAATGGTCTACTTGTGGCAATGCTGTGATTGAAGAAATGTCAGATAAGATGATTGAGAAGTTTGAGAAGTATTGGCAGGACATTCAAGGACCTATGGGAATAGCCACTATCCTTGATCCTCGGTTTAAGACAGATTATCTTCTTGGTTTCTTTGAGACATTATTTTCTGAGACCCCCGAAGTGTGTATGGAAAAAGTGAATGATGTTAGAGAATCACTATATCAATTGATGAAGGAATATCAAGGGGAAGAAGATGAAGATAACACAGAATCAACAGCTCCTCCACTTGGCAATTCTGGATTCTTGTCTTCAATTAGTGCCCGTGTTGCGACTAGAAGGCCAGCAGTTGTGAGAGCTAAATCTGAGTTGGATAGGTACTTGGAGGATGAGTTGATTCCGATAGAAACAGAAAATTTTCATATTCTAGATTGGTGGAAGGTGGCTGGTACGAGGTATCCTACTTTGAGAAAGATAGCACGTGACATATATGCTATTCCAGTTAGCACGGTTGCTTCCGAATCTGCATTTAGCACTAGTGGGAGGGTTCTTAGTGAGCACCGTAGCCGGCTGACCCCGGAGATATTAGAGGCATTGATGTGTTCTCAAGATTGGTTACGGAACAAGTATAAAGGTATATCTGTTTTACAATCAACAATTCTTAATTTTGTTTATCTCCAACATGGAAACTTATTGCATAATTGTCTTGTGTAGATGTTGAAAATGGTGAGAAACCTGAAACCTTTTGGAGTTGCCTTCAAGAGATTCAGGAAGGAATGGAGGTGATGTTCTCTTACTCTAAATATTGTTCAATTGTTAGTTGCATTTTACTCATTCTTATCAAATATTCAAGTGCATTTTTACCTTTGGTTGCAGGGGCTTGCACTTTGTTAAGGGCTGGACGTTGGTGGCTGCAATGAAGTGTTGCTTGGTGCTTTTTGGTTGCTGAAATCTGGACGCACAAATGCTATTTTGGCTGGTGCTTTACTGCTTTTGGTGGCTGCATTGTGTCATGTTTATCTCTGGACATGCATGGCTGCAACATGCAAATGTTGATTTGTGGACATGTCTATGTGTTAGGTTAATATTTGGACTTGTATTATAAACTTATCTAGTACTTGTTATGTGGCTGTAAGCCTAGAACCTTGATATGTGGACAGTGGACATTATGTGTTAGGCTAAGTTGATCTGTGGTGCAGACTGAAATGAGACTTTATATATAATATATGCTTGTGCTAGCTGCTATAATGTGTTTACTTCTTCAATTGATGAGGTATTTGCTCTGGCTAGTGGCTGTATATTTTTGAAATCTGCCGGGTATGGAATACCCGTGGGTACCCGTTACCCACATGGGGTCGGGTATGGGAGTGATTTTTCACCCGGCAGCGGATGTGGGTATGGGGATGGGTATGAATTTCCCCTGTCGGGTGTGGGTGTGGGATAGCCAAACCCGTGGGTAATCTACCCGTTGCCATCCCTAAATACAGATGAACCACCAATGAAGGTGGACACATCAAAGATCAACGTCCTGCAAGTAGACACTAAATGGAATTGGAGATGTCAGGAACCCATAATACAGATGAGCCACCAATGAAGGTGGACACATCAAAGATCAACCGTCCTATGTGGAAACATTGTGAAGAACTTCCCCTCTTTCTACAGCAAGGTTTCTCTCTTGGCGGTGGGCTTTGAGAAAGGAATGAAGTAATTAATTAAGCCTTGTATCCAAGAAGGCAAATCCCAGAAAAGGCACAACAAAGCTTTTCTTAATTGAGAGTTGAGAATGTGCAACTAGTGTTATCAGAAGCAAGTAGATAGTGGAGGGTCAAGGTGACGGAGACACTGAGGTCGCATTCAGGAGTTGAGTAGGTGTAGTGTAAGCTATATGCTCAGCTTCTGTAATTCCATTAAAGTGTAAGCAAATCATATCAAGTGAAAAGACGTGCGTATATCCTAAACTCTGATTAGAAATTCCCGAAAGCTATTTTAGCTCTGATTATTTCTGTGCTGTCAATTGCCCGAACATTGAAGCAAAAACATTGCTTGAAGCAGTGGCTCTTTTTGGCTCCTTTTGCTTGATTTTTTCCCTCCGTTCCGAGATGTTTGCTTTCTTGTTATTCGCCTTAGGGCCTAGAGAACTTCTTCAATGAAAAATCAGTGGCTGCACTTTTGGACTAGAGAACAAGGTAATTTTAATGCAAGCTTTGCTGATGCTTATTGAGCCGATCCATTAGTTGCCATTCTTAAGCCGCCCTGTGTACGATGGCTACAGCAAGCTACAGCGAGTGCAAATGCACATGTTTATCTGTAGTGGTTGGTGAAATCATTCTATTTATCAGCACCAGCTCCACCATCTCATGCTCTTTATAAATGGTAGCACGTTTCGTGGCTCAGTTCTCCATATTGCAAAGCCAAGAGCTGACCTGGTAAGTGAAGAGGAAAAAAGATGAGCCGTATCAACTGTTTAGACAAGCAGTAACATCTTCATGGAGTTGGAGACATCGGGAATGCAAAATAATCTTCATAGAGGTGAGGGCGACGGGCCATCACAAACTGAGAAAAAAAATTCTCCGTTCTTCTAATACAAACTTGAGTTGACATAATAAGGTGCAGGAACCATTAAGGTGCATGAACCAGGTATCCGTCAAGTTTCGCTTTAAAGGCGCCCGAGCAGCAGAGCTGGGCGACGCAGACAAGAAGTAGCAGCACGGCTACGGCGGTGGCCAACGCGCCGAGGCTCGCAAGGACGGCCTTCTTGACCGACCCTTTACGTGGTGATGCTACTGTAGGGAGAATCTCCGTCGTGTACCCTCGCACTCAGTCTCTTGGTTTGCCCAGATATCTGAAGTGGACAAGCACAGAGCTCTGCAGTAGAACGTTTCTGAGGAAGAGAGACCACTTGGGATTTTAATCAACTGTCAGTACTGTTGTTAGGCCATTCCAGAGCGGCAAAACTCCTCCTGCAATCTAACTCGACTCGGGGTGAAAACAGAGAAACACGTTATTTTCATTTTTCGCTTCAATAGTTGACTGACGCAACTCGTGCGAATACTGCTTTTGCTTGAGAATTGAAGCTACAGGTACTTGATAAATTAAAGAAGTTGTGATCGTTGCAGATTAAGCAATAGATGCAGTTCAAATGTTCAATGCAAACCCTTTCAAAAAAAAAAAGGTTCAATGCAAAGGCATGTGCATGTGCACCTTCTACGGGTGGGTGTATCATTCAAGTGAAAAGCTTCTTCATTTTCTGATAAATGGTAGTTAGCTGCCGGGTTCCTAGCTCATTTCTCCATCTGTAATTCCAATAGCAATGTGCAACTGTGTGTGAGAGAGAAGGGAGAAAGATGAGAGTGCCTAGTCGACGCCGTAACAAACATAGAAAAGCAAGTAGTTACTAAATGGAATTGGAGATGTCAGGAACCCATATTACAGATGAACCACTGAAGGTGGACACATGAGAGATCAACCGTCCTATGTGGAAACATCGTGAAGAACTTCCCCTCTTTCCACCGCAAAGTTTCTCTCATGGCGGTGGGCTTTGAGAAAGGAATGGAGTAATTCATTGAGCCTTGTATCTGAGAAGGCAAATGCCAGAAAAGGCACAACAAGCTTTTCTTAATTGAGAGTTGAGAATGTACAACTAGTGTTATCAGAAGCAGGTCGATGGGGGAGGGTCAAGGTGATGGAGACAATGACTTCGTTCAGGAGTTGAGTAGGTGTAGTGTAAGCTGTATGCTCAGATTCTGTTATTCCATTAAAGTGTAAGCAAACCATATCAAGTGAAAAGACGCGCATATATACTAAACTATGATTAGGAATTCCTGAAAGCTATTTTTGCTCTGATTATTTATGTGCTGTCAATTGCTCCGATTATTTTGGCTGCTTGGCTTTTTTTTCCCCCTCCGTTCGGAGATGTTTGCTTTCTTGTTATTCAGGCCTAGAGAACTTCTTCTCCTTCTTAATGAAATATGTGATTTGCACATTCTAAAAAAAAAAAGCAGTGGCTGCACTTTTGGACTAGAGAACAAGGTAATTTTAATGCAAGCGTTGCTGATGCTTATTGAGCCGATCCATTAGTTCCCATTCTTAAGCCGCCCTGTGTACGATGGCTACAGCAAGCTACAACGAGTGCAAATGCACATGTTTATCTGTAGTGGTTGGTGAAATCATTCTATTTATCAGCATCAGCTCCAACATTCTCATGCTCTTTATAAACGGTAGCACGTTTCGTGGCTCAGTTCTCCTTATTGCAAAGCCAAGAGCTGACCTGGTAAGCGAACAGGAAAAAAAAAATGAGCCGTATCAACTGTTTAGACAAGCAGTACCATCTTCATGGAGTTGGAGACATCGGGAATGCAAAATAATGCTTCATAGAGGTGAGGACGACGAGACATCACAAACTGAGAAAAAAATTCTCAGTTCTTCTCCCTATCTTTGACAGTAGAGGTACCATTTGTGAAAGACAAACTTAGTCTCTGTCAAAATGGAGCTTCACAGAGGTGAGGCGGGAAAGGTTCGATTAAAGCCCCTGCGTGCGCCCATAGGCGAGCCGGGCCGCGAGCGAAGAGCAAAGCTGGCCCGTGGTATCTTTCAGCCTCTGTTTTTCCAGTTAAGCACCAAGTATCTGTCTGGCGGTGTTCCGGAAACTGCACCTGCACAAGGTTCTTCAAAGCTCATGAGTTCAGCAGCTTATTATCAGAACCACCTACATTCATCATCGGCGTGCAAATCTTCGTCTGAAAGACTGCCTTCTGAGTTCAGAAACACCAAAGCTAGGAGGTGAAAATTGTCATTTGTCCCTTCAGGACTCAAGAAAAAATGAGTGGGTGGTTGGTAAATGGAGAAGAGCCATTGATGCACCATATTATTACCCACTGCCTCATACGCTGATAAAAGGGAGTCGTAATATATCTTGCCAAGCTCATTATTGTCTTTGACAGCTCGTATTGCAAAGCCAATCCAAATCTCTGGTGATATAGAACGAGGAGGAAGTTGAGATCATGAGAGTGTGTATTTGATGCCATTGAGTACCTATTTCACCAGAAATGGGATCAACATGGAATTGAAGGTGTCAGGAAGTAAAAATAAAGGTAGAGTGGGCTGAGAAGGCGCGGGATGTCGGAAGCAAGTGTGCACTGTGACTTTGCATGGGAAATTGTCTGGATGAGTCAATGACTAGTGATATACCTCAAGTCAGTGCGCTAGAAAATGAAATTCTCACATCTCCTTTTACGGAGGAAGAAATAAAGCGAGCGATCTTCCAAATGGAGCATAATAAAGCTCCAGGACCGGATGGCTTCCCAGCTGAATTCTACCAAGTCTTTTGGGAAGTTATCAAGGCAGATCTTATTGCTTTATTTGAGGATTTTCATGGAGGTCGACTAACCACTTACAGCCTTAATTTCGGGGTAATTACTCTTCTACCCAAGAAGGAATCGGCTACAAGGATACAAGAGTATCGTCCTATTTGTTTGCTAAATGTCAGCTTTAAAATACTGACTAAAGTAGCCATAAATAGGATTGGATTAGTGGCAGACCGAGTCATTAGGCCTACTCAGACAGCTTTCATGTCAGGGCGTAACATCATGGAGGGAGTAATCATTCTACATGAAACCGTTCATGAGTTACACCGACGTAAGCAAAATGGAGTCATTCTAAAGATTGACTTCGAAAAGGCATATGACAAAGTAAAGTGGACCTTTCTGCAATAGACCTTACGCATGAAAGGTTTTTCTCCCACATGGTGCCAATGGATTGATAATTTTGTATCCGGAGGACATCTGGGAATAAAGTCAGTGATGATCTTGGGTCATACTTTCAAACCCATAAAGGTCTGAGACAAGGCGACCCTCTTTCTCCCATCCTCTTTAACCTCGTAGCAGACATGCTAGCTGTGATGATACACGGAGCAAAAGGGGATGGGCAGTTTAAAGGAGTAGTGCCCCACCTAGTAGATGAGGGTCTCTCTATTCTCCAATATGCAGATTGTAACACCCCAAAATTTCAAAAGAAATAAAAAGGAATAAAAATCAGTGCGAATTTAAATTTTTGTCCAACACTTACCTTGCTATGAATTTTTCAAAACCAAAATTCACTAAATAAATTAAACATAGTTAAAATATGAGATTTTCTGAAAATAAAACATGTGCTCAAGTGTTTTGCCTTCATTTAAAAAACTACTAAAAATTTGAACTTTTTTTTGAACTTTACAACAAATAAAATAAATGTGTGCAAAACTTTGAATTTAAAAACCCTTGGATTTTAAACTTGCACAAAACCCATCATATGCATTTTGTAATTTATTTGGCTTTATTTTTGAGTGTTTGATCGATTGTTGTATTTGCCCGAATTTGAGGTTCATTCAAATTCGAAATCCCAGAAAAGAAAACCCTTTTCCTAATTCCTAACCCCTCTTGGGCCGAATTCCCTTTTTCCCCCTCAGCCGGCCCAGCCCATCTCCTCTTCCTCCTTCCCTCTCCCTTTCCAGGCCGCAGCCCAGTCCGGCCAACCCCGCGGCCCAGTCCGGCCCGCCTCCACCCTTCTCTTTCCTCTGCCACCACCAGACGGCGCCCATGCCGCCGTGACGCCGTCGTCTCGTCAACCCCATCGCCTCATCTCGTCGCCCACGTGAAGCCCCTCCGTCGAGTCGCTTCCGTGCCCCTGTAGCCGCTCCGTGCTCACGTCAAAAGCAGAGCGCCCATCCCTCCTTTTTGACCGGCGCGACGACCCGCCATTGACAGCGTGGCCGAGCTCCCAAACCACGTCGTCTCGTCGCGTCGCGTCCTCGACCCGTCGCGTCCGTCGCACTGGAGCTGCTCCGCGTGCGCGTCACGATGCAGGACAGCCCATCCCTCTCCCTGCCAAGCCATCCCGTCGGCTTTTACTCCGATGACCCGAGGGACGACCTTGACCCGGACGCCCTCCGAGCCTCCCCCTCGAGCTCCGCCTATAAAACAGACGCGCGCCGCTCTCCTCTTCATTTCCCCACTCGTCCCTCCCCTCCTCGAGCTCCACAGCTCACCAATTTCCCTTTTTCCCATCTCTTCCTCATCTCCGGCCACCGCACGATTCGCCGCCGACGAGCCCTCTTCCTCCCTCTCCTCTGGTCACGTGCGACCCCACACCTCCCTACTCCTCTCCGGGAAGCTTGCCGAGCCAGCCCCGGGCCGCGCGCGCGCGAATGCCGAGCACCACCTCGCGCCGCCGTCCCCACGCCCTGCTGGCCATCTCCGCGATGCGCCCGGCCTAGCCGAGGAGCACCCCAGCTCCGCCTCGGCCCCGCGCACCTCGCCGGCCGACAGCAACTCGACGGCGAGCATCACCTCTTCTTCCCCGTCGAGCGCCGCCGTCGCGCTCCGCGCCCCGTCCTCGCCGACTGCGTCTCCGCCTTCCCCGCCGGTGAAGGCACCACACTGAGTCTCGCGGCAACGCGCCGCGCCTCCTGAGCCTTTTCTCCGTCCCGCTCCGCCACCGGAGCCCCCAGCTCGTCGAGCGCCGCAACCTCGCCGCCGACTCGCGTCGTCGCCCGCGCGCCCTGCTGCCGCGCATCGTCGACAACGCCCGCGGTGAGCTCGCCTCCTCCTCCTCTCTCTCCCGGGCCAATCCTCTTCGAGTATGGCCCGCCAGAGCATCGGTTAGGCCGCTCCGGCGAGCCTTAGCCATGGCGCCGCCGCCTCTGGCAAGTCCGGCCACCGCGCGCCGCCCTTCCCCTCTTCCTGCCGTCCATCTCCCATCCAACGACCCAGATTGATCCGGTCCACCATGGACCATGGACCCGAGCCCCAGACCCGGTCCATGAGACCGTGGACTCGGCCCACACCTTTTCCAATAGAAAAATAAATCCGAAAATCCCAGAAAATCCCCGGGGCCCTGTACATTTTACAGATAGGCCCCTGACCTTTTCAGTAATTCTGTTTAGGTCCTGTCTTTTTACATAAACACCCTTATACTTTTCTATAATTACCTTTCAGTCCTTGTCTTTTTATACCGAGGCCCCTAAAGTTTTCTATAATTAGAGATAGGTCCCTAGATCTTTTCTGTTCTTACATATAAGTCCCTAGAACCTTTCTGTAATTATAAATACGCCCTGGAATCTTTAATTGCCCATATCTTTCCATCCGTAACTCCGTTTCGAGCGATTCTTACGCTCACGCGTTCATAAAAATGCGTAGTACCTTTTGGTACTAATCTTGAAGCTCTAGATTAAATCTATGAGCCGTTAATACCCTAAATCCCTCTCATAATAAACCCATCGTATGTCGTCGACCCCGCATATCACCTATGCTCGCTAACCTTTTAGCGTTGACATTGAACTTAACATATCTTATCGCATCATTTCATATCAAAGTATACAACCTCCGTTGTTCTCACTCAGCTCCAACCCTAACCTAGTTCACCCATCGCTCAATCAATCTTAATCCCATGTTACCACTTATCGTTACCAACCTCTATCGAAGTTATTAACCTCTCTACAAATTGTCTTTCATTGAGTTTTATTGGAGTTATTGTTCGTTACTATCTATTTGGCTAGATTGTCCTTTATTGGTTAATTGTTGTATTTTATTTGCAACCGTGCATCATAACATGCATAACCACGTACACGTACCACAGTCATGTGCTCCGCTCATGACAAATAACTAGTAGCTTACTCTTAATAATTAACTTAGTAGATAATATAATAGCTAATCACCATTAGGTAATACCATAATCTATAGGTAAGTAATTAAAGTGACACATCTTGCACTTGTACATGTGTCGCATGAACCTTTATATAGGCTACGACCTATATAAAGACTTAGTGCCACAAATGTATGATCAACACGTGCATACACTATCTCCACCTTCACGTACACGCATGCATTTCTCTGTTTAGCATCCCTCATTTACCTAAAAGCCCTAGTGCTTGAGACATCACTCCTAATAGTCTTAAGATAATAAAATCTTCCTAAAGTAAAACCTATTGCATCATACATGATTTATGCCTCTTAACCTTCATTGATGTTCTATCGATTCTTATTGGAGTTTAACTGGATCTTACTTGGCCTTTTCGATCTTTATTTCTTTTGCGGTAGTTTGCTTATACGTTGTGTTCCTATGTGCTAGCTTACACGAGATCCGAGGAAGAGCCAGAAGAATTCAAGATCAAGAAGATCCAAGCTGCAAGGACGAGCCGAAGGATCCGAGCCCAAGGACGAGTCAGAAGATACAAGCTTTGAGGAAGGACTTGAAGACATCGACTTCGACAGAAGAATCTGAAGACCAAGTATTGGAAGATTAGGATATCGTTTTTCAGGCAAGCTCTACTTCCCCTTGACCATGATTGAACCTACTGTTTTCGCAATGCACCTATATGGCCTGCTCTAGTATTATGCATTACTTGTTATTTTACTGCTTGTGTAGCTATGATCCTACTTGCTTATTGACATTGATGTCTGTTACTTAAGACGTTAATATCTTAATCCTTGTTTACCCTTGTTTACCTGTCACCTTGATAACCCTAGGATAGTTCCATCATTTCTATGATGGCACGATCACCTTGCTACTAGATATGCTTAGGACCCCGCAATGTTTATACATTGCCACACCTTCTCACATACTTGCTTTTATAAATGTGTTAAATAAGTTTGGTAGTGTATGTGATACTTGGGTTAGGAGTAGCACAACTGTGTTAGGTGATGATGATGATGACGGTGATGATGGGATGGGTTGGATTGCGGGCAAGGCCACTAGTGAGATGTTGATGGTATGATAGTCCCCTAGTGTGGGAGATCTGGTGCTTGCCCGGCCACACAAGGACCGGTTCTGACGCCCGTTAACATAATGATTCTCGTACAACCACGGAACCTGTATGGGAAGGACTTACCCTACCTTCTTGGTACTCTTGCATTTCCATCTGGAGGCCGGTCGAGGCAACGGAAGCTCAGGAAAAGATCCGGGAAACGTACCCGTGATCCGGCTCGCGGAACCCGTTGTCGGTTCACGGGAGTGCCGCATGTCCTGTATATGTTGCAGGATCCTGCCATCAGTTACAGGAGCACGACATACCTGCTATCTACTACAGGTGTACTGTGCCAATGTGTGACCTTTCATGTCACAAGCCCCTGGGTTGGATTCCGTGGTGGAATTGTGAGACTAATCGGAGAAGATGGAATAAGCGTTGCGTACCCCCTTGCAAAGGGTGCGTAGCCCGTGGGAAAAGATGTACAACCTCTGCAGAGTGTAAAATTCATCCGGATGGACGTTGTCACGGCATATGACACATTATTGTGGCGCACGTTGGATTAGCCACCTCTCTTATCCCTTGGAGTGTGAGTGGGTTGTAGTCGACCCGTGTTTTGGAATTGATGGCATGGATGCCGGGTCGGTATGACCCTTGAGGTCAGAAGGCCCAACTAAAACTTGGGAACTGGCGGGAATATTTCATACTCCCCCAGGGCCAACCAACTAAAATACTGACAATTAAATCTCCTGTTTTATCTATAAATCCTTCACTTGCTTTAGTGAACCCTGCATAAAGCTTGCTTGCTGCAAATGAACCATACAGCCTATTCCTTGCTCAGTCCAAATATGCATGTATATATACCCTTGTGTAGTGTAGGGCTTGCTGAGTACCTTATGTACTCACGCGTTTGCGATTGTTAGGTTTAGTAGGAGAAGGCTTCGTAGAAGACGACGACGCTTTGGTTTTCGGTTCTACTTCTCAAGTCTGCTTGTGGCTTTGGGTCAAGGTCTTCCGCTGTCTGCTTCACCGTTAGTTGGTCGGATGGACTTGGATAGTTATAAATCCTTGTCGTGCCGCCACTAAGGGTCCCATATCAGGTATTATCCTTATTTACCTATTCGAAGTATGCTTTTGATTATCATATCTGTGTTTTGTGCATATCAGCTACTGATCCAGAGACTGATACATGATGCACATCATATTCCAGAAATGGGGTATGACACAGATGACACCATCATCTTTCTAGATCACAACCTAGAACAAGCGAAGAATATGAAGCTATTATTGTATGTCTTCGAACAATTGTCGGGATTGAATATTAACTTTCATAAGAGTGAAATCTTCTGTTTCGGAGAGGCACAACAATATGAGCAGCACTATACGCAATTGTTCGGATGTGAGTCAGGCTCCATGCCATTCAAATATCTTAGAATTCCTATGATCCACAGGAAGCTAAGAAGTAGCGAATGGAATGGAGTAATAGAGAGATTTGAGAAAAAGTTGAGTGCTTGGAGAGCTAAACTCATGTCCGCAGGAGGTAGATTAGTACTCCTAAATGCGGTCTTGAGTAATCTCCCAATCTTCATGATGTCCTTCTTTGAGATACCTAAAAGGTCAAAAAACTAGATATAATACGATCTAAGTTTTATTGGGAAGGAGAAGGACACAAGCAAAAATATCACCTAGCGAAATGGTCCATTCTGTGCAAACCCAAACACTATGGTGGCCTTGGAGTTACTAATCTCCAAGTTGAGAACCAATGCTTACTCAGCAAATGGTTATTTCAGCTACTCAATGAGGATGGGTTATGGCAGCGCTTGTTGATAAACAAATACGTTGGGAGTAAAGCTTTGTCCCAAGTGCAAGGAAAGCCCGGGGACTCTCACTTTTGAGCAGGACTCATGAAAGTCAAACAGGAGTTCTTAAGTTTGGGGAAATTTCAGGTCAACAATGGAGAACAAATAAGATTCTGGAATGATACTTGGTTGGATGATAAATCACTAAGTGAACAATACCCCATCTTATATAACATTGTTCGACACAAAGAGGCCACTGTGGCCGAAGTAATGAGTTCGACCCCACTCAATCTCTCCTTCCGGAGGGCGCTTATAGGTGATAAGCAAATTGCTTGGGAAAGAATGGTGAACAAACTCATCACCATCAACCTAAACAATACCCAGGACATTTTTAGATGGTCACTACATAGGAATGGACAATTCTCCGTCCGTTCCATGTATGAACAGTTGATGGTATCTGATGTTTGCATCCAGGCAAAAACCCTCTGGAAACTAAAGCTCCCCTTAAAAATCAAAATTTTCCTATGGTACCTTGGCCGTGGTGTTACTCTCACCAAAGATAACCTTGCTAGGAAAAATTGGAGAGGGAGCCAAAAGTGTAGCTTCTGTAACCAAAATGAAACTATACAACACCTTTTTTTTGCATTGTCATTTCGCTAAGCCTATTTAGCGTATTATTTATATTGCTTTGGGTATCCCACAACCTCTTAGTATTTCTCATATTTTGAATGGTTGGACAGGAGCAATTGGCACTCAAAACAAAGGGGTTCTTCTTGTTGGGGTGGCAGCCATTCTTTGGTCTATTTGGCTGTGCCGCAATGATATTGTATTTAACAAAAGGTCATGGACTACTTTTATGCAGGCTATCTTCCGGGGAACTTATTGGTTCAGGTTCTGGCGGTTGCTGCAAAAGGAGGCTTACAGGGAGGACATTGTGGCGGTTTGTCGCTCTTTGGAAGTGGTGGCAATGCATTTCTTCGCCAACAATGGATGGCCGCATGATGCTAGGCTATGTGCTTAATTAGCGCTCCCTTTGTTTCAGTTCATGAATTTTGTAATAATGAGACCAAACGGCTGTATGCATCAAGTATGCAAAAAGCCGGAAACTTGCTTTGTAAGTTATCCATTATCTAAAAAAAACAGAGTGGATTTTTAGTTTGATTTAACAAGAAATTTAACGAATTTTTTCACTGTTATTCTTTTTTGAAGACTTGAGGACTCATATTCTTTTTTGAAGCGGGAAAAAAAGAATATGAATCCTCAAGTGCGCTCGTTGGACTAGGAAAAGTGACGAAACTGAAAAGAGCCAGTACTCTGCAAAAAAAAAAGGAGGGGAGCCAGTACCATATGATGCCTGGAGTTCAAATTTACAGACTTCCTCCATTTTTAAAAGTCGATTGTTCAGTGAGTCTGATACAGTTTCTCGCAAAAAAGAGAAAAAAGTGAGGCTGATACAGAAATCATCTGAACTGGAAAGGGAGTAATAACTGAAAACAATTCACTATCTGTTGCCTTGAAGCCGATTGTAAAAGCGCGTTATGTTCCGAATATTGTGCACGAGGACCTAGTGCTTGAATTTTTTCAAATCAAATGCTCGGCTGGTGCGATTTTGACTGGGCTTAATTTGTGCTGCCTCTCTTTGCGCGTACCACATGCTTGTGGTTCAGTGCTCTCCTGAATGCTGGGGAGCAAAATGTATGCGAGCAGCAGCTCCACTCAAGGACTAGAGCACAGTGATCCTCGTGTTTTAAGTAGGGGATCTGCTTTACGTCTAAATAGAAACAAGGACTAGAGAACCGTGATCCTCGTGTTTTAAGTAGGGAATCTGCTTTTCCTCTTAAATAGAAACAACATAATTGCAGTCACATGCATTTCTCTGTTGACAGTGGTGAATCGTTGATGAGTACAAATTGCCGCCATGCTCCGATAAATAGGGATGAAAGCAAAACGGGAAAATAAGCTAAATGAGGCTCGTTTTTTATTTTTCCTGACCGCAACAGTTGGAAAGGATATACCCAAACAAATAAAATGATTGTATTTGGTGAAAACAATTATGAAAACAAGTTTAGACTCTTCTGATTGTTTCCGTCTATTTCTGTTTTGTCCAGAAATAACCGTAGGTATTTTACCGGTTTAGTCTAACATCGTGCTGCACTTGGCATGATAGTTTTGAACCCCACTTGATTCATTACTTACTCAAAACTAATCATGAATTCCCTTCTAGTGTGCAAAAAATCAAAACTCATAGCACGAGCTCATATTTAGAAGGGAGTCTATTGTTGAGCGTTTTATGAACAACCCAGACAGTGCTTGAAAAAGTTGTATAGCCTATGTATGTTATAACAGGATTATAAGCATTCTAACGATCACTGTACTTGGCAATGTTACATTAACACCAATTTGAATTGTGGCCTCAATGATGACTTCTCTTAGCCATAATTCAACAATGAAGACGCTTGATGCAAAACACAAAGTCAATAACAGATATCACAATCAACACATGACCTACATTTACCATACCAATATGTGCAGAAAGCATTGGAATAATTTGTGCCAGTTCCAGGTTATGCAAGAAACTAGGAACTCAATGTGTGAATCAACGACAAAAAAAGAAGGCAACATGGTGACAGACTAACAATATATTTACCCCGCATATAATGACATCTGAAACAGGAAGCTAAAATGAGCAACAGAAATATTTTGCATGAACCACAACACCATTTTAGCAGCATAGGCTATTATGACTAAACTATCTTCTAAGTATTACATACACATGAAGGCATGTTTATCAGCAGAATGAAGTCACTTGATTGCCGGAATTAGTCCTCCTGACGAACCACCGGGAGATCCTTTTCCATGGAAAGCAGATTGCCTCTCCGGTCTGCCAATTGGTTTTGGAGGCAAGGGAGAAGCAGACATTCCACCATCTGCACTTGAGTCGCCCTTCAGGCTCAGCTCAGACATACTGTAAAGGTCATTGTCATTTAGCGGAGGCTTTGAATGCACAGCAACAGGCTTGACAACCTCATGCGGTGCTTGTGCCGCACCTGGTGGTGCATAAAAAACAGGAACATAACCATAGTATGGTACTGGAACATATGCAGGGTGGTAGTACGGAGGAGGAAGCATCATGGGGTAAACATAGGGGGGCATTGCTTCTGGCATCACCATCCGTGCTTCTCCAGGGGTCAAACTTGAAGCACCTGAGTCTTGTTCCATAAGCTGAGGTGCCACTACAGGAACTGAAACTGGAACATGAGCTGGTGGTGGGACCAAAGCAGGCGTTTCCACAGCCAGAGGAGGAGGTGGTGCAACCACAGCAGCAGAAGAAACTACAGGTGCAGAAGGAGCCACAACAGGATGTGGATCCTCCAAATGTTGTTCCATCTCTTGTGACGACGAACGAGAAAGCGACTCCTCAGCTGACTGATAAAAAAACAGACTTAAGTTTCGGGTACACTTCAGGAATAGATACATAGAAGATGATTAACAAGTCTTTACAATTATCATAATTCTACATTTATACAACTGTAAGGCAGAAGGCAAGTGTGAATATGGGAAAAAAATTAAAATAACCTATGCAACCATGTTTAGATAAAATGTACAGGCAACTGCAAACAATCTACTGATGCAAAGGTCAAAATGGAAAAACAGATAAGCATGATTTATCGTCACGAGTGAGCATGCTTCATGTTTATCTAAGGCAAGCAGCTGCACAAGACTTGCAAGCACTGTAATGGTATAAGGTAGGAAAAATGCAGCTGCACAGATTACATGATGCACCCACACACACACACACCAGAAGCAGAAAGAGAGAGAAGCTCACATCATCTATCACCATATCAAAGAGGCTTGATCTCCTCTTCCTTCGATGCACATTTGTTTGGCGATTGAAGTACTTTTGTGCATGGCTAGCAACTTGAGTAGGTGTCCTCGAAATAACATAGTTACGTGATATGCCGCGCCAATCACCTTTCCCTAACTTATTCAACCCAAGTAAAAACTTTTTGTGCTCCTCCTCAGTCCATGCCTCACCTGTAACCAAATAACAAAAATGGAATTATGGCTTCTGCTTTTTAGAAACCTGACCAAAAGAATTCAAATATTGAGCATGGCGGCCACACAGGAGGATAAGCATTCATAGTACATAGTGTCCAAAACTTCTTCGTATTCAGAGGCATGTAACGGGTATGTCATCACACATGACATAAATGCGCAACGAAATAAATATTTTGATTTCATGTTGTTGCGTATAACTCCAACATTCATGCCGTCAACCGAGTGAGCAATGCCAAATGACACAACATGAGTGCCAACAGCATAACTGAAGCAAGCGTTAATGTTCCGAAATTTGGGTCCTATTTAGTCAATTGCATTAGTTCATTACCAAGAGAGGGAATAACTTTGAGAACAGACCAAAAATACTACACAAAGAATTGGGAACACTAAGCATCGTCTTTGCAGCTAAAATTCCATGGCTTGAAATTAGCAGTCACCGCAGACCAGAAAAGCTTGTATGTTTCACAAACCAAATCAGAGGAGAAACTAAAACCTAAATTCTCCAGTATAATTCCGTAAGCACGTTCAGATACTTGAACGCTCCCAATTTAAAAATAGCAAAGTGCCATTAAAACATCCCAAATCTCCAACCAACCCAAATCAAAATCACGAATTCCTTCAGCAGGCAGTCGAGTTCAATCATGAAGCAAGCTACCGATTTCACGAAAACGTCAACCTACAATTCTTCTCACTGACCTTCCGGCGAAGAGGCCACTATCACAACCATCACGAAAATAAACCAAACGACGCGTATCAAAATCGCATCTTTCTTCACACCACAATGCCTACCGCCACACATAACTAAAAAATAACCCAAACACCTAACTTTTCTGCGGCCTGAAAACAGGGCGAGGGAGGCTGCGATCCACGAAAATCCGGCTATCTCACCTCGCTTCTTGGGCGGCCGCTCCCCATCGGAGCCGTACCCCTCCTCCCTCCCGCCACCGCTCCCCTCGGCGAGGTGAGCGATGTTGCCCATGCTGGCGCTCTTCCTGATGGGCTTGTCGCCGATGCGCACGCCGAAGAGCTTGACGGGCCGCGCCGTGCAGGTGCGCGCGTTGTGGCCGTGGTGCCCGCACTGCGAGCACCGCCGCGGCCCGTCCCCTCCGCCTGCTCCACAACCGCCCCCTCCCGCGGCCGCAGCGGCGCCCGCCGGCGGCACGCCGTCGCGCGTCATCGTGGTGGTGGTGGCGGCGGCGACTAGGGTTGGTGGAATCTCTTTATTTTTTTTTTAATCTTATCTCTCCGGATTTTCTTTTTTATTCCCGGGCCGTGACTGGGGTATTTATTTGAGGGGCAGGAAAAATGTAGAAGTGGTGGAGAGGGATACGGCGCGGGATGAGCTGGAATTTCAGAGGGAAAACAAATTCCTTATTTGTTGTGGACAGTGGAGTTTGGATTATTTGGATGGGGTTTGGGGAGTTTTTAAAAGTTTCCTGGATTGGTTGATTAGCGTGGTCATCAAGGAAGTCAAGAGATATAGTACTTCGATTTGTTTTGGATTGTGCTGAGCTGTTCAAGACAGCATTAGAATAATCGTATCGTAATCTGGATGGTTTATATAGTGTATCATCGAAGGATTGGGATTTGGGAGTAAACTAAACGGTGCACGATCGAACCGCAAAATTCACTTGAATTTATCGGTTTTTCCTGAAATTAATATTTTTTATTCAAAGAAAATTGTTTTCTTCGTGTTAGCTATTTAGCTCAGCAAGAATGAAAATTATCCACAAATAGAAAATAACATCATGACATAAATTTGTCATCTTAGCGGTGGATATTTTGTCAAAAAAATATTATTTCTTTAGATCTTTTCGATTAACGGTGGATATTATTTTCTACAAGATGAATATTTGTCAGCTTAGCATTAAAAAGTACGGGAATTGTGGATATAACTAGAAAAGAAAATATCGCAACAGCAATTTTGAGCCACCAACACTTGGTTTTTAGGTCATTATTAGAATCTCATGTCATGATTTGGTTCCACATCCCTATCAAAAACCGTGACCACTTGTCAACTTCAGCAGATTCCAACTAGATTTTGACTAAATATAATCTCTTGTTCAGGAACAAAGGAAGCTTGGATGATTGGAGGCAGAACGAGTGGGTGGTGTCTCACCGCCCACAAATTAAACCAACGGATCGCGCTGAGCGGTGCGGGGCGGGGCTTTTGCTGTTTCGTGATGGCGACGGTCTCTTATCCTTGGCAAGATAAGGCGATCTTGTTGTCAGCTAAATCGTGGTTTCCTTTGGCTGCGGTGTGTCCAGCCAAGTTAGCCAACAACAGGTTGAGCTAGTGACAGAAACAACGACGGACACAGGTGTAAGATTATTTTAATCTTTTAATGTGGCCCAATGTAATATAAAGAATAATTCTAATATTAAAAATTTAGTATGATGGTTGCTAAATATTATTGATTTAGAATTATGGGTTTAGTCAACTCTTTAGGCAATCAAGAAATTATCTAAAATCAGCGCAACACAAGGAGAAAAAAAAAACCCTAAGCGCCGCCTTTGATCCCCCTCCCTCTTCCTCTCCGGTCATCCACGGGCAAGAAGAGGGAGTGAGGATCCATTTCTTTAAGTAGATCTAGTAGTTTGAGTATAGTTTTTGTCTCTTTTCTCTTCGACAATCTAGGTGAGGATGACAAATTGTCTTGCGTTAGATCTCTATTCATCTTTCGTTCTTGTGGTTTCTTCTATGAAGATGTGATGGGGTATAGGGTTGGTGTCTATGGTGTCGTCGTCTAGACCAGGGTTTGGAAAACCGGAGCGAAAACCGGTAAACCGGGAGAAAACCGGGGTTACCGGTCCGGTCCGGGTAGTAAAACCGACCGGTTTTTCGGAAGAATTTGAACTGTGTTTCGGAGGGAACCGGTAAACCACCCGGTTTTCCCGGTTTACGGACCGGTTTTTTCGAGATCGGTTTTGGCGGTTTTTCCGAAATTGTGAACCCTGGTCTAGACGAAGATGATGACGGTTCTATTTGGAATAATGGTCCTCCGGCCCTCTCTTTGTCTCAGCAGTGTTTCATCTGGCACTGATGAAAGGCTTGTGAGAGATTTGGTTGCGTTTGATGGTTGGCGGCGTGGAAGCAGATCTGGATCCGACTCGGGCATAGCCCCTCCGATGTTTCTTATGCATTTGCCAAGATTCTTCTCCAGACGGACGACTACTGCGGTCTTCAAAAGTCTATGTGCGACTGGGGTTTGTTCGATCTTCATGGTTATGATGATTGAGGTGGAAGAGAAGACTTCTTCAAATTTGATTGTAATTTTCTTTTTTAACTTTGTCTTGTTTGCCATGTTCACACGTGAAAAGGCATTAGTGCTTGTTCGCGATGGGTGTCTCTTGGCAATAGGCATGATGGCTCTTGGGCAACTATAAAAGCAAAACAAGACTTGTACAAAGCACACATTTTGTTGTCTGTTCCATCGAGAGAGAACGTAACAGCATAATTAAGGTAACAAGAAGAAGAAAGACATCAAAAAAGGTTGCAACATGGAGCAAAGTCCATCTGTCTACTATTTGCTGTCGAAATTTTCATGAAACTCGAATCCAAAGATCCGCATTATTATGGTTAATTTTCTTACAACAGACGTGGCGTGAATGAGGTAGAATGTGTCCACGCGTTGTGCATGACACGAGGTCTCACTTTGCCACGTCAGCGTAGGGGATTTGATTAATTCTGACACGGGTGGGATCATGAACACAAAGCAGCAGTGATGCAGAGCGGTGGAAATATGATTGAAGGAAAGGAAAACGGCGTCAAGCAATTATGTAGGTATGATAGGCCAGCAAATTATGGCAGGTTCTAGGGCAAGCTGGTGGCTGATTAGAGAGTTCCATGCACACGTTTTTTGTTCTTTTTTTTTTTTTGAGAACTAGTTCCACGCACACGTGCGCGTGTATTGTTCGTTCGGTGCAGCAGCGCCAAATAAAAAGAAGGCAAGGCGACCGCAGCAATAGTGGGCTTAATTAAATCCCATGCGCCCGCGAGGCCTATTTCGCATTTGAGAAAAGTCTAATTCGCCTCCCTTAACTATTAGAGGTTGCGTAATTTTTACCTCCAACTATAAAATCAGATATCTAATACCCTGAACTCATCATCCAAATGCAATTTACCTCTTTAGGCGGTTTTGAGAGCGGTTTTGTCCTACGTGGCGAGGTGGATCCCATATGTCGGATGCCACGTCATTTTCTTTTTTTCTTTTTTTTCTCTCTTCATCTCTTCTTTTCATTTTCTCTCTTCCTCTCTCCCACGCGTCCGCACCGCCGCCTGTGCGCCCACACAGCCGCCCCTCCCGCGCGCGTGCCGCCGCCTGTGCCCGCCCGCGCCGCCGCCTGTGCGCCCGCGTCACCGCCCCTCCCGCGCGCGCGCCGCCGCCTGTGCCCGCCCGCGTCGCTGCCTGTGCGCCTCCGCCGACGCCCCTCCCGCGCGCGCGCCGCCGCCTGTGCCCGCCCGCGCCGCCGCCGCCCCTCCCGTCCGCGCCGCCGCCTCTCCCGCGCGTCGTGGCTCCGAATTTCGCCACTGCTTGGCTGAGCCACCATTGAGCAAGGGAGGCGAGCCGCCGTTGAGCAAGAGGACCAAGGCGGCGAGCTCGGCGATGGCCATGGAGGAAGGGGACCAGGGCCGCGAGCTCGGCGCGATGGCCATTGAGGAAGAGGAGTGCGGCGTGAAGGCCATCGAGGAAGAGGAGCGGGACGGCGAGCTCGGCGCGATGGCCATTGAGGAAGGGGAGTGTGGCACGAAGGCCATCGAGGAAGAGGAGCGGGGCGTGACGGCCATGGGAGGGGCGGCGGCGCGGGCGCGTGGGAGGGGCAGTGGCGCAGGCGCGCGGAAGGGGTGGCGGCGCGGGCGCACAGGCGGTGGCGTTGGCGTGTGGGAGAGAGGAAGAGAGAAAAAAAAGAAGAGAGAGAGAAAAAAAGAAAAAGAAAATGACGTGGCATCCGACATGTGGGACCCACATCACCACGTAGGACAAAACCGCTCTCAAAACCGCCCAGGAAGGTAAATTGCACCTGCGTAATAAGTTCAGAGTATCAGATATCCGATTTTATAGTTAAGGGTGAAAATTGCGCTACTCTCAATAATTGAGGGGGCAAATTAGACTTTTCTCTTCGCATTTCCCCAGGCTCATTCGTGGGCTTCATGCCCGGACGGGCCGAGTATTCGGACACGATTGATTACGAGGCGAATCTCTGCTCCTGTGGGCTGGGTTGCTTTGCGGCTGCCGAATCTGCTCGTGTGGGTTGGGTTGCTTCGCGGCCTCGAACAGGCAACGGTGTCGGGTGTGGCGTGCACTCCTGCCAGTTTCCTCCTTTGGGGGGCGGCGGTGCCATTGCTTCTCCGTGCACCGCAGGCATAAAAGGTGCTGGCGCCGAGCCGCCGACGACGGCAGGAAGAAGAAGCATGCAAGCATCGGCGGTCCTTTTTCATTGGGTGCGAGCTGTCTAGACCGGACTGTTCCAGGCGCCGGCCGGCACCGCAGCCGAGCCGACCTGCTCTGCCTTTTCCACTTTCGAAGCCCCTCCTTCTCCTCGGCGCGACGTGGTGTGTGGTGCGTCCCGTCCCCGTGCGACACGTCAGCACCCCATCACCTCGTCGTCGCCGCCATGACCGCACCACGACCCATGCTTTGCGAAGCTTCCGGACGCGTTCTCGCCACACGTGGCCAGCCCACGTCACTAGACTCCTCCGCGAATCCCTCGACGCAATCAATACCGCCACCACCGGTCCGCGTCAGGGGAAATCCGGGGGGGTTCGGTGCAAAACCGCCACCACCGGTCCGCGTCAGGGGAAATCCGCCGCGCTCGCTACTCGACGCTTCCATCCGTCCGTTCCTTCCATCCCCACCACCAGCAACCAGCTGCCGCCGCGTCCCAAGTACGACCACCTCCCTCCCAGGAAGAGGAAGGCACGCGAGAGTACGCGACACGACACGAGAGCTCCCTCTTCCCCGTCGTCCGACGACCCCACCTGCAGTGAGACGGCGGCGCACCGGCCATGGGCGGCGAGGACGCCGCGGAAGTGCGCGCCGAGGAGTCGGCGTCCGGCGGCGTCGACGTCTGGAGCGACGCCGTCTCCTCCCACGCCCCTGACCACCTCCTCGTCATGGTCCACGGCATCCTTGGCAGGTGCGTGCGCCGTCTTCCGTCCCTCCCTCCCTGTGGCCCCTGCCGCCTCAGGTAACCGGCTCTCCGGTGACCGGGATTGTTAGGATCGGGAGTCGCCGCCGTCTTTGATCGCAGCGGTGCGATCGATGTAGAGGCTTGCAGCTGTCACGAATTGGCGAGCATTGCGAAATGGGGAATCTTTTCGGTCGGGAGCTGAGGCCCCCTTCTAGCTTGATGCGAGGGCAACACGCACGCAGGATAATGTTGCTCGGTTGATGACCGATGTGCCCGTGCAATGCGCGGTGCGGCGTGCTTACAGTCAATAAGATCGTACATTCTTGTTGATTTTGTTGGAGGGACAAAGTGGTTGCTCTGTTATAGAGAAATTTGGTCAGGAAGCAATAATGACTCTGCAGATAGTAGGACTAAAAGAGTTTTGAATCCTTACTGTAGGGGAATAGAGTGTTTGATATTGGAACAGGCAAGTGAGGCTGATTGCTGAGTAAAACTTACCGTACGCAAGATTAGTTGCGTAGTACTCCCTCCATTTTTAATTATATGATGCCGTTGACTTTTTTTTGAACTTTGACCACCAATATAGATTTAAATAATTAGTTTTCGATTGTGCAATGAATATCATTGGATTCATCATCAAAAGCACTTTAAGGTTAACTTATACACTTAGCTATTTACACAAATATTTTGAATAAGACGAACGGTCAAACGTAACGAAAAAAGTCAACAGCGTCATATATTAAAAAACGGAGTGAGTACCATTTTCTGATGCAACTGAATTGTTCGCTTTAACTGATGTCTGTTGTCGCATGTTTATAGTTTCTTTTCCGAACTGATGACACTTTCGTCAATATTTCCTTTTCTTATTATCTTCCACATTTTCGAACAGTCAACAGGACTGGCAATATGCGGCTAACGAATTTGTGAAGCAACTCCCTGACGATGTGATTGTACACTGTAAGTTGTCATTTTTCTACTTTTGGTTGCAATGTACAGTGCCTACTACATTCTTTTTCTGGCAATTTATTTTTCTTGTGAGGCATATCTTTGTTTCTCTAGAAACATCTTACAAGAATAAATATATGTTAGAAACTTTGTAATGGATTAGACCCCTCTCGCCTTGGTCCCAGCTTGAGGGGTCCTTGTACGGACCATCTTTTCTTCCCTATAATACAAAGATACGCAGCTCTCCTGCGTATTCGAGAAAAAAAAAGAATAATTATATGTTCAGCAACGAGAAATTTAGTATCAGATGTTGTCTGCTGATGAGAAGAATGTTTATAGCTTTGCTACTTACAGGACTTTGAGTAACAAAAAGAGTGGCACCACAAATATGCTCTGAACCAGTGCTAGAATTCTGCAATCAGACATTTGAGCGAGTAACAAAAATAGTGGCACGAAGATGCCATAAGCCATTGACACTACTATTGATTCTCATGTTAATATGACCGTTTGACCAATGAAAGCATTTGTAGGTCTTTAGCTTTGTTACCACCTAGAATGGTTCAACGTAACGTTAGTTGTTTAGCTCCGCATGCAGTTTTGCTGGCAACTGGCTGTAGTTCTTGTTTGGAACTTTATTTTATAAAGCAAATCCATTGATTCGGAGATGGGCATCTCTTTGGAGAGACCAGTTCATAAACAATCTTTTTTGTTGAACCAAATTCGTTTTTTAGTACTGTGAGCTTTTATTTGTAAATTAAACCATGTTTGTCATCAGAAACCCTGAAAAGACCAGATGTTACTAGCTACTATTTATGTACGAGTTTGACATGGTTCTACCTCTACTCACTGGCACTCACAGTCACAGCTCTATAGATTTCAGATGCTAACTTTGAGCATTGCTACATAATTACCATAAGTAATGCCAGTTGACCCGATAAGATTAGATGTATGTATGAAGCTTCTGTGGTGCAAATTTAATTGTTACGATTTTACAGGCAGTGAGAAAAATGCATCAATCTTGACTTTAGATGGTGTTGACGTCATGGGGGAACGGCTAGCAGATGAGGTAAATTTATTTCATCAGCAGATGTGTTGATAACTACAAAGCTAATATTACAGTGTTTTTTTTTAAAAAAAACTCCTACCTCAAAAACTATTTTCTGATATGATGCCTATTCTGTAAACTTGAATTTAAGCACCATTTGCTTTAGATGCTTACTTTCTGTTTTCTTGTCCAGGTGCTTGATGTAATTAGTCGAAAGCCAGAACTCACCAAAATTTCTTTCCTCGCACACTCCGTCGGAGGAGTAGCAGCAAGATATGCAATTGCAAAACTCTACAGAGATCCGAATGGCGCGTCTGATGGGAAAACTAAAGGGACCATCTGCGGATTGGAAGCAGTGAACTTTATTACTGTAGCAACGCCTCACCTTGGCTCACGAGGGAACAAGCAGGTAAAGTTGTCAACTGCCTTTCTTTGGGAAGCTATATTTCTCTCGTTGTCTTAACACATGGATGGTAATATTCTATGCATATTTTGAAGGTACTAAAAGAGCCATTTTCTTAGGTCCTCTACATTAGTGGATGCCAATAGTTTTGTTTTTACAGACTTCAATCATTTGATGAATTTAAAAAAAGGCGTTCTATAGGGACTTCTACAATCCTCTAAACCTTCTGGTTAAGAGACAAACAATGTATTTCTTATATAAAAAAACTCACACAACAGTAAAGAGCTATTTACTCATCACCTTTAGAACCCTTTGATATACATTAGCTAGTTCACATGGGTGTAGCCTAGCCAATTATGGCTCGATTCTGATCATCTATCTAGATATTAATGCTTGGGTCTTCCCTACTCGAGTTTTCGTCTCTTGTAATAATCCTAATCTTCTCGTAGTTCTAATGAAGGATTTCGAGCTCGTTGATGGCATACCTGCCACCAATCCCATACCGCTTGAATCTTTGTTCTGTAAAATCAGATATTTCTTTCATGCTTCATACATCTAGAATCTTTTCTGAAGGACATAATAGTTTTACATGTACTGGCTGTTCACTATTCTGTTTTTACTTGCATCATGGAATTTGGTACATAGAAAAGGTCCCAAGGGATAGCTAAATTCATACAAACCTGTCTAGGAATTAAAATAAATGTCTTTCTTATACAGTGAAAAAAATTTACACAACTCTTGTCAAAGTTCAAGATCCTCAAACTACTAAAAGGAAATCAATCCCCTTTGCCCACCTACCTTTTATGATGCAATCTATCATTTATGTGATTTCTGTAAAAGAAAAGTTCTCAATGAACAAATGTTATTAGCTTCCAGTTTTGTTCGAGCTTGTGCACGTACCATGGGTCATTGGCATAACTCATTTCCACTTTATTTGATGTAAGTTTCGTCACTGTTACAATTAGGTCCCATTACTGTTTGGATCTGTTGCAATGGAGAATGTTGCTTCTCGTATTGTCCACTGGATATTCAGGAGAACTGGGAGACATCTCTTTCTAACCGACGGTGATGAAGGACAGCAACCACTGTTGCAGCGTATGGTTGAAGACCATGATGATCTTAAATTTATGTAAGGTTTATCTTGCTTTTGACAATTTTTTAGTTATTTTTGCTTCTTCCTTACATTGTCAATGATAACTATTCTAATAGTGCTTCAATGGCACTTCTTTAGATCTGCGTTGCGGGCATTTAAGCGGCGAGTTGTGTATGCAAATGCGGACTGTGATCGTATCCTTTACTACTTCTAGATATCAAAGTATTTGTATATACCGTTTGCTTTACTATTTAATATTTCAGATAGCCATTTCCTTAATTCATGAAATTCAGACATTGTAGGCTGGAGAACGTCATCCATTAGAAGAAACACGGAATTGCCCAAGGTATGTTTACTGATCCCTTATTTTTGGGGGGATAATTTTCTGTGGAAAGAACTATATGATTATCTATAACGCCCTTCTCTTGTACGGAAATTTCGTATTTTCTTGATGATCTGCACTTCTTCAGTGGGTGGAACCCTTGTCTGAGAAGTACCCTCATATAGTACATGAGGAACGCTCAGAAGAAATCAACGATGAGAAGTGCGAAGATTCCGCGAAAGACTGTGATTTGGACATCTTAGAAGGTTAGTTTACAGTGATGCATGTATACAATTAGTTCTTTTTATCTCTACTTCTTAGAAACTATATTGTTTTCTTGTTTCCTCTTTTTGTTTGCGTTTTTCTTCGTGTAAATGATGCTTCATTGGATCGGTGCTGTGTGTAAAAGATAATGTTGCTTAAAGCTTTGACAAAAAAATGATTTATCATGCTAAATATTTGAGCAAATCTGTCAACTTGGAAATCGTCTCAGCGGTGTAGTGTAGCCTTTATAACTTCTAAGCAGAAAACTATCGTACTGTTTATTTGTGGTATTTTGGTTTGGCCACCAGGCATACATTAATTATATAGGATATGGCATGGCATGGCAGCCAAAAATGTCGTCAGGTTTTGCTAGTTCACCACACTGGCCGGAGTATCGTATGAACTGTGATATTCAACATAGTGACTGGTGTTCTGCATAGGACATCTGCACATTTGACTACAGGGTTAAGTTGCTGAGAAAATTCTTAGGGCAGTTTGTCTGTTTTCCAGCACCTAACATGATTTTACAGCTAAGGGTTTTTATCTGTTTGCTGTATGTGTCGAAAAATTCCTCCTCCTGGAATGCTTTTTCAGTATTTAATGGAGAGATATTCAGTGACATAACATTCTAGAACTGGGCGATATTTGAGTACCTAGAATCTGTAGAGACGGCCCCTCATTTCCCTGATTTCTGTACTTCGGATCACTTGAACATGTTTCTGGACAGCATCTCTCTGTTACGTTTATGCAGACCAAATACATAATTACTATGCTGTTATACAAGGGCGGTTGAATGATTACTGATTAGTAAATGCTCACTTCTTAGACCTAGAAATAGAATATATATAGTTTTCCCAGTTTCCTTGATTCTTCTTGTTGACTAACAAGCCAGCCTTGTCTAGAAATTCATTCACATTTTAAGCCTGCATTTAGTTGCTTCATGGAACTGTGCTACTTGGTATTTGGATACAGGGAAGACAAAATACAATTTGTCGAAAATAAAGAGTTGCATCTCCATAAAGCTCAGAAATTCTTTGCCCTGTCTAGCAATAATGCTTCATCAGAAGAAATATATGTCGTGTATTGCTTTCCTTCATTTTGTTTTTAACTAAGCTAAAGGTCCTTTTTTTAGTTCTTGCTAGTGTCGTCTCTACCCTACCCTAACTTGCTTGGGATTACTTTGTTGTTGTATATGTCCTTCTGCATCCATTCCTGTCTTATTTTTAACCTTAGTTCACAATTCACATTATTTGCTGTCCCATTGTTTGTGGGAATTTCCCACTACCTTCCTTATAAAAATAGAAGTATTACGATGATTAAGTGCATGCATATTTATTCACATTTGTATGTGTACTTAAGTGGTCTTTGAACCTTAAGAAAACATAGCGATGACTTTCTTGTAAGTCCAATCTGTGTTTCTCACTATGTCGTGATATTTTGTTTGAAATCATGACTTTTGACTTCCAAATGTAAAAGTTAGGACCTGAAATATTAGACATGATTAATTAGCAAGCCAATCTGTTGATTTCAAAACGAGTAGATTCATGTCTCAAATTCAACAGTCAACTGAAAAACTATAATCCTGGTGATAGACCGTAAAGCCTATTTTTGTCAAATATTCTCACTGTGCCTCTGATTTCAAAAAAATAGACTATCCAACATAGGACATATGTATGAAGACAAAAGATGGGGCGTGTCTTTTCCATTTTTGTTTGGTTGTATTATATTTCGTTGAGCTATGTGCTCGTGGCACTGTCATTTGTTTCATGGAATTGATATCTCAACAGCTAACGCTGATGTCATTTTCTTAAAGTTCTTGGAAATGATTTCCTTTGACCGGCATGTTTCTAATTTTCCGCCTGTGTTGTCATGCAGAGAAAATGGTGACGGGACTTCGAAAAGTTTCGTGGGAGAAGGTAGATGTTAGTTTTCACACCAGCTTTACGAGCTTCGCAGCGCATAGCATTATTCAGGTTTGTAATCTCTTCGTTCGTTGTTTTATTATATTAGTGGTTGCGTTGAGTCGCTTGTAATACTGATCCCCAGCTAAATTTCCCGCCTTTCACGAGCAGGTGAAGTACGCGTTTATGAACGAAGGCGCCGATGTGATACAACACATAATAGATCACTTCCAAGTCTGAGAATCCTTCCCTGACACGGCCTGGTCCAGTTCATAACCACTGCCATGCAGGTCCGAGTGCAACAACCGCATGTCCGCATGGCAACTATGGTGAACCTGCAGAGCGCGGTGGCTGCCATTCTCATATACTAAATAAGATTCAGATTTTTTTTTTAATTGTGTTGTTGTGCAAGGAAGGGTCTCGAATGTGTACATAAGAGGAGTGCCACGCGGAAAGCGGGGACAGTGTTGGACATGTAAATGACACCTATATATATACCAGAAAGAAAACAGCTTGTTCAATGTTAATGCCAAGAGTCTGTCTTTCTGGGATGTGTTGTTGTGATGGAACTCTTTTCAACAAATGTTGGTTTTTGGTCAGAGATATGGCCAGTGGTCGGTCCGTATCTGCGCCATGCGATCTTCAGTGGTCACACGTGAGATGTGACGTAAAATGTGTGCTGTAGCAAAGGTTGCTGTTCTCACAGAAAGCGTGTCCTTGTTTATGGATGACGAAAAGCTTGTCGGTTCTGTTCGCATGGCGCGACCCCGTACGCATCTGTGTCGGTTCTGTTCGCATGGCGCGACCCCGTACGCATCTGAATCCACCGCATATAAAGCCGAAAGGGACATGGCTGCTGCAGAGTTTTCTTCCCTGGTGCAGTTCTTACCGCTGTTATGCTTGGTCCAAAACTCCAAATGCAACCGCATGGCAACTGTGGTGAACCTGCAGAGCGCCTCCGCGCCTGCAATTTTCATATAAATTATATTCAGATATCTTCTTCTTTGTTATGCTGTTGTGTAAGGGCCTGGAATGTGTACATACCAGGAGTGCCACTGAAAGCGAGGTACAGTACTGCACATGTAAATGACGCCTACTTTCAGAAAGGAAGTACTACTAGCATGTTGATGCCAAGAGTCTGTCTGTCTTTCTGGGACGTTCTTGTTTTTGAACTCTTTTCAACAGAGGCTTGCTTGGTCCATAGGAGCGCCATCCATGCGATCGTCAGTGGCCACACATGAGAGAAATGATTGGCCTAAAAGTTGTGCTGTACAGTAGCAGATAGAGGTTGCTGTTTTCACAATGCAAGTACAAAAAGCTTGTCCTTGTTTATATTTAGTAAAGAAAGGCTTGTTGGTCTGGTCGCACGGTACGCATCTGAATGAATCCAGCGCATATTTAGTAGTAAAGCCGATCGAAAGGGACATGGCCGCGGGCGCACTCCCGCCGACGTACGTGTGGGTCGTCGTGGCCGCTTTCGTAGAACAGGATCGATGGTGGATGACGCCAACTCCTCCATCTGCAGCTGCAGCTGCATCTTTGTTTGTTTGTACACACCTGGCTGGGTTCCACCTTCACGTCGGCAGCAGTCCAGTCCAGTGGGCATGGAAGGGAGGCTGGCCGACGGCGCACTCGCGTGTATAACTAGTAAGTCGGTCACCTCCGTCGTCGTCGTCCAATACGTCCATCCATGGTCACGTCCGGCGTTCTTACTGAGCTCCTCCCCTCCCTGACTTTCCATGGTCACGTCCGGTAGGTGACGTGTGTCGGTTCAGGCAGGGGCAGCAGCGCTGACAGAGAGAAGCTCCGCTGCATGCCGACCACGTCGGAACATGGTTAGATGCCGCGCTACCGCCAGCGAGTGCCATGTATGGCGTCACGGCCAGCCAGTGCGCGGCGACGCCGCGGCGTGTGCGCGGGGTGTGTACGTGCGTGCGGCACGGCGAGCGGTGGAGGATGGTCAAGTCAACCAAGTCAGCTCGAACGAAGGTCAGCTCGCGATGGATGGGCGCTGGCGAGTGAAGGTCCAGCCGTCGCGGCGCCAGTACTTTCACTCGCCTAGCATTGACCGCCGAAACAGAAACAATTGCACGGAGAGGGACGCCGGCCGCACTCCCCTCCCTCCCTCCGTCCTACATACAGGGGCGTTGAACATTTCTTCAGTACTACGGACGGACCAATTCCAACTCCCCAGCCCCCGGGCGATTTCCTGGCCTCAAGCTTTTACTTCTGGTTGCAAATGTCCTCACCACTGCGTCGTTCGGATCGTTTCTCGTGCGGAGATTGGAGGGGAATAAGCTCCCGCCAAGGAAGGCAACCAATCCGTCGTCGATTGACCCAGTCGACTCTGCTTTCTTCCTTCCTAGTACCATCTCTGTTTCGTTCTGGGTCCAGCTTTCGCCTCAGCTTTATTTCCTCACTAGCTAGACTTTAATTGTACACATCACGGCCTAATGAGCTCTGTCTTGCCTGCTCATTAACTTCTCTGCCTTTCTTGTGAGAACGAGACATTGGAACAGCGACTTAGTAATGGTAGAGTGATTTACCTGTATACGGCCGGGGAGCCATACTAACCTGTTATTAAAGATTGCAAAAATGGGGCTGTGTTTCGAGCAATCAGATATTTCATCCTAAAAAGAAACTACGGCAACTCCTTTGGACATTGCCTGATGAACTTTTATTACAATATTGGTAACAAGATATACAATATATGAACACATTTATTGAGGACTTATGTTCGTTAGAGGACTTGGGAATCCTTGTGCATTTCAAAAATGCTGGTGGCTTGATTGCAGCGGAGAAAAAGGTGCTCAGTATCTTCATTTTCAAGCAAAAAGGGCACTGGCCTGAGTCACTCATGTTGTGACGGAAGAGCCGATCACGAGTGCTTAGCCTCTATCGATGGACAAGCCAAAAAACAAAAAAAACTTGCACTTGGGTGGTGCAAACAATAAATAGAGAAATTGTGATGATATACTGTAATAGCTTTGCAACATGCATAAATAACTGTTTGCAACACACGCGTCAGGAATTTTACTATACCGCAGCTCATTCTTTAAATTTTCCGGCTGAAAAATGGGAATGCAAATTATAAAAACTGGCAGAAGTAGACATGGGAGCAATTTTAAATGATATACCTTTTTAGACTTGAAATTATCGACTGTAATTAAAGTTTACATTAGGTCTCCACGAAAGCTACAAGCCTTGACGTTATTCCCCTACCGACTATAGTCCAGCATTTTGTCATACCCTACACCTAACTGAGCTATGTCAGCGGTACCGCTTTGTCTTATGCTTGCCTTTGCAAGTCCATCAATACAAGCTCTCTCTACACAACTTTGTTAACACACATTCATGGAAGATTTATGAGTTATGAGATAGAATATGCAAGATGCTTAAGTGTGTTACGGTCCATTTTGATTTAGTGATTCACGAGTAATATGAACATGTTTCTGTTTTGTAAATAACGTTTTTATTTTTTGCGTAAGACATATGTTGGATTTGTTTTTGGCAGCTTTGTTATTGTGTTTTTGCCTATGCCATATGAAAAAAAAATTGAAAATGTAAAGCCCTTTTACTGATTGTTTTTGAGCGGTTTTCATCGCATCTAAATAGCCTCGTATATTACCCGCAAAAAAGTAGCCTCATATACATATATATGATTTTTCACTATACAAGTCGGAAAAAATAGTGAATCATAAATTGTAAACATAGTGGATCATAAATTGTTTTATCCAACCAGTTAATCCATAAACTGTCATCTATACTATACACATCTGTTTCATGTACCATACAAATTCTATGTTTGGTATGTCCACCAACCACAAACACATCGACTTCTATTCTTGGTATAAAAGTCGTGACCAAAAAACTAAATAAAAATAAAATTAATTAACAAGCCAAGAGTCAACCCATTATCGGATCCCTTGACCAAACAATTTGGCGCCGCCGACATGCACAAGATCGAAATAGATCGCGTACGTCGCGCCGAGGCCGTTAATTAGTGGACGCACTCCACCGCCGTCGATCCGGTCATGTCGGCGCCGGCGCCATCGAGCCGGATGCGCATGTCCCTCGCCTTGCTGATGTAGAGCTGCTTGACGTTGCCGCCCTGGTTCTTGACGAGCCTCAGGATGCTGCGCTTGGCGTTTGCCCGGAACGGGCAATGCGAGCCGAGGAAGCCGTCGACGAGGTGGATGTACGCCTCGAGGTCGTGGCAGCAGGCGGCGTCGGCGTCGGGCCGGAGGTACGGCGAAGCGCGGCTGTCGAGGCGCAGCTCGCGGCCGACGTCGGCGTAGACCGGCAGCACCGGCAGCGGCGGCGGGAAGCGCGGCACGACGTCGTGCGCGTTCACCACGCGGAGCACGCGCGCGCCGCGGGCCTCGACGCGCGACGCGAACGCGCGGTTGCCGACGCGCGGCCCGCCGAAGGAGAAAACGGCCACCGGCGCCTTCGCCGCGCCGGCGACCCCGCCCGCGAGCTCGTCGGCGATGAGCACGGCTAGTGCGGCCCCCAGGCTGTGCCCCGTAACCGTGATGCTAATCTCTTCGCCTTTGTACGTGTCGAGCAGCTTTCGCACCTCGGACACCACCATCTCCGACAAGCTCGGCGAGCCGTCGCCGGCGGCGGTCTTGTAAAGGTTCCAGAACCCGCATTCCACCTTCGCGTCCGGCGAGGAGTCGGCGGCGTTGTTGTTGTCGGTGGCTGGGACGAGGCCGGCGCGGACGTTCTCGGCCCACTCGAGCACGGTGCAGGTGCCGCGGAGCGCGATGACGATGTCGCGGCGGCCCATGCGGCGGACCTCGGCGGCGCTGTCGCAGACGGCCACGTAGCCGACGAGGCTGGTCCGCTGGGCGGCGCACGGCGCGGCGGCGGCGAGCCACGGCGGGAGGCCGACGGAGGCGGTTGCGAAAAGCGGCGCCGTGACGCGGTACGCGGCGTCCGGCAGCGGCACGCGCACCCGCGTCGCCCCCGACGGCGAGGCGTCGGGGCGGGACAGGAAGGCGCCGTAGGCGGCGTCGACGAACTCGCCGTACCGGACGAGCTCGCGGCGGAGGTCCGGGTGCAGCGGGTCGAGCAGGCCGCGCCACCCGTCCTCGCCGTGCAGTCGCCGCCACGCCGCCGCGATGTCGCCCCGCGGCGAGGGCCCGTCGGGCGCCACCGGCTGGAGGAGCCGCTCCAGCCGCCGCGGCGACAGCGCGGGCGCCGCCCCTGCTGCCGGCTCGTCGCCGACGCCCCTGGTCGTCGTCCGCACGAGGAACGACGGCAGCCGGAGCAGCGGCTGCTTCCTGCTGCTCTTATTCGTCGTCCCGACCACCGGCCGCACGGGCTCCGCTCTCTCTACGGCGGCGGCGCCGCGGTTGCGGAAGAGGGTCTCGAGGTTGGCGAGGTGCGCGCTGTTGCCGGGCGCCGCGGCGACTCTGGCGGCGGCGGTCGCCGCCGATGCGCCGCGGTGCAGCGTCAGTGGCGTCGGCGCCGCGGCGGTGGACATGCAAGGCAGGAGCAGTGGTCGTCCCGGCGGCAAGGGAGCGGCATACGCGTCAGTAAGTCCAGGGAAAGGGAGGAAGGGAGCAACGGCGGCGATAGGCCGGCGGAGCAGGTGATTGGCGAGCTCGGTCGCGAGTGGCCCTTTTATAGGCGCCAGTGGAAACAGGAACGGTTTCCGTCAACGCCGAAACTTCGTTCGCGCTTCTTTTTTTAAGGACGGGAGAAGTATTTTTTTCCCCCTATTCAAGTGTCAATGTCAACTTTCTTTGGCGCGGCAGCACAATGCAACGGTTTTATGCCTAAATTCTTTCGATACCTTTTTTTTTGCCGAATCAAAATTCTTTCAAATGTTCAAATCTTAGTTATGTCTTGTCCAAATCGTAGTTATATTTTGTCCAAACCTTAGCTTCAAATGATCGACGTAAAAGTAGGATGTTTTGTCAAATCTTTGGAGGCTTAGATGCGAATGTATAATCTTTATCATGCTTCAAAAAGGGAAGAACATCGCATTTTAGTACGTAGGACTTGGATACAAAAGCAAATAAGCTATCAACTCAAGGATGACTGATTTTCATACGATTAAAAAATAGCACATATTTTTTTTTCAATTAGACAGATTTTGTTGTTGATGGCGTACCTGCGTACGGAGGGGGGATGCTGACGGCTGATTGAGCTGCTACCTCAATTGAGGCAAATAAGGTTGTGTTGTTGCGTTGCTGGATGTCAATATGGATGGACGAATAGTTAGTTGTGAATTGCCATGATTTTTTAAGAGTTTTTGTTTGAGTCAAGCAAACACTATACTCCCTTGCATGATCAGATAGCTCGCGACGCTTCGTCGTTGACCCTTTGTGTTACGGGCTCATGTGCCTATGGCCCCGTTTTTTAATATATAAATGGTGTCAAACATTCGGCCACAATTATATCCTGACACAAAACCGTGTCAATTATTTTTGCAAATATTCTTATATCTGTTTGGGGATCAAACCTCGTGTACCTCTGCAACGTGTCGTTAGTTTTGTTCCCTGACGGTCTGCCAGACCGTGTTTAAGGCTGCTAGTAGGATTGGGACTATTCCTTTCAGCAATTCATTTATCTAATCACCGAATTTTAATTTTTCTAAAGATGGCAGTTGACTGATTCTAAAAAATGGCGGTTGATTAATTCTAAAAGGAAAAGCAAAACAAATGATTCAGAATTTCTTAACCCGTGGTAAAAATATATCTTTTGCACCAGTACCACCTTTACTGTGATCTTGACTAACCACAAGATTCAGTAAACAGAGCAGTGGTGGTTGTTGCATGTTGGACCAAACGACCACTTAAATTACGTCTGCAAGATAAATTTGACAGCCAAACAAAGATTCATTCTCAAGTCAAGCTCTGCAAATATTGATACTTTTCAAAAGGTCTCCGACATCCCGAGGTAACCAAGAACCCAGCTACTTGGCTAGCAAGTCTCCTGTGTTTTCTTACAACGCAGCTTAGATTTTCTTCTATCCTTTCTTTTCTTTTCTTGTTCGGTGCTTGTCGTCAGAATTCTTTGCTTACACGTCCATGACACCGTTTCCTTTACAGCTAACTGGTTTGAGATTTGTGATCCTAAGCTGCTTGTTTACTTTTCTAGCTCAAAGTAGAAGAAATTCAGCCAGAATCGTACATATATATCAACTAAAACCCATGAATCATTTTGGATTTCTTTTTGTTTGAATTTTAGCTGCCGCACTTTCCTGGTTTGTTTTATAATTAAGAGTAGATACATATGTTTTATAAGGTGATCAATCTAGTTGTTATGGACACCTTGGTTAGATAGAATTAGCATTGATGTAAATGAAGGAAAATCTTTACAACTTTTGATCTTTTAAAAGAAAAACTTTAGGAAATCAAATTAAGAATCCGTCTCCTTAACTTTGAGGCTTTTTTGCGCTAAAAGTCAACTTACACAAGACAAGAATATATTGTCATTATGGATTATAGACTTCATAGTAATATAATAAGCTGGACTTGACGCTGTTCATATGGATAGGCCCCGCAATAACACTAAACTTGTCCAGACAAGGAGAAGGAATACGCGGGATCATACGTCTACGAGCTTTGGTCGAGTAATTAACAAAGGGTTTAATTGTAACCAAGCTATAGTTTCAACACCTAACCGCACTTAGGTAAGGAGCCGCCATTTTTTAAGCGCTGTGCAAGTACGTGTTCCGTGAGAATGTCTAGGTTACTACTTACTAAGATGCGTATTGGACTAAAATATGATCCGATTTCTTGTTCCAAGAAAAAGGTACGTATGAAATTTTAGGTCAATTCGTCAAGTATGTACTTGACCAGCTTACTAGATGGCCCTACCTCAGCTGCATTCTGATCCTTCTCGTCAGCCTCGAAAACTGTTTCTTGGTAGAGGACCAGAGGTATACAGATTTGCGTCATGCCTTCCGTCATGCATTATGTAAGTTTTTACCCAAGATATAGTGTACTACTTGCATTTGTTCTTTTAAACATTATGTAGGTTTTAAATACAAATTTGGTTATTTACCTGTAGTGCTATGTATATTTCCTCCATGAAGATAAGGCTCTATAGACATAGGACCGCAATCTTCACTCTATACTTATTTGAATATAAAAATTCTCCCTCAGATATATAAATACTTTTTTTTGTCAAGTACCCTCAGATAAATATTAATATACAAAGTGGATATGTTGCCCATGAAATTAGTCATACAAGTCTGCAAAAAATTCGTCGGGTTTAGAGACAGCTTCAACATCAATGAAATTTCCTTATCACAAACACAGAAAAAATAGCGCTTCTACAACTGATTCATAATCAGAATGAAAAGTGGGTATGTTTTCCATGAAATTTGTCCTACAAGTGGTGTTCTACGTCCGTGCGGACAATATTTGTTCGACCAATTGCGTCGAACGACTCTTTTGATTTCATTTTCTACTTTTTCTCCAAAAATTCAGAACGCCACTTTTCCAGTACTGCTAGTAGCAGTATATTAGAACGAAGCACTCACAACTGCCTAATGTTTTGCCCCAAATTAACGTGCTACTACCTTCTAGTTAGTCGGTGAGTAGTATTTACTTAGTCATGGTATCAGTACCCTTACGAAAACGCTTTCAGAAGATTGTTCAATAGATTCAATATAATGGAGCACATATGAATCTCTTGACGAGTTGGGGGCGATAATGGAATAATTTGCTAGGCCTTTTTTGAACAAAAAGTGACTCCATGCACATGAATGGAAGATACTACGAATTAAGAGGACTAACTGTCTGCGAATATATTTCTGCATGCCACACTTGTTAGGAGACTGACTGAACGTGCGAGACTAATTGCCAGCTTTGAAAAATCAAACAGCCTCTGCATGCATTACAAGTGGAACTCATTAAGCAATGTGGAAGTGGAATCTATGCTTGAAGAAGATTAAGCCTTGTGCCTGTCTCAAGTTGATTTTTAGCCAAACACGCCCTGAGTTCCCGATCCAACAAGTGGTTCCATTAGATATACCGTTCAGTTATTGGGGGGAGTTTACTCTAAAGATGGAATTATTGCGTTCCAAACAGATTCTTATAAATCAAAACAATTCTTGGGAGCATGATCTGCATTGTCCCAAACAAATGTGTATTCCTCGCTGGACTGTCCACTGAGCTTGGTAAGCAAGCAGGTGCCTAACTGGAGACCTGAAGAAACTGTAGTCCGTTCAACAATCAGGGGATGCAAACACTGTCTAACTTTCCAGAGAGGAAGGCGCATGGCAGCTGCTCAAGGTTCCAGGAAAATGCTACTGTAGTTCGCAGTACAACATCAGTCCAGCAACGTCTCTCTCTACGTGAGCTGGCACAGGCGTGATGGTCTTGCATTTGCGTATCCTCCCGTTGACGGCTGTAATATTGATCCGTTGAATGACTTTTTGGAAGCCTAACAGTCCTATCTATCAACCTATGTCGTCTCTGGGTCTTGTTTGGCTAAGTTCTTGAGTCTTGACTAAGTTTTAAGGATCCACAAAAAAAAAAATGCCTCTCAGAACTAGTTAATTTCTCTTGCGAAATTCCCGCATTCCCAATAAATGTTGAAGTGTAAAAGAGATGATATATTGTGCAAAACACTAGCTCAATCGAATCGATTTGCGACTTACCATAACCCTCATTCAAAATAAAAACTGTTTGTCACCTGTGCTCGATTTTTGTTGCATCCCAAAGTGGGACACGGAGATGACGACTGAAACTCTTAAAGCGAGAAAACAAACCTTAAAAATTCATCGAAAAGTCAGAGGCAAGTGAGTCCACGAGTGAGTCCACGTAGTGCTTGCATTGTAAGGTATAAAGTGATGACATGGACATGCTTGGCAGCCTAGGAAAGGAGTCAAGTTGGCAGTTCCAACCGCAGGCTGCACGAACTTTCCGGACATCAGATCTTCTCCACAGCTGTGGAGCCTTTCAGGATTTAACACACTGGTCGGATTTGAACTCTCCTCTGAAAATTCCCCGCTTCCAAGTATTTTATCCAGATGATGTCTGAATTCCAATGTAAACAGCATCTTTTCCTGACACACCGAAAGATGTCATGTAGTTCGTCACATTTTCACTACTGGGTGCAGAAGTGTGATCGGATTTTACACTCTTCTGACAATTATATAGTTTCAGAAGTAATGTATGCATTCTACAGAGGCCCCTCGATTACTTTGGTAGTGCTCAGTGAACAAGTTGGACCACGCAGAACAAAAATAACAGCATGAACAATTGCTTTCAAAGAGCACCAGGGAATAAAGGCGCAAAGGATGTCGGTCGAAATGTGAATTCAGGATTACATCCCCCTGCATATCACATGCAATCCAAAATCCATTTAAATTTACAGCCAAACCGACTAAGGTCAAACTCCATGGCCGGATGCCAAACTTTCCGCAAAGGAACCGATCTCGTTAAGATTGTTTTGACTCCTGGTTTTGGACTGATCACCTTGTTAAACACACAGAAAAAGCACGAACCACGAATACAACGCGAATCAAGTGGCTCGTGCGTGCACATATTCTGCCAACTAATTGGTAGCTTTTCTACCAGAACAAAAAGGAGGGAACAAAAGAACACATTTTAAATTCCAAAAGTTCATTTGGCAACTTTTTGTCTGCAATGGCTGTGGATGTCGCCGTCTCCAATGTTGGCACATTTCTGGTTAGGAAATGGGTGTCACAGAAAAGTTTCAGGAAGGATCAAGAGAAATTGCAACCATATGAGAGAGTTCCTAATAACCTCAAATTTCAGGCTGATTTGTCGAACAGGGAGGTTGGACAAAAATATTTTTACCTACTACTAGTTCTTTTTTTAAGAGTAAAACCTACTACTAGTTCTTATCATCGCTTTCTGATTCACGCGGGACAACTGTTCAATTAGGTTGCTATACCTAGTCCTGGTGGTGCCAAGGACGACGTGCCACTTGTCTAAGCTCTGATTTGTGTAGAAAAAACGGGTTTCTTTTCAGTTTACAAGAGGGGACAAAAAGGAGACATAAGAATGAATGAAGGACTGTAATGATGATTCTTTTCGTTAAAACTGCAGAGGACAATATTAGGAGTTGATTTTTCCGTTAGAAGTACCAAAGGATTGCTGACCAAAGTGGCATTATATTCAACCTCGGTCGTGCGGCAGATTCGTCAGTCCAAATTCAAATCGAGAATACGAATATAGACAGGGGGATCTGGTCCCTTTGAAACTTAATTGCAGGGTTTTCCAAATTTTATTGTCAAGCCTCACAGTCATGGCTGTAGGCGAATTTGCAGTTGCATAAAAACCTTGGAATGAAATATGTTTTTTTTGGGGAAAAAACGCTGTCGGCGAATTTATGTGTATAAGTTGCATAAACTTGATGTTTTCTGCTAAACTTGATATTGACGCAGCTCTTCTAAGTGAAAATATAGTTCTAGCAAATCCTCAGAGACCATTTCAACGACTTCGCTTTGAACCGTCAGGTAGGGTTCGTCGAGATCCTGCAAGCTCCTGACGTTTCCACTCACAAGCAAAGCACTCAGAAAAAGGCACAGCCGGCCAGAACACGATCCGTGTGTCCAAACCATGCGCCGCGTATGCAAAAATTCTCACACGTTGTCCTTGCACCAAGTGTGATCAGGGACAAAAAGCAGTCCGCAGTAGCTAATTACAACAGTACCAGAGATGAACAGCTGAGACAAAGATGTTACAAGCCGTTCTTACGTAACTAGTGCACTAAAATTAAATCTCCAATAGACACTATTATCAAATCATTTTGGGTCCATAAACAAAAACTACATTACTTAATTCACATTTCAAGCATAGTTGCTACTTTAATTATTCTTTAATGATACATACTTGGAAGCGGTAGTGAGTGTGCATCGGAGACTGTTTCGATGTCAAATATATATTATGACTACCAAATTAGTTCAGAATCAGCAGTATATCGGGAAAATAGTTCAAAGCCTTGCCAACCCTAAAGATATTTCGGGGGTGACAGAGTGATAAACTTGCCAGAATTCTGTACGCACCAGTTACAAAGTTCACCGATCTCCCAGGTCTTCCAGAATTCCAGTACATAACTAACAGCTCGTTTTTCATCCAGAACTGAACCTGGTAACAGTTTCTGCTGAACATTTCATGATGGTCCTAAGCAATTCCCTTCAGCAGTTGGAAAAAGTTCGATTATCTGCATCTAAACTCTAC